>OW569412.2:41338296-41963296 GCA_937662695.2 Halyzia sedecimguttata
GGGGATAAATATCTCGGTTAAGTTCGTTATTGAGCAAAATCGGCTGTCGGAGTAACAGAAAAAAATATTTTTTTTACATTACAAATTTTAGATTAAATTTTTTTTAAGATGCAGTTTTTTCATAAGAATCCATTGATGTTATTCTTAACTCTAACAAACTAATACTTTCGGAGATATGATTTTTCAAAATTCCAATAATTAATCTCAATTCCACATGATTTCACAGAATACTCTAATTATAATTTCCTGATGTATATAAATCCAACATGAGATGAGTCATAGTCCTACATTTTGAATTTAATTACGAAATTCTTGAGAATTGACGCACAGAAGCCAAATTGAAAAAGTGAGAAAGCCCTGTGGTTCTATCATAAGACTATCTAACAGTCGAGCAGGTCAGTGAGGCAATAATGGGGGCTTTTCACTCCAGCTGCGCATTGACCAAAGCTCGACTAAGTAAGGAAGCTCCTTGGTGGAATAAGAACCTGTCAATCCTCAGAAAGGAGGTGCGTCGGCTCTTTAATAGGGCTAAACGAGACGATAATTGGCAGGGGTACACTGAGAAACTCACTGAGTACAACAAAGAGATAAGGAGGGCCAAGAGGCTTAATTTTCAAGCATTTTGTGAAAATATCACTTCCACTCACACAGCAGCCAGACTGCAGAAAGTCATAGCAAGAGGGGGAACTAACCCAACAATGTCGCTCAAGAAGCCAGATGGGTCATACACTGAAGGAGAAGAGGAGCGATCGACTCTTCTTCTCAAAACACACTTTCCAGGTAGCGAACCCGTAAGTAGTACTGAAACAGCAATGGAGCATACCAAGAACGCCCGCAAGGATGATTGGGATATTGCTAAGGAACTATTTACAAAGCAACGTCTTGAATGGGCAATAAGTACCTTTCAGCCGTACAAATCCCCAGGAGTGGATGGAATTTTTCCGGTACTCCTGCAGAAAGGGATGGAAGAAATTCTACCCCATCTGCTGAAGATTACTAGAAGCAGCTTAGCATTGGGCCACACACCTAGAAAATGGAGAGTAACCTTCATTCCAAAAATAGGGAAAAAAGACGGGACTGACCCTCGATCATTTAGGCCCATTTGCTTAACATCATTTTTACTTAAAATGATGGAGAAAGTAGTGGATAACTACATAAGAACGGAGAGTCTGGAGAATAAACCACTTCACAAATGTCAGCATGCCTACAGGGCGGGTCGATCAACAGAGACTGCCTTGTATCAACTGACTGAAGTCATCCAGAGAACTCTGAATAGTAAATAAATCGCAATGTGTGCATTCCTGGACATATCTGGGGCCTTTGACAACACAACACACGTGTCTGTCAGAGAAGCACTTAAAAGGCGGGGTGTCAACAATACCATAATAAAATGGATGTATGACGTGCTGACAACGAGGACAGCTGAGACATTGGGGGGAAATCAACCCATCTCTGTCAAAGCCACTCGCGGGACACCTCAAGGGGGGGTATTATCTCCCCTCCTATGGAGCCTGGTAGTAGATGAACTACTACACAGGCTAACGGAGCTTGGCTTCGAATGCGTAGGCTATGCTGACGACATAGTTCTAATAGTGAGAGGCAAATTCGAGGGCATCTTATGTGACTTACTACAGGAGGGCCTCAGAATTATTGAGCAGTGGTGCCAGTCGGTGGGGCTGAGTATTAACCCAACCAAGACCACAGTAATTCCATTCACCCGGAAAATAAACCTTCCAGCCATAAAATCCCTCTCATTAAATGGAGAAGTGATTGACTGGAAGACTGAAGTTAAATATCTGGGAATAACTCTGGATAGAAAGCTTCTGTGGAACAAGCATGTGGATATCACTGCAAGTAAAGCAATAAGAGCTCTGATGGCGTGCAGAAATCTATCCGGTAAGACTTGGGGCTGTAGCCCTAAAATACTGCGATGGATGTACGTCATGATTGTGAGACCAATAATTACCTATGGGGCAGTAGTCTGGCATGCCAAAGCAGATCAGACAACTACTAGGAAAGCGCTTGACAAAGTGCAAAGGCTAGCTTGTGTGTGCATCACGGGAGCTATGAGAACGTGTCCAACCAGGGCACTTGAGATCATCACAGATCTCTCACCTCTGCATCTAGTGATTGAGAGGTTAGCCCATGAGGCCACCCTCAGAATATCTAAGGAAGGTACAGGAACTGAGAGGATTAAATGTCAGAGAGCCTGGACCTCTTTGACTAATTACATCCCATCAGTGAACCTTCCTAGTGATGCAATGGTCAAAAAAGTAAGCATTGAGAAGAACTTCACCACGATGATAAGTAGAAAGGAAGAATGGGAAAGGGAGTTCACCACCCAGACTTTCAAAGAAAATACCATAAAATGGTACACAGATGGCTCAAAAACCACGACGAGAGCTGGCGCTGGGGTATATGGGACAGGCACCAAGTGCGCACTGTCGGTAGGCTCCCGTTTGAGTATCTTCCAGGCAGAATTACTCGCAATCGAAAGATGTGCAGATATTAACCTAGAAAGAAAATATCAGAAATGCGACATAGCAATCCATTCGGATAGTCAATCTGCTATCAAAGCACTGAGCTCCCATGCCATCGATTCAAAGTTGATATGGGAGTGCCGAAGAAAACTAAATGAAATTGGCAAGAATAATAAGGTCTTTTTAGTCTGGGTCCCCGGTCACTCGGGAGTCAAGGGGAACGAGAGGCCGATACACTTGCCAGAAAGGCAGCACGAACTCTTTTTATCGGCCCAGAACCTTTCTGCGGTATAGGAAAATGCACCTACAAGAAAGAGTTTCTGGAGAAGGAGGAAACCAAAAGAGAGACACTCTGGCGGAATCTTCCAGGTTTGGTTCATTCCAAAAAGTTCCTTAGGAACTTTAAAGAAGTGAGATCCAAAAGGTATCTGGATCTCTGTAAGAATAAGTTACACCTGGTCACTGGCTTCCTCACAGGACACTGTCGCCTCAGGAAGCATTTGATGAGAATAGGTTTATCAGATACTGACGAGTGCAGATTCTGTGGGGAGGAGGAAGATACTCCTCTTGACCTTGTTACAGAATGCCTCGCCATTGCAAGTCAGCGAAAGGAATGCTTTGGACAGGAAACTTGTAGGAGTGAAGACGTAATATCCTTGAAGCCTTCCCAGATATTGAGGTTCATTTATACTCTGGAACTGGAGGGCGAGCTGTAGATGGCGTAATGGTGAGAACAGCTCTGATGGGGGGCACAATAGATCTCAAGGTCGCGGTGCAACGTAACCCCTTATCAATAATAATAATAATAATAAATCATAAGACTCCATTGACATCATTCCCAACTCTAAGAAACCAATACTTTCGGAGATATAATTTGTCAAAGTTTGAACAAGAGCGCCAAAGCTCCTGTCCACAGGGCTCGTACCAATTTCATAAAACAATTCGCAGTAAATATTTTCATTTCCAACAGTTTTCTAAAAGTGCTTAGTGCTTAGTGCTCGAACTATCGAATTACTTTTTTAAAGTGCTTAGTAATCTATGTCATCATGACATAAGTCGTAATTTGTCCGGCGCATTTTTTCATTCTTTTATACAATATAAAGTAAAATATATATCTATGGGAGATGATAGCCCATCTCAAGGGCCCTGTAGCGGGCTTCGAACATCTGAAGTTCTGAATAATCATCGCTTGGACTTGGACCGGTCAGACCTGGTTTTGAAAGAGACCCTCCTGGCCTTACGAGCAACATTTTCATTTTTGAATTTAAATATTGAAGGTATTTCAGGAGTGAATATCTTCGAAAACTAGCGGAGGCGATTCTTCTCCATTAGATCCCATTCGCCTACAGAGAAGTATTTTTGTGAGAGGAGACTTTTGAAAGGTTATGAATTATTTTTAATTTGTTCGTTTCCTCCTCTTGTCTTTTCATTTTTTCAGGTTGAGTTTCGGGTACCTTGGAGAAACCTATCCGTTTTTTGACGAGGGAATCCACATTGAAGAAATATATCCCCATCAATATTTTTAAATTTCAGCAAATTTTGTAAACAATAGTTACAAATCACCACACTCACGGGGAGAAATTAGGGCTCGAAGCACTTTTCTTCAGTGCTTGGCACAGCTCTGCCAATACGCTACCGGGGTAGGTCAAGAAGCATATTGCGCACCAGGAACCTTTTAACTTTGAATCTAACATTTAAAACAAATAAAAAGGGGAGAAGCCCTGTGGTAGGAGCTTTAGCCCTCTTGTGCAATCTTTGACAAATCATATCTCCGAAAGTATTGGTTTCTGAGTTGGCAATGATATCAATGGATTATTATGATAGAACTACATCATGAAAGAAATTAAATTCCATTTGCATCTTATCTTTATATAACGGTCGAATTTTGGCTACAAGTGTTTCAAAACTATCAGGAGTTATTCTGAAAAATTGAGTAAATGAAATAGTCAGTTTTATTTATGAATCAAATCTAATGTAATCATTCCAGAGAAAACTCAAACCATAATACTTATGTAAGCAATCTTAAATAGCGTTACTAAGGAATAACTACCAGTACATTAGTTGGAAATACCGTTCTAAATCTTCCATAATTAGATAATGACTCGTAAATTATGCTCGACTTCCTTGCTTCATTCATTTTCGACTCACTAACCAAAAAACTCTGCCTATGAACTCAGCGAATCCAAATTTCAAATTGTTTACATGCTTACATCAACCAAACTCTCCAGAAATATACTTTCAGTTTCGTCTGACAATAACGACGTTTCTCTTTCAAACTGAACCTATCGCAAACAGATAGAACACATACATATAGAATTCGCATTCTGTGAAAAAAACTGTAAAGTACGATGTATTTGTTGAAATTTTGAAAAATAATATCTCCGAAAGTATTAGCTTATTAAAGTTTAGAATAATATCAATGGATTCTTATAATGAAACTACATCTTAAAAAACATTGAATTCAAAATTTGTAATGTAAAAAAAAATTTTTTTTGTTACTCCGAAACCATCGGCCGATTTTGCACAATAACGAACTTAACCGAGATATTTAGGTCCCAAACCTACTCTGAAAATTTCAACTATCTAGCTCATTCCGTTCGAGAGTAATCGTGTTAACGGACGGCCGGCCGTACAGAATCTATTTCGACCACGGATTCTTGATCAGTGAGTCCAACCAAATCGTTTAAGACCATTATCAGCCAAAAATTAGAAAATTACAGACATTTGGGCAAATTGATAATAATAATAATAATAATAATAATTTATTCCTTTCATCAAACAATGATACAATTAAAATGCAATGCATACTCTGTAAAATTAAGTCCAACAAATTGGAATAAATAAGGATCCCACAGAAGCTTTAGAAACTATCGCTTGTACGTGTCCATCCGAATGTTTACTCCCTTGTATTAATCTGACTTAGAACAATAAACAATTTTTTGATAAATTATACTTGTGTAGATTACATTACATGTACAAATATTACAACTATTAAAACATATATATGTTTTTTTTTTTTAATTTATTTATTCCTTTATTTTTTTTTTTTTTTTATTATATTTTTTTTACCGCTACTTCACTGCAATTCCTATGCCCATTTCCCACAATCTCATACACGTTTCTGTCTCACTGTTATTGGATTTGATTCACGAGGTCATGAAAAAATTTTCTCCCCGATCCCGTGATCCAAGATTTCATCCTCTTCTTGAACAATGTTAAACTATTTATTTTCCTTATTTCTAGAGGTAATACACCATATATTCTTGGCGATAGATACTCACATTGTCGTTACGAACAATATAAATTAGGATAAAATATAAACAAATATGTATAAATAAAATGATTCGAATATGTACACGGAGGACAGAAACCGTTATAAATATGAATAAATACAATATACTGTATAAATAAAATGAATCGAATATGTATAAATAAAATCAATAAATATTCTATCATAAAAAAATCCATCAAATATGTACAGATAAAACCTAAAACCCAAAATAACAAACAACATAAACAGAATATTGGGGTATAAACAGAGATAAAATTTAGGTAACTAACATTCAACGACCAAACAAAGGAGCAAATATAATTTTCTTCGTAAGGGACGAACCTGCGAATAAAAAAAAAACAATTTAGGGTTCTCGACTGGACTTAAACGGCGTAACTGGCGGGTTTTGATGCCGCTGTCCTAGTTGGCCTCTGTATCTTCTTCACAGCACCTGTGGAAAGTGCTGCGGCCTCTTTTGGTATGTCTAATGACTCTAATGGAGGTTCGATCTGTTCTTGAACAGCAGGGTAAAGGAGATTTCGGTTAGGGGTAGATGGCGCGCTATTTGTAGCCCTGATCGGTTGTTCCTGTTGAGTAATCTCCAATTGCGTTAATTGTGCAGCAGAGTATTCAGTTCCATCCACCACAAGTCTATTCCTCCTAATAAAACAATTCTTGTTTTTCTCCTTCCCGAATCGTAGATGTCTTCTCAATATCCTCCGTTCCTCAAGTTGAGCCTTAGTGTAATCGTTCTCAACAAATATCCCAGATCCTTTCAGATGTTTCAGGTTACGGAATATTTCACCCTTCTTGAGGTGAGAGATGAACTCTACTTTCACAGGACAACCCTCTGACCTTCCCAAACTTACGATATTATTTATGTGTGACTTCTCAATATTTACTTTCAACACTGTACTTAGTTTATCAACAACAAAATCAGTTGTAATATGCTTAGGTTCCAGATCCAACCCGAACAAAACTATGTTATTTGATTTCCTCCCCCTCTCCAGAGATTCAACTTTTTCCCTCAGATGTTCGTTATCTTCCTCTAGAATTGTAATCCTGCTCTTCAAGCTCTCAATTTGTAATAGCAATCTAGTTTCACTAGCCAGTATTGTATTTTTCAATTCGTCTTTATTTCTTTTCATCTCTTGTAAAATTGTCTCGAGCGCTGTTTCATTCATAGTTAGCTTGTTATTCACTGGAATCCTCAAGTGCAATATTCGAAAAAGAAAAACGAAAAATTCTCCAAACACCGGAAAAAACAATAAGTGCTCCAATCAGGGAGGAATTTTTGGTACACGCTGGTAGGAAAATTAGGACGGGACACACACGCTTCAGTCTTACGGGCCTATGTAAGAGACTTTCATCAACAAACACAGGTAGGCCGCGGTTAAAAGGAAAAATCAAAACAGATGGTTAGACAAACGGAATCCCCTTCAATCACACCGTCTGGCCCTTATCTTGCGATCAGTGATAAGGAATAATCACCATCGATGAGATATACAGAATTGTAAACTATGCCAGATGTTTCCAGCTGAACGTGAATTCAGAATAAAATGTCGAATCTGAATGAAAATGATCGAATCTTGTTTATAAAGTAATCTCAACAAAGTTAAATTAGCTCACGTTTATCCCGGTAGTTTACACTACCTGATATAGCACTTTCAGCAGTTTCAATTCTCCAAGTCTCGAGAAAAGTTACTTTCATTTCACTGTGGTTCACAAGTACATCCTCCTCACCAGATGTTCACAACATCAATGCGAAAATGCGAAAATACAATTTTTAATTTCTTTCACTTCCCTTTTGGTACCTCGTATCTCCTCTAAAATTTGTTCTACTTCGTTTGGGATTCTCAATCAAATAAGCTCTCTGTTCCGAGGGACAAAAGCGCCAAAAACAGAAGGATAACTTAACGGTAAATTATTGTGAGGTTCAGGAAAATAATTAGAAATGAAACACATAAAACTGAATGTGATGAAAAACTGTAATATGAACTGAAAGAACAATCGACACCATTTAGTTATTGAATATTAATTTGGTCGAATGTTGGCCGAGGCTACTCCATAAATGGTCCATTCTCAACATCCAATTTTCGATAACTTTTTCAAGCATACTGATGTATGTATATGTATGTGGAGCAGTCCCAGTTTGTTGGAACCACATAAAAACAACATGATGAACTTGAAATAGGGAGTAACTAATAGTTCCAATCATAACTCAATAGGATTGCCGAATGTGTCCGGCCTGTATGATCTTCGATAAAATATGGCCTGATATGCCACCTGCCTATAAACCCCACCAAACAGTTCCTTATATCTGGTTTTATAACGTATGAATCCATTAGGGTGCCAGAAATGGGCCTCATTACTGAACAAAATTTTGCGAAGAAACAGCGGCTCTTGCGCCAAAAGAATGAGTGTCACTGAACATCGCATCACAGAGGGTTGGCGTTCGTGAGATCTTCCTAGCAGGGGCTGGTAAGATTTTATTTTCAGTACTTCACTACCATAGGGTTTAAGTTTCCTAGAGCTCCTTCGTTTTCCATTCAATGGCTAAGTTAGGCTAAGAGTGGTAACAACCATGAAACCGGCACGTATCTACCCTGAATGACACTTTCCTCTTGCTCAGGGGATACTGAGCACTGGCTAGTCTAGATCACGAGGGAATATTTGTTGATGGTTAAAATCTTTATATTTATTTATTTATTTATTTAATACATACAATGTTTATGCATGAACATACCGGAAACCCACCTTTGGAATAAAATTCCAAATGTAACAAAAAAAATACAAATTCTAGCTTAACTAAAAAATGAGGCAGTAATAAAAAAATTTTTAAAAAGTCACGAAAAAAAAATTGGTTCAAGCACTGACGTGAAGTCAGAAGCTTTTGCGCGTATGTTCTATTGTCCATACTTCTGTATTGGACACCCTTAATCGAATTTACCATGGTAAATTATGTTGTCCATTCTCCTGTATTGGACACTCTCAATTCGAATTTACCATGGTAAATTTTACCATGGTTATATATATATTTTACCGGCCGATATGTTGGAGAGAGCATGCCAAAATTGGTCCCGGCGTATGGACCATTTGAAGCGCAGCCGCGGCCAACATTTACATGAAATTATCTTCAAACATTAAATTATATGAATTGTTCTATCGACTCAAAAAAAGATTTCATACATTTTTCTCAATTTTATGCGTTTTTTTCTCAAATCTAATCCGAAAGTTCTTAAAAAATCACCCGTTATCTTACCATCTGATCCCGACCAGAAAGAAAAGCTTTGGAGCCGAGACAAAAGAAGGCCGACAATCGCTATAGCCTCAAGTTTAGTCATAAACAAGATGTGGTTACCTTTATCAAAGACCTTTTAGAAGTCAGCATAAATCGAATCTATTTGGAACCCCCTATCAAAACTGCTTACGATATAATTCGTATACAACAATAAGTAAGTCATTGCATATCGACCCGAACGAAACCCGTGCTGCTCATCTATTAGGATAAGGCTACAATGCCATGATAAGAGACCACAAATTAAACGGTCTAATAATTTAGGGATAGCAGACTGAATCGAAATACCTCTGTAATTCGTTACACTATGCTTAAGACCAGATTTATGAATTGGTGTTATGAAGCCTGATTTCCAATAGTCGGGTAAATGACCCAATCTAACCGATTCACTGAAAAGCGAACACAAGGGTGCAGAGAGAGAACTCACGCACTGCTTCAAAATGAAAACAGGTAAATTAAGGCAACGAATATTCCGTTGGAGTCGGTATGAGCCTTTCCATAATGCAATGGTAGCGAATACTCCGTCAAACTGAAGGGCAGCTCGACGCAGCGGATGTCTATTCTGTAAAAAAACTTATTGAAACAAATTGGTTCAAGCACTGAAGTGAAGTCAAAAGCTTTCGCGCGTATGTTCCCTCATCCATTCTCATGTATTTGACACTCTTTATCGAATTTACCATGGTAAATTATATTGTCCATTCTCCTGTATTGGACACCTAATTCGAATTAACCATGGTAAATTGGATTAAAAGTGTCCAATACAGGAGAACAGACAATAGAATTCACCATGTTAAATTCGATTAAGAGTGTCCAATACAGGAGAATGGACAAGAGAGCATACGCACAAAAGCTTCTGACTTCACGTCAGTGCTTAAACCATTTTTTTTTCAATGAATTTTTAAAAATTTTCTAGGGCTACGATCCTCACGAAATTTTGCAAGAATTTTCGCGTTGACATTCTACAACTAATAACCATATTTGAATTGGATCGGATTTGTATTTTATCAAGTTATTGAGGAAATAACAACCAAATTTCAGATTGATATAACTCCAAAACCATTTGGTCGATTATGCTAGTTAACGCACTTAAATGTCGTATTCAGATGCGCAATCTATCCTGAACACAGCAAGTCACTATTTCTTTCCGTTCTCAAGGAATCATGAGATACATAATATTTTTTCGTAATTTTAAAAAAAATTTCTAGTGGTACGGTCCTCACAAAATTTTACACACGTCTTCATGTCGATATTCCTCAACTAGTTACCAAGCTTCAATTCGATCGAGTCTATATTTTTTGAGTTATCGAGGAAATGATATTCCAGATGGGTATAACTCCGAAACCGTTGGGCCGATTATGGCCAACAGCGAACTATCGTTCGACAGTTGTCGAGACAACGATCACCCATCCAGCTACTGAACTCACACAAGGCTGCTCGGATCTCCAACAATATAGATCCGATTATGTTCAAACTTGGAACTTGGCTGTAGAGTTAGGTTATGAAGGCTCTCGCAAAATTTCAGCGATGTCGGATGAATAGTTTCTGATATATAGATTTTTTTAAATAATTTTCTATGATTTTTTAAAAATTTTCTAGTGATACGATCCTCACGAAATTTTGCAAGAACTTTCACGTTACCATTCTACAACTAATAACCATGTTTTAATTGGATCGGTTCTGTATTTTTCGAGTTATTGAGGAATTAAGAACCAAATTTCAGATGGGTATAACTCCAAAACCGTTTTGCCGATTATGCCTATAAACAAACTCAAGTGATGCATTCAGATTATCAAACTATCCTGAAAATTTTAAGTCGTTATCTCTTTCCGGTCTTAGGTTATCGTGACGTGAATAATATTTTTCAATAATTTTCTAGCTAAACAAAATTTCACAAACGTCCTTAGGATTATATTCTACAACTACTCACCAAGTTTCAATTCGATCAAATTAGTATTGGTTGTAGACAAAATTATTACTCGGAAACCATTGAGCCGATTATGTCCATTAACGAACTTGTCCGTCGAATTGGGATGCGCCACTTACCCTGAAAATTTCAAGTCGGTACCTCTTTCCGTTCTCAAGTTATCGAGGCAACGGACGGCCGGCCGGACAGAATCAAATTTTACCTCGAATTCTTGATCAGGGAGTCGAACCCAATCGTTTGAGACCCGGGGAACGCGATGTTCCCCAGAATATACGCACATAAAGTACCTGATACAAATTATTATTGTGAAATAATATTTCATTTGCAGGTGGATTATTATTAAAACCTTCAACTACTGAAACAAGTTTGATATATGAAACATTCATGAAACAACTAATAGATATTGGAAGGGGTTATCAAACAATAGAGAAAAAACAAAAACAGATAATAGAAAAATTTATTAATCTCAACATATCAGAAGAGCATTTTCAACATGCAGCCACTCGAATGAAAACTAATATTGAAAATCAATATAAACCTGTGATGGGTTACATAAAAGAATTGGACACTCAGTTCTCAAACATTTACAGAGATATAAACAAAGGAGAATCGAATTCCCAACAATCAGAGATGACATTTGAAACTGGTTGCAACTTGATTGAACACTATGACAACTATTTCAAGAAAGCAAGTAAAATACAGTGTGCAGAACATTTTTCTATTGGGCAGTTGGTTGTATCAGAATATATCAAAACTCTAAGAGAATCTTTATCAAATGTTATGGAGGATATTTTTATTCAACTGTGCAGTGTTCATCAATTTGAAAACGAATATATAATAGATGAATTCAATGAGGTTACTAAAAGGGCACTTCAACGACCTACTTCAACAGAAGAACTCATAGAGCAAGGAAAATATATGATCAAAGTAAAAACCGTTATACTAACACAATTAAGAGAAAGGATACAAAAATTACTGGGTGGTCTCGCTAAAATAATAGACTACGGTATTTTAACAAAAGAGCATATGGCATTAAATGCTAAAACTATAAAATGGCTTGACGATATTGAGACTGTCTTGGAACAAAATTCAGCTATGTATGAGGGCATTAAATATGAAGCTGAAGAAAAAGTGCATAAAAGCATGGCTGAAATTAAACAGAGAAATGGCAATCTTATTCCTAAATTGAAATTTTTCAACAAAATGGATAATATTACAAAAGCCAGGGAGTATATAATGCAAATGGCAACAATTATGGAGGAATTGAGAGACATCAAAACTCAAATTGAGTGGACAAACAGGTAAAATGAAAAGTTTATTTTTTAATATTGATGTTTTACGTTCAGTACGATTCCAGCGTAATCATATTAAGCAATTCAAGATATGGGGCAGACCTAGGAGGTCAGTATAATCATAAACATGTCATTAGCAAGCGCGCCAAAGCAGATTGACATCACGTCAATGGGTTTTTACTTCTAATGAGATGATTATACTGACCCTCCCAGATCTTCCCCAAGGAGATCCCTCACTCCTCAGAAGCTCCTAGGAGTTTGTGCGACTAAGGAGTTGTGGTCTGTGTCGACATTGTTACTGTATCCTTACGCCAGCTTAGAAATGAATGAAGTGAATGGTGTTCACTACCGTCTGACTATATATCCGGCTATATCGCTCTATCCACTGAACTTGAAGCACTCATAATTCAATTCAAATTTATCAACGTGAACAAGCGCGCCAAATAGTACTAACTTAACGTTATTGCTTCTGTGTATTCTGTTCATTACTATGGTATGGTATACGCCTATTCTTCAAATGTAAATGTAATTTAAATTATAGATCATCCAAATATAGCTATTTATAAATTCATCCCAGAAAAGAGGACACAAAAGACTCTTATGTTAGCTCAGCACCAGACCCCTCATGATCACACTGAGAAAAAAGTTACAAGTAACTTTTTTCACTTGACTACGTTTTACTTGAGATAAATAAATTTTTATCAGCGATAAACAAACATCTATTTGCTGCAGATAATCATATATTTATCGTAAACAGACACGTTCACCTAAAAATTGACAATTGTTAGAAGTAACTGTTTTTCTTAATACCACTTAAAAAGTTATTGAATCCGAATAGCGCTGTTATTTAAATTTTGTTTGCTAATGATAAATAATGTGCGTTTACGAGCCAAGCATTCAATTCACTTATCACAAGTTACTTTTTCGCTTACGCATTTTCATTAGCAGCGAATAACAAAGTTATTTGGCATATTCAAACATCGACTTGGGGAAGGTACCAGTGTTTATTATAATAAGTGTAAAAAATATTCGTAAAGTAACCGATTTGAGCCGAAGAGCACCCGATCTCGTTGATCCTTTGAAGATAGCCGTTAGATGTTACATCTGGTCAGAATTCAGAGCGTAAAGGTCAAAGGAATCATCATCTATAAAGAATGGTTGAAATCGCACCCCATCGGTATCGTCGAGTTGTATTTCACTGATTGATTACGAGAGTTAATCGAGATGTTCTTTCGAACAGAGTCTGCGGTTATATTTATACGTTTAGTGTTAAATTTCTCCACTTTTACTTGTGCATGTTTATTGTATTTTCCTAAAATGGATTACGAAGATATCTTCCAGCAATGGGGGTTCGAATATTAAGTGGAAAATTTAGAGGTAAGTCAAACCTTTCAGTGTTTTAGTACAATTTTCAAATATACAGGGTGTTTGTGAATAAGTGCGACAAACTTTAAGGGGGAATTCTGTGATGAAAATTAAGGTGGGTATTTGGTATAAAATTTTTTGAAAAACCTCCCCCGGAAAATTTACTCCCCTCCGAAGATTAACAAAAGAAATTGTCCCTCTTTTTTATTTTCCCTGTATATTAGAAATCTTCAAGAAAGGTAATAGAATGGGTGATGAGGAAAATAAAGCAAAACTTGTAAAACATACGTTTATATAACTATAAACAAATTATTTAGGTTAGGGAAATTCCGCCTCGGTGCTTTTTGAAAATGCATTGCATTTTTTCTCGTAAATGCTTGAGTTTCAGAAAAAGCTTGTAGGGACAAAAAAGTTAATAAATGAATTGGACTTCTCAGCCATGTTTTTCAAAAGGGAAAATTTGTTAAACAAAAAGATGTATGAAAAAATATCTCAGAGGTTGACTATTTCAACCCCTTCTAAGCATATTGCATGGTTGAAAAAATTCCAAAATGTGTAGTTTTATTGACAAATAATATTTACCAAGTTTCGTATCTTTAGATTAATATACAGTGAAAATAAAAAAGAGGAACAATTTTTTTTTGTTAATCTTCGGAGGGGTTTAACTTTTACGGTGGGAGGTTTTTCAAAAAATTTTATACCAAATACCCACCTTAGTTTTCATCACAGAATCGCCCCTTAAAGTTTGTCGCACTTATTCACAAACACCCTGTATATGCAAATTAAATGGTTTCTTTCTGGGATTTCTCTCTCAAACTCTGAAAAATATCTGTTGAATAAAAATGTATTATTTTGTGAATTGCTTCTGCGTAATAAACACAAGATATTTGTCAGAAGCAATTAATCGAACAATAACGACACATTATCAACGATAGAACAACTAAATTTCGTAACGTTTCGGAGTCTAAATCATACTCTTTCGTCAGACGTACTTAACGAAAATCTTCAGAATTATTTTTTGTTCATGTAGCTATTCTGAAATTCGAGAATTGTCCAAGCAAATTTCGTAACGATTCGAAGTCTAAATCAGACTTCTTCGTCTCGAATTTCAGAATAGCTACATCAACAAAAAATAATTCTGAAGGTTTTCGTTAAGTGTCTGACGAAGGAGTCTGATTTAGACTCCGAAACGTTACGAAATTTAGTTGTATCATCGTTGATGTTGTGTCGATATTGTTTGTTAGGCAACATTATTCGATTTATTGCTTCCGACAAATATCTTGTCATTATTACGCAGAAGAAATTCACAAAATAATGAATTTTTATTTAACAGATATTTTTCAGAGTTTGGGAGAGAAAACCCAGAAATAAACCATTCAATATGCATTTATATATGAACATTTTACTAAAAAACTGAAAGGTTTGACTTACCTCTAAATTTTTGACAATGTGTACTTGCGCTAAGTAAGAGTGTCTCTTAGCGTAAACAAAATATGTAATTGCCAACACAAACGTTTTATTTGATCTAAGTGAAAAAGTTACTTGTAACAGACAGAGGTTCTTACTAACAGCAGTAACAAAATTACTTGCGATATGGAAACATTGTGATAAGGGTACGTTCAAACGTTACTTACACCGAATAACATTTTTAGTTCTGGTGTTTAGCTGGATTTTCTATCAAGTAACACATGCTACTTGGATCAAGTCAATAAAGTCAGTTATTCTGAATAAAAATGAAATACTTACTACAATTAACTTTGCTAGCTTGTGATAGGCTACTTTTTATCAGATAACACGCGAACTTGTTGCAACTAAAAAAAGTTATTTGTGCCTATAGCAAGTCACAATTTTCATTTGTTGTAATTAAAGTTTTTTCTCAGTGCACTCAACGGAATTAACTTGCATTCTAGCACAAACAATTAGAGTGGGGAATAATCGATATATAGGTCCTCGAGAGGTTTCAATAATCGAATGATCTCTCGAAGTATGAATCGCTCGGTGCTCGTCTCAGTCCTTATCGCATCAACTGCTTCCGTTATCCCTCATCGCCAATATGG
This sequence comes from Halyzia sedecimguttata, assembly GCA_937662695.2. Taxonomy (NCBI): domain Eukaryota; kingdom Metazoa; phylum Arthropoda; class Insecta; order Coleoptera; family Coccinellidae; genus Halyzia; species Halyzia sedecimguttata. Next base: position 41,353,984 of record OW569412.2, read on the forward strand.
TTGGTTCACCCTGCATCAACAGTATTCAGTATCACTTAATTGCGTTAGACCGCTGAAAGGTGATGCCGTGCTCAATACCATATTAAAATTCAGCTGTTCGAAATAAAGTATGAAAGAATGAACCTAAAATTCCCAAGAATAAATTCGGGAATGACAACAATACGCACCACATGTCACCCATAAATTGTACCGATCGTTAAACGAACTTCTCATATCTCGCCCTTGTGTAAGTGCCGTCAATGGAAATTCGCAATATCAAAACATTCAAAATGTAGACGAGTTATCTCGGCATTCTAGTAACTCGAGTTGCGTTATCTCTTTCGGTGCCACATGCCACAACCGAAAATCATTGGAATGAATTCGCTCGTGTTTTTCAGAACATCTCGACAGGTTTCAATAACCGAAAGATTCGATTATTTTCGATAGGTTCTATCTCTACAAACAATACCATAAGCAGCCAGTTTACTTATGCACATTTGTAGTTCACCCTTCACCGATATAGTACATAATGAATTTAAAAGTTGGCCCCAGGGTCATGGTATGTACACTCGCAAGTCGGAAATAACCCTATTTTCCCGAAACTGACTTGTCCGCGCATATAATTGCAATGAATTTTCTTTTGAAACCTCACAATATCGGCTCAGCGCCAGACCCATGACCGCTAGACGTAAACCACTTCCGTCACTTCTCCTCTCCGCATGCGCAATCCTCTCATGGCTGAAAGTCCTCTCAAAATCACACAAAAAACTCCGATTCTCCAACACTAGTGGTTCAGGAGATATCCCATCTTGAATCCAGGCATGCACTTGCCCTCCCAAGGGGATTCTATGGAGGAATAACATCCTCCACCTCAAAACCCCAATCCTCTCGACGAAAACTTCAGCAGTCAACTGACTTATCATCTGCTCATGCGCAAAACGAAGAATGTCCGAAAGGGGCAACATGAATACACTACGTTATTTCCTCGAAACTGGCTTGCACAAGTACATAATTGACATGAAGTGGTAATATCGCCCTCCAGTCCCTAGCAAAGTGGACAATCAAATCACCCTGTCATTTAGATAGATTCAAAGATCCTAATGGAGCATTATAGACATTGATGAATCCTGAAATACCCAGCTGTAGAGAGTATTCCATAGGGCCAAAGACAACCGTAAAATCCTTAGTTGTTGAAATTGGGCGATTGATCGCCTAAAAGTAAGATCAAAATAACAACGCATACATGCTTGAACTGACAAAACTGCATTCAATTGAATATGTATTACACTAAAATACATATACTATAAGATATATCTATACAAAAAATTGGTTCAAGCCCTGTGGACAGGAGCTTTCTGGCGCTCTTGTTCAAACAGACAAATTATATCTCCGAAAGTATTGGTTTCTCAGAGTTGGGAATTATATCAATGTATTCTCATGATATAACTGCATCATAAAGGAAATTCAATTCAAATAATAGTTTATTTATCAAGATTAAATGAGCAATCTGAGAATGAGAACTGCGCACCATGGAATAAATGAATTTAAAATACCTGAAATGAATTTGACTCTCTCTTATAGAACAGGATGACATATACGAGTATGAACACAGATCATATAATAAATCATAGATAGAATAATTATAGCATTCTGTGAAAACATAGTATGATTCATTATTGAAATTTCGAAAAATCATATCTCCGAAAGTATTAGCTTGTTGGAGTTGAAAATTATATCAATGGATTTTTAGGATGAAAGTGCATCTTAAAAAAAATTATTTTGAAATTTGTAAGAGAGAATCGATTTTGACCTTGGATTCTTGATCAGTGAGTCGAACCAAATCGTTTGATACCATTTTCAGCCAAAAATTCGAAAATTACAGACATTTGGGTAAATTGATAAGCACTTTGTTCCGAGGAACAAGAGCGCCAAAAATTATAGAATGATTATATTTCTAGACTCAACAGATTTGACAACATATTTGGAAGTAATTAAATTTTAAAAAATCATAAAGAACAAACGCTCAAGTAAAGAAGAATTGCCAGCATTGCTCTTGATCTAAAACTATTCAAATTAACAGAAGTAAAAGAAAGTATTCACCCCAAGGGCGTAGCCAGGAATTAATTTCGGGGGGGTTTTCAAATAGGAATTAATTTCGGGGGGGTTTTGGGGGTGTAAGGGTCACTTTCTGCAGCAAAAATTTGATTAAGAGAAAAAATAACATTTCGAAACCCCCCCCCCCTGGCTACGCCCTTGATTCACCCCAATATCAGAAACGCTCCTCAAGTTATTCTCTAACATAGTCGAGTTTTTAGATGTTAAAAATAATGATGCAGTAAAGTAATTGCTATTGTATTTCACAGGGAAGAGGCTTGTTTAGGATTTGCTTTATCTGAATATCCTGAGTATACAGCACTCACAGGCTTTGTGTACCCTTTTTACCATTTGGTCAAGATGTGCCTGAATTTAATACGTAAAACAACTGTATGGTTGGATGGACAATTTGAATTTCTGAATTCCGAAGAAACGGAAATATTCATTGAAGACAATAATAAGGAATATCTGAAACTATTCAAGCTATACAAGACTAAAATAAGACAAGCTCATCAAGAGAAGAGTCCCTTAACTTTCAAAGGTATTTCTGAAGATGTTGATTCAAATAATTGGCCTGCGCCTTTGAAGCTGTGCAATCAGTCGGTGCAGCTCATAAAAGAATTCAGACCTGCAATGACAATGATGAGAATAATGTGTAATGACGCCTTGTTGAAACGCCACTGGAAAGGTAATTTAATTCATTACTGTCGTTTTTTCTGATATCTCACGTTTACTTAGCTATAATACTCGTTTATACCATAACATCTTGGCACCTATGGTATAGAGACTATAGAGGTTGGATCTTCATTGGTTGGTGTAGATTAAGTCGAATTTAAGCGATGGACCGAAAGGTTTTGGTCCAACCTGCGGTTATCGTACTTGTTATAAGACAAATGACAATCTGACGTCACATTTTATAACCGATATCTCTGTCGCTTGAATGCATTGGTTTTAACCGCAATCTTTCAGTGCGAAAACTAACCTATTTTATTTTCTTTTCTCCAGAGACAAGTTTACTCCTTCTATAAATATATCTTTTTAATTTCAATTTTGGGAAAAGTAAAACCAATTTCAGAAAAAGTAACGGAATAAGTAAATTCCGAAGAAATCACTCTTGCGTATTATTGTATCAGTTGTGGATATGCTTGTATATATTTGGACATATTTCAATATATTCGGATAAATATTTTCTGTTGTTTCTTCATATACATGCTCAATCACTTTTTGAGTTTATTCAAAATAATAGATAACACACAATTGGACTAATACTGGCGAAATACGAGTTTATATTAATGGGGAAGTACCTGAAGAAGGGGAGCTAGCTGATCGGGAACTGTTGTCTAAGGAATTAAATTTGAGTAACAGTTCACATTTAAAAGATGATGCCAATAATAATCTGAACCAAAATAATTCCGAAAGAAACAAGAATCAGCAGAGTTCAGATCGCACAGAAAGAGGTATAACATGCAACATTCTTGACCATATCAATCGAGAAGTCAGTTAAGTCTAGATCTGTATTCAACTTATTCAATGCCAATTATGAATTAATTATAGAGGAGATATTTCCATCCCTTGGAAAAACATTTTGAATGATGATGATGTAAACAAATGTGTAAATGCCTTCTATGTAGTTTTGAATAAAAAAAAGCCAATTGGCTGTCTCAATATTCTCCACTTGCACATTATAAATAATCGGTGCCATCATAATTTATATAACTACAATAAATTTGATCGTTTTACGCCATTTTATATTTCCCGCTCATTCGATGGACCGTTCGTAAAACTACTCCAGAGCTGGGTTAAAACCGCAATATTTTGGTTATGCTTCGGATCTGTTCACAACTCATTCATGTCGTCTGCGGACCTAAACCGATCGAATAACAGTTTTCGCTTAAATTAATTGGTTAAGACCGAAAGGGATTGGTTTTAACCGTTCTGCTTTGGTTATTCGCTTAAATTCGACTAAGGTGTGTCTACCATTAACATTTTGGTCCACGGTCATAATCAGCCCTATTCTGTAACTTCAAATCGAATAGAGATGGTATGCATCGAATAGAAATACACCGGTTAAATCGGAATCGCTTCAAATTAGTATTGGTATTGGTAACTCAACTCATAGATGCATCTATGCATCATATAGATGCATCTATGCATCATATAGATGCAGCTATGCATCTTGCTCAACTCGAATTCTATTATCGAGATCTGAAATAGAAATCCAATAGAATTGCTCTCTACCGCCTAAACATAGATGCATATAATACATGGTGAAGACACTCTTTGACATATTTTCGGCCGATTTGCTGTCCAAATACAGTCAAAATACAAGGATTTTGTTCTACTTCAGTTTTCGCCGATAGATGCCGGCAGTGGATATTTTATGGACAAAATTATCGACATGTCAAATCAAATTCGAATACCGGATCAGGGGCAGATTTCTAGTATCAAGATAGGTATTAATTATAATATTAATAATATTGAAAGATCGCTGATACCGTTGTTAATAAATCAACATAGGAGAACGCTTAGACTTGTTGATTTATTATAATCTTGCCGGTTGATGAACATTTAGGAATAACTCTATTAATAAAATTATATTCATTATACAATTCAGTTATATATTGAGAAGGAATGAAATAATATGTTATGAAAACTAACAATATTATTTGTCAACGATGAAATGACTAGCAGAGCAACCACACAGTGTGATTTCATCAAAGTTGAATAGCTTTCCTAAAGCGTCATTCTTTTTGGGACGCTCTATTTCTATATTATTTGTTTCTTACACGACAAGAATGGCAACTAGTAGAGGTAGGGTATTGAAAATTGAAACATTTGTTTGTTCAAAACATTTTTCTACCGAATATATATTGAATAAAATATTCAAACGTAGTACACTACCCTCTATTTGGTTAGTTTTTCAATTTAATGAATCATTTTTCTATATTTCATCAGCATACTTAGTTCTGAATAATAGCTATCGAATTTTGCAATATAATCATCCAATTGCTGAGAACATAAAAAGTTGTCAAGGGGTATTGGGTGAAAAAATGCTATATACATGATAATGTTTTGATGAAGTTTCAAATTATACATCGAAAATAATAAGTAAAATGTTCAATTTAAATGAGCTGTACATGATTAAGTTAATTAATACATTTGAATAATAATATGATATCGAAAGATATTATGTAGAGGTATTACAGAAAATTCTGTATTAGTCAATGTATTTCAAGATACACAAATGAAATGCTTAGATATATTCTAAAGACATTGGATGTGATCTTTTGTAATGGAAAAATAATGATTTCACAGATTTCTTCATTTACAGTTCCATTCAAAATGTTCCAATGAAACTCTTTTACTGATAAATCCCTTATTTAACCTCATTGTGTCTTGGCAAAATGAATTTTCTGTTCCAAACAAATGGGGTATACATATAATGTCCGAACAGATGAATTGATTTTTCAATAAACTGCTTCATTATATTCTTTCAATTTGGATTTACGAACTAGCAACGGTGAAAAGACTGGAAAGTGAACTTTGTCGCTTGTCAGTTTTCATTTATTCGCTTGCCAGAATCTTCGAAATCGACACTAGCGGCACCATCGTTAACAAAGTGAAGTAGTACATAAAGTACGTGATTTGACAATTCTAGGTCCGTTTTTCGGCAGAAAATTTTAACAGGATTTAGCAGGGAGTGTCGACACCTTGTTATTCTATGCATCTTGGCCTAAACCATATCGGAATCGCTTTACGAGATCGGAACCATGAGCGGGAGCATGCGCCGTCGCCGTATTTTGACATATCAAATGGACGAATTCAATTTAGCGTTTGTAAATACGGAAAAGTTTAATAGGAATAGGTGTTTTGCCAGAAGAAGGAACCATTTTAAAACAAGTGTCGATTAATCAGAGTGAAAAACATGGATATTATCTATGAATTACGTTCTGCGATAGAAGAAAAAATCGAACAGCAAATGTTCAGAATGGAACGTCGTAAACTTAGGGATACCAGTTAGTAATCCTTTTGAAATCCCAGAAGACATTTTTAGGAAGCTTTACCGTTTACCCAATTGCTGTCGATTGAAGTCAGTTCTTACTTTGAACAACCAATTCTGACGACTGCCGAATCATTTGAACCTATTGGAGAATTCTAATTTTCTTTCTGTTTTTAAATTCCACGGGATAAATTGAAAATGTATTCACTTCGCTTTTTATTAAAAAAAAAAACTCCCTTTCTTTTCTTTTTACACGCTTGCTCCTCCAGAAACAGCGTGTTATCCTTTTCTACTAAAATTCATGAAAGTAAAGTGCATATCTTTATGAAAATTGCTAGGTTAAGTTACCCAAAATAAATAAACTGATAAATGTCAGTGGTTATTAAGGGCGAGATTTGCGTGCACATGCAACGTTACCGGCTTCTTCCAAGAGCGTCGAATAGAAATAAGAGTTCTGATTCTGCAGCGTCTTCTACATTGGTTATAGCACTGCCCACTATAGAGATAGCCTGGAACACAGACTGACAACGCCGCAATTTATCGTCTCTCATGGCGATTTCCATTGACACGCTCGGATCACTCGGAGTCATATTTGACAGATATTTTTCGGTTCAATTGGACAGATGCATGACAGATGAGATCGATTTCGAGTGCTCCGAGCGGGTCAATGAAAATCGCCATTAGAGGCATACTTCTTCAATGCGGTAGCGCTGGATATCGTATATTTCTAATTTAAAACTGTAGTGAACTCATTGAATAGATTTTCTTGCTTGGAATCCCTGGATGAATAAACAATATCAGACCCTACTTTTTCAATAAATTGAATAACTACATTTCATTCTGCACAATATTATCGAGATCAACTTGAAATAGAAACCTAGGTAGTTGTTATTCAATTCATTGTTCAGCAAGAACCACGAGAAGGTGTAGGGTTAACTATTGGCAAAAAAATGATAAACTTGAATGAAATTCTCAAAATAAAAATATATTCCCAAACATAACTATTATATAAGTCACTAATAAGGTAGGCTAATGAAAATTGCGATAATCATCTAAGAGTTTGTCTTGTTTTGGTTCTTACTATAATGGTGAGTTTCTGCTATCTACAAATGTTTCTGTTCATTTTCCATTCGGTGGACAATAACATTGTAATTCGTATTTTCTACAAAATTTTTTCAAAAGTAAATTTGCGAAAACAGAACAAAGTGAATTTAGAATGATTTACGAATGTAAGCCGCAACCGCAAGTCTCTGTGAATTCAGAATATAAATTCAATGCTACAAAGAGTAAATTCACATAAAATTATTTTTTGATCTGAACTGTGTAAAAATATATGTTGATAAAACAAATTGATACATTCCAAATCTGAATCCCCATTAATTATATTTCTGTAGCGGGAAAGCAGATCATCAAGTTGAGACCATCTGCTTCGGGGTAAGATCGAAAGGAAGAATCCATTTCAAATCACTGCAGGAAATCTGAACATTCTCAATTAATAATTTGAGATGAATAAGGTCCTTATTGATTCCAGCTGAAGCACCTACAAATGCAGACTTTTGGGAATTGAATACATATATAAAAAAAATAGTTTATTTGAGCTTCTTGATCTCCCATCCAGATGTATCAATTTTTGTTGAAAAATTATTAGAAAGGTCATCAAAATGTTTTATAAAATCGGAAGAAATGAAAGCTCTATTTCACTCATATTTCTAGTCCATCTTGTTGTCTATAGTCTCAACTGAAATGTACTCATCGTCAAGTAGAAATAATCATAAATATCCGACCATATTTATCACTGCATTGCATTAATTCACATTTGACATCGTTATACACAAAAATACCAAGAAATGCCCGCGGAAAACAATAATGGTTAACTCCAGAATCAGAAGTAATCGTCTATTTACAATAACAAACGTTCGACTGAATCGCCTGGCGTACGACTCAGAGCGGTGTTGCCATTTTATCATCTTCCAGGCTAGTAGATATAGTGGGTTGTGGTTATAGAATACCAAAATTGGACGCGATAGAAGAGATACATTTCGATTTGTCAGATTACGATCCGATGCGTTCGTTTCTATCCGAATTGCAGAATAGGGCTGAATGTTAGTATTGTATTTAGACAATCTAGTAGGCCCCCCTTATAAAAACTTTGCACAAATAAATCCAAACAATAGAAAGAGTTTACACAGCTGTTAAAACTCTCAGGTCTAACCTGGAGAATTTGTGCCATTGTCTGGCTCTTTCAGCTGATGAGTCATTCATTGTTGATCGAGCTTTACTGAGACCAGGGGTGGGACTCTGTAACTTGCATTCCAAAGCGAAAGCGAAGCAGTCACTTTTATTGCTTTCTATTGTATTGTACACCACCGAACATGTATTCGGTAGCAAAGCGAAAGTGTCAGGCCAGGTGTTAGGGTCTCGATTGGCTTTGGCGTTGTTAGTACCTCACTCGAGAAGTCCCATCTCTAGGATAAACAACTGTAGGAGGATGAGCCTATATTTCTCAATTTCCCTATCCTAAAAGTCGATTTCCTTTAAAATATATTACACTCCTACACAATATCACTTGTTCTTTGGGCATAATTGAAGAATAAAGCTCAATCAATTTTATAGATATGTCAGACATAGCAGGATTTGATTTAACCCCAAATGCAGGAACTTCTTTACGGAAAATGATGCAAATGGGACTCGAGCCAGACATAGAGCTATATGATGTTATCAGTAATGGTGCTACAAAAGAACGTGACCTACTTAATAACTTAACAAAGATTAAAGCAGAATGGCAAGAGATTAAATTTAAAGTGGGAAAATATAAAGAAACAGGTTTGCCCATATTAACAGCACTAGATGACATACAAGTAGTTTTGGATGACCACATTGTAAAAGCATTAACAATGAGAGGATCAGTATTCGTCAAGCCTTATGAAGTTGAAGTTAAAGAATTCTACGCCAAACTTGTGAGAGTGAATAGCACTATAGAAGAATGGGGAAAACTTCAATCTCAGTGGTTGTATTTATTACCAATCTTCTCATCTAAAGACATTGTTGCTCAAATGCCCGAAGAGGGGTTACTTTTTAGAGAAGTCAATGATACTTTCAAAAAATACATGGAAGCTGTGGTGTATGAACCAAGGGTCATAGAAACTGCAGGCACATTGGGTGTTCTGGAAGCAATGCAACACTGCTTGGAACTGCTCGAAGAAATCAATGAAGGAGTAACGAATTATTTAGAAAGAAAAAGGTTGTTCTTCCCAAGATTCTTCTTCTTGTCCAATGACGAGATGCTTGAAATTTTGTCTGAAACAAAAGATCCTCTAAGAGTTCAACCACACTTGAAGAAATGTTTCGAAGCCATCAACAGTTTACAATTTGATGGAGTGCTTGCGATACACGAAATGATCAGCCAGGAAGGGGAGAGAGTAAAGTTTAAGAATATCGTGAGTACTAAAGAAGCTGGAGGAAGTGTGGAAAAATGGCTCATATTGGTTGAAGATCAAATGGTAGTTTCTGTTAGGGATCAAATTATTAAGAGTAATAGGCATTATACCATGGTTCCAAGGACACAATGGGTAAGGAGACATCTTTTAATTCAAAACTCATTTTTCGAAATTTTCTATATTATATCAAAATATTATATTTCCATCTTATTGAATTGATTATCATTCTATTACATACCTAAGATCTGCAGAGTTAAAGTGTAATTTTCATTCCAGATAACCAAATGGCAAGGCCAAGTTGTCCTCTGTGTGTCCCAAATGCAGTGGACAGCAGATGTACACAAATCTTTGAACCACCATGAAGGTTTCACAATTCCAGATTACTCAGGACAACTGGCGGAACAACTGAAAGATACTGTTGCACTAATTCGAGATCCCAAGCTATCCAACCTGAATCGCATAACAATCAAAGCATTAATTGTTATTGATGTCCATGCCAAAGATGTTGTAGAGGAACTCGACAGAAAGGGTGTTGAAAGCGAAAAAGAGTTCAAATGGTTATCTCAGTTGAGGTACTACCTGGAAGAAGAAGAATCACTTGTGAGATTGATAAATGCCACAGTAAAATATGCATATGAATATTTAGGTAATTCAGATCGTTTGGTTATAACGCCTTTGACTGACAGATGCTATAGAACGCTCATTGGGGCTTATCATCTGCATTTAAACGGTGCTCCAGAAGGTCCAGCTGGCACTGGCAAAACCGAGACGACAAAAGATCTCGCAAAGGCGCTTGCTGTACAATGTGTCGTTTTCAATTGTTCTGATGGTTTAGATTACAAGGCTATGGGTAAATTTTTCAAAGGATTGGCATCCTGTGGTGCATGGGTATGCTTCGACGAATTCAATAGAATAGATATTGAAGTATTGTCTGTCGTGGCTCAGCAAATATTGTCGATTGTTATGGCTGTGAGAGCCAAGGCAAGAACATTCCTTTTTGAAGGTAAGTTAATAGTTTATACTAACAATAGTCAGAGGACCGCTTAACATTTATAGAGTTCAACAAGTCAACAAGTAAAGAGCGTTCCTGCTAATCGGGTCCTTCATGAATGGCTTCGTATAATAAATATACTTATGCATATATTTCACAAATTAAATAGACCCCAGGAGGTTCATTGATCTGCCGAGAAAGCAAGAGCAGACGCGTTTCTGGCTTCTTGGCCTTCATCAGTACCCTGTAGCTTTCCCAACAAATTCAACTAAACTGACCCGGGTTAAGCCACTCCGAGGGGCAAACCACCGTGGAATTATGGTGTACAAGTTGGAGGAATTCCGTGGAATTGTGTGGAATTCCGTGGAATTCCTCGTTTTTTTGCCGCGCTCGTCCTACTTATACGAGCGATGTCTGTATTTTTGTATTGACCAGGAATGGCCTCAATCGAAGGGTTTGCCAGGGATTTTTCACACTGATTCAAATTCCGTGCTGAAATTCATTGCTGTCCGTCGGGCTGAGCATCCGTATGCACGATAACGAAGGAAATGACGTAGAGACCGCTCTTGTCCCTCGGAAAAGAGTGCTTATCAATTTGCCCAAATGTCTGTAATTTTCGAATTTTTGGCTGAAAATGGTCTCGAACGATTTGGTTCAACTCACTGATCAAGAATCCATGTTCAAAATCGATTCTGTCCGGCCATCCGTCCGGCCGATAACACGATAACTCTCGAACGGAATGAGCTAGACAATTGAAATTTTCAGAGTAGGTTCGAGGCATAAATATCTTGGTTAAGTTCGTTATTGGGCAAAATCGCGTTATTAGTTTCGGAGTAACGAAAAACAAATTTTTGTTAACGTTACAACTTTTGAATTAAATTTCATCATGAGAATCCAATTATATCATTTTCAACTCTAACAAGCTAATACTTTCGGAGATATGATTTTTCAAAATTTCAATAATACATCGTAGTTCTATGTATTCACTGTCTGTGTTCACTGTTCGTAAATGTCATCTTTTCTAAGCTATTAGATTAGAGTCATGTCAATTCTAAGTTTGAAAACAAGTATCCGATTCTTGAATTTGTGAAAATATACAAGACTGTTTTGAAACCGAAAATAATATTGACTGGTTGCATATTGGATAATTTACGTATAAATTCGGGATGACGTTTGAGAAGAATTAGAATTGGATCATTTCAATGATATAGTTAATGAAGGAAAGAAGAACATAATGGAATCATCAAAACAAAATACTCTTCGTTGACCACTGAGGTTAATATTACATTTTACTTCCTTAAGTAGTAAGATATGTTCCTATATACAGTATTATCATAATGTTGCTAGTTAATATATTTTGAACTATTAAAATAATCTGTTCGTATGCCTCTTCCTACTCAAATATCAGGAATAAATGGACAATCTGCTGTGATTGTCTCCAGCCTTGCTCTAGACATTTCGATGATACTTTCCTTAGGTATTTGGAGTTGTGAAAACTATACACCGAGTGTGAGTTGCAACAATCCATTCCACGAGGTTGAATCATTGCAGACTGCTCATTTAATCTGGATAAATAAATTTAATGACAATTTTTGAAGCATTATAGATTGCTCTTTTTTTTTGGTGCTCTTATTTAAATGATAATTTTTGAAACATTTTTTTTAAACGATACTTTTTTTAATTTGATATCTTTCATTATGCAGTTCTATCATAAGCATCCATTGATATAATTCCCAACTCTGAAAAACCAATACTTTCGGAGATACAATATGTCTGTTTGAACATGAGCGCCAAAAAGCTCTGGTCCACAGGGCTTGAGCCAATTTTTTTCTATTGTCCTTTGTAGTAGGATTGAATAGGCAAATGAACATGCGCACAACAGCTTAAGACTTTACGACAGTGCTTTCTAAAACGAAGTTTAAATGATTTTTTTAAATTTTTTAGCAAAAAAATCCTCACTAAACTTCGCACAGATCTTTAAGCTATTCTTCAGCTAGCTATCTAATTTTAAATCGAATAGATCTGTACTATTCCAGTCATTGGAAGATAAAATTTAAGTTGTTATTTTTTTGAATAATTTTTGAAAAATTCGGCATTCTACAATATGCTACCAAGTTTGAATTGGATCGGATTCGGTCTTTTTGAGTTATTGAGGAAAAAGCATAATATTCATACGGAAATATCTCCGAAACCACCGAGCCGATTAACGAAATCAACTATCATAATCCGATGCGGAACCTACCCTGGAAATCGCAAGTCGCTATCTCTTTCCGTTCGTAAGTTATTGTGGTAACGATCACCCATGCAGATGCTGAACGTGCCCTACGCTGTGGCATTTCCAATATTTGCCAAAATCTCCAACAATTTAGACCCGATCCTGTTGAAACTTGGCTTTAGAATGAGGTTCTGAGGGCTCTCTGAAAATTTCAGCGATATTGGACGAATAGTTTCCGAGATACAGGTTGTTTATTATTATTTTTGTGCGTATGTTCTGGGGAACATCGCGTTATCATTTTGTCCAAATGTCTGTAACTTTCGAATTTTTCGACGAAAATGGTCTCAAACGCCAAATTTGATTCTGTCCGGTCGGCCGTCCGGCCGTTGCCATGATAACTTGAGAACAAAAAGAGCTAGCGACTTGAAATTTTGAGGTTGGGGTGGCGCATCCCAATACAACGGACAAGTTCGTTAATGGGCTTAATCAGCCCAGTGGTTTCCGAGTAATAATTTCGTTTTCAACCAATACAAATCCGATCGAATTGAAACTTGGTGAGTAGTTGTAGAATATGAACCTAAGCACGTTTGTGAAATTTTGTGCGAATCTTTTGGCTAGAAAATTATTAAAAAATTATTGAAAAATATTTTTGTTTTCACGATAACTTGAGAAAGGAAAGAGATAGCGGCTTGAAGTTTTCAGGTTAGGATGTGCACCAGAACGCGACATTTCAGTTCATTTATGAGCATAATCGGCCAAACGGGTTCAGAGTTATGGCCATCTGAAGTTTGGTTGTTTTTTGTTCCTCATTAACTCGAAAAATACTAAACCGATTGAATTCAAACATGGTAATTAGTTGTAGAATGCCAACGCGAAAATTCTTGCAAAATTTTGTGAAGATAGTATTTGTAGAAAATTTCTAAAAAATCATAGAAAATTGAAAAAAAAATTCTATATATCAGTAACTATTCGTTTGAAATTGCTGAAATTTTGCAAGAGCCTTCATAACCTAACTCTACTGCCAAATTTCAAGTTTTAATACGATCGGTAAAATATTATTGGAGATTCGAGCATTCTTGTGTGAGTTCAGTAGATGGGTGACCGTTGCCTCGATAACTTTCGAACGAAAGGAGATAGGGACTCTCAATTTTCAGAGTAGGTTGCGTATCCGAAAGGGAGAGTTGACTTCGTTTTTGGGCATAGTCGGTCTAACGGTTTCCGAGTTATACCCACCTGAAATATTATTTCCTTGATAACACAAAAAATAAATATTATCCAATTGAAGCTTGGTAACTATTAGTAGAAAATCAACATAAAGACTTGTTTGAAATTTTGTAAGAACCATACACATAGATTTGAAAAAAATGACGGAAAAAGGAAATTTAAGAACCGTACACCTAGAAAATTTCAAAAAAAACACAAAAAAAAAATTGGTTCAAGCACTGACATGAAGTCAGAAGCTTTTGCACGTATGTTATATTGTCCATTCTCCTGTATTGGACACTTAATTCGAATTTACCATGGTAAAATCGAATTAAGAGTGTCCAATACAGGAGAATGGACAACATAATTTACCATGGTAAATTCAATTAAGGGTGTTGAATACAGAAGAATGGACAATAGAACATACGCACAAAAGCTTCTGACTTCACGTCAGTGCTTGAACCAATTTGTTTTATTTTCCAGTTATACGATTGTCAACAAATTTCGCATGAGTCTTCATCTCGGCACTCTACAACTAATTTCAATTTGATTGGACCTGAACTTTGTAGTTATCGGAAAAACAATATTTCAGATTGGTATAACACCGAAACCGTACGTCCGATTATACCCGTTAAGGAACTTGTCCGTTGTATTCGGATTTGCAATCTACCCTGAAAAGTTCATGTCGCAAACCCATTCCGTTCAAAAATTATCGTGGAAACGGCCGGCTGGCTGGTCGGACAGAATCAAATTTTATATCGGATTCTTCATCAGGAAGTCGGATTCAGTCGTTTGAGACCATTTTCGGCAAAAATTACAGACACTTGCGCGAAATGTTTACTCTATGTTTCCCAGAACATATATACGCGCAAAAAATAATCAGAATTTGATTGGTGTGTTAGTAACTGTACTCCAACTGATGTGAAGTAGTTCTAATCAATGAAACACGGAAAAAACATGCTTCATTTATTCAAAGCACTTTTTTTGCTACAACCTAACAGGAGAGAAAGAATGTTACTTAAGGAATTTATGAAAATTGTTAATGCTACCTTGATATCTAGCATAGCATCAACATTATGGTTTCAAATATCGCGAAAAAAATTAACCGGCATAGTGGATTTCAACTTTGTCGACATAGATCCTGTCAAAATAGCTAATACATATGTCTAGTAGAGAAGTTAATCGAAATAGTTGAAATACCCAAATGACTAGGAATTCCGTGGAATTCCATGGAATTCCGTGGAAGTACTTGGAATTCTGTGGAATTATTTCACAAAGTGGAATTATGGTGTACACATTTTTATGGGTGGTTTGCCCCTCGAGCCACTCAGAGCCGGCTTGGTCGATCATTATAATCGCCATTCATTATTATTTTTGAAAACGCTAAACAGCGTTCAAGGCCATTGAGAAGATACTGTCTGAGCTCTGCGGGCCTCGTTCTTGATTAAATATCGAGTGAATGGTGGCATATGATTTCACGCTTCAAATATTCACTGGTGGGGAGAGGCTGATTTCCGTGTTTCGTCTCATAGGTGGCGTGGGCGATTATAATGATCGACCAAGCCGGCTCTGAGAGGCTTAACCCGGGTCAGTTTAGTTGAATTTGTTGGGAAAGCTACAGGGTACTGATGAAGGCCAAGAAGCCAGAAACGCGTCTGCTCTTGCTTTCTCGGCAGATCAATGAACCCCCTGGGGTCTATTTGATTTGTGAAATATATGCATAAGTATATTTATTATACGAAGCCATTCATGAAGGACCCGATTAGCAGGAACGCTCTTTACTTGTTGATTTTTTAACAACGGTATCGCCATTTTTCATTATTATTTATAGAGTTGTAGGGAACGTTTGGCACGAGTGGTAGTGAATAGTATTTGCTCTCCTGCTATTGATAAAATCAATAATGCACGTCAGATCGTTACAAAACCACAAAAAATACGATGAAACAGATTGAAATTTCATTGTAAGGTGGAAATAGTAACGCAGATAATTATGAATTTGGAAAGTGTGCATAGTTTTCAATAGTCGTCGATTCATGATAATTATTATTGGATGAAGGCTACGAGGGCTGGTGTCTATTGTACCCCCCTTTCTGGGAATGACCAGGTGTGTCCATGCTACTTCCCGGTCCAGTTCCAATGTTCTGATGACCTCCACTAAATGGGAAGGCTTCAGGGAGGGTATGTTTCCATCCTTAATGAATTCAGGACCAAG
Source organism: Halyzia sedecimguttata (assembly GCA_937662695.2). NCBI lineage: Eukaryota > Metazoa > Arthropoda > Insecta > Coleoptera > Coccinellidae > Halyzia > Halyzia sedecimguttata. The sequence continues at coordinate 41,370,115 of OW569412.2, forward strand.
CATCCTGTGCGTCGCCAATAACATAATTCCAAACTGACAGCATGGTTTTCTACCTGGTAGATCGGTTATTAACAACCTGGAATGCCGAGAACGGGGCCAGCAATAATGACGCGGATGTGTCTGTAGTCTACCTAGACTTCTCAAGGGCATTTGACAGTGGAGGTTTCTGACGACGTTGGGAAGGTTTGGAACAAGAGGTGCACTTGCAATGAATCCAAGCTTTTCTGCGCAGTAGAAAGTTTTTCTACAGGGTTTCTGAATATGTTTCTGATTCTACTAGACCTTTAACTAGTGAGGTACCTCGGGTATCCGTTTTGGGACCGCTGTTGTTTCTTCTTTATACGTCCGATATGCCTTCTACTTTGAGAGTTCCTTGATCGATGTTTGCGGATGATACCAAGATTTTTCTCCTGTCTCTACCACAAAATATTACAGCTGGCCACCAGCTGGATCAGGCTGCCGTCTCATTATGATCTTGGCGTTATAATAATAATAATAATAATTGTATCCAGTGATTTGAGTTGATCTGAACACGTTCAGAACATTTGTGGTAAAGCCCTCAAATCAATTCATATTACCTCAAGATCATTCCTCTTTTGTGGCCTTAAAGTATGCAGCAACATTTACAAGACCTATGTACATCCTATTCTGAAGTTTGGGACTGGTGTCCCATTCTCAAGAGAGATATTGAGGTGTTGGAGTCGGTTCAGTACTAGGCCACCTTATTACCATATGGACGAATAAGACCTGTTTATGAAGACCGTCTGAATATCATGAACTTGCACAGATTCATTGACTGTAGAAATAGAGGTGTATGATATAATATTCACATACAATCCCAGCTATTTATTCTCGAATCACAATAACCTAGGAGGATATTATTTTTTGAAACTCCTCATGGAAAATTTACAGATAATACCTAGGTAGCATTTCCTCACGAACTGAGTTTTTCAGGGTTGAAACGCATTACCAGACGAAGTAGTGATCTTTCCCATCGTTAATACATATATTATGTTTACCTTCTTGCATTCTCCCTACTTAGATCAATTGAGTCGAAATTAGGTAAGCCGAGTTGTTGGCTAACATAAGAAAAAAACTTGTTTTTTGATATCAGGAAAGATAGGGGAAGAAAACATAACCAAACTTATTCAAATAAAATTGTAAAACTGAATTGATCCTGAAAGATATTCTAAGGTAGAAATTTCTAGCTAAGAATGGCAGAGGACATTAATAAAGAGAATATAAAAAATAATATAGAATAATGATCCATTGAATAATTAGCAAAAAACTACAAGACCTAATCATTTTATAGAAATATGTAGAGACAAGTAAACAACTGAGCTATTGAGTTATCTTGAAAAGTAACCACACTCTTGTCCACTACAGTTTTTGTCGTCTGGCATATGTTTCGGAAACAAAGTTTCCATTTTCAAAGACGAAGCGTTACTGAAAAAATGCAATCAATTTCTACATTCCAGTATGGGTTGACATTATTCCCTTAGTCATAAACCAATTAGTGAGAATAATGGGTTGTTAATAGGGTTTAGATCATTATTGAGTAAAATATCCTTTATCTTATACATTTAGATACCTTCGAGTGTTCCTCGAAAGTACACTTTATTGGAATGTTTCAACAATCTAACGGAATTTTCTGAAATTGAGTGGCCAGTTGTTAAAACAGATTTATCGATGTTGTGGTTCCGAATGTGTCCCGTATGCTCTTTATACCGTGTGAGAATGTTTCTGGTTCTTTGCCCGACGTAACACTTGTTGGAATCTAAACATTTAATTTCATATATACCCGATTTTAACATGTCCGGAGTTTTATCAAATGTATTTCCTAGAAGTTGTTTAATTTTCGTGGAAGTTTTGAAAGCCAGTTTTATATTAACCTTTTTAAATATATTCTGGAGTTTGTCGTTTGTTTTCGGATGGAACGTGAAAGCGTGGAAACCTCTTACCGTTTTTATTTCTTTCGTTAAGGTTATTTTACTGAAGAGATTTTTATCTTCATTCTTGTTGATCATTTTCTGAACTAGTTGATGACTATACCCGTTTCTTTCGGGAATTTGGAAAATCATTTATCTTTCTTTCTTGAAGTTTACATTGCTTAGCGGAATATTAAATAACCGGTAAACGAGGAAATGTAAGCTGGCTGTTTTATGTAACCAGGGAGCTACCGAATCAGACGAAATGTAAATATTAGAATTAGTAGGTTTTCTTAAAATGTCAAAGCTAATTAAATTTGAGTTGTCTCAGATTAATTTTAAATCTAAGAATGTTAAGTAGCCATCCTTTTCCATTTCGAAGGAGAACGTAATAGATGGATATTTACTGTTTAAGACCATGGTAAATTCGTTTATATCAAATTTTTCATCAACAATTGCAAATATGTCATCTACGTATCTAGCCCAAACCTTTGGAAAATATTTGTGTTCTTTCTCAAGTTCAAGTTCTAATTTGCTGAGGAACAAATTAGTTAAAAAGGGGGAAAGGTGTTTATAATATTTATCGTTAAAAGATAAGAAAATATATTTAGCTCCATGCAAAGTGAGGTTCATCAAGTACTCATTAATTTCTTTTTGAGGAATATCTAAACTAGAAAGCCATTCCTTCAAATTTTCTATTGCGATTTTAAACGGGGTGTTTGGAAATAATGAAACTACGTCCACGAAATGAAGCGGCCTTTACCATTGATTTTGAAATTTTTCAACTAATTCGTACGAATTTTTTATTGCCAATGTATAAGCAGTTTGGAAGCTATTAAATCTATTTACCAACCATTTGGCAAGATTCAAATAAAAAAAAGGTTTGAGTTTGAGCGATTTAATAATTTTGTTATGTGATGGTTGGAATTTTTTAATGTTTTAGATTTCAAGGAATGAAGAAACGATTTGCATTCCGTTCGAACATGTTTTGATCTTCATATGGAAGTCTAAAAATTGCACTTTCTACTTTTCGTCGATTGGGTTTTCCAAATTTATATGTTTGGGGTACCTTTAGGCTATACTTTAGACCCTTACTTAAAAACTGATGTTCTTCGTTTGTAAATTTGATATCCGAAATATTGATAATCGTATTGTCACATTTGACTTTGATATCCGATTCAATTTTGTTTCTGGAATCCGAATATTGTGTCGCGCTGGTAAGTTTCCTAAATTTGTTGTTGACCGATTTAATTTTCTCGTTTTATTTATTTATTTATTTATTACAATGGAATACATGACATGACGAACCCAGATTATGTATTCACCAATAAACCATTAATACATTGGTGCTTGATATTAATGAATATACAGGGTGAGTCTTTGACCACTGCATTAATTTTAACCAAAGATTCCTCTCATCAGATGAAACACTTTTTTCATTTACCATTTTTCCAGATTCGGCTCTGGTAAAAAGTTACAAGCGTTTAAAGATTTCACAATGTGCTAATACACTCCCGGATATAAATTATCTATGACATTGTTGGCGGACGAGAATAAGGCATGGTATCGTGGTTTACAACTTGATTCGGGATTCCATTGCTCAGGGACGGATCCATAAAAGTAGTGAAATTTCTGGAGTTTTCCATTTTAAAACATTCCATCAAGAATATCTCGAAATCGGTGCGTTTAAGGAGAAATGATGAAGAATAATATAATGTTCTAAAACGATGGAATATTCTTGAAATGACTCAAGAAAAACTTTATATGCCTTCTTTATGCTAATTTCGTTTAGTTTTATGAATCCACGAGTCCATAACTAGAGAACCAGTAGAAGTAGAAAATAACTAATATTTGGAGATAATGTATCACAATTATAGGAAACTTTACACCAACATTCATTTTATTCGAGAAAAGGATGTCAAAGCTACAAAATAAAAACTGATTTTTTTTCAAAATTTCAACAGCCTGTATCTTTTTACCTGAGCTGAATTTGGAAAAATGTTAAATGAAAAAAGTGTTTCATTTGATGAGAGGAATCTTTGGTTAAAATTAATGCAGTGGTCAAAGACTCACCCTGTATACCCGATATACAAACAAAAATTAAAAAAAAAAAAACAAACATAATTCAATCCCAGTTAATTTATTCTTTCCTTAATTTTATTTTTTCAAGAATGGCCTCTAAAGAACCGTTTAAAAATACTAGAAAAATTAAGCAAGGAATTCGAAAAAGGGTCGACCATAACAAGGTCAGAGAGCGAGTTGTAGGATTTACACATCTAATTAAAGGGGAATTTAGAAGATAATTGGTTGAACTTTGATTGATATGAAATAGAAATTTATTTCGAGTGCAATATGATGGCACATTGAAGGTTAGCATATTAAAAAGTTCACAGCAATCAAAGGTATTTATAATTTTGTAAACAAATTTCATATCTCTCATCATTCGTTGGTCAGCCAAAGTTGTTAAATTCAATTCTTTTATTATTCGACGTGGATCACTAATGGTATTCTGGTAACTTTTTCTATTGACGTGCTCGAGGAATTTGCTTTGGACCTTTTCCAACCGATTTATATAGATATTGTAACTGGGGTTCCAAATTACGGATCCGAAACTAAGAATGCTCTGCACATATGCAACGTATAGCGTTCTGAGGGATTGATGATGGCGAAAATGTTTACAAACCCTGGTTATGAAACCAAGCATTTTGTTAGCCTTCTGAGAAATGTAATTAATATGATGGTCGAAAACAAGCTTTGAATCATAAAAATACCCAAGTCCTTCACCACAGATGCCTTACTCAAAATACTGTCGCTGATGGAATATTGAGCACTTATAATGTTTTTATTCCGGGAGAAAGTGATGAAGTGACATTTACTGAGATTGAGATAGAGGGAGTTTTTTTGACAGTACTCAGTGAATCTATCCAAATCCTCCTGCAACCTAAGTGCATCATTAAGCTGGAAATGATGTAAAAGATTTTCAAATCATCGGCGTACATAAGAAATCTGGTATACTTAAAGCAGCTCGCAATATCGTTGACATATATATTGAAAAGCAAGGGCCCCAAATGGGACCCTTGAGGAACTCCAGAGTTGAGATTTTTCTGTGTGGAATAGCATCCACCGATAACAACAGATTGACGTCTGTCATCTATATAAGAAGTGAAACACTTGAGCAGGTCCCCATGCACACCAACCCCAGCAAGCCTCCGAATCCGTTTTAATCTAACTATCGAGTTGTGCTGAGAACCTCAGTTGAAGATGGGAAAATAATATCACTATTGTGTTCAAGAATAAATTATTATAATTTTTTGGTTTGTAACGGGTCTTTCATTAAGAGTTTTTGTAAAAATTGGTTCAAGCACTGACGTGAAGTCAGGAGCTTTTGCGCGTATGTTCTATTGTCCATACTCCTGTAATGAACACTATTCTTAATCGAATTTACCATGATGAATTCTATTGTCTATTCTCCTGTATTGGACACTCTCTTCTTAATCGAATTCACCATGATGAATTCTATTGTCCATTCTCCTGTATTGGAGACTCTTCTTAATCGAATTTGCCATGATGAATTCTATTGTCCAGAATGGCCGTAGGCACGATAACTCTCGAACGGAATAAGCTAGAGAGTTGAAATTTACAGAGCAGGTTTGGGGGATAAATATCTCGGCTAAGTTCGTTATTGGGCGAAATCGGACAGATGGTTTCGGAGTAACAAAAAAAAAATTTTTTTTTTACGAAACAAATTCCAAATTAAATTTTTTTTAATAAGAAGTTTTATCATAAGAATCCATTCATATCATTTTTAACTCTAACAAGCTAATACTTTCGGAGATATGATTTTTCAAAATTTCAATAATAAATCGTATTTCAACGTTGTCACAGAATGATATTATTCTATGTATGAATATGAATTGTCATAATGTCAAATATGTTCCTGAAGAATTGATATTTCGAAGAATTGTGAGCGAAGTGAGAAAAATCTCAGTTGTTTGCTCCGAAATTAGTTTTTCTCAGAAAAGTCTTACATTTCGGAACATGAAGTAAGAGATCTGAGAGTAGTGAGACTGCTTTTCATCCATAGACATAGATATAACTCTCGAACGGAATGAGGTAGGTAGTTGAAATTTTCAGAGTAGTTTAGGGAGATGAATATCTCGGTTAAGTTCGTTATTGGGCAAAATTGGCTAGATTTAATTTGTTTTCTTCCATGGTGCTTTTCTCATTCTCATGATTGCTCATTTAATCTTGATAAATAAACTATTATTTGAATTTAATTTCCTTTAGGATGCAGTTCTATCATATGAATACATTGATATAATTCCCAACTCTGAGAAACCAATACTTTCGGAGATATAATTTGTCTGTTTGAACTAGAGCGCCAGAAAGCTCCTGTCCACAGGGCTTGTTTTTTTTCGATTAAGAGTGTCCAATACAGGAGAATAGACAATAGAATTCACCATGGTAAATTCGATTAAAAGTGTCCCATACAGGAGAATGGACAACAGAACATACGCGCAAAAGCTCCTGACTTCACGTCAGTGCTTGAACCAATTTTTTATTTATAATATCATTTAAATTAATATTGTAGGACGTTACTTTAAAAGTTCTAAGCTATACTGACTTACAGCTAAAATATTATAAAGAAAAGAAGCAATTGGATAGTCTAACTATCATTTTAATAAAATGATGCATTTTTATTGTTCAAATAAAGATATTTTGTTAACTTACAAGAATTTCTTCATTCAATGGTATTTCAAAGATCTAATTACAGTTTTAAATATAAAATAAGTGTCCAATACAGGAGAATGGACAACATAATTTACCATGGTAAATTCGATTAAGGGTGTCCAATACAGAAGAATGGAAAATAGAACATACGCGCAAAAGCTATCTATCATTTTCTTCAAGTTTCACGCCCCAAAAAGGCCTAAATCGTCAGTTTCGCTTTCGAAAATTTCCGACCCCGTCTCTCGAATTAATTCTGACGTTTCTCGGATTGACTTTTTGAATGGAAAATCGTCGGACTCAAAACCTCCGAAACTTGTATCGAATTAGTATATTTAGGCTCAACCTAGAAGAACGAAATTTGGGAAAAACACAAATCGATTCGTCTTCTTCGACTCGACGGCAAAAGTCCGGGTCGAGCGATCGTTTCTTCGGAGCCTTACGCTACACCAAATCGGTACTACTGAACTCGCACAAGAATGCTCGAATCTCCAACAATATTTAACCGATCATATTAAAATTTGAAACTTGGCAGTAGAGTTAGGTTATGAAGGCTCTTGCAAAATTTCATGAATTTCAAACGAATAGTTACCGATATATAGAATTTTTTTTTTTTATTTTTAATGATTTATTAAAAATTTTCTACAAATGCTATCCTCACCAAATTTTGCAAACATTTTCGCGTTGCCATTCTACAACTAATAACAATGTTTGAATTCCATCGGTTCAGTATTTTTCGAGTTAATGAGGAACAAAAAACCACCAAATTTCAGAAAATTTCAGATTGCTATAACTCTATAACCGTTTGGTCGATTATGCTCATAAACAAACTGAAATGTCGCGTTCTGGTGCACATCCTAACCTGAAAATTTCAAGCCGCTATCTCATTCCGTTCGCAAGTTATCGTGACAACAAAAATATTTTTTAATAATTTTTTTAAAATTTTCTAGCCATACGATTCGCACAAAATTTCACAAACGTGCTTAGGGTCATATTCTACAACTACCCACCAAGTTTCAATTTGATCGGATTCATATTGGTTGAAAACAAAATTATTACTCGGAAACCACTGGGCCGATTATGCCCATTAACTAACTTGTCCGTCGTATTGGGATGCGCCACCTACCCTGAAAATTTCAAGTCGCTAGCTCTTTTCGTTCTCAAGTTATCGTGGCAACGGCCGGCCGGACGGCCGGCCGGCCGGACAGAATCAAATTTGACCTCGAATTCTTCATTGGGGAGTCGAACTCAATCGTTTGAGACCATTTTTTTCAAAAAATTCGAAAGTTACAGACATTTGGGCAAAACTATAACGCGATGTTCCCCAGAACATACGCGCAAAAAAACACAATATTTATTTGAAAATTATTGAAATTTTTATTTCATTATAAAGTACAATGCATTCCATTAGTCATGAAACAAAACATCATTTGAATGTCTACCACGGAAACGCAGGCAGGAACGAAGTCTTAGTTCCCAATTTTCTATGACTCTCTCACACAAATCAGGTCGTAAATTACTCGTTCAATATTGATCTATAAATCTTCTAAATATGCTGGATGATTGCTGTAAACCAATGACTTAATTTAACCACAAGCAAAGAAGTCCAATGGAGTTAAATTGCAGGAACGAGGCGGATAAGTTATCGGTCCATTTTTTGAAATAATCGAATCACCGAATTTTGTTTTCACTAAAGTCTCAATGAAAAATTATATACGATTTACACTTATTTATTCAATATTGTGACGCGTTTCGTCGACACAGCGACTTCATCAGACTACATCATACAGTATGATGTAGTCTGATGAAGTCGCTGTGTCGACGAAACGCGTCACAATATTGAATAAATAAGTGTAAATCGTATATAATTTTTCATTGAGTTAATATGGATTTGCATCAAGTAAAAGCCACAAGCATTAAATTTTTCACTAAAGTCATTTGGCAGTGGCAGTATGACAAGTGGTACCGTCCTGTTTTGAGCAGATGTTCTGCAATTCAAGACGAATCAATTCAGGCCATAAAAAAACAATCAACATTGAACGGATAACGACTTTCATTAACAGTTGCCGCCTTATGAGCTTCGTTGAAAAAAAATAAGGTCCAACGACTCCTCCAGCATAAAATCCGCACCAAACAGTAAGTTTATCAGGATGCAATGGCAGTTCTTGATATTCTTCAAGTTTATCACCACTCCAGATACGGAAATTATGCTCGTTAACATAACCGTTTAACCAGAAATGAGCCTCATCGCTGTGAATGATTTTCTTATGAAAATCTGGATAATATCCGATTTTTTCTAAGCACCAATTACTGAATACACGATGCTTAAAATGATCAGTTGGTTTGAGTTCTTGAGTTAAAACATTGTATGGATGTAAACCAAGGTCTTTTCGTAAAATTCGCCACAAAGAGGCCTGGGAGATGCTTAGTTCTTGTGAACGACGAGAAATCGATAAATGTTGGTCTTCATGAACACTTTCACGTACGGCAGCAATATTCTTTTCACTTCTTGCATTTCTTTGTCTCACTGGCACTGTAACATCATGAAGTGTAAAATTTGTTTCAAACTTCTTCACTAAACGTTCAACTGTTCTTTTATCCGGACGATTATAACGACCAAATATTGAAGTTAAAGCACGTAAAGTTAGAATAACAGATCGCGATTTTTCATAATAAATTGGGATTATTTGTAAACGTTGTTGAAGCGTGTACCTTTCCATAATTAAATGGTAGACAATTGACAAATACAACTGTCAATGTCACACATAAAAAATGGCTGTCGTGAATGAGTAATGTCAATTTGAAAGTGGGGCGTTCCCATTGAAAGACCCGTTATAAGTCGAATTTAAGCGAGTAACCGGAGCAGAGCGGTTAAGACCAATCTCTTCCTAAACATGAGCGATCGGTTATAATGGATTGGCCTTAACCGCTCTGTTCCGGTTAATCGCTTAAATTCGACTATAAATAGGTGCATATGGTAATTACATCACTGAGCCGATAAGATCGGGCGGATCTTATGATCACGTGATTTTCGAGCGTCTAGGAATATCCAAACGCGATTGTTTATTCTGAGTATGAAATTCTAATATACTGCTTCCGTCATATTAAAATTTCAAAAATATGAATAAGGAATTATTATTCGATCTATTACATATAGGGAAGAGATAGCGATTCAGAAGATGAGGAAATAAACCATGAAGAAAAAATATGGTATTTTGCCGAAGATACCGCTATGAGATTTACAGATAATCAATTTAGGCATCGTTTTCGAATAACTCCGGCCGCCTTTTTTAAATAAAATTGCATGAGGTTCATGAAGATAACCTTGTGTGGTACCTTGCTAACATAGAATCATGCTTAAAAAAAACATACGTTCTTCCATATGTATTTTCATATAACAGAAATGTTTTATGTTGTTCCTTGGCAAATTTCGCATTCATAAATCATTCTAAAATTTTTTTGGGTAATTATTTCGTTGAAAGTTTGACGGTTATATTGACATTGAAATTGAAAATAGTTGATAGCTCGATCCGTTCCACCGATTTGCTCGGAGCTTTTCGAGTGACGTCCGAGCAATCGCTGAGGTAATAACCATACACCATTTTGATCACTCAGTGTACTCGATTTGTAAATAACAAACACGATTGAGCGATCCGAGCGCTCAGATGTATTTAACAAATGCACTAAATGTTTGATTGGTTTAGGTAGTTTGTTTAATAGTAGGGGAGCCCACGAGGCTAATTCGGGATTTACTCGAGCGTCATAGAGAGCTATTGGGTTGTCAAGCTTAGATGATAAGAAGAAAAAAATGTTATATAATATATACCTGTTCATCGGTGGGGTGAGCGGATATAAATTTTCAAAAATGTAAAAAAAAACCGTTACGTGGACATACTCGAGCGCGTCAGATATTGATAGCATCTGTGTCCTACGTATTTTAAAACATGTACATATACTCCATTCACTTTTATAAAGTCTCCCGGTTGGCCATGAAAATTTGACACATTTCACCATGTATATTTTAAAAATGTTAGGTTATAGTCATTTTCCTGTCAGATAACTACGCAACGTTGTCCTTTCTACATAGAAGTCGTAGTAATTACGTATACTCACAATGTGAATTTACTTCGGAAAAAAATGAATTTGAGAAGATATTATGTGAATTCAATAATTCCACAGTCCTGGCGACTGTAGAAGAAAATTTTTCCTCTGTGTTACTGGAAATATTTCACGTATATAAACTGGTTGGAAGATTGAATTATGTTATTTTCTTGTATGGAAATTAAGAATCAAGTGTTGGAATTGTATTGAAAAATAATGGATAGAGTAGTCCGTTACTTTGTGATAGTTCATTTGAAAAAAGAATAAAAGTACCTGAATAACTCGGCAGGAAAACTTCTAAACGAACAGACGTACCTATGGAATTCCCGACTTTTCTCAAGAAGACATTTAAATACCTTGTTGCACAATTTGAAATACACCAGTTTCAAAATGTAGGTGTAATACGAAACCCGAGTCATTCTCACCTCAATAATATAATGATAGGAAACTAAGTAATTTCATTCGAGAGTTCAACATGTTATAATGAAGTTTTCCTATTGCAGATTTCGGTTCTGTATAGCACTTCGGCTTCTTCAAAACTACTTTCGGCATTTTCAATTTCAAAGCGAAAAGTTCTTTATTATTCGAAGATTAAGTTATGATTATGTTGAGAGTAGAAAGTGGCAACGTCTGAGCGAATTGTTTTGACCTTGACGATATTTCAGTAGTGCCAACCTGCCTGTGTTTTAGTTACAAAAACGTAATAGACCTAAATCATGGCCAACCGGGAGACTTTATAAAAGTGAATGGAGTATATGTTAATCTGACCGTTTCCATGATGGAGGTGATCATACGTAAGGGTTGAAAATGAAAAAAAAAATTTTTTTATCGTGCTCGTCTGATTTTCTGAGGGGCGTTTAGTGAACCTTATAAGATGCTCTTGTATAATAATCTGACGATTGGGATGTAACGCAAACTCGTGGTCATTATTAGAATATGCAAAAAAAAATTGCCATTTAGAAATACTCAAGCGCGTCAGATTAAGATATATGTGGTTCATCAATATGGCCTAGACCTGCTGTCTCCTAATCTGACGATTGTCTGGAGGGATTCGCTAAATCTGACAATAAAATTTTTTTTTTTTTAGTTTTTTTAAATCATTGATCTTAATTAATCGAAAAGCTCAGGAAATAGCGTGCAAATGAAAAGGCTTATGTTGTTTTGAGGAGAATATTCATACAAATATTAATTATACAAAATTTAATTTTCAATTTTTTCGTGATTTTCGAAGAATCGGTTAGCTCCGACGATATTCCAAAGTAATGATACATTTTTGTAAAGTTTCTAATGAAAATTTGATTGTTTTTTGTAAAGTACTTTCACCACAAAATACACAATTCACATTAATATCACTCAATCACTCATAGTAATTATTTATTAACTATAATTCACATAACTTTTATTAAAATCGCAAAATAACCGAATACGTTGGAAATCCGTTGTAAACAAGATCATACCGCGAACGAGTCTGCGTGACCAGCTGTCATGGCAACAGAAACCGGAGTGGGACGGAGTGAGAGAGCAATAGATAGAGAAAGAGTGAGAGGAGAATAGAAACACGGGGAGGGGAATATAGGCAAGGCATAGCTGCACGCATTAAACTTTATCAATTAATTTTTATTACTTCGGCTTGTGAAAATCGTCAGATTATATATTTTTCGTAATTCTTGCATTATTTCCTTCAAAATAAAAAAAAAATTCACCACGCTCAAGAATGTCAAGATGTCGTTTTTTTTTACAACTTTGTAACCCTCCCCCTTCTTTACGTCACTCTCAAATTGTCAGATTAATGGAACATACACTTTTTAGCATGTAACTAACTCACCCTACCTTAATCTGACGCGCTCGAGAATTTCCGATGATCAACTTTTTTTTACTAATCTGATGCTTTATCCTTGACGGGCGGCCATATATATATGGCTCATGTTTGGTGGAAAAACTTAACCAGGTACAAGGTATCCCCCTATATATTAATCTGCCGCGCTTTAGTAAATCCCAAAATCCCCGCTTGGGCTCCCCTACTATAACCTCTTTTGCTTTATTTCAGGAACTGAGTTGAAACTGAATCCTGCTTGTTATGTATGTATCACTATGAATCCTGGATACGCGGGAAGATCGGAGCTACCAGATAATCTTAAAGTGCTCTTCAGGACAGTAGCTATGATGGTACCTGATTATGCTATGATAGGAGAAATTTCACTCTACTCATTTGGTTTCATCGATGCCCGAAACTTATCAGTTAAAATCGTAACAACCTATAGACTTTGCTCTGAACAATTATCGTCACAAAATCACTATGATTATGGTATGAGGGCGGTGAAATCTGTATTATCGGCTGCTGGAAACAACAAAAGAGCTTTTCCGAATGAAACTGAAAGTATTTTATTGCTTCGAGCTATTTTGGACGTAAATCTTCCAAAGTTTTTAAGTAACGATTTACCCCTTTTTGCTGGAATAATATCAGATCTTTTTCCTGGAATAGTCTTACCCCAAGCAGATTACAAACTGTTCACAAGAAATATGGTTACATGTTGTAAGGACCGGAATCTTCAACCGAAAGATAGTTTCATTGTGAAAGTAATTCAAACATATGAGATGATGATAGTCCGACATGGATTCATGATTGTGGGTCAACCTTTTTCCGGAAAAACCTCAACTTTGAAAATATTGGCCGATACTCTGACGGCACTCAAGTTGAAGGGTGCGAAGGAAGAGAAAGTTCAGTTCAAATTCCTCAATCCCAAGGCTATTACTATGGGTCAATTGTATGGGGAGTTCGATCCCATATCCTATGAATGGTTTGATGGTGTTGTGTCCAATACTTACAGGGATTTTACAGTTTCTCCTGAGCAAGATAGAAAGTGGATCATTTTCGATGGTCCAGTAGATGCTGTATGGATTGAAAATATGAACAGTGCTCTGGATGACAACAAGAAACTTTGTTTGATGTCTGGAGAAAAGATGGCAATGACATCATCAATGTCTTTGATTTTCGAAGTTATGGACTTGGAACAAGCTTCTCCAGCTACGGTAAGTCTGTTCTAGATTTCGGTTTGAAAGTTTGATTTCCTTAAAATAGCCGTTGTAAACATGGAAAATTATCAAACTTAATTCTGTCCCGCCGTAGGCACGATAACTCTCTAACGAAATGACTTATAGAGTTGTAATTTGCAAGGTAGGTTTGGGGAATATATATCTAGTTCAAGTTCGTTAATGGGCAAAATCCGTAAGTTGTTTCGGAATTATAGCCATAGTTAGTAGAAAAATAGCCACACGAAGACTTGTGCAAAATTTCGTGAGGATCGTATGTTTAGAAAACTATTTAACAATTATAATTAATTATAAAAAATCTTTACTAATCTCGTAAACCACCCCTGAAATTTGGCAAGAGCCTTCAAAAACTTTTTTTACAGCTAAATTCTATGTTTGAACCCGACCGGATCTAGAAACCGGAATCTGTAAATATAAATATTTGGAAAAATATTAATTTTTTTTTGAAAGCCAATCAGTCTTGGGCGAACGATGGCATAAATAATTTTTTAGCGACGATACCGCTTAATACCGGTATCAAACGGTTATAATTTCTACATTCTAAGTTCCCCTCCAAAGCTGTCATTTCGACATTTGATACCGGTATCAGAATTTATAACCGGGTCCTTGAGATGGGTTACTAGCGGTTGACATTTGTTGAAATTTTGAAATTGTCAAAAGTGTTGAAAGTTTGAAACTGTTGAAAGCAATCGAAATGGCTGTGGCAAAGGAAAGCGTGGAATTTTTTTAATATACTCTAAACTACCAAGGAGTGGATTACTTCGTCATTACAGACCGCCAAACGGCGAATGTTTTATTAAGCGGTAATAGAATGAAGGCAATCTGGCTTGGATATAGACCACAAAAAGACTAGTAGACTACGTTCTTGTTGTACTGGTTAGTGTCCCCTCTTTACTTTTTCTTAATTATAGGTGGTGAGAATCATTTTCTATAATTTCATCAAACAAATTTAATTATGGAAGGTTTCTTTTTTCATTCGAAACAATTGAAAAAATGCAATTTCAGTATATATTTCAAGCCAGAAATCCCCTAGTTCTAGCCTGAAGTGCATTATGTCATCATGACATGAGTCGTAATTTGTCCGGCGCATTTTTTCATTATTTTATACAATATAAAGTAAAATATATATCTATGGGAGATGGTAACCCTTCTTAAGGGCCCTGTAGCGGGCTTCGAACATCTGAAGTTCTGAATAATCATCGCTTGGACTTGGACCGGTCAGACCTGGTTTTGAAAGAGATCCTCCTGGCCTTACGAGCAACATTTTCATTTTTGAATTCAAATATTGAAGGGATTTCAGGAGTGAATATCTTCGAAAACTAGCGGAGGCGATTCTTCTCCACGAGATCCCATTCGCCGACAGAGAAGTATTTTTGTGAGAGGAGACTTTTGAAAGGTTATGTATTATTTTTAATTTGTTCGTTGTACTCGAATTGTATGGTACCCCGTTACATCAACCTCTGCTAACACATATACAGCTCTCAGTCAAAAGAATATATATATCTTAATATATATATTTCTTGTGTGCGTGTGTATGTGACTGAACTCCTCCTAAACGACTGGACCGATTTTGATGAAATTTTTTGTGTGTGTTCGTGGAGATTCGAGAATGGTTTAGATTTACAATTTGGTCTACTGGAAAATGTTTTTGGCGTTGGAGTTTGAGTTGGCGTTGAAGTTGGCGTTGGGGTTGGAGTTGAAGTTGGAAAGTTGGAGTAGGTATTGTGGTTGGCATTGGTTATGGAGTTGGCGTTGTAGTTGGAGTTGTAGTAGTTGTAGTTGGCGTTGTAGTTGGAGTTGTAGTAGTTGTAGTTGGATTGGAGTTGGAGATGGAGGTGGAAATGGAGATGGAGGTGGAAATGGAGTCGGAGTCGGAGTCGGTGTCGGAGTCGGAGTCGGAGTCGGATTCGGAGTCGTCGGAGTCGGAGTCGGAGTAGGAGTCGGAGTCGTAGTTGGAGTTGGAGTTGGATTTGGATTTGGAGTTGGCGTTGGGCAGGCGTTGAGGAGGCAGTACGA
The DNA here is from genome assembly GCA_937662695.2 of Halyzia sedecimguttata. Lineage (NCBI taxonomy): Eukaryota > Metazoa > Arthropoda > Insecta > Coleoptera > Coccinellidae > Halyzia > Halyzia sedecimguttata. Next base: position 41,385,939 of record OW569412.2, read on the forward strand.
AGTCTGCCGGGCCAGCTAGTATATATATATATTATCCATAATTTGAATAGTGCTATATCATCACTGGGAGAAATTCCAATAAGACACAATAATTCTTGATCGTTAGTGAATAGCATTTCGTCAAATAAATTCCACATTTCCATGTAATTCATTTTAATTGTTTATCAAACGTTAGAATAAGTAAGGTTTGCTTAATAAAAAGTAAACAAATATTTACGAAGATTAACCGTTTACGTTTTAGTGACAACACTGACAACCTAAGTAACATTTTGCTATTATGGGGTGGGGGATAAACTTTTGACATTGATGAGAAACCGTTGTTAATAACCGCGTTATAAGCGGTATCCTCGCTAAAAAGTCATTATAGACATAAACTCTATGATCCCATAGAATTTGATCCACAGAGAGTTTTTGTGAACGTTACCTACAAATTATTGTGATTATTCTATCAATTGAAAGCACATCTCGTATTTGATTTGAGATTTTCTCGGAAAGTATGATCAAATCATGTATAATCTTACAGTGGAAACAATTGAGGGATATTGAATGAACATTAAGTTGCAGTTCAGTGTTTTGTTAGTGAATAATATAAGAAGAATTAAGAATAAAAAATGGTTGATGAGAAAAGTGTTTTATTTGATGAGAGCTGTGGTTAAATTTAATGTACACCTCAAAGACTCACCCTGTATATTTTTAAATAGTATTTGAAATCTGAAAATGTGGAGGCAGTGGTTGGGCAATTTATAATAATGATCATGTCATCAATGTCAAAAGATTATCCCCCACCCCATAATCGCAAAATGTTACTGAGGTTGTCAGTGTTGTCACTAAAACGTAAACGGTTAATCTTCGTAAATATTGTTTACTTTTTATGATGCAAAACTTACTTATTCTAACGTTTGATAAATAATTAACATGAATTACATGGAAATGTGGAATTTATTTGACGAAATGATATTCACTAACGAGAATTATTGTGTCTTATTGGGATTTCTCCCAGTGATGATATAGCACTATTCAAATTATGGATAATGCACTTCAGGCTAGACCTAGGGGATTTCTGGCTTGAAATATATACTGAAATTGCATTTTTTCAATTGTTTCGAATGAAAAAAGAAACCTTCCATAATTAAATTTGTTTGATGAAATTATAGAAAATGATTCTCACCACCTATACTTAAGAAAAAGTAAAGAGGTGGGCACTAACCAGTACAACAAGAACGTAGTCTACTAGTCTTTTTGTGGTCTATATCCAAGCCAGATTGCCTTCATTCTATTACCGCTTAATAAAACATTCGCCGTTTGGCGGTCTGTAATGACGAAGTAATCCACTCCTTGGTAATTTAGAGTATATTAAAAAAATTCCACGCTTTCCTTTGCCACAGCCATTTCGATTGCTTTCAACAGTTTCAAACTTTCAATACTTTTGACAATTTCAAACTTTCAACAAATGTCAACCGCTAGTAACCCACCTCAAGGACCCGGTTATAAATTCTGATACCGGTTAAATGTCGAAATGACAGCTTTGGAGGGGAACTTCCGTTACCGCTTGTAACCACTCTCGCTAAAATGTAGAAATTATAACCGTTTGAACCCGGTATTAAGCGGTATCGTCGCTAAAAAATGATTTATATTTGCGTACCCGGGTAAACAATCCCGGTCTGGTCAAAATATCTTTTATCGTACAATCCAGTTAGATTAACCTAAGTGGTAAATTAAGAATAACTTAATAATTCATTATTGTTTGGGAATAATGTTCATCTTCGTATCGGTACACGTTGTCTGTACCATTACAGCTAATCTTTTAAGTCTGCTATTTACGAGGGTGGAAATGAACTTTCTACATATAATATTTATACAGAGTGGAGAAGCCAAATGGAATAAATTCATTACCTTGGTTACTGTACATATTCGTGGAAAATCCCGAAACACGCAAATTCAAATTTTAAATTGTCATTCTTCTTCGTAAAAATGCGAACCCTACCTTCAACCCCCTTCGAAAGACAGGTACAACCCCCAATTTTTCAAATAGGAAGTATGGGTTTGTGATACATCGTTTGGAAGGTCTCATCATTCCTTATTCAGAAATGTTATCACTTTCATGTTTATTGCATAAATCAAATAAGAAAAAAATAAAATCATGTGATTACCGAAATTCATTATAATATTCCCTCGAATATTCCCAAATCCTATTAGAATAATACTGGACTTATTTGCCTTCAAGATGGGATAGAAAGAAACTGGCCACTCCTGAGATGTTGAATAACATCTTCATTAACATTAATAATTTTTGCGCGTATGTTCTGGGGAATATCGCGTAATCTTTTTTTCCAAATGTCTGTAACTTTCGAATTTTTTGACGAAAATGGTCTCAAACGATTTGGTTCAACTCCCCAATGAAGAATTCTAGGTCAAATTTGATTATGTCCGGCCGTTGCCACGATAACTTGAGAACAGAAAGAGCTAGCGATTTGAAATTTTCAGGGTAGGTGGCGCATCCCAATATGACGGACAAGTTCGTCGATGGGCATAATCGACACAATGGTTTCCGAGTAATAATTTTGTTTTCAACCAATATAAATCCGATCGAATTGAAACACTTGGTGAATAGTTGTAGAATATAAACCTCAGCAGGTTTGTGAAATTTTGTGAAAATCGTATCGCTAGAAAATAATCAAAAAATTATTAAAAAATATTTTTGTTGTCACGATAACCTGAGAACGGAAAGAGATAGCGATTTGAAGTTTTCAGGTTAGGTTGTGCATCTGAATGCGACATTTGAGTTTGTTTATAAGCATAATCGGCCAAACGGTTTTAGAGTTATAACCATCTGCAATTTGGTTGTTTTTTTTCCTCATTAACTCGAAAAATACAAAACCGATTGAATTCAAACATGGTTATTAGTTGTAGAATGCCAACGCGAAAATTCTTGCAAAATTTCGTGAGGATAGTATTTCTAGAAAATTTTCAAGAAATCATTGAAATTAAAAAAAAGATCTATATATCAGTAACTATTCGTCTGAAATTGCTGAAATTTTGCAAGAGCCTTTATAATATTGTTGGAGATTCGAGCAGCCTTGTGTGAGTTCAGTAGATGGGTGACCGTTGCCTCGATAACTTTCGAACGAAACGAGATAGGGTAGGTTGCGTATCCGAATGGGAGAGTTAAGTTCGTTTTTGGGCATAATCGGTCTAACGGTTTCCGAGTTATACCCACCTGGAATATTATTTCCTTGATAACTCAAAAAATAAAGATTCGATCGAATTGAAGCTTGGTAACTAGTAGTAGAAAATCAACATAAAGACGTGTTTAAAATTTTGTAAGAACCGTACCCCTAGAAAATTTGAAAATAATGACGAAAAAAAAATTGGTTCAAGCACTGACGTGAAGTCAAGAGCTTTTGCGCGTATGTTCTATTGTCCAAGGAAGAAAATGGAGAATGGACAATAGCACGTCAGTGCTTGAACGAATACTTTTTTGCTACATTTTAGTTTTTGATACCAAATTATACCGAATTTCGGTAATCACTTGATTCTATGTTTTCCAATTTGATTATTGTAATAAACATGCAAGTGATAACATTTCTGAATAGAGAATGACGAAACCTTTCAACGATGTATCACAAGCCCATGCTTCCTATTGGAGCTTGTACATTTCTTTCGAAGGGGTTTGAAGGTAGGGTTCGCATTTTTACGATGAAAAATGACAATTAAAAATTTAAAATTTGACATGTTTCGGAACTTTCCATAAATATGTACCTTAACCAAGATAATGAATTTATTCCATTTGGCTTTTCCACACTGTATATTATAAATATAATACATATTATACAGGGTGTTACTGGATAAGTGCGATAAAATGTAAGCCCTGATTCTGTAATGAAAATTAAGGTGCGTAGTTGGTATACATTTTTTTGAAAAACCTCCCGCCGGAAAAGACACATTTAAAAGTTACACATTTCCGAAGATTAACAAAAAAATTGTTTCTCCTTTTTGTTTTCCCTGTATATTAGGGTAAAGACACGAAGCTAGGTAAATATTATTTGTCAATAAAACTACACATTTTGGAATTTTTTCTACGATAAAGTATGCTTGGAAGGGGTTGAAATAGTCAACCACCAAGATATTTTTTCTTACAACTCTTTTTTGGATAAAAATTTTCCTTTCAAAAAGAATGGCTGGCAAACCAAATTCATTTACTAACTTTTTTATCTCTACAAGTTTTTTCGAAGACTTGAGCATTTACGAGAAAAAATGCAATGCATTTTCAAAAAGCACCGCGGTGGAATTTTCCTAATTCCTAATTTATTTGTTTATACTCGTAGTTCGTACATTTTAGAAGTTTTGCTTTATTTTCTTTATCGCCCTTTCTGTTACAGGGAAAATAAAAAAGAGAAACAATTTTTTTTGTTAATCTTCGGAGGGGTGTAACTTTTCCGTGGGTATGTTTTTCAAAAAATTTTATACCAAATAACCACCTTAATTTTCATCACAGAATCACCCCTTAGTGTTTGTTGCACTTATTCAGAAACACCCTGTATAATAAAAAAGAATCGAAAACGTTATTTTAAAATTTCTCGATTTAAACTTGGATGGATCTGCATTTTAATCAGATATTAAGAAAACTAAAGTTCTTATTGTCATCTTCCTGGATCCAATCGTCAGACCTTGCCCATTGACGAATTTGATCTTCCCATTCTAGCTTTCTACCCTCATATTTCAAGATCCTAAAGGCTGGTTTATGCTGGCTGGTAACTTTAACTTATTCCCTAACTTAAAAATTGAAACATAGATTTCTAACGCTATGGTTGATACTGAGACTGAATAATCCGTTTACTTATTATTAATAATAATAATTAATAAGTTAACGGATTATTTTGTCTGATTATAAAGCATAACACTAAAAATAAATGTTATATATATATATATATATTATAAATTCTTGTGAAAGTTTTCTTGGGTAATTGCAGCACGTTGTGTTTGACTAGTAAAACAATATTTACTTTTTCATTTTATATAATTTCCAACATATGTTTCGGCCTTGATTGGCCTTTTTCAAGGATGAAAGAAGCACAAGAAAACTCAAGATTTAATAATATATATATTATATATATATGATTAAGTTAAAGTTACCAGCCAGCATGAACCAGCCTTAAGTCATTTATTGCTAAAGTTATCTTGCTCATGAACGAATGGCCGACCGAACGAATGTAAATTAATCCAAATTACCTCTACAGAAAAACCTCATTATAGGTATCTCGATGTGGAATGATTTTTATGGAACCTGCATCCCTAGGCTGGAGGCCGCTCTTAGATTCATGGATTCCGAACCAAAACCCAGAATGGTGTAACGCAGAAAGACACAAGTTCATAATAGACATGTTTGAATGGTTTGTTCCCCCAAGTCTACACTTCGTAAGAAAAAAATGTGTAATATTATGTAACCCTGGTGATATATGTCTGGTGAAAAATACAATGAACTTGATGCAGATGTACCTAGATGATGCTTGCGCCAAAAGTACAAAGAAAGAAGAAGATTTCAAATTCTTGAGACAATGGACAGAAGCAACCATCATCATGTCTATAACATGGGGGATAGGTGGAATCTTGGATGCAGATTCTAGACAAAAATTTGATGAGTTCTTGAAGAAACTTTTTTCTAACCAAAATCCCAAGCATCCCATTCCAGAATCTATTGGTCCAATAGAGGTAATGATACCCCATGAGAATGTGATGACTGAATATGCTTTCATATATAGGACAAAGGGTTCCTGGAAATATTACCCAGAATCAGTTAAATATAAGAGAGTAGACGATGCCAGTAATCTACAACAGGTCTTAATACCTACCATAGACACTTCAAGATATATGTCTCTCATGAAATTACATATAAAGAACCAGCAACCTTTCTTACTTGTTGGGCCTACAGGTACCGGAAAAAGTTTCTACATCCAAGATTTGATACTGAACAAAATCGAGAAGGACCTGTATGAACCAGGTTTTATAACATTCACAGTTCAAATATCTTGCAACCAAACGCAAGATTTGATCATTTCGAAATTGAATAAAAGAAGGAGAGGTATCTATGGTCCTCCCAAGGGAAAACTGGCAGTGTTGTTTATTGACGATGTTAACATGCCTCAAAAAGAAGTTTATGGTGCTCAACCGCCCATCGAATTACTCAGACAATTTTTCGATCATAAGAACTGGTTCGATCTGAAGACAACTGAACCTATTTACCTACATGATATCATGTTCTGTGCAGCAATGGGTTTGGTTGGTGGAAGCAGACAAGAAGTTTATGCTAGGTTTCTGAGACATTTCAATATCTTGTCGATCAACGAGTTCAGCCAGGATAGTATGGCGAAAATTTATGTTAATATTTTGCATGTGGGTTGGAGAAATAATGGTTTTCCTAGTGACAGTATTAATATGGTCACTCAAATTGTTAATGCAAGTCTAGAGATTTACAAGAACGCTATTGAGAATTTAAGGCCGACTCCATCAAAGAGTCACTATGTGTTTAATTTGAGAGATTTTTCGAGATTGATCCTTGGTGTTGCTCTGCTTAGAAGAGAGTCCGTGACAGAGGAAGTTGGTGAGATGATTTTATTTCGTAATATTGTTCTTACATGAGCACTTAAATCCAATGACGACTGATCAAATAAATCAAATCGAATCTATAGATTTATTTTGATCGAGTTTGGAGTTATGCATTGTCCCGAAAATCTTCATTTTCTGTTATGATAAAAAAAACTATAATGCTGATTTTTTAGAATAACTCATTTCATCGTTGGGCTTTAGGTACATACGAATACTATTCAATTGAACTCGATCCTATTTGTAGTTTTGAAAACATTGAGAGATTTAAATTAGAAATGTTTATATTTCCGAAACCATTGAACCGATTTTGCCCATTCACGAACTCGACTGGTGTATTCAGGCCACAAACCTATCCCAAAAATTTCATATCACTCAATTCCTTCTTTCGAAAGTGTTCGTGTTTTCGGATGGATGGACATAATTGAATTTGATACCACTGGTTCTCAGAGCTTCGTAGCGTCATTTGCGACACTAAAAGACAGCATTTCAGCCAATCAGGAGTAGTAAACAAAACTTCACCTAACCCCTACCTATTCACTTCTAACTGTCAAAATATGTCGCCCCCTTTGAAGTTGAAATTTCCTAACTTCACGATGTTCAAGTAAACAAATCTGACAGCAAGCGGCCAAAAATGACGTTTATGGGTATGTGGCGGACGGACAAAATAAGAGCGCGCAAAATTGGAAACAAACATAATGAAACCAGAAGGAAACTTTGATCGTGGTTATCTTGCATTTTTTGCCCAGTTTATTTTTGGTAGATCAAATAAATATTGATTCCATTAGATCGGCCATTATTGCGCTCATGTTCTAGGGAACAGCGTGCTATCATTTTGTCCAAATCTCTGAGATATTGTTTCCTCAATAACTCAAAAAATATATATCCGAAGGAATTGAAACTTGGTACTTAGTTGTACAATGCCGACGAGGAAATTTTTGCAGAATTTCGTAAGGGTCCTGGATCGTATCCCTAGAAAAAAAATACAAAAAAAAAATTACAATAGAGTACCGAATTTCAGCTGATCGTCTTTGTATTTCAGCAATTATTGTGAAAATAAAATTTCGAACTGGTATCTACTTCCCTGAAATATTGTTTTCTCAATAACTCAAAAAATACATATCCGATCGAATTGAAACTTGGTGAGTAATTAGTGGCAAAATGGCAACGCGTAAATTTTTGCAGAATTTCGTGAGGATCGTATCACAAAAAAATTGGTTCAAGCACTAACGTAAAGTCAGGAGCTTTTGGGCGCATGTTCTATTGTCTACTTACATCTATTGGACAATCTTAATCGAATTTAGCATCGATATACGAGTACATGTACCGTTTTCAGAGCTTTTAAAATATATGAATACATTTCATACCATTTTAATGACAGACTTCCAGTAACGAGAGAATCGTCTATGATCGCAGAATTTTTAATTCTGACATATGTATTATATTGGAATTGAAATACGAAAAAACTTACGCCTCAACTAACTCCAGGATACGATATTCACGAAATTCCGCGAGTATTAGTGGTTCGGCATTCTACAAGCAATCACCGAGTTTTAATTGGATCAGGTTTGTATATTTTGAGTTATAGAGGAAATAACAACAACATTTCAGATGAGTATAATCCAAAACCATTTGGCCGATTATGCCAATTATCGAACTTAAATGTTGAATTCGGAATCGCAACCTATCCTGAAAATTGCACGTCCCTATCTCTTCCCGTTCTCAAGTTATCGTGAGATACATAATATTTTTTCCTAATTTTTTATTGATACGGCCCTTTACAACACTTCTTCATGCCGATATTCTACAACTAGTTACCAAGTTTCAATTCAATCGGGTCTGAATATTTTGAGTCATCGGAAAAATAATATTCCAGATGGGTATAACTCCGAAACCGTTGGGACTAATTCTGTTCGTTCAAAATTCGGCTGCTGAACTCACACCAGGCCAGGCTGCTCGGATCTTCAACAATATAGATCGGATCGTGTTTAAACTTGGAACTTGGCAGTAGAGTTAGGTTTTGAAGGCTCTCACAAAACTTCAGCGATGGCGGACGAATAGTTTCTGATATGATAGAATTATTTTCAATGATTTTTTTAATTAATATACTTTTCTAGTGATACGATCCTCAAAAAATTTTGCAAGATTTTTCGCGTTTGCTTTCTTTAACTAATTACAATTCTTGAATTGGATCGGTTCAGTACTTTTCGACTTATTGAGGAAATAACAACAAAATTTCAGATGGGTGTAACCCCAAAACCGTTTGGCCGATTAGGCCTATTAATAAACTCAAATGTCGCATTGAGATGCACAACCTATAATAAAAATTGCAAGTCAAATTTTTTAGTGATACGATACTCACAAAATTTCACAAACGTCTTTGAGTCAGTATACTACAACTAGCTACGAAGTTTTAATTCGATCGGATCTGTATTGGTTGAAACCTTTGGCCGATTATGCCCATTAACGAACTTGTTCGTCGTATTTGGACGCGCCACATACCCTGAAAATTTCAAGTCGCTATCTTTTTCCCTTCTCAAGTTATTGTGGCAAAGAACGGCCGGCCAGACAGAATCAAATTTGACCTTGAATTCATCAGTGAGTCGAACCTAATCGCTTGAGACCATTTTCGGAAAAAAGTTACAGACATTTGGGCGAAATGATAAAGCAATGTTCCACAGAAAGTGCGCGCAAACAAAAAATGTTTTACAATCGCGTACTCGATTTCAGCTCGTTCGGCTTTGTATTATCGTGAAAATAAAATTTCAAACTGGCACCTACTTCTCAAATCATGTAATCTATGTAATCCCAGCATTCAAACAACACTTTGATTTCCGAGATTTTAGCGTGCTCGCCGTGCGGGAAACTCGGGGTCAAATCCCTGCTGAGTTCACTATTTCATTTATTATAAAATTTGAATTCAGTTGATGCCCAGTGCATTATTTCACGTATTAACGATAAAAAGTCGGCTTGAAGGTTCATGCGGTATTTCGCGAGAACGTGAATAGAACATGAGTGCGAAAGCTCCTGGTTTCACGTCTTTGCTTTTTTTTAAATTTTTTGTTAAATGGTTAATTCTGACGTCTAAACTTTGAAAACACCCTGCATATGCAAATATTTCCGAGTAAAGTAGCCAGATATCTGTACTGTTGAAAGTGATTTTCTTCAAGAAACCGTCTTTCAAAAGACAGCACTCAGCATATAGTAGCACATATTTCATATGTCTCTGATTATATGTTTCTTGGAACTTATGCTGATAAATATTTTTTTTAGGAAAGAAAATATACCCACGAATTTGGGTGCATGAAGTTCTGAGAATATTTTATGACAGATTGATTGAAGATTCAGACAAAGAATGGCTCTTCAACAGAATCAAGAACATAGTAAGAGATTTCTTCAGAGATACCTTTGAAAATATATTCGATGACTTACCAAGAAGTTCAACGAATGAATTGACACAAGCATCCCTAAAAGGATTGATGTTTGGAACATACTTCGATCAAGATTCAGCAGAAGAAGATAGAAAATACGAACAAGCATCAAACCTGCAAGCATTCGCTGATATGGCTCAGAACTTTCTAGATGATTATAACTCGTCCCACAAAAATAAGATGGACGTCGTTCTATTTGATTACGCCTTAGAACATCTTTCGAAAATTTGCAGAATATTAACAATGGATAGTGGTAGCGGACTCTTAGTAGGCATAAGTGGTTCTGGGAGGCAATCTTTAACAAGACTGGCCAGCGAAATATTTCAGCTCAGGTTGTTCCAACCAGAAATCACCAAAAATTATGGATTAAACGAATGGCGTGATGACATCAAGAAAGTTTTGAAGGAGTCGGGAGGTGCAGATAGACATTGCGTTTTTCTAATTTCTGAAGAACAAATTAAAGAAGAGGCTTTTCTACAAGATATTGATTGTCTCTTGAATTCCGGCGAAGTACCTAATATTTATCAGATTGATGAAAAACAAGAAATTCTAGACATGGTTAGACTGGCAGCTCAAGGCGGCAACAGAAACCTGGATATCAGTGCGTTAACAATATTCTTCTTCTTCACAAGACGCTGCAGGGAGAAACTCCATATTCTGTTATGCTTCAGTCCAGTAGGATCTGCTTTTAGAAACCGTTTGAGGCTGTTTCCTTCACTGATCAGTTGTTGTACTATCGACTGGTTCGAAGCATGGCCAGAAACTGCTTTGCAAGAGGTGGCTAGGACATGGATGGGCGAAGTTAACCTGACAGAAGAGGTTAAAAACTATTGTGTTGTAGCATGCCAATATTTTCATGTAGAAGCTAGCATAGCTTCCGCTGAATTTTTCCAGAGTGTGGGTCGTAAAACATACATAACTTCAGCGTCATACCTGGAATTGATCAAATCCTTCACCATATTGACAAACACTAAGCAGCAGGAGTTACTGAAAGCGAGGAACAGATATCTTGGCGGTTTGGAAAAATTGAAGCATGCAGCGGCTTCAATATCAGAGATGCAATCCCAGCTGGCAGAATTGCAACCCCAATTACAAGTGATGAGTGTCAAGGCTACCGAAATGAGAACCCAGATAGAAGCTGAAACCGTTTCGGTAGAAAAGGTAACAGCATTGGTCAAAGAAGATGAAAAGGTGGCTAACAGGCAAGCTGCTGCAGCACAGATATTGAAGAAAGAATGTGAGGCAGACTTGGCAGAAGCAATTCCTATTCTCAACGAAGCCTTGGCTAGTCTAGACACTTTAAAACCGGCGGACATAACCTTGGTTAAGTCCATGAAGAATCCTCCGGCAGCGGTGAAGTTAGTATTAGCTGCTGTTTGTATTATCAAAGACGTAAAACCTGACAGAGTACCAGAACCTGGAACTGGTAGAATGGTGGTAGATTTCTGGGGACCAAGCAAAAGAATGCTTGGGGATATGAACTTCCTACAAGGCTTGAAAGATTTCGACAAAGACAACATAAAGCCTGAAATAATAGGAAGAATAAGAAAAGAGTTTCTTCCTAACAAAGACTTCCGACCCGAAGTTGTAGCCAAAGCTTCAAGTGCTGCTGAAGGTTTGTGCAAATGGATCATAGCTATGGATAAGTACGATAAAGTTTGGAAGATCGTAGCCCCCAAAAAAGCAAAATTAGATGCGGCAGAGAAGGAGTTTGCGCAAACAATGGCGATATTAACATCGAAAAAGAATGAGGTTGCTAGATTAGAAGCTGCTTTGGCCATTTTGAATGAACAGCTTGACATAGCTATAAAGAAGCAAACTGAATTACAAGATAATGTAGATTTGTGTAATGCCAAACTTTTCCGAGCAAAAAAACTCATTGGAGGTCTTGGAGGTGAAAAAACACGTTGGACAGTGGCCGCAGATAATTTACTATCGAAATATGAAGGTTTAGCTGGGGATATTCTAATATCGGTGGGTATCATTTCATATTTGTCAGCCTTTAACGCACAGTACAGACAAAAAATTATAGTCAAATGGCATAAATACGTTAGTGATTTGAAAATTCCATGCTGTGAAGAATTCGACTTCATTTCGGCCTTGGGGATTGATGTCCTTATTCAGAATTGGTACATATATGGGTTACCACGGGACACATTCTCAACAGAAAACGGGATAATCATGGCCAACTCGCGTAGGTGGTCACTTTTCATAGACCCTCAAAGTCAAGCGAGTAGTTGGATCAAAAAAATGGAGAGAAAAAATGATCTCGTTGTTGTTAAATTTTCCTACTCTGATTATATGAAACGTATTGAAGTCTGCATTCAAACCGGTACACCTGTTCTAATCGATGGTATCGAAGAAACTTTGGAAGCACCTTTAGATCCTATTTTGTACAAGAAAGTGTTCAAGCAGGCAGGCTTGGAAGTCATGAGTTTAGGTGAGAATGTTATTGAGTACAATAGGAATTTCAAGATGTACATGTGCTCTAAGCTCAGGAATCCCCACTATCTACCAGAGATTTTTAACAAAGTAACTATAGTTAACTTCGCTCTGACATTAGATGGTCTTCAAGATCAGTTATTGGGAATAGTTGTAGCTGTTGAAAATCCTGATTTGCAACAGATCAAACAAGAACTCATCATACAAAAAGCGGAAAACAAAGCAGCTTTATTACGGGTGGAAGAGAATATCTTAAGAACGTTAGCTGAGTCCAAGGGTGATATACTTGAAGATGAGAGTGCTATCAAAGTATTGGATGAATCTCGTATACTCTCTGTGGAGATTACTGAAAAACAAGCAAAATCCTTAGAAATTGAGAAATCTATAGAAGAATCAAGGGTTAAATATACAGTAGTGGCACAGCACTCATCAGTCTTATATTACTGTATCTCAGATCTTGCGAATGTTGACCCAATGTATCAATATTCTTTAGAATGGTTTATAAATCTTTACATAGGTTCCATACAGAAAGCAGAAAAATTTAGAATCATCGAAAAGAGATGTCAAAGTTTAATCAATGGCTTCACTTTTGATCTATACTCAAACATAACAAGATCACTGTTTGAAAAAGATAAACTTTTGTTTTCGTTTCTTCTCTGTGCTAAGATTCTGATTTTTCAAAATAAATTACACGAAAGTGACTTAGTATTTTTATTGACTGGAGGTATAAGTGTTAAGAATATGTTTGAAAATCCCACAAAATGGTTGCCCGAAAAATCTTGGGATGAACTGTGCAAGGCTGCACAAATACCAGTGTTCCATGGTTTGATAGAGCATTTCGCAGAAAATCACCAAGAATGGAAATATTTGTACGATCACAGAGAACCCCACACTATAAACCTTCCATCCCCTTGGAATGAAAGTGTGAACAATTTTATGAAGCTTATAATAATTCGTATATTTCGACCAGATAAAATCCTCATAGCAATAGAACAATTTGTTAAGAATGAATTGGGAGAAAAATTTACAAGGCCCCCTCAGTTCAATATAGCACTTTCATATGCAGAATCCTACAGTTTGAGTCCTCTAATATTCATTCTGTCACCTGGCACAGATCCCATGGCTGCCTTAGTTAAATTTGCCGAAGAAAGAAAATTCACAGAAAGGTTTCAATCTATTTCTTTGGGCCAAGGACAGGGTCCTAGAGCTGCTGCCATGATTGAAGTAGCACAAGGAGAAGGGTGTTGGGTATGTCTTCAAAACTGCCATCTTGCAACTTCTTGGATGCCAACACTAGAAAAAATATTCGAAGATATTGATTACAACAATACCCATGAATTCTTCAGACTTTGGCTAACAAGTTATCCTTCAGACAAATTTCCTGTAGCACTTCTACAAAAAGGGGTAAAAATGACGAACGAACCCCCTACCGGACTTCAACAAAATTTATTGAAATCCTACACAAGTGATCCGGTCAAAAATCCCGATTTTTTCAATGGATGTCCAGAAAAAGAGCTTACGTTCTCTAGATTGCTATATGGAGTTGCGTTTTTCCACGCTGTAGTGCAAGAAAGGCGTACTTTTGGTCCACTAGGGTGGAATATACCATATGGTTTCAACGACTCCGATTTTGATATATCAGTTCAACAGGTCAGTTATTTCCTTTGTTCCAATACTACAGTATTATTTCATTCTAATCAACTATATTTCATCACATATACTATTTCTATTTTTTCAGAATTATATGCTAAAATCCAGATGTTGATTTTAACCAACAATAGTGATTTCAATTATTTGAATCCATATTTTTACGATTTTAGGTTAGGATGTTCATAAATGAAAGTGAAAATCCTTACGAAGCCCTATCATATCTGATTGGTGAATGCAACTATGGAGGTCGAGTGACAGATGATTGGGATAGAAGACTCATAGTTACAGTACTGGAAGATTTTCTCAGTCCGCAGGTCGCTAATAATCCATCATATCGCTTTGTCAACATACCTGCAGCATATTATGGATTACCAAAAGAAAACAGTTATGAGGATTTTATTAATCATATAAATTTGATGCCACAAGTACATCCCCCTGAAGCCTTTGGGCTTCATACAAACGCAGGAATAACAAAAGATCTACAAAATTCAAATATGCTTTTGAAATCAGTTTTGAAGGCCTATGGAGAAAGTAGCACAGGCGGAGGTGAAGACGTTGATAAATACTTGATGCACTTATCTAGCGATATTTTAGCAAAAATCCCAAATGCATTCGATATAGAAGCAGCTAAAATAAGCTACCCTGTTGTGTATAATGAATCCATGAATACAGTATTGGTTCAAGAAATGGAGAGATTCAATAAGTTATTGTTAGTAATAAAGGCATCATTAGTTAATATACAAAAAGCCATAAAAGGGCTGGTTGCTATGTCTCCAGCAGTAGAAGCATTTTCAACATCTCTCATGCTTAGTAGAGTACCCTCTAATTGGATGGGAGTATCATATCCAAGCTTGAAAAATCTGCCTGACTATATTGCTGATTTTTTGAAGCGAATAGATTTTCTCCAAAAATGGTTTGAAGAAGGAAAACCAAAAGCCTATTGGGTGTCCGGATTCTTCTTTACTCAAGCCTTTCTTACTGGAGTAAAACAAAATTATGCAAGAAAATATACGATTCCCATCGATAAACTCACTTATGACTTTGAAGTCCTGAGGGATGAAAACTATTTCGGTGCTCCCAATGATGGAGCTTATATTTATGGATTATTTACTGATGGTGCCAGATGGAACAAACAACTTAGAATACTAGACGAACTGCAGCCGAAAATTGTAAATGAAGTTATGCCTACTGTATGGGTTAAGCCTGTAAAAGTGGACGATTTGAAACCCAAAGGTCGCTATACTTGTCCTGTGTATAAAACTTCCTCCAGAAGAGGCGTACTCTCCACTACTGGTCATTCAACGAATTATGTTCTGCCAATATTATTAGAAACTAAACAACCCTGTTCCCATTGGATAAAAAGGAGTGTAGCTCTATTGTGTCAATCAGACTGATAATTTATTATTGAATTTTATTGTATATGTATGAGAAAATGGAATTAGAATCACTTGTTAGGTACAAAAGTCAATGGAATGAATGATGGAAATGGAATATATTTCAGGGTTTGGGCATATAAGTATGTTACTGTCATTATGAATGCACATATTGATGATACTATCTTTCTTTCCAGGTGTGTCAATACACTTTTACAATGTAAAAAGTGTTTAGATTTATTGTTTACTCTGCGTAATCAGGACAGAAAATATGAAATTTTATACAGGGATGAAAAAAGGAAGTATGATGAAATTTTTATTCAACTCTAGAATGAATATTATAACCAAAAAATTCTTACATCAAATAATAAAAATAAAAGCATGTGAAATATATGCAGGCAAATTCAAGGAAAAATGTCTAATGAGGCTGAATGTCTATTGCCTGGTTCACCCAAATGTGTTTCAACAATGTATAATGAATTTCTAATAAACACAGTCCCAAGTTTATTAAAAAATAGTAAAGGTTCTATTTTTTTATGCAATGTTAATACAAATACTTCCATGTACATGAAACTTTTCATTACATCAGAAATTTCAGAATTATCAAAAAAGCTGAAAAATAAAATGAGCTTAGCATAGATAGTATTAAAGATGTTTTATGCTATCAACAATTCCTTTAAGTTTGGTATATTTCCTGATAAACTTGAAATATCTGTGATAACACCAATTTTCAAGTCAGGTGATCCGGAAAAATTGGAAAATTATAGACCAATAAGTATTTTGAACAGTTTTTCTAAAGTATTTGAACTAGCTATGGCCACTCGTCTTCTCACATATTTCAACAATCGTAACCTTTTTAGCCCCTCTCAGTATGGATACTTGGGAGGAAGGTCAACTCAAACTGCAATTTTTCAATTTACCTCGAACATTTTGAAATTCTTGGAAAAAAATAAACTTGTGGCAGGTTTGTTCATAGATCTGTCAAAGTATTGTCTGAATAGAGAATACCTGAAAAAAAACTAGAACAATACAGTATTGTGAGTAATGCCTTGAGTTGGCTTTCTTCCTACCTATCTAAGTGGTGGCAATGTGAAAAAATCAGAAAAAATAACGATTGTCAATTTTCTCCCTGGTTGCAAAATGAATTTGGCGTACCGCAAAGTAGCATGTTGGGGGTACTCCTAATACTAGAGTTCACAAGGCATGAAAAGAGCTCTAAACAGATTTTCGTGTGAACTTCATTGCTAAAATGTATAGACCACTGGGTATCATTCTCCATACCCTTACAATGCAAAATCAACTGGTCGTCAAAAAATCGTCGTGTGCAGGAAGGGGTGGGGGGCATTTTTCCAAAAATTGACAAAAAATTTGTTTCTGTTTATGGTCATCCATAATAGGTGAATATTACTCACACAAACTTCCATTGAAATATACGATTCAGAAATATTTTTTATTTATTGTCAAATAAGTCGGATACAATGCTCTTAAATGGAATTCTTTAAGATATAACCGTTTGCCCTGAACACCCATATTAACTATTATGTTCCGCTCGGTTTTACTCGAGATCTGTTAGGATTATCGAAAAAATGCTTTATATGAAGGGTCTGCTCCGAAAACCAACGATTCCGATGATTCTTTCAAAATTACAATAGGCAGAACAGTTTCCTCACAAAATAAGAAATTGTGATATTAACTCCCATTAAACCGAAACTGGAGACGCTAGCAAGGCGCAATTTGTTGCGTTAGTCCATGTTAGTGGCGACTTTATGGATTTGAGCGCACATATGGTTTGTTATATCTATCCGACCAACTTTACAGTACTATTCCTGCGTGCATTCAGAACGCACATTTTTAAGATATTTTTTAAATTCCTAATTTTTTATATGTATAAGAATTTTGACATATAATTCATAGATATTTGATTTAATTTTGTTAATTCGTAAATAAATATGCAAATATGCGATTTCAAACTTATATTCGAACCCCCCGAAATGTTATTTTTTCCCTTAAAAAAAAATTTTTGCTGCAGAAAGTGACCCTTACACCCCCAACCCCCCCCCCCCCCCCCCCGAAATTAATTCCTGGCTACGCCCTTGATTTACCTTTCTTACAACTGCAGTTGCTAAGGATAGATGTTTCCTTAGGTAGGATTGGCATCGTCGTAAATTTTGGCAGAAGTTTTCCATTTTCTACATACCACCCACTAAATATAGGATCCGGTAAAGATGGTCTTGGTAAATTACTATTGATCCAAATTTTTGTTTGGTATTGGACTCGAAGGCTGTGTTGTCCCAAACTATCCAATGTTGGAGGTAATTTACTTATGGATCTTGAAGAAGCTATAGTATTCCCCTGAGCCTGTTGATACATTTCACATTTTCGTTTGTCGTATACAGACGGATTACAAATTCAACAATATCATTGAATACTTCTTCTCTGAAATTCTCAAAATCTTAAAAGTTCACTCTGCAGTATCTGCACAGAATCTTCATCAATTTTCATTCTTTTTTTACCTTCTTCGACATATTAACCGAATGAAGATGCAAAGATGAGCAAAATTTGAGTAACATCATTACAATAATGTTGTAACTCAAGAACCATTAATCCATTCTAGTACTATTTTTAGTTAATCCCACTATTCCTCCTGCAGCTTTGGAGTTTTTGTTGATATGCTCTAGCGCCTGATCTACAGAAAGTTGGTTAAAATTCTCAATCAAACGTTTAATGACAAAATTCCTATTTTTGAATTCATCATGTACTTCCGGTGCCATGTTTGAAAGTATTCAATGATATTGTTGAATTTGTAATCCGTCAGTATACGACAAACGAAAATGTGAAATGTATCAACAGGCTCAGGGGAATACTATAGCTTCTTCAAGATCCATAAGTAAATTACCTCCAACATTGGATAGTTTGAGACAACACAGCCTTCGAGTCCATTACCAAACAAAAATTTGGATCAATAGTAATGTACCAAGACCATCTTTACCGGATCCTATATTTAGTGGGTGCTATGTAGAAAATGGAAAACTTCTACCAAAATTAACGACGATGCCAATCCTACCTAAGGAAACATCTATCCTTAGCAACTGCAGTTGTAGAAAGGTAAATATTATATTGAATATCAGATCCGTATATATTCTTTATGAAATGGAAATTCTCATTTCAAATTGCACAGGATCAATGTGTTCCTGTAAAAGAAAACAAATTCCGTGTATTGGCTCCTGCAAATGTATGGCCCAAAAAACATGTGCAAATGCGAGTACTTCAAATTTTTCAAATCTTCCTCCCCTTGATGATTTTTCATCTGAAAGTGATAGTTGAATTAGATGAATCATGACATGTAAGACATTTTTAGACCCTAAATATCATAGATACCAACTATATACCTTCTTAATTCTTTTCCAGATTTTTAGTCTAGGATTTAGGAAATCTTGTTATGAGAATGAACGATGATTTCAAAAATGTGTTAATATTACGTCACAAAATTGATTTATGAAGTAATGAATATAAGTTTGAACTCGCATTTTTGCATATTTATTCACGAATTAACAAAATTAAATCAAATATCTATGAATTATATGTAAAATTCTCATACATATAAAAAATTAGGAATTTAAAAAATATCTTAAAAATGTGCGTTCTGAATGCACGCAGGAATAGTACTGTAAAGTTGGTCGGATAGATATAACAAACCATATGTGCGCTCAAATCCATAAAGTCGCCACTAACATGGACTAACGCAACAAATTGCGCCTTACTAGCGTCTCCAGGTTCGGTTTCGGTTAATGGGACTTAATAACACAATTTCTTATTTTGTGAGGAAACTGTTCTGCCTATTGTAATTTTGAAAGAATCATCTGAATCGTTGATTTTCGAAGCAGACCTTTCATACAAAGCATTTTTTCGATAATCCTAACAGATCTCGAGTAAAACCGAGCGGAACATAATAGTTAATATGGGTGTTCAGGGCAAGCGGTTATATCTTAAGGAATTCCATTTAAGAGCATTGTATCCGACTTTTTTGACAATTAATAAAAAATATTTCTGAATCGTATATTTCAATGGAAGTTTGTGTGAGTGATATTCACCTAATATAGATGACCATAAACAGAAAAGAAATTTTTGTCAATTTTTGGAAAAATGCCCCCCACCCCTTCCTGCACACGACGATTTTTTGACAACCAGTTGAATTTGCATTGTAAGGGTATGGAGAATGATACCCAGTGGTCTATACATTTTAGCAATGAAGGTCACACGGGGTGACACGATAGAGCCCGGTTTGAACTCTACTATATTTTTAATAACCATAAATGACTTTAATGATGTTACAAATCAGGTAGAGAGTTCGGAACTTGTGAATTTTGCAGATGATACTAACCTACTAGTAGTGGAAGAAAGCATAAATAGCCTGAAGCAAAAATGTACTAAGTTGTACAATTGTGTTGACAATTAGTTTTTGAATAATGATTTCAGTATAAACACCAGCAAAACTAATGTCCTCATATTCAGAGCAAGTAGCTCAAAAGATAAACTATCAGAATTAAATCTTAACAGCCCTTTTTGTCAAGAGCATAGAGTGTGCTAAATTTTTGGGTATAATAATTGACGAATTCTTGAAGTTTACCGCACATATTGAAGATCTATTTTTATATTATTATATTTATATTTTTTTATATTATGCTAATTTTGAATCGTTATTGAGATATGGAATTATTTTCTGGGGCATAAGTACGTCTGTGCAGTCAGTATTCATTAGTCAGAAAAGTATCATCAGAATATTTTTAAAACAGGGCACCTTCACAGGAACTAAATGGAGTTCTGTAGAAAAAACACTAATCTTACATACAACACAAGAACAGCTAAAATTAATTATCCACATCACAAGTTATCTCTAACAGAAAAGAATCCGTCATATATGTGTGTTAAGCTATTTAATAAATTACCCCAAAATCTCAAAACAATAGAAAACTACAAACTTTTTAAGGCAAAAACCAAAACATTTTTTGTAAATCTTGAACCGTATAGTTTAAGTGAATATTTAAATTGATTTTAAAATTATGTAATGACACTATTTCGTTTTATGTTTTCCTTTCTTTGTATGAGAGTTTAATTTAATTTGAAATAAAGAATCTATCTATCTATCTAATAAAGGAATGTTGTAGATTTTAATTTATTGAACTATTGAATAAATCAGATTAATTTTTAGCCAAACAGCTGCATATATTAAGATGGAATTTTATAGGTTGAATCCGCATCGAGTTAACATGTTTTACGATGAAAAATATTATTGAATTAATGAAAAATTACTGTGTTTACTATCACCAGTTTATCAAAAAATGTACAGTGACTCGAGCATTGTAGTATTTAAAAAAATAAAATTGTTTATTGTCTAACAGGAGAAAACCCAATTACAAGACAATATGTTACTATAATAATTGACATATTCGTCTTTTACAATCTTTCTTTAACAAAATTATAAAGATTAACAAAATATAATTAGTGTTACTAAATTGTCAAACTAATTTATAAGAAGTTGTGTTGAATGGTTTTGAATATTTCAGAGAGGCTTCATTCTGTTGAGAATTTTGAAATATGGGGAATTCAACTGTTCCATCTATTCATTCAGAAGTTTTACTGCCTGGTTATTGAGGTGTTTGTGGATCCCTAATGATTTCAAAATGTCCTTTTTCTAGCTTCTCAACATCAGGTGTAGAATTTCAAGATTATCCAATTGTGGGAAGGCATGATTTGTTTGGAAAAAAATTCTTAAAAAGCACTGACGTCAAATCAGGAGCTTTTGCATGCATATCCTTTTGTCTATTCTAGCCTCACACACCCTCATGAAATATTACATGAACCTCCAAGCCGTCTTTTTTCACCCGAGTACTAGGTATCAATTCGATAGATCTGAGTTTTTAGAAATATTGGGAAAATAAAAAGCGGCCTTTTTTGAAGGCTTGTGCGGTATTTTAGTAGGATCTGAGAAACAGTTTCTAAAATATAAAGTTGTTCAAGAAAAATTTTAATTTTTATTTCTGGTTATACGATCCTCACAAAATTTTGATAAATTTGCGCGTCGGCATTCTACAACTAATTACGTAGTTTCAATTCGATCAGATCTTTTTTTTTTTATTTTTGGTGAATTTCAACAAAACTTCAGATGGGTATAACTCCTAAACCGTTTGGTCAAATATGCCCATTAACAAACTCAACCTTTGCATTTGGATGCGCAACTGACCCAGAAAATAGTAAGTCACTATCTCTTTCTGTTCGTAAGTTATTGTTGCAACAGACGATAGCATGATGTGTATAATTGTTTTCATTTGGAGTCAAACAAAGCAGAACTTTTCTAGTGTAGTTGATTACATCAAATACCAATGAAATCAATACAAAAGCAGAATAAGCTTAAAGGACAGACTATGTGTTCAGCCGTTCTATCCTGCTCAACCCACAATAAATCACTCAAGTCTTTTATCTTAGTCAATTATTCATATATACTCCATTCACTTTTATAAAGTCTCCTGGTTGGCCATGATTTAGGTCTATCAGGTTTTCGTATTAAGACAGAGGCAGGTTGGCACTGCTGAAATATCGTCAAGGTCAAAACAATTCGCAGAGACGTTGCCGATTTCTGCTCTCAAAATAATCATAATATAATCTTCAATCTTAGAAAAAATATTATCACAGTCACAGATCATTATCTTCGAATATAATTAACAACTCTTCGCTTTGAAATTGAAAATGCCGAAAGTTGTTTTGAAGAAGATACAGATACAGAACCGAAATCTGCAATAGGAAAACTTAATTCTGACATGTTGAACTCTCGAATGAAATTACTAGTATCCTATCATATTATATTTTATTTAGGTATAATAATGACTCGGGTTTCGTAGTACTACTACATTTTGAAACTGATGTATTTCAAGTTGTGCAACAAGGTATTTAAATGTCTTCTGTAGGCTTATTTCTTGAGAATTTTGAAAAGTGGGGAATTTCATAGGTACGTCTGTTCGTTTAGAAGTTTTCCTGCCGGGTTATTCAGGTACTTTTATTCTTTTTCAAATGAACTATCAGAAAGTATCGGACTACTCTATCCACTATTTTTCAATAAAATTCCAACACTTGATTCTTAATTTCCATACAAGAAAATAGCATAATTGAATCTTCCAACCAGTTTATATACGTGAAATATTTCCAGTAACAACAGAGGAAAAACTTTCTTCTACAGTAGCCAGGACTGTGGAATTATTGAATTCACATAATATCTTCTCAAATTCATTATTTTTCCGATGTAAATTAATTGTGAAAATACGTAATTACTACGACTTCTATGTAGAGAGGACAACGTTGCGTAGTTATCTGACAGGAAAATGACTATAACCTAACATTTTTAAAATATACATGGTGAAATGTGTCAAATTTTCATGGCCAACCGGGAGACTTTATAAAAGTGAATGGAGTATACACATATACATAAATATACTTTATTTTCAATTATTATCTTTACCATTCTATCCTTAGCTTGACTATACTGAGACCGCTAGGTTTTCCCAGGAGACCCCTCATAAGCTTTAAGTTACCCCTAATTCATTATCTCAGATTTTTTTTTCCATACATTTTTATAATTATTATTATTAATGAAAATTTTACACAAACATAAAAGGTACCTCATTTCAGTTTGCTGGATACACGTCTACTTAATTCCCTTCTATGGGATGTTTCTTCCATATCATCATGTACATAAAATGGTTTTCTAAATGGTCTATCTCTACCACCAAATCTTAATTGTCCAGATTCCTTCAATCCTCCAAAACCTCCACCAAGCCTTCTTGGTTTCCAACCTTTGAGTAATCTTTCACATTCAAAATCCACAAAAATTGGTCTACCATCAACAAACATTTTGTTTGCTTTTACATAAGCTTCTTCAGCATCACTTTCTTCTTCATATTCTATGAACGCATAGCCTTTGGGCATTCCTAAAAATGGTTGAAATAGTAATTTAAAAGTTTTTTCCTCTATTTTGACTTAACATAGAGAACTTATATTGTGATTAGAGATATCAGAAATAATTATAGTAATTTCCTTCCACACATACCAGTAACGATATCTTTTACTAGTCTGAATCTGCGTATCCTGCCATATTTAGAAAATATTTCATTGATATCTTCTTTAGTTGTATTGCAACTTAAGCGGCTCACAAAAATGGTGCATTCTGGTTGTCCTTTCACATGCTTGTTGGGATAATATTCAGAATTAATTGCTCTTAGTACAGCTTTGTCATGGGGATCTACATCGGTACCGTCAATTGATCCTATCTTAATAGGGTCATATTCTTTTGCATATTTGGACCATTCTCGTTTTTTCGAATGAGCCTGAAATAAATTAAAATCAGAAAAATTTCTCGCAAATTATACCTCTCTCTTACATCCATAGTTTACTTCAAAGTTCAGCTGTACTTTCGCCAGAGACCTATTTTATGGTGATTTTTTTCAATACGCAGTTTATTACGAGAAATTAATTGGTACCAGTCTCGACTCACGAACATTCCTAGTTCTGGACATATGAATTTTTAAATTTTGCAATTTTTCTGAATATCATTTAGTTTAGGAGGTTATGTGTTATGTCATAAAAAAATCATAGAATGTAATTATAAACACAGAGGGCGCGTTCCACTAAGGTCCCACAACGCTCACGCTCACGACCGCAGTTCTTCCCGTTCCACATGCGTTTGACTAGCTCGTGGGTATTTCGATTATCCTATCAAGTGGAACGGGCTCATGGGTTTGATCGAAGTAGAGCGGTCAGCGGTGACGTTTGAAAATCCAAGGGTTAATTTAAATTTAATGTTTCCAATAATTCGTCATTTTTTGTTTCAATATTAAATAGGTAATCATTATGAACTTAATTAATCAACATTTTCTATTTTTGAACAGGATAATAAAACAATAAATAGAATTGATTTGATTGTTTATTTAAAAAGCATTTTATTCATACATAAAAAAAATGCAGCGTGTTTATTGCATACTGATTCTTCAGAACATTAATATATTTGGGAAATATGAAAGTTGATATACGATGAATAAACATTATAGGTATTTACCTCAGTACCTACTATAAAAGGATCAGTGGTATCTGACCGTTAGCATGATTCTTCTCAATATTATCTAATCGTTTGTTAGTTTCGCAACAGTTTTTTGATCTAGCGCAACCTTCAACACCTTCACAACATTGGCATAATCTGAACATTTTGTTCAAGCATCACTGACGTGAAGTCAGGATTTTTTTTTGCGCGTATGTATTGTCCATTGGCCAATGGACAATAGAACATACGCGCAAAAGCTCCGGACTTCACGTCAGTGCTTGAACCAATTTTTTTTCCGTAATTTTTTTTAAATTTTCTAGGGGTACGTTTCTTACAGAATTTTAAACACGTCTTTACATCGATATTCTACAAATTTAGTTACCTACCAAGCTTCAATTCTATCGAGTCTATAATTTTTAAGTTATTTTGAGTAAAGAAGGTTATGATGAACTTCATGATGTATTTTAACAGCTAATTAAATTGGAAAATAATCAAATATCGCAAAAGATTACACTCAATTCCGAGTTCTCGAGTTAATCCGATCACTTTCCAAAAAGCCCTAATGTTATTGTTTTGGTCGCCATCATGAATATTCGTAAACGCTCACTTCGACCCACCACAAGACGTGGGTCTCGGATAGATAGCCGCGGTCGAAAACAATGACGTCATCTATGACGTATTCGACATGCCCACAACGACGGCGATCGTCATGTGGAACGACTCTACGAACGTTTTGGACGTTGCGATCGCCTAGTGGAACACGCCCAGAGATGAATTGAAGAATTCATATAAATAATTTTCATTGAAAATTTAGATTGGAATTACTTTTCTATTAGTGATGTGAAATACTCGAGTTTTTAAGTTAAGGACAAATATCCTGGAAAAATGTCCGAAACTTTCCCCCAAGGTCGAGCATTTTGAGTATTTAAGTATTTACGGACATTGTGGAAAAATCGGGAAAAATATGACAATTGTCACATGTTAAGTTAATATATCAGGACAATTTGAGGCATATTAAGAAATTTTTCATGGTCAATTGGAAATAACAAATAACTTATCATTGAATGAGTTATTATCGTGTTATTTTATTGACTATCAGTGATAAAGGACCGGAGCCAGGTTCTGAATTAAGAATTAGTATTAGAAAAATCGATTTAATTAGACTGTTAAATAATAAAAATAAACTTGTTTAAAAAAAACTTTGTATAATTTTCCAATTGGTTCACAGATCGTTAAGAACCTTCGATCCAAGTAGAAAAGAATAAGCTGCTTAAGAAAAAACTCTGTATAATGGCAACACAAATCGTTAAGCATCGTCGATCCAAGTAGAAAAAAATTAACTTTTTAAAAATTTTTGTAAAATTGGCATCTCAGATCGTTGAGCATCTTCGATCCAAGCAGAAAAGAAGAATAAATATCGGACAAAATGAAAATTTTCAAAAAATGTTTAAGTAGAAAAGAAATTTATGATATTTATCCAGACATTTTCGATAATTTCCATAAATACTAAAAAACTCTAAATGTCGACTGTTTTTAGAAGTAATGATAATTTTCGGATATTTTTCAGTATTTATCAGAGGAGTATTTAAGACATTTTCCACACTCACAACACTATTTTCTATTGGGAACTTCCAAAACTCTGGTGGCGGGATTCGGCAACTAACCACGCTAGTAATAAATGTAAACAATCTCGTGTTGGACAGGTCAGTCGACGAAGTTTGACCGAAATTTTCATGGAAAATTTAAATTATAATTGACTTGAGATCATTGTTGGATTACTTTGTGATATAGATTCAAATATTGATCATTATATAACTAATTTTATGGCACTTGATTGATATAAAGACTACAACCAGTAAGTATATTCATATATGTTTGTCAAACTTACATTATATTTAAAAGTTCTTTCAGATACTATTTGCGAATGATTAAGAAGGGACTCAGTTGATTAGAATTTCTGGAGTACATAGGAGCTTCAACTTCTAATTCTAGAGTCCTTGTAGAAGGAGAAGAGGTTCTAAATGTAGATCATGTAATCGTGTGTGACAAAACAAATTGTGGTCCCAGTTTTATAGACATTTGTTCTTTATGTTTACAAAGTAGTGCCCTTAATTCAGTACCACATAAAATTGATGGCCCATTAATGTGGAGAATGGTAAACTTAAAATAGAAGGTATGGTATATTCTTGTAAAGTCGGAGCACGGAGGAGGTGTAAACATATTACTGATGTATTATTTAAAGTTCAGGTGCATGATGTTCTAGTTTATTTATGAGAATATAGTGTCAAATTGAACCAGATAAAGCTTTTGTAAAACAGTTACCAATAATTGAAATGATTTTTTCAAAATATGATACATATATTATGTGAAAAGAATTATTAACAATAAGTGTAATGTTTGAGGTATAATAAAGATTATCTGGATGTAGTTCCAGGTTAAGTACTCTTCGGTCTATTAGTTATCCTTCTAACGCATTTCCAATATTTATATTTGGTTTTCCGGAGGTAAGAAGTGAAAACTCAACACTATTCATTTTGGCATTTTTTTCGCCCATGAATTGCATTGAGGCACACAACAATAGTCGTTTCTGGTCGAAGACATATTAGGCAGGATAATATTCACTATTTCAACTTGAATTTTTCGTTCAAACAAAAGTTTATTGACGAATACTGAACAATTAAACTCGAGCACGTGGCTCATTACTAGCTTGGTTAGTTGCCGAATCTCGCCACCAGAGTTTTGGAAGTTCCCAATATAAAATAACCCATCTGATATTATTGAATTCTTATTTCTGATGAATAAGAAAACGCAGCACGCAGCCTTCACAACTGAAAACTGAAGGAAAATGAATGTTGTAGTCCTGTTTTCGTGCAAACATGCATGCGTTCATGCGTACGCGTACGGTATAATCACAGATTACATTATTAATCTGTGGTATAATTTCATATTAATTTCAACCCTCAATAGAAGGGGTGGTTTTGTTATATTTGGATTTATGAGAATTGAAATTGAACCTGGTTCATTCGATACTTCTATTTCTACGTAATTTTGTCTAAGATGCCTTTAATTGGCATAACAAATCGATCGATTTCAGCGCATGTTCTAGGAACAGCTTACTATAATTTTGCCCAAATGTCTAAATGTCGAATTTTTTTCCGAAAATGGTCTCAACAACGAATGGGTTCGTTCGACTGACCATGACGACCTCAAATCTATCTGGCGGGCCAGCGATCCGTTGGCACGATAACATTCGAACGCAGAGAGATTGCAATTTAAAATTTTCAGGATTGGTCTAGCATCCAAATGCGATGGTTAAGTTCGTTAATGGGCATAAACGGCCATACGGTTTCGGAGTTGAAATTTTGTTTTCAGACAATACAGATCCGATATTGAACATAACTGTAGAATGCCGAAACACAGAATTATCCTAAATTTCGTGAGGATCGAATCACTAAAAAAATTAATGAAAATTATTATAAATGTCTCAGAAACTATCGGTCCGATATCGCTGAAATTTCGTGAGAGCCTTCAAACCAAAATTTGAACATGATCGGATCTATTGAAGAAATATTGGAAGCCTTTGTCGAATTCCGTTGCTGGATCGTTGCCACAATAACGAAACGAAAGAGATAGGCGAACTTGCAATTTTCAGGGTATGCTGTGCATCCGTATGTGAAAGTTAAGTCGTTTATGGGCATAATCGTCCAAACAGTTTCGGAGTTATACCCATCCGAAATTTTGTTATTTCCTCAATAACTCAAAAGATAAGAAATAAATACTCGTAGAATGCCAACGCTCTAATTTGCGCGAAGTTTTGTGAGGATCGTATCACTAGAAAAATACAGATCCAATAGTATTGAAATCTTGAACTCTTGTCTCTTGTACTGTTCGTGAGGCGGAGTATATGAGGCGTGTCAGAAGAACATACGCGCAAAAGATCCTGACTTCACGTCAGTGCTTTTTAAGGAATTTTTAATTCTACAAACCATCACGTTTTGAAATCTCAAAATTTGCCTTATTATATCTGTACCTCGGAGGGATACAACACTATGTCCATTTGTTTCCATATTGACTTTATTACAGAGTTAAAATCAGCTTTTCTCATATTTCCTAGAGGAATAGAGCACTATGTCCAAAACCAGTTAGAACGGGATATAGCATGTTTTAAAACAACACCAAGTCCACTTTCATTTAGAGGGATAGAACACCATGTGGACTTGGTGTTTTATCCTTCTGAAGCATGTGAATTACTACTGGACATACCGCCGTATTCATAAAGCATCCAATCTCCGTTAAGTCCTAACTGAGGTCCTCAGTTAAGGATAAATAAGAATCGCAACCTCAGTTTATGTGAAAATTAACGTGAAACAGGCCTGTTTCAGCATCGTTACATAAGTTAACTGAGGTTGCCATTCTTATTTATCCTTAACTGAGGACCTCAGTTACGACTTAACGGAGATTGAATGCTTTGTGAATACGGTGGATAGTGTTGTATACCTCTACACAGCCTGGCGGATTGTTAGTGAACTAATAGTACTTTGGACGTTGAATTACACTCTTTTTGATTCTTCTGATTCGTCAGTCCATTGTATTATGTGGGACGAATCCAAAGGAGCTCGTGGCGGAAATGAAATCGGATCTGCATTACTGAAATGGGCAGATACCGTCATTCCTGGCAGTGACATTGAAGAAATCATTATGTGGTCGGATAATTGTTACGGCCAGAATAAGAATATTAGCCTTATTATGTGTTTCTTTTGGATACTCAATAAGTATCCTCAAGTAAAAATCATCACTCAAAAGTTTCTACTAAAGGGCCACACGCATATGGAGGCGGATACTGTCCATGCACTGATAGAGCGGAAGAGAAAAAAACTTAACAACATGACAATTCTAACGCCCTGGGATTGGCAGCAGTTAGTCAGACAGACCTCAATGAAATATACTGTGCATAATATGGAACTGGAAGATTTTAAAAATTTTAGGTCTTTGTACGATGTCAAAACATGTGAAAATCCACCCTTTATTAATAGAAAAAAAGATGTCAACAAAGAACAAGTTCTTCTTTCAACCTGTGTTCAACTGCAAGTAAAACAGAACAGCATGGGAACTCTGTTTTTGAAAAGTAAATTCGCTGATGAAAACCAGGAGATTGACCTTGTTAGGTTTCGAAGGCGACACCTTACATTGCCAAACGATTTGCAACTGGTAACACCAAGTCCAATACCAATATCACAACAAAAGTATAATGATCTATTGGCATTACTACCATATGTTCCTACAGTTTGCCATGACTTTTATAAAAACTTAAAGCATACTAGTAATACCACTAGTGAGTACCCTGAAGGAGACTTACCTGATGATGACTGAGTTTTTTGCATCTAAAATACCATTTTAGTTGAATACATAGATGTATTATTTGTATTTGTAAAGAGAATTATAAATAAAATAGTTAAATACATTTTGTGAGTCAAGTAGTATTATGTTTGTTATTGAATATCCCACATTAGGTCTTATAGTACAATAACTTTATTAGAGGGATACAACACCATGTCCTTTAAAAAGTGAAAAAAAAACCGTAAAAAAGGTTTTTTTTTATTTTATAACAACTGCATGATGTAAATAACAATAAATAGAATGTTCTGGTAAAATATTGTTTCAACATCTCAATAAATAGCTGTGCCAATAACACTTTTTGTTGAAAAAAAGTTTAAAACTCCTCTCCTGTAAAGTTATGAAAATGGTGTTGTATCCCTCCGAGGTACAGATATATATATATATATTTTTTTTCTATCTCTTTTATGTGCTAGGCAACTGTAGGCCATCTACACAGTTATAACTCATACATCGCAAACTCTTTCAATTTATTTTTGGACACTCACACAACCCAACACCACATCCATGCCCTGAGCGGGATTCGAACCCGCGACCCCGGCACCACAGCAGTGTTTATACTCACTGCACCACCTGAGCCGGCAGATATATATATATATATATTGTAGTTAATCTGTGGTTTAGATTTTTGATTAGTTTGAAATGTCTGGGTCAGATTGACCCAAGATGCATAGAATAACATGAGAATAGATGTATTCTATGCATCTATGATTGACCAGTACAACCACAGAATATGAATTTATTTTACCGGTAGATCATTTATACGATCTTAGTCGAACCACAGATTATTCTGTGGTGGAACTCTTCATTTGATAGTTCATATATTATGTAGTCCTAAAAAATCGAATTTCACAGAACATTTAAATTAAACTAGTATTTTAGATTTCTGTGTATTTTCATTTCAAAACAAAGAATATTGTTTTTGTTGTTATTTCTTTGTAATATTTATTCTCCATTAAAATAGAAAATTTACTTAAAAGTGTTATATTTTTTATATAATTTAACATATTTCCAAGATATTTTCTAATAATTATAAAGATATCATCCAAAAATCGATGGCAATTTGATTGATCCGTAGGTGAGGTTGCTTTTTAAATTAATCGGAGGAAAAACTGTGATATTTACTCTATCTGTGGCTACGACCTGTTAGTTCGATAAATAATTCTGAATATTTTTCCTCTAGGATTGACTCCCGATAATTTTTTCCATGTCGTATACTGAGTTGGAGCATGGTTACCAAGGTTTGCGAAATGCTGCTAGGCCAACACAATTTTATGTTGGGGCGGTAAGTCTTAAAAAAATGCTTCTTATAGCTTGTTCCCATTAATGTGTTCCGTGTTTGCTTTCTACCTTTGTTGCATGATAATCTCCATCCTATATGCTGTAAATAAATTAATTCAAGAGTTCAGATCATTTAAATTAAATTCCAATATATTCATCACTGGACAAAATAAATACTGATTCGATTATCTCCAGTGTATGTTCTTTTTTACAATCAGCACTGCATTAGGTATGTTAAGCTCTAACTTTCGATATTTACTTAAAATTGTTGTTTATTGAATATGTATATTATCATAAAGTAGAGAGGTTGTTATCATAAATTTATATGTTTGTTACATCAACGTCAAACTATCTGGCTTTTATTTCAAAACAAAATATCTGTTAAAATGCAGTACAAAACTCACAAAAAAATCTGGAATGCAAGAAGACACATGTATTTCAAGACAGCCACAAGGAATACATAGACCAACCAAGGACCATCTACTGCAAATGCCAATTTTTGTAGTAGATTAAAAAAGATAGATAGTTGATTGTCTTCAGGGCAACACGCTACTTGGGGCATGAGATATTTGGAATGATTAAGTAGTCACTTCAAATTTGTTGAGGTAAAAATAAATGACGTTTTACAAATGTCAGTGAACTATTGGTTTTAAAATTTGCAAATTTGCAAATGAAAATCTAGCAAGTTACTTCTGGATTCCTGTTAATGCTAAATGCTTTTAATTTGATACTAATTTAATGGGAAATTTTGCTTTTCCTATGTTTTTTCCAGATAGCTATAATTTGGTAATTTTTGTTGTAATTTTCGATGAAAATTGTCTCATTCCATTTTATTGGACCAACTGATGAAGGATTTGTGTAGAAATTCAATTTTGTCCTGCTGTCTTAACCCAGTGAAATGATCTGGGAAAAGCTGGAAATCGTTCTGAAACCTTTAGTTAGACTTAAAAACAAGTGATTTGAGTTCGTCCCATTACAGGGGATGAGCAGAACTTTTGGGAACCAAAAAAAGCCTCGAAATTTTCGGACTAATTTCCTCTCTGGTAACTTTTTCGCAAGGTTGTGTCATTTAGGATTTACACGTGAAAAACTTACCAGAAAACAAATTAAACAGCATTAAATTCAGGGTCTATTGACTTTGCAACTCTAATATTCGACCAATGGCTAAAGAAATGACAATTTAGTCCATTTTGATAAAATGCACCGTTCAACGACTTTGTCTTGCTAACCACTTTTCAGCTCCTCTATAAATTGAGTTTTATCATATTCCAAGAGTTATACATAACATATAATATATATTTCATATATGGCTATTGATATTATTTATACGGAAAACCTTTTAGGTCTTCCCCAAGGAGACCCCTCATAAGCTCTTAACTCTTTCGGTCATGGTTGTACCATCTATGCATGAGCTTTCATGTCATGGTGGTATGCTGTGCGTACCACTTCATTTTGAACATATTACTAGAAGCATAGTGGTCTTTACAGCCTACCATCCAACAGAATAAACGTTTGAAGTGCATTCCTTCCATAACAGATGATAGTGCTCGCGAGTGATCAGATGTTCGAGTGTTATTGGGATTTGTGATAGTGTGTTCTACAATTTGAGGTGAGTGGAAGACCCAAGACATCTGAGATCAATTTTAGGAAGAAAATATTTCTTTCACCTTGTTTGTTTAATGACAAAATATCATGTCAGCTATTTCTGAAATTTCAAATTGTATTTGAATTATATTATGGTAACAATGACAAAAATGCGTGAATCCAATTTATGTACCTTGTACCACCATGCCATAAGCATTATCCATCTTAAATATTTTTTCACAGATGGATGATTTGAAGGAGAACGAATTGCCGTTTCGGCTACCAGGAGCGAAATTTTCTGAGTTACAAGAAGAAATACGAAATATTCACGATGTCATTCGATAGTTGCGAATCTGATGAAGAATTTGAGTTAAACAATGAATGAAAAGAACCAGAAATTCTCATTGATGATACAGTGTCTGAATCTGAATCCGAAATACCTCTTAAAATTCTTCAAGATAACTATCTGGTACATAAAAATCAAACACCAGCGGTCAATATGTATGTACCACCAAAGTGGGCATCACCATCTGTATACCCCATAATAGAATCTTCACAGTTCTCTGATGTTTGTGGAGTTCCACAATTCATCAAACACATGCTAACTCCTTTTCTAGCGGATATATTCAGATTATTTTTGGATGATACGTTATTGGAATTGATAACCTTTCGGACGAATTTGTATGCTGAGCAAAAATTCCAACAAAATGGGAAAAAATATATACCTACCAGCCACAAATGTCGAAGTTCAGATTTTCATTGGTCTCAATATTGCGATGGCCATAAAAACACTCCCTAGTTCTAAAGATTATTGGAGCTCAGCTCCTGATCTACAAGATACATTTGTGAGTAGCAAAATGAACTTGAACAGATTCAGTTAGTTTTTAGGCAACTTACATTTGAACAATAATAGTTTATTTTGATAACTTTTTCACGCACGTTCCTTTGATGGAATATCTACGAGAAAAAAATATACTCTTGTGGAACAGTAAATATTTCACGAAAATATCTTCCCACACACAGAAATGATAAATCAAGGAAACGAGGAGATTTTGACTATATACGTGAAATTCCAACTTGGTAGCCATAAAATGCAAGGACAATAGAAGCGTTCATTTGCTATCAAACATAACATTCTGCTGGTGAAGGGCAAGGAAAAAAGTGGCAATGTACCATACCCTCGCATAATCGTCGACAATAATGCAAACATGAATTGTGTAGATATATTTGGTAAAAAAAAATCCGTTTACGAAATTGATCGAAAAAGTCGTGTGTTGGCATCGAAATTCAGGTATTTCATTGATGCCTCGGTAGTGAATGACTACATCATCTACTCCCAACTAGATGTACCCAAAATCACATTGAAGCAGTTCAGAAGAGAAGTGTACCTTGACTTTACCAGTAAAGTACAACCAAAAAAGAGGATTTCTCATGTTGGTTTGAAGCAACATAAAACATATATTCCGAATCTAATAAGGCCCAATAATTCTGATCATCAGCCTGTATGTTGCACATGAAGACGTGGATTGTGCAGTACAAAAGATGCAGTACATATAAAGTTCCCCTTTTTTTTTAACTAATAAGAATTGTTTTTCGGAATTCTACGAATGTTTAAATGATCAAACATAACATTATGTCTTTATGTTTCCTTCCTGAGTCACGGTGGTACAATAGAGGTACCACCTCGTTAGCAAAAAAATTAAAATTTATTTTTTCGTTTCATACTAACAGAGTATCTTACAGAATCAGGAAAAATCTAAAAAATTTCTTGTGCTAGTAGGGATTTTTATTGCCTAGAGAGGTCGTGACACAAAGAGTTAAGAGCTGGAGCGAGTTAGGAGAATCAGTTGGGTTCTGTGTAAGTTTTGTTAAAAAAAAAAAATTTTTTTTTTTATACAACATTAAATGATGGGGTTACCATGACTAGAAAATTAATAATAATAATAATATAATAAATGTCTTTATTTCAAAGAAAAGATGTACAGAAATCTCAAGGGGAAGTTCACCTAAAGGTGCTCTACCACTTAACCCTTGTTAACCAATAAATACCACTTGAACGTGCATAATACAACATAAAAAAAAGAAATCCAAAATTACAGAAAATCAACAAATGAACACAAGAAACCTATGAGAGAACATAAAATTTTTCAATGATATTATAATTTACCAAATGCCTCGAGACAAACAACAATCAGTTAAATGATTCCTAGCTCTAACCACTGAACTAACCACACTGCATATATACGAATATACACTTCATCTTTAGATGAGAAGAAAAATTCGATTTTTCCAAAATCATGAATGTAATAGCTACAAATCAATTTTTCACATAATATAATCTTGTTCATTAAATCAAGAAGGAATGCATGAATTCAACTCGACATAACATTTTTCGAAAATATGCTCGGCTTCTGCGATGTGGATGGTCTCCATTTCCTTCTCAATCAGTTCACTTTCTTCCGAGTTGTCTTCCCTATCCTCCTCTAAGGCAGTGCTGTAGCCCTCCGGTACCTCATCCAAAGGAAGTTGGGTGTCAAAGGTTCCTTCCTTTTGGATCGGTGCATTCGAGCATACAGGTGCACCCCTTTACACTTACACGAGATAGAGGGTAGCACTTCACAGGCTCCTTTATTATTATTGTTATTATTATAAAGATTACAGGGTAAAGTAAAACTATAAACTCTTTGACTACCTTGATGACTAACCTTAATGAAACTGTACTACTTTTAAACCTAAAGCACAGACACAAACACGTCACAGCAACGCACTAGCTTTCCAAGTGTCCAGCCGGTTATTGAAGGTGTTCACTGACGGAGCTCCAACTACATCAGGTGACAATCTATTCCAATAGCCAAAAACCCGATTAGGCAAAAAATATTCTCGACTTCTCGTGTGGAACCTCTCACGAGCAAGCTCAGGACTATGACCTCTAAGATGGTTCGTATTTAGCCTGAACAGATTTGACAGATCGGTGCCAAAAAATCCACCCAACGCCCGGAACGTGACTTTCATATCTCCACGAAGTTTACGATCTGCAAATGTATCCAAGGACATCATCCTCAAACGTTCCTGATAACTGGGTCTCTGGACTCCGAAAGCTAAACGCGTAACTCGTCGTTGAAGTGACTCCAGCATCTGCGCATCCTGCCTGAGCCATAGATGCCAAATGGGTCCGGCGAATTCTAAAACTGGACGGATGTACGTCTTGTATAGTGCAGCGACTGTATCTGGATGGCTACCTCTGAAACACCGCTGGAGCAAGTAAAGGAGTAGTTTAGCTTTGTTACAAATATTTAGAATATGCGAGCTCCATGAAAGATCGCTGCTGATGACGACACCCAAATCTACATGGCTCAAACAACTTTCCACAGCAACACCATCTATGTTATAAGAATGTCTCGGATTATTGTTGCCTAGGTATAACACCCGACATTTGGATGAATTCAGTGGAAGCAGCCAGTCAAAGCATAACCCAACCAACAAATTCAGATCGTTCTGAAGAACCTGGTGGTAGGCTGACCTATTGCATAATTTTATGTCATCGGCATAGGATGCCGATTGAGAAGTTAACATTGTAGGTAGATCAGGTATATAAAGGATGAACAGCAAAGGACCAAGGACAGATCCCTGCGGCACACCACTCAGTACAGGCATCAAAGGAGACATCGCATCCCCAACCTTGAAGGCGAAAGATCGATCCGACAAAAATGCATCGATGAATTTCAGGAGTGATCCCCGAATTCCCAAATGCTCAATATTGTGAAGAAGCCTTCGCTTGGGCACCCGGTCAAATGCACGGGCAAAATCAAGATATAACACATCCAGAGGAACTTTGCTATCCAAACATCTAGTCCAGTCATCCAGGCAACTCAGAAGATTGGTAAGAATAGATCTTCCAGGGACGAATTCATGCTGCTGCGGTGGGATAATGGATTTCGACAAAGCAAACTGGAGCACTTGTGTTGATATAATCTTCTCGCGTACCTTGACGATGACAGAAGTGAGGCTTATAGGTCTATAGTGTTCAGCCTTCAGTTTGTCGCCCTTCTTAAAAACAGGTGTTACCGTAGACTGTCGCCAAGCCGCAGGAAGAGAGCCGGTGTCCATAACACGATTCATTATATTAGACAATGGAACACACATAGATAACGAACAGGCTTTAAGCAGGGCAGGAGAAAATCCATCAGGACCAGGAGCAGAAGCGGCATCCAACCCACAAAGGTGTTCCTCCACTATGGAGCTAGTAATATATACAGTATCCAGTGAATCAATGTTTCTGGGACAGTTGATAATGGGCATTGGACCACCTGGTTCCGCAACAAATGAGGAATAGAAAGAGTCTGCAAGAATACCAGCCGACTCAGTCTCACCGTCAGCCTTGACACCGTGTTCGTCCATAACCATAGGTATTGAAACCTTACTGTTTAACCCTTTGATGTGGTTATGGAGGAAAGGCCAGTATGAGATGTAACTTTCCACTACCACATGTCTTTTTTCCTACCACACTTGCACCTGGTTGTAGACTCTGAGGGAATGTTCTCTTGCTGCTGTTGAGATAGGGAACAAGGATGAGAGGACGAATGCTGCCTTGGCCAGGATTTTTGTGAAGGTTTCGTACCGCAGTACATCCAATCTGGAGGCTGCCTTTACTTGCAAATACTGGTGCCAATAATTGCTCCCCTGTTCTGGCAAACTCATCATGGGTTGCTTCCGGGTTTTGGAAGTTACAATCTCACAAAAACTATGTCTCTTATCATCTTATCATTCTAGTTTGATGTCACTGATTATGAACACTACACTCTTGTCTACTACAAATTTGGTCATGTGGCATATGTTTGAGAAACGAAGTTTCCATCTTCTGAGACGAAGCGTTACTAAAGCATGCTATCAATTTCTACACTTAAGTATGGGTAAACATTATACATTATTAATGTTGTTAATGGAGGTTAGATCATTATTGAGTTAAACATCTTTTCACTTATACATTTCTATACCTTCAAGTGTTCAGGCATAATTTATTGGAATTTTTCAACAATTTGACGGCATTTTCTGAACTCGGGTATAAATGAAATTAAATGTTTAGATTGCAAGAAGTGCTAAGCCGGCCAAACAACCAGAAACATTCTCGCACAGTATAAAGAGACACATTCGGAACAACAACATGGATAAATCTGCTGTTTACGTTTACTGATTACGTTTCAACAACCGGCCACTCAATTTCAGGAAACTACGTCGTCAAATCGTTGAAAAATTCCAATAAATTGTATCTAGAAATACTAAGTATAGAAATGTGGTAAGTTTTTCGCAAAGATGCGTTGCTTAGGAGTTATAGGCGAAAAACTGAAAAAAGTCCGAAAATTTCGAGGTTCTTTGGCTCCCAAATGTTAAGATCTCCCCCTATGGTAGTGCAAACCCAGGTTACTTCATTTCAAGCCTAACAAAAGGATTTCCAGTTTCCCCAGATTCTATACTGTGCTATGTAGCTGTTTAATATTTATCTATTTGCCCCTTTTTTGCGCGCACGCTCTAAGGAACAGAGTGCTATCCTTTTGCCTAAATGTCTGTAATTTTCGATTTTTTTTGGCGGAAATGGTCTCAAATGACGTCAATTTCTATTCTGTCCGGCCGTCCGTTGCCACGATAACTTTCGAACGGAAAGAGATAGCGATAGCAATTTTCAGGGTAGGTTGCACCTCCAAATGCTACGGTTAAGTTCGTTAATGGGCATAATCGGTTTCGGAACTTCGTGAGGATCTGATAACTAGAAATAAATTAAAAATGAAAAATGTTATATTTCAGAAAATATCTGTCAGATTCGGATTAAATTTCGCACAAACCTTCATGCAGCCATTTTACAATAGATTACCGAATTTCAGCTTGATGGGCTTTGTATTTTTGGAATTAACTAATTTTGAAATTCAGTTTATGTTCAATCATTTTTTCACATGTTAAAGCTTTATTCATATATAACTTCATGCAGTATTTCGTGAAGGTGTGTAAAGCTTGGTTTTTAGAATTTCTGGTATAATTTTACTATAGATAACTGTTTTCAAGCACTATTACTTTTGAAAGAAATACCTTTCAGGTTTGATATTTGCTGAGTAGGTTTCAAATTCAAAGGGATGACTAAGTTTGTGTATAGACCAGATCTTCTTATCAGGTCCAGAAATATGACCATTTGAAATTTTGTTATTATAAATGAAAAAAATACAGACCCCTCCAGGTTGAAATCAATTTTCGCGCTCATGTTCTTGGGAACAGCGTTCTATCATTTTGGCCAAATATCTGTAATTTTCGATTTTTTTGCTGAAAATGGTCTCAAACGATTTGGTTTCATTCACAGATGAAGAATTCGAGGCCAAATTCAATTCCGTCTGTAGCTGTAGTGTTCTGTAGCTTTGGACAAATTCAACTAAACTGAGCCCTGTTGAGCGTTTATGGCCATACGAATATGTCCGAGCCCCGTGGGAATATTTTGTCGATTAATATCGTGCGAATCGGACATATGTTTTCATGGTTCAAATTTCAACATGGCGGAAGGCTGAGTTGCTCCTTTTGTCTCAAAGGTGGTGTGAGCGTTTATATACAGTGTGAAAAAGCCAAATGGTATGAATTCATTATCTTGGTTACTGCACATATTTATGGAAAATCCCGAAACACGTCGAATTTAAATTATAAATTGTCATTCTTCTTCGTAAAAATGCGAACCCTGCCATCAATCCCCTGCGAAAGACAGGTACAACCCCCAATTTTTCAAATAGGAAGTATGGGCTTGTGATACATCCATTGAAATATCTCGTCATTCTCTATTCAGAAATGTTATCACTTTCATGTTTATTGCAACAATCAAATTAGAAAAAATACACTGACGGAGCTTTTGCGCGTATGTTCTATTGTCCATTCTTCTGTATTGGACAGTCTTAATCGAATTTACGATGGTGAATTCTATTGTCCGTTCTCCTGTATCGGACACTCTTAATCGAATTTACCGTCCAATACAAGAGAATGGACAATAGAATATACGCGCAAAAGCTCCGTCAGTGTATTTTTTCTAATTTGATTGTTGCAATAAACATGAAAGTGATAACATTTCTGAATAGAGAATGACGAGATATTTCAATGGATGTATCACAAGCCCATACTTCCTATTTGAAAAATTGGGGGTTGTACCTGTCTTTCGCAGGGGATTGATGGCAGGGTTCGCATTTTTACGAAGAAGAATGACAATTTATAATTTAAATTCGACGTGTTTCGGGATTTTCCATAAATATGTGCAGTAACCAAGATAATGAATTCATACCATTTGGCTTTTTCACACTGTATATAAACGCTCACACCACCTTTGAGACAAAAGGAGCAACTCAGCCTTCCGCCATGTTGAAATTTGAACCATGAAAACATATGTCCGATTCGCACGATATTAATCGACAAAATATTCCCACGGGGCTCGGACATATTCGTATGGCCATAAACGCTCAACAGGGCTCAGTTTAGTTGAATTTGTCCAAAGCTACAGAACACTACAGCTACAGACGGAATTGAATTTGGCCTCGAATTCTTCATCTGTGAATGAAACCAAATCGTTTGAGACCATTTTCAGCAAAAAAATCGAAAATTACAGATATTTGGCCAAAATGATAGAACGCTGTTCCCAAGAACATGAGCGCGAAAATTGATTTCAACCTGGAGGGGTCTGTATTTTTTTCATTTATAATAACAAAATTTCAAATGGTCATATTTCTGGACCTGATAAGAAGATCTGGTCTATACACAAACTTAGTCATCCCTTTGAATTTGAAACCTACTCAGCAAATATCAAACCTGAAAGGTATTTCTTTCAAAAGTAATAGTGCTTGAAAACAGTTATCTATAGTAAAATTATACCAGAAATTCTAAAAACCAAGCTTTACACACCTTCACGAAATACTGCATGAAGTTATATATGAATAAAGCTTTAACATGTGAAAAAATGATTGAACATAAACTGAATTTCAAAATTAGTTAATTCCAAAAATACAAAGCCCATCAAGCTGAAATTCGGTAATCTATTGTAAAATGGCTGCATGAAGGTTTGTGCGAAATTTAATCCGAATCTGACAGATATTTTCTGAAATATAACATTTTTCATTTTTAATTTATTTCTAGTTATCAGATCCTCACGAAGTTCCGAAACCGATTATGCCCATTAACGAACTTAACCGTAGCATTTGGAGGTGCAATCTACCCTGAAAATTGCTATCGCTATCTCTTTCCGTTCGAAAGTTATCGTGGCAACGGACGGCCGGACAGAATAGAAATTGACGTCATTTGAGACCATTTCCGCCAAAAAAAATCGAAAATTACAGACATTTAGGCAAAAGGATAGCACTCTGTTCCTTAGAGCGTGCGCGCAAAAAAGGGGCAAATAGATAAATATTAAACAGCTACATAGCACAGTATAGAATCTGGGGAAACTGGAAATCCTTTTGTTAGGCTTGAAATGAAGTAACCTGGGTTTGCACTACCATAGGGGGAGATCTTAACATTTGGGAGCCAAAGAACCTCGAAATTTTCGGACTTTTTTCAGTTTTTCGCCTATAACTCCTAAGCAACGCATCTTTGCGAAAAACTTACCACATTTCTATACTTAGTATTTCTAGATACAATTTATTGGAATTTTTCAACGATTTGACGACGTAGTTTCCTGAAATTGAGTGGCCGGTTGTTGAAACGTAATCAGTAAACGTAAACAGCAGATTTATCCATGTTGTTGTTCCGAATGTGTCTCTTTATACTGCGCGAGAATGTTTCTGGTTGTTTGGCCGGCTTAGCACTTCTTGCAATCTAAACATTTAATTTCATTTACACCCGAGTTCAGAAAATGCCGTCAAATTGTTGAAAAATTCCAATAAATTATGCCTGAACACTTGAAGGTATAGAAATGTATAAGTGTAAAGATGTTTAACTCAATAATGATCTAACCTCCATTAACAACATTAATAATGTATAATGTTTACCCATACTTAAGTGTAGTGTTCATAATCAGTGACATCAAACTAGAATGATAAGATGATAAGAGACATAGTTTTTGTGAGATTGTAACTTCCAAAACCCGGAAGCAACCCATGATGAGTTTGCCAGAACAGGGGAGCAATTATTGGCACCAGTATTTGCAAGTAAAGGCAGCCTCCAGATTGGATGTACTGCGGTACGAAACCTTCACAAAAATCCTGGCCAAGGCAGCATTCGTCCTCTCATCCTTGTTCCCTATCTCAACAGCAGCAAGAGAACATTCCCTCAGAGTCTACAACCAGGTGCAAGTGTGGTAGGAAAAAAGACATGTGGTAGTGGAAAGTTACATCTCATACTGGCCTTTCCTCCATAACCACATCAAAGGGTTAAACAGTAAGGTTTCAATACCTATGGTTATGGACGAACACGGTGTCAAGGCTGACGGTGAGACTGAGTCGGCTGGTATTCTTGCAGACTCTTTCTATTCCTCATTTGTTGCGGAACCAGGTGGTCCAATGCCCATTATCAACTGTCCCAGAAACATTGATTCACTGGATACTGTATATATTACTAGCTCCATAGTGGAGGAACACCTTTGTGGGTTGGATGCCGCTTCTGCTCCTGGTCCTGATGGATTTTCTCCTGCCCTGCTTAAAGCCTGTTCGTTATCTATGTGTGTTCCATTGTCTTATATAATGAATCGTGTTATGGACACCGGCTCTCTTCCTGCGGCTTGGCGACAGTCTACGGTAACACCTGTTTTCAAGAAGGGCGACAAACTGAAGGCTGAAAACTATAGACCTATAAGCCTCACTTCTGTCATCGTCAAGGTACGCGAGAAGATTATATCAACACAAGTGCTCCAGTTTGCTTTGTCGAAATCCATTATCC
Source organism: Halyzia sedecimguttata (assembly GCA_937662695.2). Classification (NCBI taxonomy): domain Eukaryota; kingdom Metazoa; phylum Arthropoda; class Insecta; order Coleoptera; family Coccinellidae; genus Halyzia; species Halyzia sedecimguttata. The sequence goes on from OW569412.2 coordinate 41,428,661, forward strand.
CACCGCAGCAGCATGAATTCGTCCCTGGAAGATCTATTCTTACCAATCTTCTGAGTTGCCTGGATGACTGGACTAGATGTTTGGATAGCAAAGTTCCTCTGGATGTGTTATATCTTGATTTTGCCCGTGCATTTGACCGGGTGCCCAAGCGAAGGCTTCTTCACAATATTGAGCATTTGGGAATTCGGGGATCACTCCTGAAATTCATCGATGCATTTTTGTCGGATCGATCTTTCGCCTTCAAGGTTGGGGATGCGATGTCTCCTTTGATGCCTGTACTGAGTGGTGTGCCGCAGGGATCTGTCCTTGGTCCTTTGCTGTTCATCCTTTATATACCTGATCTACCTACAATGTTAACTTCTCAATCGGCATCCTATGCCGATGACAAAAAATTATGCAATAGGTCAGCCTACCACCAGCCTACCTGACTTCACGTCGGTGCATGAAACCAATTTTTTTTTCGTAATTTTGAAAAATTTTCTAGGGGTACGGTTCTCACAAAATTTTACACACGCCTTCATGTCGATATTCGACAACTAGTTACCAAGCTTCAATTCGATCGAGTCTATATTTTTAGAGTTATAGAGGAAATAATATTCCAGGTTGGTATAACTCCGAAACCGTTGGACCGATTATGCCCAAAAACGAACTTAACTGTCCTATTCGGATGCGCAACCTACCCTGAAAATTGCAAGTCCTTATCTCCTTTCGTTCGAAAGTTATCCGAGGCAACTGTAATCCATCCAGCTACTGAACTCACACAAGGCTGCTCGAATCTCCAACAATATTGATCCGATCGTGTTCAAACTTGGAACTTGGCTATAGGGTTAGGTTTTGAAGGCTCTCGCAAAATTTCAGCGATTTTGGACGAATAGTTTCTGATATATAGAATTTTTTTCAATGATTTTATAAAAATTTTCGAGTTATACAATCCTCACGAAATTTTGTAAGAATTTTCGCGTTGGCATTCTACAACTACTACTACAAACCTTGTTTGAATTGGATCGGTTTTATATTTTTCGAGTTATTGAGGACAATGAGAACCAAATTTCAAATGGGTATAACTCCAAACCCGTTTGGCCGATTATACCTATAAACAAACTCAAATGTCCCATTCAGATGCACAACCTTACCCGAAAATTTCGTGTCGCTATCTCTTTCCGTTCTCAGGTTATGGTGACATAAATAATATTTTTTGATACTTTTTTAAAATGTTCTAGTGATACGATTGCCACAAAATTTCACTAGCGTCCTTAGTTTTGTATTCTACAACTACTCACCAAGTTTCAATTCGATCGGACTAGTATTGGTTAAAACAATTATTACTAGAAAACCGTTGGGCCGATTATGTCCATTAACGAACTGGTCCGTCGTATTGGGATGCGCCACCTACTCTGAAAATTTCAAGTCGCTATCTCTTTCCATTCTAAAGTTATCGTGTCAACGGACGGCCGGACAGAATGAAATTTGACCTGGAATTCTTGATCAGGGAGTCGAACCCAATCGTTTGAGATCATTTTCGGCGAAAAGTTCGAAAATTACAGGCATTTGGCAAAATGATAACGCGATGTTCTCCAGAACATACGCGCAAAGAACATAATTGTAGCGCATTCCCTCCCATGTTATAAAATAATATAAATACATTTTTTGGATATTAACATGTAAACATTATTTTATACTCAACCACGAATTATTTGAAATTTATGATATGGACTTTATTCACATGACGTTTGGTAGATTTATAACTGATTCATTATTCAATGTGGAAAACGTGATTTCAATTAATACTTGTGCATGGGCAGAACTTTCAGCTCTCTAACTCATTGCGTTCGAGCCTAATCGTGCTGACTGGCAGACATAATCAATTTTTACCTCGGATTTGTCATCAGTGAGTCGAAACTAATCGTTTGAGACCATTCTCGGTCCAAAATTCGAAAATTACAGACATTTGGACGAATTAATAAAAAATGGACCAGTACATCTCAATCGTTGTAATATTTCGATATTTCGGCAATATATTCACCAATATAGTTCCGATCGAATTAAAATCTGGTTCTTTACTGTAAAATAAGGTTTGGACGGCTCTCGCAGAATTTCAACGATATTCTCATGGATAGTTTCTGAGAATTTTTTTTTAATTTTCCAGGTGATCCTCACAATATTTTGCTTCGTGTTGCTATTTTTGCGCGCGTGTTCCGCAAGGAACAGCGTCCTATCATTTCGTCACAATGTCTGTATTTTTCGAATTTTTTTTTGAAAATGGTCTCAAACGATTGGGTTCGACTCCCTGATGAAAAATTCGAGGTCAAATTCAATTCTGTCCGTCCGGTCCGGCCGGCCGTTAGCACGATACCTCTCGAACGGAACGACTTAGACCGTTGAAATTTGCAGGGTAGTTTTGTAGCGTAAATATCTCGGACAAGTTCGTTAACGGGCGAAATCCACCGAGCGGTTTCGGAGTTAAGGCCGTTTTTAGTCAAAACGTTTTTTAGAATAATTCCGGAACCGATCACTCGATCTTTCTGTAATTTGGCATCAAATTGTAGAATTATGACCTTTATATGCCTGCGAAGTTTTGTTTTGACCGGACGGCCCTTAAGTGACAAAAAAAATTTTGTTTTCACGATAACTCGAAAAATACTGATCTGATTAAATTGAAACTCAGTAGTTAGATGCAAAAGACCAATGCAAACACTTTTGCAAAATTTCGTGAAGATCACGTGACATGAAAAAAATCAAAAAATTACTACTATTTTGCGGAATACTTTGCTTAAAATGCCGAAACCTATATTTTTGAGGTTCATGCTGCCCTTTCCGGGCATTTTTCGTTGTGCGCATGCGCAGATGAGAAGTCATTTAACTGCTGTAGTTTTCGTCAGAGAGGATTGGGGTTTTGGGGTGCCGGATGCTATTCCTCCATATAATCCAGATCCCTGATGAGGGTCTGCGCATGCGTAGATTAAAGATGCGATATCTCCCGAACCACTAGTGTTGGAGAATCGGAGTTTTTTGTAAGGTATGTTATTTTGAGAGGACTTTTAGCCGCGAGTAGCCAGAGTAGCGAGTTAGTAGCGAGTTAGTAGCGAGTTAGCCGCGCATGCGCAGAAGAGAAGTGACTGTTTTTGAATTGGATGGGTTATGTTGGGAGTGCTGAGTCGATATTGTGAGGTTTTAAAAGAATATTCATAGCAATTCAGTGCAAGGACAAGTCAGTTTGGGATATGAAGCGTTGTGTCCGAGTTAAAGTGTCCGTTCCGTGGTCCTGGGGCTAATTTTGAAATTGATGTTACCCCTTACAGGCATTTTTCGTTATGCGCATGAGCAGACCATCAGTGATTTAACTGGTGGTGTTTTCGTCAGAGAGGATTGTGGTTTTGGGGTGGCGGATGCTATTCCTCCATAGAATCCCCTGTTGAGGGTCTGCGCATGCGTGAATTAAAGATGTGATATCTCCTGAACCACTAGTGTTAGAGAATCGGAGTTTTTTGTAAGGTGTGTGATTTTGAGAGGACTTTTAGCCGCAAGTAGATTGCGCATGCGCAGAAGATAAGTGATTGTTTTTGGGTTGTATGGGTTATGTTGGGAGTGCTGAGCCGATATTTTGAGGTTTCAAAAGAATATTCATGGCAATTCAGTGCAAGGACAAGTCAGTTTGGGGGATGTAGCGTTGTTTCCGAGTTAAAGTGTCCGTACCGTGGCCCTGGGGCTAATTTTGAAATTGATGTTACCCTTTACGGGCATTTTTCGTTATGCGCATAAGCAGATCATCAATGATTTAACTGCAGGTGTTGTCGTCAGAGAAGATTGGGGTTTTGGGGTGGCGGATGTTATTCCTCCATAGAATCCCCTGGTAAGGGTCTGCGCATGCGTGGATTAAAGATGCGATATCTCCTGAACCACTGGTGTTGGATAATCGGAGTTTTTTGTAAGGTATGTGATTTTGGGAGGACTTGCCGCCGCAAGTTGATTGCGCATGCGCAGAAGAGAAGTGACTGTTTTTGGGTTGTATGGGTTATGTTGAGAGTAATGAGCCGATATTGTGAGGTTTTAAAAGAATATTCATGTCAATTCAGTGCACGGACACTACTCAGTTTGGGGGAAATAGCGTGGTTTCCGAGTTGAAGTGTGCATACCGTGGCCCTGGGGCCAATTTTGAAATTTATGTTACCCCTTACGGGCATTTTTCGTTATGCGCATGAGCAGACCATCAGTGATTTAACTGCTGAAGTTTTCGTCAGAGAGGATTGGGGTTTTGGGGTGGCGGATGCTATTCCTCTATAGAATCCCCTGGTGAGGGTCTGCGCATGCGTGGATTCAAGATGCGTTATCTCCTGAACCACTAGTCTTGGAGAATCGGAGTTTTTTGTAAGGTGTGTGATTTTGGGAGGACTTTCAGCCGCAAGTAGATTGCGCATGCGCAGAAGAGGAGTGACTGTTTTTGGGTTGTATGGGTTAAGTCGGGAGTGCTGAGCCAATATTGTGAAGTTTTAAAAGAATATTCATGGCAATTCAGTGCACGGACAAGCCAGTTTGGGGGATGTAGCGTTGTTTCCGAATTGAAGTGTTCGTACCGTGGCCCTGGGGCTAATTTTGAAATCGATGTTACCCCTTACGGGCATTTTTCGTTATGCGCATGAGCAGACCATCAGTGATTTAACTGCTCGTATTTTCGTCAGAAAGGATTGGGATTTTGGGGTGGCGGATGCTAGTCTTCCATAGAATCCACTGGTGAGGGTCTGCGCATGCGTGGATTCAAGATGCAATATCTCCTGAACCACTAGTGTTGGAGAATCGGAGTTTTTTGTAAGGTGTGTGATTTTGGGAGGACTTGCAGCCGCAAGTTGATTGCGTCGGGAGTGCTGAGCCAATATTGTGAAGATTTAAAAGAATATTCATGGCAATTCAGTGCACGGACAAGCCAGTTTGGGGGATGTAGCGTTGTTTCCGAATTGAAGTGTTCGTACCGTGGCCCTGGGGCTAATTTTGAAATCGATGTTACCCCTTACGGGCATTTTTCGTTATGCGCATGAGCAGACCATCAGTGATTTAACTGCTCGTATTTTCTTCAGAAAGGATTGGGATTTTGGGGTGGCGGATGCTAGTCCTCCATAGAATCCACTGGTGAGGGTCTGCGCATGCGTGGATTCAAGATGCAATATCTCCTGAACCACTAGTGTTGGAGAATCGGAGTTTTTTGTAAGGTGTTTGATTTTGGGAGGACTTGCAGCCGCAAGTTAATTGCGCATGCGCAAAAGAGAAGTGACTGTTTTTGGGTTGTATGGGTAATGCTGGGAGTGCTGAGCCGATATTTTGAGGTTTTGAAAGAATATTCATGGCAATTCAGTGCAAGGACAAGTCAGTTTGGGGGATGTAGCGTTGTTTCCGAGTTAAAGTGTCCGTACCGTGACCCTGGGGCTAATTTCGAAATTGATGTTACCCCTTACGGGCATTTTTCGTTATGCGCATGAGCAGACCATCAGTGATTTAACTGCTGGTGCTTTCGTCAGAGAGGATTGGTGTTTTGGGATGGCGGATGCTATTCCGCTATAGAATCCCCTGGTGAGGGTCTGTGCATGCGTGGATTCAAGCAGCGATATCTCTTGAGCCACTAGTGTTGGAGAACCGGAGTTTTTTGTGAGGTGTGTAATTTTGGGAGGACTTGCAGCCACGAGTATATTGCGCATGCGCAGACGAGAAGTGAATGGTTTTGGGTTGTTTGGGTTATGTTGGGAGTAATGAGCCGATATTGTGAGGTTTTAAAAGAATATTCATGTCAATTCAGTGCACGGACACAAGTCAGTTTGGGGGAAATAGCGTTGTTTCCGAGTTGAAATGTCTGTATGGTGGCCCTGAGGCGAATTTATAAATAACTATATTCGGTAGATCTATATTAAAATACGTTCGGATTTGGAGAAGAGGCAATTGCTTTCCTAACGGAGGTCCCACAACCGCAATTTTTTTTGATTTACGGTAAAGCTAACAGCCAAACTGTATTTATAGCTATATTTGTTAAAGGGACTTGAAAAAAAAAGCACTGACGTGAAGTCAGTACTCTTTGGCGCGCGTGTTCACGGTGGCTAATTTGAATTGAATGATGAGTACTTCAAGCTAAGTGGATAGAGCAAGCCGAAGAACTACCCAAAGGATAGTGGACACCATTCACTGTCGGTTCAAAAATTAACAGTGCTATATCTAAGCTGCCATCAGGATAGAGTAACAAAGTTGGAAAATAACACAACTGACTCTCCTTAGTCGCACAAGCTCCTAGAAGATTTGGGAGGATCAGTATAATCCTAATCATGTTTATAGCTCGCGCGCAAAAGCAGATTGACCTAGCAATTAAAGAAAAAGTGTAAAAAATCAATCTGCTTTTGGCGCGCGTGCTATGAACATGATTAGGATTATACTGATCCTCCCAAATCTTCTTGGAGCTTGTGCGACTAAGGAGAGTCAGTTGTGTTCTTTTCCAACTTTGTTACTCTATCCTGATGGCAGCTTAGTAGGTAGATACAGCACTGTTAATTTTTGAACCGACAGTGAATGGTGTCCACTATCCTTTGGGTAGGTCTTCGGCTTGCTCTATCCACTGAGCTTGAAGTACTCATCATTCAATTCAAATTAGCCACCGTGAACACGCGCGCCAAAGAGTACTGACTTCACGTCAGTGCTTTTTTTTTCAACTAACCTCAGCGCTTTCATTCGATCAGATCAGTATTTTTCGATTTATTGTCTTGGTGTTTTCGTATCGGGCTGTGTAAATTCTGATTCCAATTTTCCAACAATTCGACGTATCGCAAGCGCGTTACGTCGATTATGGGGACCATAAAATTCACGAAGTGCACGTTGAGTTTGAATAAAAGATCTATTTTTTTGCGCGCGTGTTCCGCAAGGAACAGCGTGCTATCATTTCGTCACAATGTCTGTATTTTTCGAATTTTTTTGGCGAAAATGGTCTCAAACGATTGGGTTCGACTCCCTGATGAAGAATTCGAGGTCAAATTCAATTCAATCCGTCCGTCCGGCCGGCCGGTCCGGTCCGGCCGTTAGCACGATAACTCTCGAACGGAGCAAGTTAGTGCGTTGAAATTTGCAGGGCATGTTTGGAGCGTAAATATCTCGGACAAGTTCGTTAATGGGTAAAATCCATCGAGCCGTTTCGGAGTTACGGCCATTTTTAGTTAAATCGTTTTTCGAGAATATTTCCGAAACCGATCACTCGATCATTCTGAAATTCAGCATGAAATTGTATAATCATGACCTTTATATGCCTTCGAAGTCTCATATTGATCGGATGGCTGTAAACTAGAAAAAAAAAAGTTGAATATTTGAAAATGAAATTGAAATTTTGTTTTCACTATAACTCGAAAAAAACTGATCCGATTGAGTTGAAGCTTGGTAGTTATATGCGAAGTACCGACGAAAACACTTATGCAAAATTTCGTGGGGGTAGCATGAGTAGAAAAAATTAAAAAAATGTTTAACTATTAGCGGAATATTTTGCTGGAAATTCCGAAACCAAATATCGTAATGAGTTCAGTTTTGGCACTTCGGTGACCAATAATGACCTCTTGGGGTGTGCAAAATTTCACTGCGGACAGACCACTAGGAGTCTCAAAAAAAAATTTATATATTTGAACTTCCAAACTGGACAAATTATATTTCATTTCGAATTCCTACATGGAATATCTACAACATCGGGTGATTTCGTTCCACATATTTTTTGCGCGTTTATCTGAATGAATGCAATATGTACGAGGGGAACTGATCAAAATATGGACTACTTACTAGCATGGCAATTGAATTAATGGGTAAACGATGTGTGGAATTTTAAATTGGTTTTCAAAATTAGTCTGTACGGTGAACGACTGGGGGTGTAACTGCTTCTATTGGGCATTTTTTTTATTCGCATAAGCAGACGAGAAATAACTTAACTGCTCGAGTTTTCTTCTGAGAAGATTGGGGTTTTGGGGTGGAGGATGCTATTCCTCCATAGAATCCCCCGGTGCCAGTCTGCGCATGTGTGGATTCAAGATGCGATATCTCCTGAACCACTAGTGTTGGAGAATCGCAGTTTTTTGTGACTGACAGGATGGCCTTAAAGTGGCAAAAATAATTTCAAAAATTTTAAAATTTTGTTTCCACAATAACTCGTAAAATACTGATCTGATTGAATAGAAACTCAGTAGTTAGATGACCAAAAAGACAAAAAAAAAAGTGGTGTTCTTTGGCGCGCGTGTTCACGGTGGCTAATTAGAATTGAATGATGAGTACTTCAAGCTCAGTGGATAGAGCGAGCCGAAGATGTACCCAAAAGGTAGTACTCATCGCTCAATTCAAATTAGCCACCGTGAACACGCGCGCCAAAGAGTACTGACTTCATTCATAAAAATTTTGGATAATATCCAAGCGTTGTTGAACTGTGTATTTCAAATATCATACTTGTTGAAAAACCCTTTATTTGTGCTATGTTCGAAAAGTCCACATTTTTTACATCTGACATAAAAGTAGTTCGTTTAGTCCCATTTTCCACATCCCTCGAAAATGAATTTGAGTTTTTAAGTCTAGATGTGACGTCATAGATTTTATCTTTTCCATCTCGATGCGAAAAAGTGGGAGAGCCCTGTGGACAGGAGCTTTGGCGCTCTTGTTCAAACTTTAATAAATCATATCTCCGAAAGTATTGGTTTCTCGAGATGGGAATTATATCAATGGATACTTATGATAGAATTGCAACAAAAGAAATTGAATTCAAAAAGTGTAATTTTAAAGAAATGTGCCATAAATTATTAATCCGAAACCAACAGACCAATTTGACCCAATAACGAACTTTACCGAGATATTCATTCCTCAAATCTACTATGAAAATTATATTACATTAATTGAAACTTAACCAATATTCCAATTTTGTTTAGACTGGAGATATTCTGAACCCAATTTACTTACCAAAGTATATATTTCCATCGTCATAGGGATTATCCACGGGCATTATATTATCACCTTGAAAGTATAATATCATATCATCCTCTTAGTTCTACGATAGCTGAGGTTATTTCATTGCTCATTTTGCATTCAATCATACTTTGTTTTCTAGAACAGGAGGGTTATTTGATATCAAGAATAACGAACCAGAAATAAATTTGAAATGTTCCTTAAAGCAAAATAAGATGACATAAATGAATACAGATCAAATAATAATTCATAAATAGAATAATTAAGTACAGCATTCTGTGAAAACATAAAAATACAATTCATGATTGAAATTTCGAAAAATCATATCTCAAAAAGTATCAGCTTGTTAAGAGTTGAAAATGATATCGTTAGACTCCTATGATGAAACTGCATCTTAAAAAAATTTAATTTGAAATTGGTAATGTAAAAAAAAATATTTTTCTTCTTTACTCCGAAACCAACATGCCGATTCTGCCCAATAAGGAACTCAACCAAGATATTTAAATCCTAAACCCACTCTGAAAATTTCAACTGTCTGGCTTCATCGGTTCGAGAGTTATCGTGTTTACGGAGGGCCGGCCGGACGGCCGGGCAGAACCTATTTTGACCACGGACTCTTGGTCAGTGAGTCGAACCAAATCGTTCAAGACGATTCCTGCAACAAGAGCGCCAAACACGAGAATTCTCAAATGTCGTTAGTGAGGGAAATTGTTTTTGTATTGTGTTGTCACAATTGTCACGGTTATTAAAATTTAGTTATAACTAACACTGACGTGTGAAGTCAGGAGCTTTTGCGCGTATGTTCTATTGTCCATTCTCTTGTATTGGACACCCTTAATCGAATTTACCATGGTAAATTATGTTGTCCATTCTCCTGTATTGGACACTCTAAATTCGAATTTACCATGGTGAATTCGAATTAAGTGTCCAATACAGGAGAATGGACAACATAATGCAAATTCGAATTTACCATGCTAAATTCGAAATAAGAGTGTCCTGTATTGTATAATTCGAATTAAGTGTCCAATACAGGAGAATGGACAACATAATTTACCATGGTAAATTCGATGAAGGGTGTCCAATACAGGAGAATGGACAATAGAACATACGCGCAAAAGCTCCTGACTTCACGTCAGTGCTTGAACCAATTTTTTTTTAATTTTTAGGAGTACGGTTCTTACAAAATTATTTTTTCGTAATTTTTTTTTAATTTTCTAGGGGTAGGTAAGGTTCTTAAAAAATTTTAAACACGTCTTTATGTTGATTTTCTACTAATAGTTACCAAGCTTCAATTCGATCGAATCTGTATTTTTTGAGTTATCGAGGAAATAATATTCCAGGTGGGTATAACTCGGAAACCGTTAAACCGATTATGCCCAAAAACGAACTTAACTCTCCCATTCGAATACGCAACCTACCCGGAAAATTGCAAGTACCTATCTCCTTTTGTTCGAAAGTTAATGTATAAACGATCGTGTTAAAACTTTAAACTTGGCAGTAGAGTTGGGTTATAAAAGCTTTTGCTAATAGTTACTGATATATAGAATTTTTTTTTTTTATTTTCAATGATTTCTTAAAAATGTTCCATAAATACTATCCTCACCAAATTTTGCAAGAATTTTCGGGTTGGCATTCTACAACTAATAACCATGTTTCAATTCAATCGGCCGGACGGCCGGCCGGACAGAATCAAATTTGACCTCGAATTCTTCATTGGGGAGTCGAACCAAATCGTTTGAGACCATTTTCGTCAAAAAATTCGATAGTTACAGACATTTGGGCAAAATGATAACGCGATGCTCCCCAGAAAATACGCGCAAAAATTGGTTCAAGCCCTGTGGACAGGAGCTTTGGCGCTCTTGTTCAAACTTTGACACATCATATCTCCAGAAGTATTGGTTTCTCAGAGTTGGGAATTATATCAATGTATTCTTATGATAAAACTGCATCATAAATTCAAATAATAGTTTATTTATCAAGATTAAATGAGCAATCTGAAAATGAGAACAGCAAATAAAATAAGATACAAATTAAGAATAAGAAAGTCGAACATGAACATTTCTATGGTAGCGTTTATACAAGAAATAAGAATAAGAACTGAAGTTGACCAACTCTCATGTTTTATGTTATTTTGCGATCTGATTGGTTCATCCTTATTTCTTATTTTGTTTTAGATCATCTGTATAACCCAATCCTCTCGACCCTTAATTCTTATTTCATTTTAATTTTTTTCTTATTTTTTTTTGCTGTATAAATCCGCCTTTACAACTGCTACTCTTGCTGCTTCCTGGATATCCATACTTTTCACGTCTTCTTACCCACAGAATACACATCATACATCATGATGACATATCATACTTCATGATGTTTCAACCTAACCTAACCTAACGTTTCCTCTGGACCGTTCGTTTACTCTAGATGTCGAAAATGTAATCTTTATAGCGATTTCCATTGACACGCTCGGAGCACTCGAAGAGAGTTGACCAACTCTGTCAAAAAACGCTCTCAGAGCAACCTCAATGGAAAATGATTCTCCTTTCCCTTTTTAGAGCTCTTGATCCTCGGAACAGAGTGCTTATCAATTTGTCCAAATGTCTGTAATTTTCAAATTTTTGGCTGAAAATGGTCTCAAACGATTTGGTTCGACTCACTGATCAAGAATCCGTGGTCGAAATCGATTCTGCCCGGCCGGCCGTCCGTCCGTTAACACGATAACTCTCGAACGAAAGGAATTAGAGGATTGAAATTTGTAGGATAGGTTTGGAGCGTAAATATCTCAAACAAGTTCGTTAACGGGCGAAATCCATTTAGCGGTTTCGGAGTTATGGCCGTTTTTAGTAAAAACTTTTTTTATGAATATTTCCGAAACCGATCTCTTGATCTATCTGAAATTTAGCGTCAAATTGTAGAATCATGACCTTTAGAAGCATTTGAAGTTTTGTATTGATCGGATTACCGTAAAGTATAAAAAAAAATTTTGAAAATTTTTAAATTTTGTTTCTACAATAACTCTCGAACGGAATGAGCTAGGCAGTTGAAATTTTCAGAGTAGGTTAGGGAGATAAATATTTCGGTGAGGTTCGCTATTGGGCAAAATAGGCCAGATGGTTTCAGAGTATTGAAAAAAAAAATTTAACTTACAAATTTCAAAATAAATTTTTCTTCAAGATGCCGTTTCACCATAAAAATCTATTGATATCATTTTCAACTCCAACAAGCTAATACTTTCGGAGAAATGATTTTTCGAAATTTCAATAATGAATCGTACTTCTATGTTTTCATAGAATGCTATAATTATTCCATCTATGATTTATTATATGATCTGTATTCATACTCGTACATGTCATCCTGTTCTATAAGAGAAAGACAAATTCATTTCAGCTATTTTAATTTGATTTCTTCCATGGTGCAGTTCTCATTCTCAGATTGCTCATTTAATCTTGATAAATAAACTATTATTTGAATTGAATTTCCTTTATGATGCAGTTCTATCATAAGAATACATTGATATAATTCTCAACTCTGAGGTACCAATACTTTCGGAGATATAATTTGTCTGTTTGAACAAGAGCACCAGAAAGCTCCTGTCCACAGGGCTTGAACCAATTTTTAGTTTTTAATTTGATTTTGTAGCGAAGTGTAGAAGATATAATAAATAATTCCCTTAGTTTATAGTCTGTTATCCATAATATCCAATAAGGCACCAAGTAATCGTATTTGCATTTGCTCAACTATATCTATAAAATTATTAAATTAAATTATGTATTTTAGTTAAATAAAATTAAATGTATTATTTAAAACAGATAAACATAACCTAATATTTTGAATTGCTCTGTACCTGACTCGAGCTTTAAAACGCGAGCGAAAATAATTAGAGCAAACAGATTTGCTCTGATTTGTAATGGAATATGAATAATCGATCTCATTTGTCCAATGGAAAACGAAAATATCTGTCAAATATGACTCCGAATGCTCCTAGCGTGTCAATGGAAATCGCTATAAGCCACGTGATAAAAATTTTTAATCATTTATCACATCTGCAATGTGGACTTTTCGAACTTAGCATTGGAGAATATGCATCAAGTTATTGGAAACTTCACACCAACATTAATTTTATTCGAAAAAAGCATGTCAAAGCTAAAATATAAAAATATTTTTTTTTCAGAAATTTCCGCAGCCTGTATCTTTTTATCTGAGCCGAATTTGGAAAAATGTTGAATGAAAAAAGCGTTTCATTTGATCATGAGAATCTGTGGTTAAAATTAATGTATGTACAACTCAAAGACTCACCCTGTATAATGACGTCGATATCTGTACTTTGCGATAGCATTTTATGCGCTAGTCATTTTGAGAAATTTGAAATAAGGGCACAATAAAACTTTTCCATTCACTCTGCAAATAAAAAAATCTATACTAGCCTCCATTTGTCAATAACCGCATAGTTAGATGGGCTGTATCAATTTACATATTTGTTGTTTGTTTGGTGACCTAACTGAATATCAATTTTAGTCCTGGCTACAATAGATTAGACTTATTATCTAACATCGGAAAGTCGTTATGTAACATCTTTAAAATCAAACATTCTAATGAGTCGTAATCTGATTTTCGTCTCATATTATCTCCAGATAAACTAATCCAGTCGTCAGTGAGTTTTCTGGTTAACAGTATAGCATGGAATTCCAATATGATGAATACGATTTGACGGATTCTCAGTCCTCTGGGGTATTGTTATTGAACATTTGTTTACATATATAATATTTTTGAATTTTGATTTGTTACTGTATCTACTAATAGCAGAGTGCACACTTGTCACTTTTTATAATTAAACAGTAGCGCCCGCATAATATGAAGTAAATCCTGTACTTTGGTTAAAAAAAAATCGTATTAATATTTCATTATCACTAGATTCGCTAAAGCTTCGTCTCTCAACCCTATTCTGAGTATTTAGCTCTTTTTGTTTTAGGTACGCGAACTAGGTCCATATTGTCTATTTATATATTCTATTTATATTATATCTATTTATATTATTATGAAGAGATAAACTTAATAATTCATAATTTGTTTGTTTGTAATTGTCTATCTTAGAAACTATTGGACCAATTCTGAAGATGATTTGCTAATCAATATCTACATTATCCCTGATTGACATAAACTATATTTTATACGACCTTCAGCCCACAGCTTCGCGGTATCCTCGAGCCGGTACGTTGAAGAGTAGCGGTGGATTTTTCTACAGCCGTCTATAGAGATGGCCTGGAACAGTCTGACAACGCTGCAATTTATCGTCTCTTGGAGGCCTACTCCTTCAATGCGGTAGCGCGGGATTTCGTTATTTCGAACATGGGACACTAACGAATTCATTGAATAAGTTATTTTTTCCGAAATTCCTGGTAGAATAAACGAAATGAGGCTCTATATTTGATCAATGAATTGAATAACTGCATTTCTTCTGCACAATGAAGTTGAAATTATTTTTTTTTCAATTCATTGTTCAGCAAGATCCACGAATAGGTGTAGGGTCAGCTTTTGCCATAACATTTAATGACAAATAAAATTCTCGAATTATACTGTTGTATGTGTAATCAAACTAAGTTCTGACTTTTGTTGTACATACTTCTGAGCAACTGAAAAAAATATATATATATATAATTCATACAACTATGCAATTATGGTTGCTTACATTGGTATGATTGATACTCTTTTGAAACCCTACAAAACAAATATTTGATGAAAATACACCTTTATGATGTTGGTGATTCGAAAATCATTAAAATGAAAACGAAATACAACAGTGTAATTCTAATTTATAAAACTAGGGTAGGCTAATGAAAATTGCCTTAAAATCATATTAAAGTTTCTAATATTTCGTTTCTTCTATCCCCCGAATGGTTTCGTTCCTTTTCCATTTCCTGTACATCACCATTCCTTGCTATTTTTGGCGCTCTTGTTCCTCGGAACAGAGTACTTATCAATTTGCCTGTAATTTTCGAATTTTCGGCTGAAAATGGTCTCAAACGATTTGGTTCGACTCACTGATCAAGAATCCGTGTTCGAAATCGATTCTGTCCGGCCGTCCGTCCGTTAACATTATAACTCTCGAACGAAAGGAGATGGAAGTTTACAGGGTAGGTTTGAAGCGTAAATATCTCGGACGAGTTCGTTAACGGGCGAAATCCACCAAGCGGTTTCGGAGTTATGGCCGTTTTCAGTAAAACATTTTTTATGAATATTTCCGAAACCGATCACTTGATCTATCTGAAATTTAGCATCAGATTGTAGAATAATGACCTTTATACGCTGCGAAGTTTTGTATTGATCGGGTTGCCTTAAAGCGTAAACAAAAATTTAATTTTGTTTCTACAATAACTTTTGAACAGAATGACCTAGGCAGTTGAAATTTTCAGAGTAGGTTAGGGAGATAAATATCTCGGTTAAGTTTCTTATTGGACAAAATAGGCCGGATGGTTTCGGAGTAACGAAAAAAAAAGGGGGAAATTACGGAGATTGAATGCCTTGTGAATACGGCGGAATGACTTTTGAAAATAAATAGTTTCTTTGAGGTTTTTGATCTTCCGTCCAGATGTATCAATTTTTGTTGAATAATTACTTAATTTTTATAACGTTATCAGAATCTTTTATAAAATCGGAAGAAATGAGAGCTACTAATTCATTCAAACTCCTAAAAAAATCCGTATGTCTTCTAGCCTTGCTGTTGGTGCAGATTTTGAAAGGTATTTTAGTAAATTTGGATAAATCTATTGGCGTTTTAATAATAAAGTTTATAATATTCAATATGGCTGGGAGTGTAAACTTTGCTTTAGGTATTACATCGTAGTCCCCGAAATGTTTCAAGAAAACTGTACTATAAAGAGGTAGAAATGGCCAATTTTTGATCACAATTTTCGACACAAAATTTGAAACACATTGTGATGACATTTCTGAAATTCAAAAGATGCATGACCTTTCCACATTCTTCCTCTTCGATGTTGTGAAAACGGTTCATGTTCAGGATGTTTAAATTAACAATAATGAGCATAATACTGACTGAACATATTTGACCTTTTTTCCGGTTTTTTTTTCGATATTTATCTTATTCGAATGAATACAATGTTTTTAACAGAAATGTATTCAGCATTGAATACTTGACCATACCAGGAATGCAAAACTTGAAAAAAAAATTTCCATTAAATTTATTTTCACTCCCTGTCTAACCGGAAGTGCTTGGGCTTCGAAAATATTTTATTTCTGTAGAGAATTTCAAGCAATATCATAATCCCAATATTCAGATTTCAAATATGTCCAGTTCTTCAGAAACGTCTAATAGGCACTCGAACTTGGGACACCCTGTATAATCATTAATTATAATATATAATAATAATATATTATGCCCACTACGAACTTATCTCTCCCATTGTGATGTGCAACCTACCCTGAAAATTGCAAGTCCCTAACTTCTTTCGTCCGAAAGTTATCGAGGCAACGGTCACCCATACAGCTACTGAACTCGCACGAGGCTGTTCGGATCTCCAACAATATAGATCCGATCGTGTTCAAACTTGGAACTTGACAGTAGAGTTAGGTTTCGAAGACTTTCGCAAAATTTCGTCGATGTCGGACGAATAGTTTCTGATAAATAGAATTTTTTTCAATGTTTTTTTTAAATTTTCTAGTGATACGATCCTCATTAAATTTTACAAGAATTATTGCGTCAGCATTCTACATCTGATAACTATGTTTGAATCGGAACGGTTTCGTATTTGCGAATGTTCTAGTTATACAATCCTCACGAAAATTTGCAAGAATTTTCGCGTTGGAATTCTACAACTGACAACCATGTTTGAATTGGATCGGTTTTATATTTTTCGAGTTATTGAGGAAATAACAACCAAATTTCCGATGGGTATATCTCCAAAACCGATTAACTCAAATGTCCCATTCAGATGCAAAACCTTACCCGAAAATTTCGAGTCGCTATCTCTTTCCGTTCTCAGGTTATGGTGACATAAAGAATATTTTTTGATAATTTTTTTTTAATTTTCTAGTGATACGATTGCCACAAAAGTTTACAAGTGTGGTTAGTTTTGCATTGTACAACTACTCACCAAGTTTCAATGCGATCGGACTTGTATTGGCTGAAAACAAAATTATTACTCGGAAACCGTTGGGCTGATTATGCCCATTAACGAACTTGTCCGTCGTATTGGGATGCGTCACCTACCCTGAAAATTTCAAGTCGCTATCTCTTTCCGTTCTAAAGTTATCGTTGCAACGGACGGCCGGCCGGACATAATGAAATTTGACCT
The DNA here is from genome assembly GCA_937662695.2 of Halyzia sedecimguttata. Lineage (NCBI taxonomy): Eukaryota > Metazoa > Arthropoda > Insecta > Coleoptera > Coccinellidae > Halyzia > Halyzia sedecimguttata. The sequence continues at coordinate 41,445,913 of OW569412.2, forward strand.
GGAATTCTTGATCAGGGAGTCGAACCCATTCGTTTGAGACCATATTCGGCAAAAAATTCGAAAATTACAGACATTTGGGCAAAATGATAACGCGATGTTCCCCAGAACATACGCGCAAAAATACTGTTTTGCGTTTGAACGAAGTTTGCCTCCTTCATTTCTCGGTCTTCTTGATTTTACAGATTCACAGTTTGTACTGCTTATGAGGAAGTATTTCCTCCTTTCAAAATTCATTTGCCAATAAGCATAAAGCTTTTCGATCGACTTCGTTACATTTTTCAGAACAAGTGTATTTGCATTGTGAACAATTGCGTCGTTTAGGAATTACTTCGTGGGTTTTAATTCCACTCAAAAGTATTTTTACCATTGTAAACCAATTAAGTCCATTAGTGGGTTTCACCTGTTAGAATTTCTGAACTGAAGTACTTAATGTGATTATAAAACTTGGAAAAGAGATGTAACTTATAAGCAAATGGTGGTTTTCACTAGTAGAAATATTTCACTTAGAAAGCCGAGAAAAGCTGAAAAACCGTAAATTGATCATTTTGACGATAGTCATTTTGTAGTCAAAAATTCAAGTTGAAGGAGTTATTCCTTCTCTTTGTAATACTTCTAAATTCACTTATTATACAGGTGTCCCACTGTGAACATTACAAGTTAAAATGACCAAACTGTAGGCCATTTTCTGAAATTCCTTTTAAGCTAATTACGCAAACATAATCAGGCAAATCAAATGTAGGACTCCTAAAAGAACGGTATTTATTCATTATACAGTCTGGAAAAGCCAAATGGAATAAATTCATTATCTTGGTTACTGTACATATTCATAGAAAATCCCGAAGCACGTCAAATTCAAATTTTAAATTGTCATTCTTCTTCGTAAAAATGTTACCTTCAACCCCCTTAGAAAGACAGGTACAACCTCCAAGTTTTCAAATAGGAAATATGGGCTTATGATACATCATTCGAAAGATCGCGTCATTCTCTATTCAGAAATGTTATCACTTTCATGTTTATTGCAAAACACCAAATAGAAAATTGTTTCAAGCCCTGTGGACAGGAGCTTTTTGGCGCTCTTTTTCAAACAGTCAAATTATATCTCCGAAAGTATTGGTTTCTCAGAGTTGGGAATTATATCAATGGATTCCTATGATAGAACTGCATCATGAAATAAATTAAATTAAAAAAAAATGTCGTTTAAAAATAATGCTTCAAAAATTGTCACTAAATTTATTTATCAAGATTAAATGAGCAATCTGCAATGATTCAACCTCGTGGAATGGGTTGTTGCAACTTACACTGGGTGCATAGTTTCCACAACTCGAAATACGTGAGGAAAGTATCATCGAAATGTCTAAAGCAAGGCTGGAGACAATCATCGCAGATTGTCCGTTTATTCCTGATATTTGAGTAGGTAGTGGATTACGAACAAATTATTTTAATAGTTCAAAATATATTAATAAAATACTATCCTCTTTTCATAATTTAAAATTTAATAGTTCATACCACTAACACATTCTTTTCTGTATTATGAACCTTAACTCAAGAAAAAATGATTGATACACAAATGTAGATCCATATTTCAGTATTTTTATTCCTAGCAACATTATGAAAATAGGAACATGTCTCACTACTTAAGGAAGTAAAAGGTAATATTAACCTCAGTAGTCTACGAACAGTAATTTCTTTTGATGATTCGATTATGTTCTTCTTTCCTATTGCCTCCATAAACTACATCAAAACAGTCTTGTATATATTCACAAATTCAAGAATCGAATACTTGCTTTCCAAAAGAAAATATTTTCAAACTACGGATTTACTATCTCTAATAGCTAGAAAAGATAACATTTATGAATAGTGAACACAGACAGATTCTGTGAATACATAGAACTTACGATGTATTATTGAAACTTTGAAACATCATATCTCCGAAAGTATTAGCTTGTTAGAGTTGAAAATGATAACAATGGATTCTTATGATGAAACTGCATCTTAAAAAATTTGAATTCAAAAGTTGTAATGTAAACAAAATATATTTTTTCGTTACTCCGAAACTATTAGACCGATTTTGCCCAATACAGAACTTAACCGAGATATTTATCCCTCAAACCTACTCTGAAAATTTCAACTGTCTAGCTCATTCCATTCGAGAGTTATCGTGTTACTGGTCGGCCGGACAGAATCGATTTCGAACACGGATTCTTGATCAGTGAGTCAAACCAAATCGTTCAAGACCAATTTCAGCCAAAAATTCGAAAATTACAGAGATTTGGGCAAATTGATAAGCACTCTGTTCCGAGGAACAAGAGCGCCAAAAAAATAAAATCATGTGATTGCCTAAATTCATTATAATAATCCCTCGAATATTCCCAAATCTCAATTACGATAATACTAAACTTATTTGCCTTCAAGATGTGATGTGAAAGAAAATGAAAAAAAAAACCATAACATTTTGTTTTCCAGATGGTACCACGAAAACTACGTAAAACACTTTCTGTGGCAATGTTAGTTTCTTTAGAATTGTTTTGTGCTGATGAGTTTTCAATGATTTTTTTAAAATGTTCGAGTTATACGATCCTCACGAAATTTTGCAAGAATTTTCGCGTTAGCATTCTACAACTGACAACCATGTTTGAATTGCATCGGTTCTATATTTTTCGAGTTATTGAGGAAATAAGAACCAAATTTCAGATGGGTATAACTCCAAAACCGTTTGGCTGATTACACCTATAAAACAAACTCAAATGTCCCATCTCGATGCACAACCTTACCTGAAAATTTCAAGTCGCTATCTCTTTCCGTTCTCAGGTTATGGTGACAAATAATATCTTTTGATAATTTTTTTAAAATTTTCTAGTGATACGATACTCACAAAATTTCACAAGCGTGATTAGTTTTGCATTCTACAACTACTCATCCAGTTTCAATTCGATCGGACTTGTATTGGTTGAAAACAAAATTATTACTCGGTAACCATTTTTGCATACGGTTTCCTAGTGTTTGTTTAGTTATGGAATTGTATTATGTTTTGAATCTGGGCAGGTGTGCCTATGTATATTGTAAGTTATGTTTTCTTTTTTATATTGGTTGTTTTTGTTTTTAGTTTATAGGGCCAACCTATGTACGGGCATTTATGCCTCCTATAGGTCCTTATATGAATTTCATGAATTGGAATTTTTGGAAATAAATAATAATAATAATAATAAATAATAATAACCGTTGGGCCGATTATGCCCATTATGCCGAACTTGTCCGTCGTATTGGGATGCGCCACCTACCCTGAATATTTCAAGTCGCTGTCTCTGTCCGTTCTAAAGTTATCGTGGCAACGCACGGCTGGCCGGCCGGACAGAATAAAATTTGACCTCGAATTCTTGATCAGTGAGTCGAACCCAATTGTTTGAGACCAGTTTGGGCGAAAAATTCGAAAATTACAGACATTTGAGCAAAATTTTAACGCGATGTTACCCAGAACATACGCGCAAAAATTACATTACGACAGACATGGCATTTCTAATTCTAGCAATTCAACTTTGTTCGTTGTTCGAGTTAACATAGTGGATCAGTACACTGTAAACTTTGTAATATTCCGATATTTCACCAATATCTAGAACTTTGCGGTTAAATTAAGGTTTGAAGGCTCTTGAAAATTTCAACGATGTCTGAGGGATAGTTTCTGAGATAAGCAATATTTTCAATATTTATTTATTTGAATTTTCTAGTCGTACGATCCTCACGAAAATATTACATAATTTTGAATTTCATTTAAAAAAAAAAGCACTGACGTGAAGTCAGTACTCTTTGGCGCGCGTGTTCACGGTGGCTAATTTTAATTGAATGATGAGTACTTCAAGCTCAGTGGATAGAGCGAGCCGAAGATCTACCCAAAGGATAGTGGACACCATTCACTGTCGGTTCAAAAATTAACAGTGCTGTATCTAAGTTGCCATCAGGAAAGAGTAACAAAGTTGGAAAATAACACAACTGACCCTCCTTAGTCGCACAAGCTCCTAGAAGATTTGGGAGGGTCAGTATAATCCTAATCATGTTTATAGCACGCGCGCCAAAAGCAGATTGACCTTTTACACTTTTTCTTTCATTGTTAAGTCACTCTGCTTTTGCGCGCGTGCTATAAACATGATTAGGATTATACTGACCCTCCCAAATCTTCTAGGAGCTTGTGCGACTAAGGAGGGTCAGTTGTGTTATTTTCTAACTTTGTTACTCTTTCCTGATGGCAACTTAGATACAGCACTGTTAATTTTTGAACCGACAGTGAATGGTGTCCACTATCCTTTGGGTAGATCTTCGGCTCGCTCTATTCACTGAGCTTAAAGTACTCATCATTCAATTCAAATTAGCCACCGTGAACACGCGCGCCAAAGAGTACTGACTTCACGTCAGTGCTTTTTTTTTTTCAAGGTCCTTTAACAAATATAGCTATCAATACAGTTTGGCTGTTAGCTTTACCGTAGATCAAAAAAAATTGCGGTTGTGGGACCTCCGTTAGGAAAGCAGTTGCCTCTTCTCCAAATCCGAACGTATATTAATATAGATCTACCGAATATAGTTATTTATAAATTCGCCTCAGGGCTACCATACAGACATTTCAACTCGGAAACAACGCTATTTTCCCCAAACTGACTTGAGTCCGTGCACTGAATTGACATGAATATTCTTTTAAAACCTCACAATATCGGCTCATTACTCCCAACATAACCCAAACAATCCAAAACCATTCACTTCTCGTCTACGCATGCGCAATATACTCGTGGCTGCAAGTCCTCCCAAAATTACACACCTCACAAAAAACTCCAATTCTCTAACACTAGTGGTTCAGGAGATATCGCTTCTTGAATCCACGTATGCGCAGACCCTCACCAGGGGATTCTATAGAGGAATAGCATCCGCCACCCCAAAATCCCAATCCTCTCTGACGAAAGCACCAGCAGTTAAATCACTGATGGTCTGCTCATGCGCATAACGAAAAATGCCCGTTATGGGTAACATCAACTTCGAAATTAGCACCAGGGCCGCGGTCACTTCTCTTCTGCGCATGCGCAATCTACTCGCGGCTAAAAGTCCTCTCAAAATAACACTGTAAGGTGTGTTATTTTGAGAGGACTTTTAGCCGCGAGTAGATTGCGCATGCGCAGAAGAGAAGTGACTGTTGGGAGTGCTGAGTCGATATTGTGAGGTTTTTAAAGAATATTCATAGCAATTCAGTACAAGGACAAGTCAGTTTGGGGGATGTAGCGTTGTTTCCGAGTTAAAGTGCACTTTAATCTACGCATGCGCAGACCCTCATCAGGGATCTGGATTCTATGGAGGAATAGCATCCGCCACCCCAAAACCCCAATCCTCTCTGACGAAAACTACAGCAGTTAAATGAGTTCCCATCTGCGCATGCGCACAACAAAAAATGCCCGGAAAAGGCAGCATGAACCCCAAAAAAATAGGTTTCGGCATTTTAAGCAAAGTATTCCGCAAAATAGTAGTATTTTTTTGATTTTTTTCATGTCACGTGATCTTCACGAAATTTTGCAAAAGTGTTTGCATTGGTCTTTTACATCTAACTACTGAGTTTCAATTTAATCAGATCAGTATTTTTCGAGTTATCGTGAAAACAAAATTTTAAAATTTTTGAAATTTTTTTTTGCCACTTTAGGGCCGTCCGGTCATAACAAAACTTCGCAGGCATATAAAGGTCATGATTCTACAATTTGATGCCAAATTTCAGAAAGATCGAGTGATCGGTTCCGGAAATATTCATAAAAAACGTTTTGACTAAAAACGGCTTTAACTCCGAAACCGCTCGGTGGATTTCGCCCGTTAACGAACTTGTCCGAGATATTTACGCTACAAAACTACCCTGCAAATTTCAACGCTCTAAGTCGTTCCGTTCGACAGTTATCGTGCTAACGGCCGGACCGGACGGACAGAATTGAATTTGACCTAGAATTCTTCATCAGGGAGTCGAACCCAATCGTTTGAGACCATTTTCGAAAAAAAATCGAAAAATACAGACATTGTGACGAAATGATAGCACGCTGTTCCTTGCGGAACACGCGCGCAAAAAGAATTCCATGTAGATTATGTATCCATACTATCTATGTCATAATTATATTAGTTGCTGTACCTTGTGATATCCCAAACCTTTGTGCTAAGTCATCACAGATTACGGAAACAAGTTTCTGTTATCTGTGGTCACTATGTGGATAATTTTGACGTGGTTTCATCAACATGTAATGCTGGTCAATTTTCCGAACTTTCGCAACAATAACAATATAAAGCACGGAAAATAGAGGTGGTGGGAATGTATATACATAATTCGCTTAGGTTATTGTCAACGTGTCGTTATTTTTCAACTAATTACCGCACTTTAATTCGATCAGATCAAAATTTTTCGACTTACTGACAAAACAATATTTCAGATGACTATATCTCCGAAACTACTCGGTGGATTTTGCCCATTAAAGAACTCAACCGGCGCATTTGGACTCCAAACCTGCCTTGAATATTTCAACTCGCTAACTAGGGATGGGCAAATGAAATCTTCTTAACGGTACCTATCGAAATATATCGCGTAAAAATATCGATATTTCTGTCCTGTTAATTCGAAAGGGTACATCTAGTGAAAACTCACATACATCTCAAGATATGACATGACCCATTGTCCATTAAAATATTACAACAGTGAACAGTTACGAACAGTACAACACAAAAACAACCGATGAGTTATCAGCTAATCTATTTTCCGCCATTAATAGTAATCAGTCATAAATAAAGTAAACATATATCTATATTAACTCCAAGAATCTAATAGTATAACACTACAATTATATTATTAAATCATTGATTTACTCTACTTTAATTTCTATACTGCGGTTACACATGCTTTGTGTGTAGACTATAGGTATAGAGTGAAGCTGTCACGCACAAATAAAAGAATGTCATGTACAAACTAGTCATAAACAATTTGTGTTTCCGGCTGTCAAAAATATCGAGTTATATACACTGAAATAAATAGCGATACCTAAATCGTGAATGAAAATATCGAATATTTCCTGAAAAAATATCGATATTTGTATATATCGATATATTTTGCCCAATCCCATCTTTAACTCATTTCGTTCGAGAGTAATCGTGCAGACGGGCGGACAGAATTTAGTTTGACCTCGGATTCTTCTAGTCTAGTCATCAAGAGTGCTTTTTAGGTCAAAATTTTCGCGAAAATTATGATTGAGGTGTCATTCGATTCGGAATGGCATGTAGATAGTTTTTGAGAAAATACTAAGGCCGCTCGCAAAAATTGCAATAGTTATAAACAATTAAGTGAAAAAAAAGAAGGGGGGTTTGTTTTTCGCCGTTATTTCAAAAACTGTCGGAGATAATTCAAATTTGAAAAAAGATTCAAGAAGAGGAGAAAATTTCCTAAAGAAAAACGCCTACTTCCGGAACTAGGACCAATATTTATAAATTTCCCAGACGGTTGAAAATTCTCCCGAAAACGGGTACTCCGGCTTGCGTAAGCGTCGCCCCCTTCGGACCTTTCATGAATAAATATTATTTAAACTTATTAAATATGAAAATAAAAAATTGAAAAAATTCAGGCGTCTGCAGGATAGATCAATGAACAATAATCCGTGGTCCAAAAATGTTTATCGCGACTTTTCAATTAGTTATCCTTTAGTTAATTAACATTTTTTTGTAGCACGAACATTAACATTCCAAGTGCGATTTTTAAACTGTTAATCTGAGAATGTTTCCCCTCGTGGCGCTATTTTTCAAAGGTCTTGGAATAGATTCCCGTTGGAAAATTTGAAAAATTGTTCATTTTCGTTTTGTTATTGACAATTTACTCAAGTGAAAAATTATTAAGCTTCAATTATGTTTTAAAAGAAAATTTTAAATTATCACATGAACAACGCATTGGTTTATAACAGTTTTTCAAACAATAAGCGATAATAATTATTGAAAATCATTTTTGGGTAGTTTCTGATCATAATAAAACGGATTAATAGTAATATGTATTATAAATTGAAGCTTTATAATTTTTCACTTAAGAAAATTTTTCATAAAAAAACGAATATTTTGAATATTATGCTATCTGTTCCTATCATAAAATAATAGTCGAGAGATGTCCAACTTATCTCTTTGGAAAGTTAAGGTATAGAGCTGATGTTCATAGTGTCAACATAAGACATAGGAATTTGCTGTCGTGTCCTCATCACAGAACATCTACTTTCCAGAGAAGTTTCAGATACAATATTTATAGACTCTACAACAATATACCTGAACACCTGAAACAGCTCACTCAAAATCGTTTCAGGACGGAAATAAAAAAACATCTTCTTAGCTGCCTCTAATTGTTTTGGATTGTTTCTGTTTTTTTTTTCTCTCAAAAATCAGTCTCCGATGATAGAATGTATATGTGTTTTATTTAGTATGCTCACCAATGTTCTATTATTTTTGTTATTTTTTTATGGCTCATGCCCAATTTATAATTTGTAACAAGGGATAAGTGGTAGAACACCTCTGGGTGAACTTCCCCTTGCGATTTCTATGGAAATAAAGACCTTTAATATTATATTATTATTATTAAAATTAAAAATTTTTAAATTTTCCAATAGGAATCTATTCCAAGAACTCCACTAAAGGAAAAAATTCTCAGATTACCAGTTTAACCATTATCGTACTTGCAATGTTAATGTTCGTCTACAAAAAATTGTTAATTAACTAATGGATAACTAATTGAAAAATCGCGATAAACATTTTTAGACCACGGATTATTGTTCATTGATTCATCCTGCAGGCGCCTGAATTTTTAATTTTTTATTTTCATATTTTATTAGTTTAAATAATATTTATTCTTCAAAGGTACGAAGGAGGCGAGGCTTGCGCAAGCCGGAGTACCCGTTTTCGAGCGTATTTTCAACCCTCTAGGAAAATTATAAATAAAAAAATTATAAATATTGGTCCTACAGTTACGGAAATTGGGACTTTTTTTTAGGAAATATCCTCTTCTATTTGAATTTTTTTTCAAATTTGAATTATCTCGAATAGTTTTTGAGATATTGGCGAAATCCTAATCCTACTTCTTTTTTTTTCACTTAATTGTTTATAACTATTGCAATTTTTGCGAGCTGCCTTAGCATTTTCTCAAAAACTAGAAACATGCCATTCCGAATCGAATGACACCTCAAACATAATTTTTGGAGAATACGCAAACATTTTGACTTTTTAACTCTTGGCCAAAAATTCGAAAATTACAGACATTTGGGCAAACCGATAGGTACTCTGTTCAGGTGAACAGGCTCGCCTAAAAAGAGACAGATGGGATACATTTTGGGGAAATATTAAATCGATGTGTGAAATTTATTTTTGAATTGTAGGTACCTGCTTCAATTTAATCTCAAATGGTTTTATGTTGAGTTTCGATCTCTAAATATTTTGACTATGCCCACATAGACCACATCAATCGCTTATCGTCGCTTTCTCCCGTTGCCAGAAATTCGTTGACCCTTCGTTCAATTTGAACACGAAAATAAAATATCATTTTACTTCGTGACTTTGGTTATATCGATATTTTATCACGAAATAACTAATTCTGTTTCGATAGTGTGTCAGAATATTAGATTTTTCTCGTTTAGAAAAGTTCAAAACGGTTAAAATGCCGAAATTGGTAAGCAAATCAAAGCAAATACATAAGTTGAAATGCCGATACTTACATCATAGGGAAGTGAAACATAGGCGTCGACTACAAAATTACGGGGGGTTATTTCGTATTAAAAAACTTTGGCAATCTTGTAGCGAAAGCATTAGTGTAACGCTCCTGGAACATCAGAAGGTATTCTGGGATATGTAAAATTTGATTTTTTCAATCTTAACGAGTGATGTAAAACACAATATTCCGCTAATATTTATATATATTTTTTTTTCCAATTATATTATGACTTCATCAGGTGATATGGTAACTTACTAATATTTTTAAATTCTCTTTATACCGGAAAATTCATTCAATCTGGTATTCTGTTTTTACTAGAAAACTAAGCATCGCAGAAAAAAATTGTAGAGACAAAAGTTTGATACTAATTTCTAAAGGGCGCGTCCGATAGTAGTGAATTTCGGGGTAACTTTGAAATATTAAATGGCAACCTCCATTTTTGGCGCACTTGTTCCTCGGAACAGAATGCTTATCAATTTGCCCAAATGTCTGTAATTTTCGGCTGAGAATGGTCTTAAACGATTTGGTTCGACTCACTGATCAAGAATCCACGGTCAAAGTCGATTCTGTCCGGCCGGCCATTAACACGATAACTCTCGAACGGAATGAGCTAGACAGTTGAAATTTTCAGAGTAGGTTTGGAAGATGAATATCTCGGTTGAGTTCGTTATTCGGCAAAATCAGGTGGTTTCGGAGTAACAAAAAAAAAATTGTTTTTCGTCACAAATTTTAAATTAAATTTTTTTTAAGATGGAGTTTCATCATAAGAATCCATTGATATCATTCTCAACTCTAACAAACTAATACTTTCGGAGAGATGATTTTTCAAATCATATCTAATGCATGTATGTATGTATGTAAATCCAACATGTGATGAGTCATAGACCTACTTTTTTAATTTAATTACGAAAATTCTTGAGATTTGACGCACAATTCAACTGTTTTGCGGAATACTTTTTTGAAATTCCGAAACCAAATATCGGATTGATTTAATTTTGGCATTGTGGTGACCAATAATGACCTCTTGGGGCGTGCAAAATTTCAACTAAAACAGACCACTAGGAGTCTCAAAAACAGTGTAATAACTTAGAACTTCTAAAACTGGGCAAATTATTTAAGTTGTTTTCCACATAAATCACATCTATTTACATTCGACTTCGTTTCCTACATGTGTTTTATCTGATTATTGCGATCGCTAGTATATGTACAAGGGAAACTGATTTAAATATGGACGAGTAAATACCGTGGCAATTGAATAAGTGGGTGAACGATGTGTGTTATTTTGAATTGTTTTCCAAAATTTGTCAGAAATTTGAGCGACAGGGGATGAACTGGAAGTCCATATTAACACCTCTTGACAATTCTGTGAGTGTGCAAGCCAGTTTCGAGGAAATAGCGTAGTGTCCGAGGTGTAGTGTTCATAACGTAATCCTTGGGACCAATATTGAAATTCATGCTGCCTCTTTGGGGCATTTTACGTTATGCGCATGAGCAGACGAGAAATGTTTTAACTGCTCGAGTTTTCGTCTGAGAGGATTGAGGTTAGAGGTGGAGGATGCTATTCCTCCATGCGTGGATTGAATATGCGATATCTCCTGAACGGCTGGTGTTGGAGAGTCTGAGTTTTGTGTGATTTTGAGTTTGAGTTGACTTGTTTCCGAGTTGAAGTGTCCGTCCCGTGAACCTGATGCCAACATTGCTAACTTCGAAATTCACTATGCACTATCGGTGACTGTGATGAGCCTGCGCATAAGTAAGCCGGGGGCTCCCTAGCCGTTATCTTTTTTTCATTTTGACCTAGGGTAAAATTAATAAGCGTATACCAGACTGTAGTAAGCACTGAAGTGAATTCAGTACGGTTTGGAGCGCTTGTTCACGTTGATACATTTGAATTGAATTATGAGATATCAAGCTTAGTGGATAGAGCGTGCACGAGATCTCGTCAGACGGTAGCGGACACCATTCACTATCGGGTAAACAATTAACAATGCTGTACCTAAGCTGGCGTAAGAATACATTAACAAAGTTAACACAGAACACAACTGACTCTCATAAGTCACACTAGCTCCTAGGAGCTTCTGAGGGATCTCCTTGGGGAAGACCTAGGAGGGTCAGTATAATCATAATCATATCATTAGCAAGCGCCCCGATGCAGATTGACTTCACTGTGAAAAAAGTAAAAACGCTAAAAAAATAGTAGAATCAGAAGCTCCTAGGAGCTTGTTCGACTAAGGAGAGTCATTTGTGTTCTGTGTAAACTTTGTTACTATATCCTTACGCCAGCTTTGGCACAGCAATGTTAATTTTTGACCCGACATTGAATGATGGCCACTACCGTCTGACTAGATCTCCGGCTCGCTCTATCCATTGAGCTTGAAGCACTCATAACACAATTCAAATTTGTCAACGTGAACAAGCATGGCCCTCACGAAATTCTGCATAATCTTTGTGTCGTTATGATTCAACTAACTATCTAGTTTCAATTCGAACCGTATTTTTCGAGTTATTGGGATGGAAAATAAAATCTCAGATGGCTATGATGAAACTACTAGTCGAATTTTGTCCATTATAGAGATATTTACGACCCAAATCTACCCTGCAATTTCAACCCTCTAAAGTCTAACTCATTTCGTTCGAGAGTTATCATTATCACGGACGGCCGGATGGGCATAATTGAGTTTGACCTCGGATTCTTCATCAGTGCGTTGAAACTAGACGTTTAATACTATTTTCGTCCAAATTTTCGAATATTACACGCCCCTAAAATGCCGTTCGTAACTCATTCCTTTCGAAAACAGTATCTCGATAGAGTCTTCGGGTGCCCCGTTCATAGTGAATTCCACTTGAAGAAGTACAAACAATTTTGTGATAAATGAAAAATCATAAATTACAATGAAAATACGATTCTCTGCAAATATTAAGTTAGATTATTATTTTACTCATAGATTTCAATACTCTATGTATTTTATCTATATCCCCTATTTTTCTACTATCCCACCAACATTTTTGCCCGCATGTTCTAGGCAACAGCCTGCTATCATTTTGACCAAATATCTGTAATTTTCGAATATTTTGCCGAAAATTGTCTCTAACGATGAATTTCGAGGTCAAAATTGATTCTGTCCGGCCGTCCGTTGCCACGATAACTTTTGAACGGAGAGAGATAGCGACTTGAAATTTTCAGGGTAGCTTGTGCATCCGGTTAATTTCGTTAATGGGCATACTCGACCTAACGGTTTCGGTGTTATACCCATCTGTAGTTTGGTTGTTATTTCGTCAATAACTCAAAAAATACATATCCGATCAAATTGAAACTTGGCTATTAGTTCTAGGATGCCGACCGGCAAATTTGTGCAGAATTTACAATTTACATTTGACAACTAGTAAAAAAAAATTTTTCTTCAATTTTTGGACTCATTTCATTTTCAAATTTGAATTCAGTTAATGCTCAATGCATTTTTTAACGCTTCCCTTATTCATACTCATCTTCATGCAGTATTTCGTGAGGGTGTGTGAAGCGTGAATATACAATAGAACATGCGGGCGAAAGCTCCCGTCTTCACTTCAGTGCTTTTTAAGATTTTTTTCATTTATTGAAGAAAATCACTAGATCAATTGACTTGAAGAATAAATTATCCTATTGATTGAAACTATAAAAGACAACAGAAAACACATGTTCAAAATATCCACTACATATTACTCTGTTGATCGCTCATGTCATCTCATTGTTTGCATTCTGAATTTGCGAATACCAACAAGAAACCGAACTATCTCCGTAACCTATTTTTCGTTTAATTTTAATTATTATATACGATTAAAATGTACGTTTTTAAGGAGAATGCCTTCTTAAATTATTGTTTAAGGAAAAATATTCAGGTATCGCCATGATTATATCGATGAAATATTTGTTTTGTACGCCTACAAATTCTTTAATAAACAAACTTTGAATTACAGGGTGACATAGAATTATGCGATTCCAGCGACACCTCCCTAGGGGCTCCCAGCTTAGACGATGGGGAGAAAGTTGTCATTGTGGGCGTTTGCGCTATGTCCAAAAAGTCCCAAAGTAAACCGATGAAAGAAATTCTCACTAGACTGCAAGAATTCGAGTACTTAAAAGTGACGGTGTTTGCAGAAGATGTGATTTTAAATGTAAGTCAGTTTTGTAAATTTATAATTAGCATTGCTGTCTCTAGAGATCATTAAAATTCAAACAGGTAGGTTAACATAGTTGAAAAGGTTTCGTCATCACAAGAACACTTCTGCACCCGCAAGAATTTCCTGATTTCAGGATGTCAAAGGTTAGCATTTTCCATGCAGATGGTAATGCCTGCTTGTATTGTCTCTGACTCCAGGTTTCATTATGTTGTATGTTGCGTATGGCCCATTTAAACAGACGGACATGTATAGTTGTTTTTGTTGAAGTTCAGGTGCAGGGTCTACATTCGAAGGGTTGATTTCCTGTCTAGCAAAGGTATCTATTTTATGGCTTGGAAGATGTCAAATATACAGTATCGGAACAAATATATCTGTGGTATACACAGAAAACTATGAGATTAACAAGGAACGCAAATATATTATAATATAATACCATATAATCAAGAGAGACGCGATTGTGTCCTCCCTTCTTGTTACCCCACTAGACTTTTCAACTGACTACGTCATTAAGCCAAATACAGAGCATCTCAGCTTCAAGGATGTGCAGCAATTCATTCTGTGCAGAACTGACGTGGTTGCGAGATCAAGAGAAAGTTCTATTACCGTTTTGACCGATATCCTCTCTTCACGCTATTTGGGGATAAATTGTAATGTTCTCTCAATATTTACCAAGCTATTCTTTACGCTCTCATTATATCACAATACCTAAGATATATTCTTTCCGATACTCTTTATCCAGGCAAGCTTTCATCCTTTCTAATTAACTGCCATAGCCTACAAAGCCTAAGTCTGCAACAAAAATCGAACTTTTGTACGTTGATAAGTTCTGTCCAAACTATCCTAATTTAAGTAATCATTAAAGGATACTGTGGGAGTTATACTCATTATTGAAAGGTTTTTTTCTGGGTTTTCTCTCCCAAACTCTGAAAAATATCTATAAAATAAAAATTAATTATTTTGTGATTTGATTCTGCGTAAGAAACATAAGATATTTTTTTTTTAATTTCACAAAATAACTATCAACAAAATAATTCTAAAGATTTTCATTAAGCGTCTGACAAAGGAGTCTGATATAGACTCCGAAACATTACGATATAGTTGTTTCATCGTTGATGTTGTTTCGTTGTTGTTTGTTAGGCAACATTGTTCAATTGATTGCTTCTGACAAATATCTTGTGTTTCTTACGCAGAAGCAAATCACAAAATAATTAATTTTTATTTTATAGATATTTTTCAGAGTTTGGGAGAGAAAACCCAGAAAAAAACCTTTCAATATCCTAATTTAAGCGAGTAACCAAAACATAGTGGTTAAGACCAATCCCTTTCAATCATAACCAATTGATTATGATAGAAAGTGATTGGTCTTATGTTTTGGTTAGTCACTTAAATTCGACTAATAAAGATCTTAACAATATCTCGCAAAATGTCGAAAGATATGTCAGATAAACCATTATCACTTCATCCATATGAATGAAACCAATTGCATACCATTAGTACCTTATTAAACGTTTCTGCCAAGTTTGCTAAAAATATTCCCATCAATTTTGATGTAGTTTATTTAGCCAAATCCGCGAACCAGTATTTCATCTGGGATTCGTCCAATGAATCCGGTGCTTGATCCTGCTTAGTATTGTCAGCATACCGTAACAACTGGTCTTACCTAAAAGTTTTTCTCCCGTAGTGATCTAATGTATATATTTCTTGTATGCCATGAATGAGTATTATGTTTTTCACATGAATAGCAATCCTGCATTAGACTCTAATTATCTGAATAATTTTCTGTTACAGAAAGCTGTTGAAGAATGGCCTGTTTGTGACTGTCTGATATCATTTCATTCAAAAGGTTTTCCTCTGGATAAAGCTATACAGTATGCCCAGTTACATAACCCTTATGTCATCAACAATTTACATATGCAGTATGATATTCAGGATAGGAGAAAAGTGTATTCTATATTAGAATCTGAAGGAATTGAAATACCTAGATATGCCGTATTAGATAGGGATAGTCCTGATCCAAAACGTAAGTGAATATAGAAATTCTGAAATCTTTCAAACAACACTGGTTTCAATTTTAATGTAAAGATAAATAGAAGTAGATTTTGATGTGGAATGGACTTAGAACACGAATTATGAAGATATTCACTTTTAAATAGCGTGGCTTCATCTCAAAGTCTCCATAAGACTCCCATGTTACAAAATTTGAATATGGGTCTACCACGAGAATGATTTTAAACTAACTAATGTTTTCCATAGATCCCGTGACGGATCTCTCATGTTGCATATACCAAAACCTTAGTTCAATTGCGTTTCAGCTTAAGCTTGTTCTTGTTTTTTCTGGCAAAAGACATGAAAAAAACTCTTAATTTAACTTATCTGAATTCCCTCAGATTTATAAGGTATTAAACATTGCTTTCAACGTTTTATTATTAATGACTTCAGCGGTTAGATAGTAGTACTCAAAATAGAAAAATACCTGGTGGAAATCATGCAATAAACTAGGCCATCTGTCGACATAACCCTATAGAAACATTAGTCGATTTGTGTCTGCATCATGAACATATTCTCGATTGAAAAAATCCAGTTTACAAGCCGAATTATTATTATTATTTGCAAGAGCTTAAAATTTTCTGCTTCAATATGAAGGAATCTGAGGTTGAGGTTCGTCTTAGTGAAACAACGTGTCTTCAGTAGTTTCAACATTTCAAGAACGATATAAGAAGTTGGTTTCCGAAAATGCCGGAAATGTACATATTATAAATTAAATATATTCGCCATATCTGAAATGTATTGTGATGAAAGAACGAAACAAATAAATTGATTTTGAACATGTTGGTCTGCCCTATCAGTTACCCACTACTCCACTGGTTGTGGCGTCAATTTTGGCAGATGGTGCAATTCCTGTTTAGGAATTATGACCCAAGCAACCTGTAATTCGTGTTGTAAGAATTGCAGCGTCTGGGAAAGATGCCGCAAGTTCCTCGTTCTTCTCATAATGTTCCAAACATGTTCGAATGGTGAAAGTTCGAGATGTTGAGGTGGCCATAGCAAGAGACGTTATTGACAATGTCCTCTGCATTCTTCAAGAATCGTTTGGACAAGAATTTCTCCAATGTATGGAACATGGGAGTAGGACTCAGGCAGTCAAGGCTTCTCATTGAGAAACCATCGTCAAAGTCTGAAGTAAAGAAACTTCTTTCACTCGAAAGAAGAGAATTGAGCCTGGTGACTGGATTACTAACTGGTCACCAGTTCAACAAACATCTGAATAGGATGGGATTGGCCGATAGCGCTCTGTGCCGCTGGTGCAAGAGCATGGAAGAAACAGCTGAACATATTCTGTTCGACTGTAACAACCTTAAAGACTTGAGGGTCATACACCTAGGCAACCCAACACCTACGATTCCTACGGTGAGAGGTACTTCTCCTTTTAAACTCGCGGCATTCCTGTCAGCGTGTTTTTTGGACTGAGTCTCACGAGTTTGGCAAGCGGGAGAACAATGGGCCAGAAGGCCTCAATTCAGCCTGAGACGGCACCGCGGTAGAAGAAGAAGAAGATGTCCTCTGGAAATCAAAGGGTTAGAGAACAACCTTCGTTTGCTGACGATGATTGGCAACTAATTTGGGGAATCGCTTTCCTCTTTTGGGGAACACTGAGCGATGATGTGAACAGCCCGGATCGCGAGGGAATATTACAGTTTTCGGAGACCAGCGTGTGACAATGATTAACTGATTCCAGAATCCATCGCATAGTTATAAGGCCAAAGATTAAGAGGACCTAAGAAGGTTGTTTTTTTTATCTGCTCGAGAGGAAAAACCTTTTATAGGCCCGCCTTGAGAGGGTCCGCTTCTCTGAGGAGTGTGAGACTCCAGTTGTTGATTAGTTACTCACTGAAAAACATCTCGCACGTTCCTGGGAGTAGTTCTTCGTCCTGCCCTTACAGCGTTCCTCAACAAAAGAGATGAGCTGCAAGCGGCCTTCACAGTTGATAGGACCTGATGACTCGAAGTGATCCGAGCAACACCGCCTTCTGCATTCTGTGCGCTAAATCCTCGGCCAGAGATCTGCAGTCCGAGCAAATCTCTGCAGATTATTAAATTTTCAATTCGGCCACATAGTTCGCTCTCATTCCGCCTAGGCATCCTATGATTAGTACGACCATCCTAACTTTATGCCTTGGATACAGAATCCCCAGTCCGAACATTAAATCCTTGTATTTTTCCCTCTTCTGGTCTTCTTTCATTACACATTATTTTCGGCGGGGAAGGAAAATTCGCAACAATTAATTCCTTAAGCTCTTTGTCCTGCAGGACTATATCTGGCTTTATGGTATGGATCTGCCGAGTTGTTGGAATAGCATTTTTCCAGTAGATGCGAGCTCTGTCATTTTCAACAACTGCTTTAATCTGCAGAAGTACATATGGTAGCACTGGTTCGTTGTTTATACCATAAACCTCTCTCAGATGGAAGTAGATAATTCGTAGTGATGGAGCATTGGCTCTGCAAGCAGACAGGATGGGAATGACAGTTTCCTGCTGGCTGTAGTATGCTCTGCACGTTGTTGGGGTGTCCACTCTCATGATGTTCTTTTTATACCATCTTGTATTTATCGCCTCATCTTGACAAGTTATAATAAATCCCTCCGTTTCCGACTTGAGCCCAGCTGACCACAAAAAGGCGAAGGATAATTCTTCCGACAAGTCCTGATCTTTCTTCTCCTGAAATATATGGGGTGCAGGTGTTTACTCATGTAATCTTCCAGTAGTGTCTTCAGTTGTGCCTGTTTTATCTCTCTACCTACTCTTCTTTGGTTTGTTGGCGTGATAGGTGTTCCTGCTAGCTCATGATCGATGGATATGCCAGTTACAATGAGCTTCTCCAAGGCTCTCTGTCCAGCCCTAAATAGAAAAGCTCCTTGGTTCCTAATTTCATTGTGAGCCACCTTTTTCAGAAGCGGATCTTCACTTCTCAATATCCTTATTGCCATTTCCAACGTTTGTTGATGGTGTTAGTATTCCAAACTTTGCAAACCCCTGCCTCCCTGCGTTCGTGGAAGGTATATTCTTTGTATCAGGCAGTTGGGATGCAGGCTGCGGTTCATGTTCATTACTTTACGGGTGGATCTGTTGAGCTGGAGGATTTCATTCACTGTCCAGTCAACTACCCTGAAGAGGGCTGTTCATAGCAGAAACTATATTTTTCCCGGATTGCTGTGATTTTCATGTATCTCGTAGCTTCTTTTAGTAGCTAGCTGTTGAGCCATCCTTGATTTGGGTTGTCTCCATTGTTTCATACCAAGAAATTTGTAAGTTTCTTCCTCTGCGAGGTGTCAAATGATTATTCCCCCTTCTAGTTTGATGTCTTCTCCTGTTTCTTCAGTTCTTCCTTTGTTTAGATGAAAAACAGCACATTTGTCCAAATCGAATGACATTCCTATTGCTGCATTGTGTATTCTGCAACGATATTATTATTATTATTTGTTGATTGTTAAAATCGATTATTATCTCACCTTATTCTATGAATTGGTACTGTTTGGGGCTATTAACAGCTTTTTTGAATGAAAAACCACCTTGATACACTCTAGGTATGATCATGTCCTAACAAACCATCAAGAGCGCACACTATAAAGAACGGAGCAACATGTCGCAAAACATGTATACGAGGATGATTAAATTGTTGGAAGAAACTGAAAGAACTATAAAATATGCCAAAATTATCATTTCATTCATATTAATTAAATTAAAATCAATAGCTATTTCTTAGTAGTTGAAAGTTTTTGCCAAGTTTGTTAAAAAAATGTCTACCCATTTTTGGCGCTCTTGTTTATCTGGCAATTCCTATGTCACTGGATGTACATAATATGTAAACATATTTACTCATTGGACATTTTCAATAGATCATGAACTGGTTGAATCAGAGGATCACGTAGAGGTAAATGGTGTTGTTTTCAATAAACCTTTTGTTGAAAAACCTGTATCTGCAGAGGATCATAACATATATATTTATTATCCAACATCAGCCGGTGGCGGCAGCCAACGACTATTCCGCAAGGTGTGTACCAATATCCATTTCTAATATTTCAAATGTACCAGGATATTTATGTAGTTCAATTTGTCACTGTATATACATTTTGCGTTTATAATATATTTTAATGTAACTGTATTAACTGAAATAAGTACTCATAGCTTTACTTTGTATTGTGTATTTTTTTAATTGGGCATGTTACTTGTTTATATAGTTGGATGACGTAGGTTTGCATTTTTAAAAATCGTTTAAAAAATTTTTGTTGTAGAGTAAGTGTGCAAAGTCTTAATATAATTATCTAAAATAATTTAAGGGTTTCTATTATTCTCAGATTGGCAGCAGAAGTAGTGTATATTCACCTGAATCTAGAGTTCGCAAGACTGGTAGTTATATATACGAAGATTTTATGCCTACGGATGGCACAGATGTAAAGGTAAGTCTTCTCCATGCCTATGTACTGAAGAAGTAATAATAATAATACTTAATAATAATACATCTTTATTTCAAATGAAAGTACATAATGATCGAAAAACATTGTGGCTTTAAAATGAAACAGTGTCAAAGAAAGTCCGTCAGATATCAACTGTAGGGACTAATGTCAGCATTAAGGAATTCTTCTACAATGTACGGTTCAATTCTCAAGAGGATTTTAAATATTTTCTTCTTGAAGTTCTTGAGATTAGTTTCAGCTCTGAATTTAGTTGAAATTTTGTTGAAGTATTTGATACAACTATACCTTGTTCTGTGAGTGTAAGTCGGTGGTGTAGATATTTGAGCTGGTTGTTCCTGCTGGAACTTAGATTCTCGATTTCATCTCTGTTTTTAAATAGAAAAAGGCAAACTTTCCTGAATATGTATGGATACAGAAGTTAGAAGGCCATTCTCTTGGAATTTTCCTCTGCACGAGTCATTTCTTTTCATTTGTAGAATAGTTCTCAGTGCTCTTTTTTGTAGAAGAAACACTCTGTTAGGTATTGTTTTACTTCCATAGAAAATGATGACATATCTCAACTTAGATTCAAACACTGCATAATAAATACTTCTCATCGATTTCTGTTGCAAGTATCGACGTAATACTCCCAATGAATAGCATATTGAGGACAATTGAGAGCACAACTTATCAATGTGCTCACCCCAATTTAGGTGTTCATCAATGTGCATACCAATAAACTTTGCCAATCTTCCTAAGGGTAGTTCTCTGTTGAGTAAATTCACAGATAATGATTTCTCGAGAGTAGAGTGCGAGGTTTTAAACACTATGATGTTGGTTTTTTCCGTGTTCATGCATAGCCCATTACGCAGGAACCACTGGTTTGCTTGATTCATAGCCTGTTGAGCTTTCTTCACAGCCTCTGGATATGTATTCGCCTTAAGCATTAAGTTGGTGTCATCTGCGTAGTTCACTGTGAATATTTGTTAATTTCCTAGTTCCGCACTGAGATCTTCAATGAAGAGCATGAATATGATTGGTCCTAGGATGCTGCCTTATGGTACTCCATTATCTACTGCTATGGCATCTGAAATTGCTTCTGTGGCACCATCTATCTACTTGTTGTTGACTATTTTTAAGATAGGATACGAACCACCGCAGCGATGCCCCCCTGATCCCATATTGTTTCATTTTCGTGATAATGTAATTGTGATCTAGACAATCGAAAGCTTTGATAAATCTAAGAATAGGCCTATTGTTACTTCGGAGTCTTCCAGTGCTTCCAGAATTTCGTTGATGAAGCTGTATATTGCTGTTTGTGTAGATCGGCCTTTTCTGTAACCATGCTGGGATTTGCCAAAGATATCACAATCTGGCAGAAACTGCAGCAATAATTGTCCAGCTACCACCAACTCAAATATTGTAGAAAAGGATGATGAAAGGCTAATCTGTCTATAATTTTTGGCGCTCTTGTTCCAGAGTGCTTATCAATTTGCCCAAATGTCTGTAATTTTCGAATTTTTGGCTGAAAATGGTATCAAACGATTTGGTTGTACTCACTGATCAAGAATCCGTGGTCGAAATCGATTCTGTCCGGCCGGCCGGCCTACCGTTAACACGATAACTCTCGAACGAAAGGAGTTAGAGGATTGAAATTCGCAGGGTAGGTTTGGAGCGGAAATATTACGGACGAGTTCGTTAACCAGCAAAATCCATCGAGCGGTTTCGGGGTTATGGCCGTTTTTAGTAAAAACATTTTTTATGAATATTTCCGAAACCGATAACTCGATCTATCTGAAATTTAGCATCAAATTGTAGAATCATGACCTTTAGACGCATGTGAAGTTTTGTATTGATCGGGTTACCTTAAAGTGTAAAAAAAAAAATTTTTTAATTTTTAAATTTTGTTCCTACAATAACTATCGAACGGAATGAGCTAGGCAGTTGAAATTTTCAGAGTAGGTTAGGGAGATGAATATCTCGGTTAAGTTCGCTATTGGGCAAAATAGGCCAGATGGTTTCGGAGTAACGAATAAAATTTTTTTCTTAACCTACAAATTTCAAAATATTTTTTTTTTAAGATGAAGTTTCACCATAAAAATCCATTGATATCATTACCAACTCAAGCAAATACTTTCGGAGGTATGATTTTTCGAAATTTCAATAATGAATCGTACTTCTATGTTTTCACAGAATGCTCTAATTAGTCTATTTATGATTTATTATATGATCGGTGTTCATACTCGTACATGTCATCCTGTTCTATAAGAGAGGGTCAAATTCATTTTAGCTATTTTAATTTGATTTCTTCCAAGGTGCAGTTCTCATTCTCAAATTGCTCATTTAATCTTGATAAATAAACTATTATTTGAATTGAATTTCCTTTATGATGCAGTTCTATCATAAGAATACATCGATATGATTCTAAACTCTGAGAAACCAATACTTTCGGAGATATAATTTGTCTGTTTGAACAAGAGCGCCAGAAAGCTCCCTGTCCACAGGGCTTGAACCAATTTTTACGTTGTTCTTATCTCCACTTTTGAAAACCGGCTTTATTTTTGCTTTCTTCAGTTGGTCTGGAAATGTTCCATACATGAGAGAGTTATTTATGATTTTTCTTATGGGTTCTGCAATTTTTTGGATACAGGATTTCATCGTTGCGGTGGGAACTCCATCAAGACCACAACTGTTCTTATTTTTCAAGGGTGTACATACTTCTATGATATCTTGTTGGGAAACTTGTTTGAATTGAAAGAATATTCCATTCCTTGGTATATTATGGTGAAAACTTGTATGTTCTAAGTTGTTCATTTTTGCTGAAGTAACAAAGTGCATATTGAAACTATTTGCTAAATCTTGAGCATCTCCTGATATTTTGATGGTGTTATCATTCTGTAAACCCTTCATTTTTTTGACTACATCCCACAGGCTTTTGTTTTTGTTATCCTAATTAAGAATTCTGTTTTAATATGCTTCATTTCTTTGTGATCGCAGTAGATTGTCATAATTTCTCTTTTGAGTTTTGTAGGCATCCGTAAATTGATTATTCCTGTTCTTGAGTAAGAGTAGTATATCAAGAAGGTTTTTAGATTGTTTTATTTCTTCGTTTTTCTGTTCTGTTATTTTCATTTTATGCCTTTTGATGCCTTTAAATGGCATGTTGCATTGAATTCCTGCAAGAAAAGTCTGGAGAAACATTCCCATTGCTTGTTCACATCTTTCCCATCAATCCTGTTCAGTTCATCAGTACAACAGTTGTTTTTTCTGATCTCTAAAATATCATTTCCAGTTATGATAACATGATAACATATTTTCTTCATTGTACTGAAAAACGAATTACTTAGTATCATTAAGTACATGCTGAAGTATGATATGATTATACTGGTACTCCTAGGTCTTCCGAAGAGACCCCTTAAGAGCTCGTGTAGTTTTAGATAATCATTATTTTTCTCTATCATCATAGGTATATACTGTTGGACCAGATTATGCTCATGCAGAAGCCCGAAAATCACCAGCTCTAGATGGAAAAGTCGAACGGGATAGAGAGGGCAAAGAAATAAGATACCCTGTGATCTTAAATAACGCCGAAAAATTAATTTCGAGAAAAGTTTGCTTGGCCTTCAAACAAGCTGTATGTGGATTCGATTTACTTCGGTTAGTTCAATCAGTCACAAAATAATTCCTTATTCATTCCATTATTATTTCAGAGCAAATGGAAAATCTTTCGTTTGCGATGTCAACGGTTTCAGCTTCGTGAAGAATTCTAATAAATATTACGACGATTGTGCTAAGATTTTGGGAAATATGATTTTAAGAGAATTAGCACCCACTCTTCACATTCCATGGTCAGTCCCATTCCAGTTAGATGACCCGCCAATTGTACCTACTACTTTTGGGAAAATGATGGAGCTCAGATGTGTAGTTGGTGTTATAAGACACGGTGATAGGACACCAAAGCAAAAGATGAAAGTCGAAGTCAGACATCCCAAGTTTTTTGAAATATTTGAGAAGTACGACGGTTACAAACATGGCCATGTGAAGCTAAAACGACCTAAACAGTTACAAGAAATACTAGATATAGCTAGATCTCTATTAGCTGAAATTCAGCAACATGAAGCTGATCCTGAAATCGAAGAGAAACAGGGAAAGTTAGAACAATTGAAGGGGGTTCTTGAAATGTGAGTTTTTTTATAATAATGACTTTTATATATTTCATAATGCTTGTTTTAGGTATGGACATTTCTCAGGAATAAATAGGAAAGTACAAATGAAATATCAACCTAAAGGGAGACCAAGAGGTTCAAGTTCAGATGATGGTAATAATTTTGGTTGTATTTTCACGTTCAAACCACCGAAGGAGTCTATTCATGTTTTCATTTCAACCGTGTATTCCGAAATATGATCAACCTCACGAAGTGAGAACTGTGTAATTAGTTCACTGCTCACTCATAAAAAGGAACACGTTCATCTTACGTTCTGCTCGCTATATTTTGAGGTTATGTGTTATGGTTTTGTCAAAAGTCTTTGCTCGGTAATGGATGAAGCAACTGCAAATATTTTTGAAGATATTTTAACAAGCAACCTTTCTTCTGATGAATCATCGGAAGATAATGGAAGAGGTCCCTTAAGTCAGTATATTATCTCAATTTTAAATTTCGTAGGTTATAATGTTCACTCTCGCCATTAAATGTGTATTCCGAAATGTGAGCGAAGTGAGGAAAATCTCAGAAGCTTGTTCAGAAATTGGTTTCTCTCAAAAAATTTCTTATATTTCGGAACCGAACACGAAGTAAGAGATCTGAGAGAAGTAAAACTGCTCTGTGTTCGTCTTACTTGTCTCACTTAATGGCGAGAGTGAAAATTATAACTTACAAAATTTAAAATTGAGCTAATATACGGACCTCTTCCATTATCTTCCGGTGATTCATCAGAAGAAGAGCTGCTTGTTATAAGAATATCTTGAAAAATATATATTGCTTGATTGATCACCGAGCAAAGACGTTTGACAAACCCATAACATGTAACCTTAAAATGTAGTGAGCAGAATGTAAGATGAACGTGTTCCTTTTTATACGTGAGCGTTGAACTGAGAACACAATATCTCACTTTGTGATATGATCGCATTTCGGAATACAGCATAAGTGAAACAAGTAAGCCTGACACAGAGCAGTCTTACTTCTCTCAGATCTCTTACTTCGTGTTCTGTACCGAAATATAAGAAATTTGTGAGAGAAACCAATTTCGGAACAAGCTTCTTAGATTTTTCTCACTTCGCTCGCATTTCGGAATACACATTTAGACTAGCGCCTTCTGAAATAACTGTAGCGTCAAATGCAAGAAGCGTCAAATCTCTGGTCTCGATAGTCAATGTATCGATATACAGCTCCTCCATTATCTGTTTGACCTTTAAACAATACATATACTCCATTCGTTAATGGGCATAATCGGCCCAATGGTTTCCGAGTACTCATTTTTGTTTTCATACAATACAGATCCGATCGAATTGAAACTTGGCAACTGGTTGTAGAATACAACGTTACTAGGTTTTGTAGTTATACCCATCTAAACGTTTGTTGTTATTTCCTCAATAATTCGAATCCGATCCAATTCAAACATGGTAATTAGTTGTAAAATGTTGACGAGCAATTTTTTGCGAAATTTCGTAAGGACCGTATCACTAGGAAATTTAAAGAAATCATCGATAAAAATTCTGTGTCTCAGAAACTATTCGTCCAATTTCGCTGAAATTGCGAGAGCCTTCAAAACCTAACTCTACAGCCAAGTTCCAAATTTGAACACAATCAAATCTATATTGTTGGAGATCCGAGCATCCTTGGGTGAGTTCAGTAGCTGGATGGGTGACCGTTGCCACGATAACTTTTCAGGGCATCCAAATGGGACAGTTAAGTTCGTTGGTGGGCATAATCGGCCAAACGATTTCGGAGTTACATATAACCATCTTAAATTTTGTCGTTATTTACCCAATAATTCAAAATATTCAAATCCGATCCAATTAAAACTTGGTAAACTGTCGATACTTTTGTTTTGTTTGAACAAACAAGATATGAACATCAAATAATCTGAATCAATTAATGTACTCCTCCTTCTAGTAGACAGGCCAGCTGAACCATCTTTAGTGCTTATCTTGAAGTGGGGAGGAGAGCTAACTCCGGCAGGCAGGATACAAGCAGAAGAACTGGGACGGATATTCCGATGCATGTACCCTGGCGGACAAGGTAGACATCTGGCCGGTTCGTATTTTGCTTTTTATTTTTAATTAAAACAGTCCCTTCTAAACGAATGCACTTAGAAGAAATATTAACATCATTATTACTTTAAGTTGCAGCACTGTTTCTTGATTTCCTAATATTTGTGTTTCATATTTGTGTATTCTTGTTGAAATTCTTTCAATTTGTTTCCTGAAACAACGATTGACATTTATCTTCATTACATAAGTCATAAGTCATTTTTAGGCGAGTAACCATTTATTACCTGGTGAAGTGTCGGTTGTAGCCCTACAAAACATGCTCACATCCCTATTATGCCAAATGAATGTCAATCGATCAACTAAAATCTGTAGCAATATCATTTCGAAAGGCATGAAAGTCGGATTATATAGTTATTTCACTTATGTCATGCTGAATCTAATAACAATTTCCATTGACTAGTATCCGATCACTCTGATAATAATTTCCATTGATAGCACAGAGTACCCAAAGTCATATTTTCGTTTTCCATTGAACAGACTAGGTCAATAATAATTTATATTCCATTGAAAAACAAGAGCAAATCTGTTTGATCTCAGGGCAATTATTTTCGCTGGTGTTTGAACGCTCGAGTCAGGACAGAGTATTTAAAAAAATTAGAATATGTTTTCGGAAGAGGTAATTTTCGTTTTTCAAAAATAATACTATTAAATATACAATCAATAATAATATAATACTTGGTGCCTTATTGGAGATAATGGACAGCTGTAGTAGCGAAGGTGATGAAGAATTTGTTATCCTAATGGAAAAATCTGATAAACAAATTCCTCCAAAAATTGAAAGATTTTATTGAGAATGTTTTAGAACAACCTCCTCATTGATTTAAATGTAACAATTTCACAGATCAGCTGCAAACTATAATAAATGAGTTCATGCCTAAAAAGGAAATTACAGTGGGAGGATGCAAAAAAGAATGGTTCGATGATTGTATTCGACGAGCAATTCAGGATAGAGACATAAGTTTTAGAAGATTTAAATTCACGAGAGTTTGGTATAATGGGAATATTATAGAAATAGAAGAAATGGAGTTGTGAGCACGATGATAATGAAATAATATGCTTATTCAAACCAAAAAGTTGACATGTGTAAGGGTGATTCCAAGGAAATGTGGAAAACATTGAAGAGCATTATAAAATCCAAACCTAAAGACCATATTGTGGAAGACCCAGGAGGATCAGTATTATAATAATAATAATAATAATAATAATATAACAAAGATAAAATTTGGGGATGAAGTTGTAAGTGACAAGTTACTCATGGTAGAAAGAATAAAAACTTCAATCTGCCCGGTAATAACAATAATAAATTTGCTGATTTCAAGCTATTGACCAGAAACGATTTGGAAACAATCATAAATATATTAGCGAATAAAAGTAGTCCAGATGAAATTGGTGCATTTGTGTTCAAGGATCATTTTGCAAACATAGCAGATCCTTTACTCAATTTGATTAATAGTTCATTAGAACGGGGAATCTTCCCTGACAGATTGGAAGTATCAAACGTTGTTCCTATTAAAAAGATTGCAAATAGTGTTAAGGGTGAAGATTTGCGACCAATAATAATAATAAATAATAATAATAAATTGGTCTTTATTTCAAATCAATCACATTGAGGATCAAAGAGTGAAATGAAACAGTGTCAAAAGGAAAAAAAAAAATATACAAGTTCAAATTCATCTCATGTAATCAGTCATGTTATACGGTTCCAGATTTAACAAAAATCCGTACAGTTTCCTTTTGAATCCTTTGATATCCTCCGTTACTTTTATGTTCTCAGGCAATGAATTGAACATCTTCAGGCATCTATACTCTACTTGTCGTTGGCTTGTTGTTAGATTGAACTTGGGATATGTATAATCTAAACCTCTGGTCTTATGGAATACTTTCTTGTTCTCGTATTTTTCGAACAGTTGATTGTTTCTTTTCATGAATAATAAACATTCTTGTATATATAGAGCATATATAGTCAGTATTCCATTCTTCTTGAAGAAACTTCTGCAGGATTCATTGTATTTGAGATCACTCATTATTCTCATTGCTTTCTTTTGTAATATGAATAGCCTCTCTATATTTGATGTTCCATAGAATACAATCCCAAATCTCAACTTTGATTCAATTATTGCATGATACAGAACCTTTATAGCCTCCTTGCTAATGTATCGTTTCATTATTCTCAGTCCATAAACCCCTGCTCTAATCTTGTCACTCAAATAACCAACATGCTCATTCCATTTTAGATTTCTATCTATATATATTCCCAAAAGTTTGGTGGATTCATTCAACTCATCAGCGTATAAATTTTCTTCACATACCGCTGAAGGTGAAAAAAGAACCATTCTTGTTTTCTCCTTGTTTAATATGAGATTATTTGCTTCAAACCATCTCCGACTTTCTTCTATTAATTTTGAGCTCAAGATCTTAAGTTCTGAAAGAATCCCATGGATGACTAATAAATTTGTATCATCTACATAGTTTGCCGTAACTACCACACTTTCATCTTCTCCAAGACACATATCGAAATCATTAACATATATTATGAAAAAGAGAGGGCCGGCAATGCTTCCCTGTGGAACTCCCAAAATCATTTCCTCTAAGTCAGATTTGAATACTTCTCCCTCTGCTTCCACTTCCACCATTTGTTTTCTTGCTTTAAAATATGATCTCGCCCACATCAAAGCTGGTCCTCTTATGCCATATTTCTCCAATTTCTTCATCAACTCATTCACATCCAAACAGTCGTATGCCTTTGTCAGATCTAGAAAAATTCCCATTGCCATATCTTTGTTCTCAAAAGCCTCTACAATTTTTGTCACAAAACGATATATCGCTGTTTGTATTGATTTTCCTTTCCTGAATCCATGTTGGCTCTCCTTGAAGAATGCATTTTCTGTTAAAAAATTCATAATTTGTTTACAATATGCCATTTCTAATACCTTTGAGAAGCTGGGCAGTATACTTATTGGCCTGTAATTACCATATTCATTGATATTGCCTTTTTTGTATATTGGCTTGACAATCGCTATTTTCATGCTGTCAGGAAATATCCCATATTTCAAAGATCTGTTAATGATGTAATTAATGGGCTGGACTATTTCTTCAACTGTTTGTTTGATCATTTTGTTTGATATTCCATCATATCCACTCGAATGTTTGTTTTTTAATGATTTGATGATTTCTCTGGTTTCTTCTATACTAATTTTCCTCAGTAGCAATGATTGATTTTCTTCCATATATCGGCAGGTACTCTTACTTTTTGTTAGGTTTGTGGTCAATTTTGTTGCAGTATTTACAAAAAAGGTGTTCATGTCGTTTACTATATTTTGTGGATTACCATTCATCTGTAATTGATCTCTTTTCTGGGAGTTGCTCAATGACTTTATGAATGACCACATAGTTTTGCTTTTATTTTCAGATGTTTTGATTGCCATATCAAATTTTTCTCGTTTCTTTTTCTTCAAATGATTATCATATTGTATTTTTGTTTCCCGGTACATCTCTTTGAAAGAACTATCGTGTGTGCTAAGCACCAGTAGTAGGTCTAGTTTTTGTTTGATCCTTTCTGCTTCTGGATCCATTCTTTCACTTTTTCGTTCTCTTTTCAGGTTGATCTTTTTTGCTGGAAACACTTCATTGAATTTATTCCAGTATAGATGGTGGAAATGATCAAACTGACTGTTTATGTCTTTTTCATCAATTTCATACAGAGAAAGCCAATTCTGTTCTTTGAGAGCATTCCTAAAGTGTTCTATCTTTTTTTGCGAGAAAATACGTCTATACTTGCACTCTGTTTGCACTACATTTGTGTCAAAAACTATTTTTTGGGCTGTGTGGTCAGATATGTGTGTGTCAATGACATCGACTGTATGTGGTATCTCCACATTTGTGAAAATTCCATCAATGCCTGTTGCCGAGTTCTTTGTTATTCGAGTTGGTTGATATATTGTTTGCTTTATATTATATGTACCCATTAAGTCTAAGATAGTTCGTCTTTTATTTGATTCCTTTGTCATATCTACATTAAAGTCTCCTGTCAAAACAATCCCTGCATTTTCCTGATATAGCTTCTGTAAGATCTTTTCCAACGCTTCCATCATTGTATCAACATTTCCATCATTATAAATTGCAATACAGATGTGCTTCCTTTTTTCTATATGGTACTCCACTGCCACACATTCAAATATTCCTTTCATGGACATGTTTTTGATATCTTTTCTCTCTCTTGTAGGTAGGCCATTTCTGATGTAAATTGCTACTCCTCCGTGCTCTCTCTCCCTTCTACAAAAGCATGTTTCCAATGTGAAATCTGCTATTGTATGGCATCTCAGCTGTTCCTCCGTCTTCCAGTGTTCCGAAATACACAATACTTTCACTTCCTCATTTTCTCTTATCACTTCCTCCAATAGTTCTCTGGCATTTCCTACCGATCTCACATTCTGGTGTAGTATGCCAAATCCCAGATTACCCACATCATCATGTTGTCTACTGCATTTACTCTGTGCTCCATTTTGTACCATCCCAGCCGCTTCAAACTCTAAAAAGAATATTCATTATTTGTTTGAATGGTTTGTAGAAATTCTCTGTGCTTGTCAAAGTCGAAACGCTTGATTCCTACCCCAGCAGGCCAAAAGTCGGGGCTATAAAGTAATTCCTTTATATCCAAAGGTGCTGTTACCACAAATCTGTTTAGGCCATTTCCTTTCCCTGGAATTTCTTTAGTCCATATTTCGTTATCTGGTAGGCCAGTTTTTTGCTGTATATATGCTTGAACTTTGTCCTCCGTACACGCTTTATTTACTCTATATATGTAAATCCACAGTTTTCTCTTAACTCCTCCGAAATCTTCGCTATTTGTTACTCTACCTGTTCCTATCATCCCCATTCTTCTTTTGTTTATTTTCCTGTTCTGATATTGGTTTCCGTTTTCAGTCTTCCCATTTCCTCTTTCCGTTCCTTCAACACTTGTTCCTACCATTTTGTTTTCCTTCCATGATTGTTGACGTCGTGTTATAATTCGTTGTTGGGTAGGTTGGGTTGAAAGGTTTGTTAAGTTCGTTAAGTTTGTTTGTTTACTCTGACTTGTCATTTGTGGGATTTCTTCTTTCGGTTCATTTGAGCTACTTTCTTTTGCGCCTACTCTGCTTGCATATGTGTGGCCTCGTTTGGGTTGCTCGCATTTCCTATCTCTTTTTACTTCTTCCTCTGTTACCTCGATAATAGGAATTATGTTTATATCATTATCATCGGTTTTTTCTTTCCTAACCTTACTCAACTTTTCTTGAAGAAGTTCGCTGTTTAATGTAAGAACCTTATTTTTATCCCGCATTTCTTCCACTAGGAGCTTCAGGTAGTGTATTTCCATTTTCAATGATTCTATTTCAGATTTACCGCCCTCAGTTTCTTGCTCATTTTTTGCCTCACAGCAAACGACTGTTTTCTCATCGATTAACTTGACATTTTTTAACCTTCTGGTGCAGCTATCGTGAAAAACACCTAAACAGTTTCTGCACACATACACTTTACACGTTTTTGCACAACATTTGAAAATTTTATCCCCAGTATTCACCGGATTAATACCCAATTCATCAGGTTCTCTATCAGATACGTCCGTATCGTCCGCCATCTTAATAGACTAAACACCTTACCTGCTGTTGAACAAATTCTGGAAAGAGCTGTATGTGTTCAACTAAAGCAATACATGACTGAGAACAAAATATTATGTGAATACCAATCTGGATTCAGGGAGGGATATGGTTGTGAAACGGCGCTACAATATTATGTTATCAATAAATGGAATGAAGGGGAAGATGCGAGTAAAATAGTAGGGGTTATCTTTGTAGATCTGAAAAGGGCCTTTGAAACTGTTGACAGGACAAAGCTGTTTGTTTGCAATGTATACAAATGAGTGAAAGACTATCTGAAGAATAGGAGACAAAAAGTTAAAATAGAAGATGTACAGTCAGATGAGTTAGGTGTTGATTTGGGAGTACCACAAGGTAGCGTATTGGGACCATTGTTGTTTGTTTTGTATATAAATGACATTCAGTATGTGTTTCAAAACTGTAAATACCATTTGTTTGCCGATGATACAGTTATTTATATGGAGGGAAATCAATTGGACACTCTGGTGGAGGGCATAAACGATGACATGAAGAATTTGAAAGACTGGCTGGATGTAAATAGATTGAAGTTGAATGTCAGAAAAACGAAAGCTATGTTAATAGCAAACGCTAATGTCCGAGCACAATTCGAGGAAAGCAATTTGAGTTTTGAAGTTTATGGTGAAGGGATTGAACTTGTGGATGAAATTAAGTATCTGGGGGTGATAGTTGATAGTAGACTAAGGTTTGATAAACATATAGATTATACCCGTGGAAAAATTGCTAAAGAACTTTGTGTTTTATGTAGAGTAAGCAAGGATTTGTCATTGTATTCCAGAAAGTTGATTTATAACACAATTGTTTTGCCACATTTCAATTATTGCCCCACAATTGTGTACATGGCAAATCAGGGTGAAATATGAATATTACAGAAACTGCAAAATAGAGTAATGAGAGTTATATTACAATGTGATTACAAAACCTTGATTGAATATATGTTACATACCTTGAATTGGTTGGAGGTTAAATCATTTATAAAGTACAATGTCATGGTATTCATTCACTAGATAAACACAAACATGTGTCCTCAATATCTGAGAAATATATTGGTGAGGTTTAGTGCTGTTCATGACCATGATACTAGGGGTCAGGATAGTTTTGTTTTGAAGAAGGCGAATAAATCACAAACGCAGCGGTCAGTATTCTATATGGGTGGTGGTGGAATATAATAAACTTGGAAGTGAATTGAAGAGGAGATCACTGAATGGGTTTAAGAAGCATATTAAAGACATTATCAGAAGCGAATGTATTAATGTAATATAATAATTTTTGTATTCACATGTTACATATTATATATTGTTGAAATGTATAGCGAAGCGCTAAATAAATTTACTACTACTACTACTACATTTAGAATTTTATAGCTAATTCTTGATCCTCCATTTCTGTATTTTGCTATTTAAAATTATTTAAAGTTCTGCACAAAAATTTGAATTATATCTTCCACACTTCGCTTCAAAAATTAATTCAAAACTAAAAAGGGAGGGGAGAACCATTTTCCATTGAGGTTGCTCTACGAACGGCTGTTGACAGATCTCGGTCGAAGTCGGTAAACTCTCATGACGATTTCCATTGACTAGCTCCGATCGCTCTGAGAGTTTACCGACTCCTACCGAGATCTGTCAAAAGCCGATCTTAGAGCAACCTCAATGGAAAATGTTTCTCCCCTCCCTTTTTGCGCGTATGTATCATTTTGCCCAAATGTCTATAAGTTTCGGATTTTTTGCCAAAACTGGTCTAAAAGGATTAGGTTCAGTTCACTGATGAAGAATTTGAGGTCAAATTTGATTCAGTCCGGCCGGCCGGCCGTTGCCACGATAACTTGGGAACGAAAAAGATAGCGATACTTTCAGGGTAGGTGGCGCATCAAAATACGACGGACAAAAAAAAATTCTATATATCAGAACCTAAACATTCGCCATGACTGAAATTTTGCGAGAGCCTTCAGAACCTAACTCTACTACCAAGTTCCAAGTTCGAACACGATCGGATCTATATTGTTGGAGATTCGAGCAGCCTTGTGTGAGTTCAGTAGGTGGATGGGTGACCGTTGCCTCGAAAACTTTCGAACGAAAAGAGGTAGGGATAAGTGTAGGTTGCGCATCTGAGTAGGACAGATAAGTTCGTTGTTGGGCATAATCGGTCAAACGGTTTCGAAGTTATATCCATCTGGAATATCATTTCCTCGATAACTCAAAAAAATACAGACCCGATCGAATTGAAGCTTGGTACTTAACTAGCTGTAGAATGTCGACATACAGACGTGTGTGAAATTTTGTGAGGACCTTACCACTAGAAAACTTTTAAAAAATACTAGAAGATATTATGTATCTCAGGATAATTTGAGAACGGAAAGAACTAGCGACGAGTTATTGAAGCGAAGTGTGGAAGATTTAGTTACATAATTCCATGTTTTTATGTAGAACTTCAAAAATTTCAAATAGCAATCAAGAATTAGCTACAAAATTCCAAATCGATGAGGAGATTGTTCTAAAACATTCCCAATAAAATCCTTCAACTTTTGGAAGAATTTGTTTATCAGATTTTTCCATTAGGAAATTAAATTCTTCATCACTTTCGCTGCAACAGCTGTCCATTATCTCCAATAAGACACCAAGAAAACTATTATTATTAATTGTATATTTGATATTATTATTTTGAAAAATGAAAATCAACTATTCTGAAAACAAATAAACATAACCTAACGACTCGAGCGTAGACGTGTATACAAAAATTATAACCAATACAGTGGTCCAGTTTTTTTTTTGTGGCGCGCTTGTTTCCATTCGACTAGCAAAATATCCACATAAAAGGATGATAGAAATTGGTAGGTAGGTACTATAATTCGTTCCACCTGATTCCCTTATTTTACATCGCCACTTTGTGATCGAGGAAAGAATTTCGGTCTCGTGCTCCGAGGGTACCGGGTTCGATTCCCGGAGCGGAACTTGCTTTTTTCATTTTTCTTTCGTTTCGACCGAAAGAATAACTTCAAGGAACGTTATTCCTATAGACTGCGAAGTATCAGGAAAGACGTCGAAATATGATTAGTACCTGAATGGGTAACCGCTCTGGCTATGAATTTGAACAAGCGCGCCAAAGCAGATTCACCTCACGTCAGTGCTTTCCCAACGTTTTTAGCTCGCAGTTCAGGCGAACAGACTGCCTATCAATACCTCCAAATGTCTGTAATTTTAGAATGTTTGGCCTAGAATGGTCTCATGCGATTAGTTTCGACTCACTGCTCAAGAATCCCAGGTCAAACTTGATTCTGTTCGGCCGTCAGCACGATACGCTCGAACGCAATGAGTTAGAGAGTTGAAAATTTCAGGGTAGGTTTGGAATCAAAATGCGCCGGCTCAGTTCGTGAGCCACCGAGTGGTTTCAGAGTTATAGCCATCTGAAATATTGTTTTACCAATAACTCGAAAAATACTGATCTGATCGAATCAAAGCGCTATAGTTAGTTGAAAATTACCTACACGAATCCTTGTGCAAAATTTTGTGGGGATCGTATTGCTGGAAAATTAAAAAAAAATTATATTTAAAAAATTCTGTATCTCGGACTCTATCCGTCAGATATTGTTGAAATTCTGCGAGTGCCCTCAGAATCTTATTTTACAGTGAAATTCCAAATTTGAACTCAATCGGATCTTTATTGGTGAAGATATTGCCGAAATATCGAAATATTTCAACGATTTCGAAGATATGATTTTTCAAAATTTCAATAATGCATCGTCTTATATGTTTTCACAGAATGCGAATTCTATATGTCTGTGTTCACTGTTCATACATGTCATCTTATCTACCTATAACAGACATGTCAAATGTATTTTTGTTCTAACAAACAAACTATGATTAAATCCATAATGACCAATTATAGGATATTATAATTAACCCTACCCTATATGTCCTTGAATAATCCATATGATGATGGAAATATATAATTTGGTAAGTTTATCAAATTGGGTTCCGAATATCTTCAATGAAAACAAAACTGGAATATTGGCTAAGTTTCAATTGATATAGTATAATTTTCATAGTATATATATATATATACCTATATATATATTTTTTTTTTCATATATATACATATTGTTTTGACGGAGAGCTTTATATGTGTTAGCAGAGGTTG
Source organism: Halyzia sedecimguttata (assembly GCA_937662695.2). Classification (NCBI taxonomy): domain Eukaryota; kingdom Metazoa; phylum Arthropoda; class Insecta; order Coleoptera; family Coccinellidae; genus Halyzia; species Halyzia sedecimguttata. Next base: position 41,482,309 of record OW569412.2, read on the forward strand.
GTGTAACAGGGTACCATACAATTCGACGAATGATACAAGAGCTTAGGGAAAAACCTCAGCAAAAAAATCCTGTCTCCCCGTGAGTGTTGTGATTTGTAACTATTGTTCACAAAATTTACTGCAGTTTGAAAATATTGATAGGCAGAGTAGATTTGAGGAATGAATATCTCGGATAAGTCCGTTATGTCATTTTAATTTAGTTTCTTTTATGATGTAGTTCTATTATAAGAATCCATTGATATCATTCCCAACTCTGAGAAACCAATAATTTCGGAGATGATTTATCAAAGTTCGAACTAGAGCGCCAAAACTCCTGTCCAAAGGGCTTTACCACATTTTTTATATCCAACAGCACTGAATATTTTCGACCCAAGAGTGAAAGTATGTACATATTTGAACAGACCTTAGCCAACACAAACACAGCAACAGTGAATGTATGTATTCGAATAGGACCTTGCGCCACCACAGACATAGCACTGTTTATTTTTGAACCAACAGTGTATATATTTGAGTCGAAATTAATCGTTTGAGATTATTCTCGGCCAAAAAGGGATCGGTTTTTTTCGGCGCTTTTTTTTAAAGTTGGATTTATATTCTTGGAAATATTGGGAATATTATTTTTCCTGGAGCTAAGCAGCTTTGATCGATTTCAGTACCTGGATGGTTGGGATTATTACTTGGAATGTTTATAACATTACATGTTTTATTACTCAATGAAACTTCGATTGAGAATTATTTTTCAGGGGAGTATTCTGGTGCTCAAGGATTAGGTCTGTTAAGACTTCATTCTACATTTAGACATGACCTTAAAATATATGCATCTGATGAGGGGAGAGTACAAATGACTGCTGCAGCCTTTGCGAAGGGACTACTTGCTTTAGAAGGGGAGCTGACTCCAATATTGGTCCAGATGGTAAAAAGTGCAAATACTAATGGACTTCTTGACAATGACTGTGATAGCAGTAAATTTCAGAATATGTAAGTATTTTTTATGAGGGGTAAATCGATAGTCAGAGTGGTAGGATAATGCAGATGGTCTAACCATCTTGCTCTGAGTTACAATCTCAATCACACTTGTTTAGGCAGAGAGATAACCACTAATTATTACCCATACACGTACATTCGGACTGCAGTCTTCACCTGCAGGTTTTAATATATGCAGTTATACTTTTCCTATACAAGTGCACGACTCCGGCAGTCTCGGAATTAACAGTCCGTTGAGAAGTGTGACGCATGCAATGAGTATGACCCGACAATTCTGATCATCAGTCCATAACTTCAAATGAGTTCCAACATGTGGGAAAGCACCTCATTTAACAGATTTTATGGACAATTACCTTGTTCATTGTAGTTCAAGCGAAAATGTTGCTCCAATCGTCTAGAAGTCAATAAAGCTACAGATTTTTAATTGTTCTAAACTTTGTCCGGTTGCCATGGAGAGCTTGATTAACGACATAAGATTTTAGAAACATTCTTCATCCATTATTATCCCTGGCTATCTTGTTGCAAGAGCGAATGTTTTCCTTGTTCTGGACATTGGTTGTTGCAACAATTGTAGCTCCAGAAATGCAGCAATTTTGTTCTTCCTGTTTCTGTAACTGAACATTTTCAACGCTATCCCGCATCCTGTTGATATCAAATGAAAACTGATGGACAACTGTGCTTATGTCAAAATACGAGGCCAGTAGATTCAGGACTGTGAGTTCGAGACCTGACGATCTGATCATTTATAATTACATGAACTGATTCGTGCATGGTGCACAACAGTTTTGGGACTGCAGTCCGACTTTATGTGGACACTAGTTCAAAGTGATCATCTGTTGAACACTCGACTAATGAACTCCCCTCCTCCTGTTCTCTGAAGTGGTGAGAACCGTTTTCTCTATTTATAATCCAAGAGAAAAAATTGTACCTTGCATTCTGAAATTTATATCATACATAAATACAATTTTTGATTTATTTCCCTAATTAAGGACGGGACAAACTGGCGCGGCCGCATCCGCGATAAGTCGGCGGTCAGAGACGCGATCGAAATTAGCACCGAGTTTAGGCCACGTCTCAGGCCGCGCCAGTTTGTGCACCTACATGAATATCCATGTGTTTGTTTTGATCGCGGTCTCTACCGCTCTCTAATCGCTACCGAGGCCACGTCAGTTTGTCTAGTCCTTTAAAAGACTAGGCTAGTGAATTGAATTTTCTCTTTGTAGGTGTAAATCTAGGTTGCATGAACTGATGCAATTAGATCGAGATTTCACTCAAGAAGATAGAGATATGATTAACCCATGCAATTCGTCCAGCATAGCAGCTGCTTTGGAATTTGTTAAAAACCCTGTTATATGTTGTAAACATGTACATTCATTAATAAAATCTTTGATGGAAATAGTTCAAATTAAGAAGGATGATAGCAAAACCAAAGGTAAAGTTGATTACAAATTCAAGCTTATTTTCTCATACTTATCATAAAATTGTGCAATGTACTTTTTAGATGCAGTACTTTATCATGGAGAAACATGGGAACTCATGGGTCGTAGATGGGGTAAAATAGAAAAAGACTTCTTTACCAAAAACAAGACGTTTGATATCAGTAAGATTCCTGATATATATGACTGCATCAAGTACGATCTTCAACATAATCAGCACACTCTACAATTTGAACAGGCTGAAGAGCTGTATTTATATGCCAAGTATTTGGCTGATATAGTGATACCGCAGGAATATGGGCTTACTGCCCAAGAAAAATTGACTATTGGGCAAGGTATATGTACCCCGTTATTGAAGAAAATCAAAGCCGACTTACAACGAAACATTGAGGAGAATGAAGAGACTGTGAACAGGTTAAATCCTAGGTATTCTCATGGTGTCTCTAGTCCTGGCAGACATGTTAGAACAAGGCTGTATTTCACTAGCGAAAGTCATGTACATTCTTTGATAACTGTTTTGAGGCATGGTGGATTGTTAGATGTAAGTAGGATGTTAGATTCATACCTCTTTTTATAGCGTGTTAAAAAGGCCAATGTTTTTTTATTTGTTTATTACCTAAACAGATTACATGAATCCATAACAGTCATTATGCAAGTGGTTTGTGTATCACAGTGTGAAGCTACATAAAAAAGTTACTTACCACTAATTAACAGTCTCTGATCACAGATAAACTCACTAGTTTTTAGAGTCTTTGATCACATATTACTTACGGGATAACAATTTACATTTTATGTGATTTGGGATCGTTGATCCAATCTACTGTGACTAATCTTGCTCTCAGTAATATATGATTGAATCATTAGTATGTGTTGTGTCAAGCGGACAGTATAATAAGCAAATAAGAAATTTATTGGCAGACAACTTTCTTTGGGAGAGGAGCGGAACTAAAGATGGAAGAACCTGTGAATTCATTTTTTTTTCTGTATCACAACAAGAACACAGGTAATGTAAGAATGCGTAATTCTTCAATATAATTTTTTAATTTTGTCATATCATTCATAATAATATATTCAATATTTACACATTCATAACCATTAATATAATAAAAAAACATTTCTCATTAATTTGATATAAAAAATAAATACATGTTTATGCTACAATTTTAAACTGCTCAAAGATATATTCTGGTGAAGAACGTTTTTCATTAAACAAATGATCAAAACTTCAATGCGTTGTCAGAAGCCAATTACCATCCTTGTTGTATGCCTGTTTCCTAATCCTTTAAACAAACCAGAACATACGCCCAAAAACAAGTCAGTTTTTCATCTATGTATTCAGATATAAAGGTAGTTATTAACATATATTTATACTTTTCTATTTGAGGAAATATTAAAAAAACAACAACATTGATCAGTATGACTACAGAAAACAGAGAGGATATACATGAAATAATATGTTATCATAACATTTTTGTGCCTGAAAAGAACACTATAAACACAAAATATCAGAAAGACTAAATTAAATTAATAACAATGGTGCAATCACTCAAAATTATATTTTCTTTAAACAACAGGTTCTGTAAGCTTGAAATAATGAATGCCATAATTATTTTTCCTTTTAGATAACCAACGATGAGCAGTGGCGGAGGGCTATGGAATATGTCTCCATGGTATCAGAGCTAAACTATATGTCCCAAGTTGTCATCATGTTATATGAAGATCCAACCAAAGATCCTTCAAGTGAAGAAAGGTTTCATGTGGAACTCCATTTTAGTCCAGGTGTAAATTGCTGTGTCCAGAAGAATCTTCCTCCTGGTCCTGGATTTAGACCTCACTCAAGGAATGAATCTTCAAGTACAAAAACCTCTGTAAGATAATACATATAACTGTCGTATATATAATATTGTTCGGATTTTCCACAGAGTTCCAATAATTCAGCGACGCCAACTCCTCCTGAAGATGCGAAAAGTCAATGTTCACTGAGAATAGATGAGGAAAGTGAATCTACTTTAGATGACGACAAAGCAACTTCCAAATCATCCATTGAAACCTTGGAATCCAAAAATAACAATACCATATTTTTGCCGATATCTTCAGGAAATCGTAAATACCGTAACAAAACTAGTGATCCTATCCCAATTGGGTAAGTAGGTCAAATAGCATACTATAAAGAGAGGCACATATATTGCTACACTGTTTTAGATTTCCAAAAGTTAAAATTTGTATATAGTTTCATGATCTACAATTTTTGTCTGAGGTATTTTTATGATAAAACTTGCCGTTTTGCTGAAAATCGCGAAAAACTCATTTTTTGACCTTTGACCTTGAATAAAATGTTTTCCTTACAGGGGAAAGATGGGGAACTTTCAAATTTTGTTTTTAATGATATTTTAAACAATCTTACCGATTTGCAGCTTGGTGGAAATTTATGTAAATTCAAATGTCTAAATTGACCGGACTATATATTGAATATTGCTGCAAATATTCACTATTTTCTATTCTAAGTTATTGATTCTCTCTATTTGTCTCTAATTAATTCCTCAAAATAGGTCCATATGTAGGAGATAAGGCTGGTTTATGCTGGCTGGTAACTTTAACTTAAAAATTGAAACATAGATTTGTAACGCTATGGTTGATACTGAGACTGAATAATCCGTTTACTTATTATTAATAATAATAATTAATATGTTAACGGATTATTTAGTCTGATTATAAAGCATAACACTAAAACTAAATGTCTATATATATTATATATTTATGATAAAGTTAAAGTTACCAGCCAGCATAAACCAACCTTTACCCTGAATAAACTTTTGTCAGGAGTTTTGGTCTTAAGCTGCGTATAAACTACGTGCGGCAAGCCCTCGAATATTGTTACGCGAGGCGGCCTTGCGCTTTTTATCCAGGAATGCCTCGCTCGGCAACCCCGTTTACATTGCGCGAGGCGGCCTCGCGTATCAATGTTCGAGGGTTTGCCGCTCGTAGTTTATACGCACCTTTAAACTATGGATGATCTATTGAAATGGTGATTGAACCTATAATTGCCTAAGCTTCTCTAGTGTGTTGGGTGAAAACTAGAGAAGAAACAACTCAACAGAAGCTGCAAAACTTTCTTGTCTAGGTAACATTGCAGCTTTGGTTACTATGATATCTCACCAATTGAAATGTTGATGGACTGAGTTCTGTTGCATATAGATTTATTACAAAATACAGAGAAGAGCAACCATCACAAAATCAGGAGTCTCAGAGGCTGTATTCGTTGCAGAAAATAACATCTAACATTAATGAATTCATTAAAGAGTTAGAAGCAGACATAGCCATATGTGACCTATCACAAACATTTTAAACTAATGAAATTATAACAGTGGAAAAGTGTGCAGAGGTCTACCTTTTTGGGAAGTACAGAATAGCAACCCCTATTGTGGTCACTGGTCACTGGGAAATTATGTCCCCCTACAAAATATTCGTTCATGTCCCAGAGTTGTGTTCGAAAATTAACTCCACGGAGTAGAGTAGAGTTATTGAAGGTTTGACAGATTTACTCTAGAGTTACTCTGACACTGACACTGACAGTGACAGAAGGTGCCAATATCGGAAAATAGGTTATGTTGGTTTAAGAAAGATCCTATTATTATTGTTTTCTTCACATATATGTAACTCTAATCATAAATATATATTGTGAGCAGTATAAATACTATTAAATTACCTCACAAAACATTCATAAAACAGTTAGACAAAGATACTAGATTTTCCTTCCCATGATTTATGTCAATTTTGACAGGAGTAAAATGAACTCCGAGTCGAATACTCCGACTTTTCGGACGACTGTCACAGAGTAAAATTTACTCAACCTTTCAGTTTTCGAACGCAATGGAGTAAATATTACTCTACGGAGTTAATTTTCGAACGCAACTCTGAGGAACACAGATCCTCAGCGTCGGTCCGTTAATCCCAATACCTGACTGATTTTAATCCATCTGTATACCAAATGGATGACTTTTTATCCAATCGATTCACAAGGTCCATCGCACTCAGTTGGTCTCTTATGACCGTTGCAAAAGGTGTTTCGAAATCGATTATGGTTGGCATTACATCTGAGGGCTTTGTCCGGAGGTTTGAGGCCAGTTGGTACAGTATCCTCATATATCCTATCCGGTTAACAGGTAGGATTCTCCCATTACGAGAAGGTCTTATTGCATCCAGCAGGCTACATTTCCTTACATGTGAGTGCAAGGGAGGCAGATTAAGTATGACCTCAAGCTCTGCTGTGGGAAAAGTATAGCTAGCTCCTGTGGCACCAACACAGGGAATTTATGCAACCCACTGCGTGTGGTAAACACTACCGGTGTGTATAATCACATTGCCATTTCTGGTTTTAGCCCTCATGTCTTCCCAAATAGCCTTTTGCAGGCCCACATAGCCGTTGTGGCTTTGGAAATAATTTTTTCTATGTGTTTTTTCCAGTTGAGTTTACTATTTAGTATGACCCCTAGATATTCGCACCCACTGATGTAGTGCGGTTGGCTCAGGGGTAGAGCGTTCGACTTGGGAGCTGAAGCCCCAAGTTCAATCCCGAGGCTAGGAAAGAAATTTTCTAGTCACGGTAATCGCCACCATTCACTGTTGGGTCAAAAATTAACAGTGCTGTGCCTAAGGTGGTGTAAGGACACAGTAACAAAGCCCAAACAGAACACAACTGGTTCTCCCTACTAGCTCAATCTCTTCGAGAGCTTATGAGGGGTCTCCTTGGGGAAGACCTAGGCGGATCAGTATAATAATATACAATATACAAAATATACTGTATGTGTTCAGAGTCTTAGTGAAGGTTATCATGGTGGTCTTAGGGGGATTGACATTAAGCCCTTCTTCATCATGAGCGTATGCCTGGACATTGAAACCGCACGCCGAAAGCCTTCCCAGAAGTCCATCCATGACCAGGCTACACAGCAGTGGTGGTAGGTCCGCACCTTGTGGACAACTCCTGCATGTCAGCACAGTCACTTCTTTCTCCCCAGGTAGGCCGTGACGGCTCGCCCTTTCAGCATTGCCGATATCCAACAGTGGAGGGCTCTACCCCTTTGCGACTGGCAGCATTGCATATGGAGGTTAAAGGGTGACACCCCCAATATCACCAAACAGCAAGTAAGATCTGTCTTATGGAGAGCATTCTCGCCACCTCTAGACGTATGGATCTATAGGATTTAGGTTCTGAGAAACCTTTCCGTCCCACTTTGGGCATGCAAACTACCCTTGCTTCTCCCCATGTATCCACCTTTGATTAGGGAAGAGACGGAATACCGCATGCCATACTTCGCAACGCTATCGATCTGAAACCAAAACTTTGACAGTTTGGTGGACACCAAACGATGTGGTGGACATGTGTTTCTTGTGTTTATCTGAGCTTTTACGGAGTTGTTATAAAACTGTGTTATACATAATGGTATGATGTGCAGCTTACGGCTGTAAAAGCCCCAGCAGGAAAAAGGAGCCTGTTTCTGTGGTCATGTGGTGCCCATTTTATTTCAATGTCAGGGTAAATATTATCCGTCCTCTCTTTTGTATAGTCTAAGGTATCCACTCTAAAGTAGCTTGGTCCTATTGCCATAGAGCATGATAAAAACATTGTTTAGCCCAATATCTATATAGAGGTCTATAGAAAGTAGAGGGGATTGGTACATTTTGGAGAGGAAATAATGAAGCTTTGTGAAAATTCGCACCATTTTTTCCTTGTTCAATTTTACACTCAATGAATTGGAGTTATATCGTGGGATAGAAAACAAAGAGCCATCGACCTTCAGCTCTTCTTGTTGATTTTATTGTATAATTGATCTTTGATGTCATATTTCATTAAACTTAACATTGGTTTCCAAATGCAGCAATTCTCATACAGTTTGTGGACATGAAGCTGCCCATTTGGCAAAGAAGTTGAATGAAGAACTAGCCCAACAAGGCAAACGTAAGAATGGTAAAAATTATATGGCTAATAGAGCGCTATCCCCTGATCCAGAGCCAAGATCGAAGAGCTATGATAACAAGAGCCCAAAAAAAGGAAAAGGTATAGTCATAATATCAATTGACGGTGCTAGCTTTTTTAACATCAGCACATAATATCCTTTTATAAACAGTAGAAGCAAATTTAATATAAATTGGTTCTCAGATACAAACAGAATACTTCACAAAAGATTTCATAGTCGAAATATTCCGCATGTAAATTATGGTTTGCTGTTTAACATGACTAATTTTTTCAAACAGCTGAAAAAGTGCTATATCAAAGTTTGGACGCTGTTAATAGCTCAGGTATGAATCTCATACATATTGTATTATCATCAGGCCCATTAGATTTTTCATCTTCTGTGAAATATCATAGAACAATCTAAAATAAGATCATCATTTCATTTAACAATGAGTATTTAAAGTGGATATATTTTAATAATCATCCTGAGTTTTTTACAGAAGTAGGTAATGAATTTATAAACTTAAACATATTCAACTTGATTTTGCACTATGCTACTTGTAGATTGGATTTTCACGATCTTTGCTTTTTGATTATGAAGGCCATTATTTAGATCAGAGTATACATGTACCTACTTCTATTGATCTAAATTACAAACTATTAAGGCGGGTTTATACAGCAAATAAGATAAAATAAGAAACAAATTAAAATATAATAAGAATTAAGGGTTAAAAGGATCGGTTTATACAGAAGATCCAAAACAAAATAAGAATGAACCAATCAAATCGCGGCTTTTTGACGATCGTATGCAAGTTCTGTGAATTTCACTCTATGAGCATGCGCATTGTCATTTTCCAAACAAAATAAAATAAGAAATAAAGATGAAAGTTGGTCAACTCTAGTTCTTATTCTTATTTTATTTTAATTTGTTTCTTATTTAATTTTATTTGCTGTATACACCCGCCTTTAGAATGAAATATAGTAATTGCATTACTCGACAATATGTTGATTTTCCCAAACTTATACCGAAGATAGCATTCGATAATGAAATACTAGAATTAACCTTGTTCTTAAAATATTTTATAAAATTTCATATGATAGGTGTTTCAAAATGGACAGTCGATTTTAAGTGCATACAGTGGAGAAGTCAAATGGAGTAAATTCATTATATTGGTTACTGTACATATTTATGGAAAATACCTAAACACGTAAAATTCAAATTTTAAATTGTTATTCTCCTTCGTAAAAATGGGAACACTACCTTCAACCCCCTTCGAAAGACAGGTACAACCCCCAATTTTTCAAATAGTATGGGCTTGTGATACATCGTTTGAAAGGTCGCGTTATTCCCTATTCAGAAATGTTATCCTTTTCATGTTCATTTCCGAAATTTATCATAATATTACCTAGAATATTCCCAAATCTTATTACAATAATACTAAACTCATTTGCCTTCAAGGTGTGATAGAAAGAAAATGAATAAAAACCATAACATTATATTTTGCAGATGGTACCATGAAAAATACGTAAAACACTTTCTGTAGCAATGTTAGTTTATTTAGAATGCCTTCGCAAATTGTTTTGTGCTGATAAGTTGTAGTTTATAAATTGAAGTAGGTCGTTTCGTGAGAAATTTCCGAATTTTTCGCCTACAACACAAGAGACAATAAGTAAAAGAGAGAAGCAGTTTCGTGAGTTTGGGCATGTAAGGCAGATTACAAAAACAACTGCTAATTCACTGTGTGAGGATGTGAAATTGGACTTTGAAGAAAATCTACATAAATCGAGTAGAGATGCCTCCACAACATTCATTGTCAGCCATACATCGATTCTATTAAAACAAAATAAAATACTTCCCTATAAAATAGCTCTTGGAGCTCTTTGAAGACGATTTTGTAGGAGAACTTATTGTAAGAACGTGTTGTTTCCTGATGAGTGCACTTTTTCTCTCAACGGCCATGCTAATCGTCGAAATTGCCGCCACTGGTCTACCAAAAATCCTCACTGGATGAGAGAGGAACACACGCAATTCCCTCAAAAGGTTAATGTTTGGGCAGGAAATGATATGTATAAACCATATCATAGGCCTGTTTTTCATCGAGGGGAATTTGAATGACGATAATTATTTATCACTACTTCAAAATGATGTCGTTCCAAACTTGGCAAATTTATATCCTGATCAAAAAAATCCTCAAGTTCCACGGAATAAGATATGGTTTCAACAGGATGGAGCACCAACGCAATGTCCGCCAGTACCTCGACGCAATATTTCCAAATCGGTGGATTGGAAGGCTAGGAACGATGGAATGGCCAGCGCGATCCCCCTGATCTTAACCCATTATATTTCTTTTTATGGGGATATATTAAGAACATTGTGTTAAAAACTAAACCCCTTGATTGGAATGACCTAAAAGATCAAATAACGCTTGCGATTGGGTCGATCACTATTGAGATGTTGAAAGAAGAAATTCTACTTCATTAACATTCATAATTTTTTTGCTACATTTTGTATTACATTTTAGTTTTTGATTTTGTACCAAGTTGCGCTGATCACTTGATTTTATTTTTTTCTTATTTGATATTTGCAATAAAAGTGATTCTCTGAATAGAGAATGACGAGACCTTCCAAACGATGTATCACAAGCCCATACTTCCTATTTGAAAAGTTGGGGGTTGTACTTGTCTTTCGAAGGGGGTTCAAGGTAGGATTCGCATTTTTACGAATAAGAATTACAATTTAAAATTGACCTTTTTCGGAAAATTCCATAAATATGTACAGTTACTCATATAATGAATTTATTCCATTTGGCTTTTCCACACTGTATAATAATAATATTATGGAAAATAAAAAATGTTCACCGTGGCTTTGACTGATGGCATCTATTTGGGATGAATTCTCACAGAAATCTGGAAGTAGTCTAATTGCGTCAAGTTAACCAAACCCTCTCATCGCTTATGCAGAATGGCCATCATGGCATGAAATGTGTAGTATGTAGCTCCGTCCTATTTTATCGAGGAGTACTGACCCTCCTACAATCATATACCGGGTGGCCCACCACAGACGCGGAGCTCGTTTTGAGGGAGTAAATGAAGATATTTTGAGAACATTTTGTTGTGTTGTGTGGGGGGTGTTTGAAAGCACAATTTGAAATTATTTTCCTATATAACGGGTGTCCGAAAACAAAGATATAGACCAAAGTTATATTTTTTAAATGTAACACCCTGCATTTGGCCTCAAAAATTGAATGACAAGCTCAAATTATGATGAGTTTTTGTCAGATTACTTTATACCTTAGAAGCACCATTACGAGTATTTTTAAATAGCAATTAAATGATGAAACCGGTAACGCCGGCGATACAGACAGTATTTTTTTGATTAGACATATTGGCTACTCCTATGCAGAAAAAAAATTACCTCTGGAATATACAGTGTGTCATAATTAATTTTCAAACATCAACTACGAATAATGGTGAAAAACTTTCTTATTTCAAATGGCACACCCGGTATTTCTATATCCCGTTGAACGTAAAAATTAATTTCAAAATTATCTTCATAAGGTTTTCCTACACCTAAACCTGATAGTTTCTCAGCAATTTTCGACCATTATTTGAAGTTGATGTTTGAAAATTAATTATAATAGTGTGTATATTCCAGAGTTAAATTTTGTTTTTGGGGTAGTCAATATGTCTACTCGAAAAAATACTGTCTGTATTGCTGGCGTAACTGGTTTCTTCATTGATGGTGCCTTAGAAGCACCAGAAAGTGATCTGAAGAAGCTCATCATAGTTTGAGTTTGCCATTCTATTTCAGTCAAATACAGGGTGTTACATTCAAAAAAATGGAACTTTGTCTATCTTTGTTTTCGAACACCCTGTATATATGAAAATAATTTTAAAATGTATTCAAAATATCTTCATTTACTCCCTCAAAACGAGCTCCACCGCTGTGGTGGACCACCCGGTATATCATCCAATCGACATCTTGGTGATCCTGCCACTTCCAGAAGCTAGCATTATGGGAGTATTACATTTATAACCTTGCATTTGACTCCTTTGAGTCCCAAAATGGTCGTTACGGCGGGATGCCTACTTTTTCCCGCGTCCCAGTTTGGAGCTCCAAATTTAATATAAATTGAAAATACTCAATTACAACGACCAAGATTGATGAAGATATAAATGTATTCTGTCTAATTGATGTTTGTGAAAAGTTTGAGAAGATTAGTCCGATTGATGGTGATTTATGATAGTACAACTGAGACACTGAGGTTATACCACCCTTGGTGATCGGTTTATCCGAGACTCCCACTAGCCCCAGGGACACCAGGAGAAACGACTAAGATTTTCACTGAGATTGGGTACATAGCTTTAATGTGCTGAGCCCATGTTCAAACTTTCCCAAATAGGGGGATGCTGTAGATGCGCCACCGTTGTAGTAAGACACTTGGGCGTGCTTCCGATTCAGACAAACTGGCATCTGCACCATAATTGGAGTGGTACATTGTCAATGTAGAGAATTCATCCCTTCTCAGATGTGAACTAGCAATATTCATATATATTACATGTAAGGCTATAACCTTACAAATTTCGATCATCCGTAGTGAAAGATCCTCTAGTTTGAAGGTGATAAAGATGTTTCAATATTGTGTTGTACACAAATTAATCAGGAGTAGGTATATGAAAGTAATTTTATTGCCTGTGCATGATCAAAGTCAAGTTGATGTGGTTCGGACTCGTCTGTCAGGTTGTCCTATGCGATTGGTGCTACTTTTTTCCGCAAAAATATATCTCACCCTAAAGGTACTATGCCTTCTAGGGTTTGATATATTTTTGTATACTTTTTATATACCCTTGATATTCCTAACAACACATTACATAACTGCTTTTGTTGGTATTTTTTCACCTATCCAACTAGTACTTCCAAAGAAGTAAATCCAGTTTCGACTCTGGTATTATTTTTGAATAATTAAAAATTTAATGCTTGTGGCTTTTACTTGATGCAAATCCATATTAACTCAATGAAAAATTATATACGATTTACACTTATTTATTCAATATTGTGACGCGTTTCGTCGACACAGCGACTTCATCAGACTACATCATACTAAATTCTTAACAAGTTATTATCTCCCTATACCTAGATGACATGGACACAGAATCATTTAAAACTAATTACATGAGAAACTTATTTAAAACAAATTACATAATAGACTTATTTAAAACTAATTACATGAGATTTCACTGCTGGTTTCTTTGTACACATTAACAATAATTCATTCCTAATGCTTTTATTTATAAATTGATTCTCTATTTGAATAGATTGAGTAACGGTGAAAAATTTAGATCTAATTGTTCATTAACTAAATTACCCGTATGTTTTTCCCTATTTATTTCGACCATTTCCCAGTAATTAAGTTGCGCACCTTTATTCAAATTGTGTAGAATTTTGAAATCCGGGTTAAACTTATGTCCTTCTGCTAATAAATGATTCGAATAATTTGAATTAATTTTGTTGTTTTTGAAGCTGTGATGATGTTCCTTTATTCTTATGCCAAAATTTCTACCAGTTTTTCCTATATATGATTTGTCACAACTCCCGCAATTTAATTGATAAACACCGGATTTATCTTCTTTATTCCTTTTCGATTTATTGTTTTTTATGAATTTGGCAAGGTTATTATTTGTCCGGAATGAGATATTCACCTGTTGGTTTTGAAGAAACCTTTTAAGTTGTTGACTCGTTGTACCAAAATATGTTAAGCTATTGAATATTTTATTTTTATCCTTAGTTTCTGGAAATACTAAACTAATTGTTTTTCTAAATTGTTTTTTCGTCAACATTTTTCTGATTAACTCTGTGTTATATCCGTTGTTCACCGCTATTTGTTCGATAATTTCTAATTCTGTACCATAATTTTCTTCGGATAAAGGTATATTAATTAGCCGGTGTAACATACTATGAAATGCCGCGACTTTATGTTCGAATGGATGACACGAGGATCGATGAATGATTGTATCCGTATGGGATGGTTTCCTAAATATTGAAAAATCATGTTGATTGTTTTCCCGCGTTATTGTTAAATCCAAAAAATTAATTGCACCAATCAATTAATTTTTTGGATTTAACAATAACGCGGAAAAACAATCAACATGATTTTTCAATATTTAGGAAACCATCCCATACGGATACAATCATTCATCGATCCTCGTGTCATCCATTCGAACATAAAGTCGCGGCATTTCATAGTATGTTACACCGGCTAATTAATATACCTTTATCCGAAGAAAATTATGGTACAGAATTAGAAATTATCGAACAAATAGCGGTGAACAACGGATATGACACAGAATTAATCAGAAAAATGTTGACGAAAAAACAATTTAGAAAAACAATTAGTTTAGTATTTCCAGAAATTAAGGATAAAAATAAAATATTCAATAGCTTAACATATTTTGGTACAACGAGTCAACAACTTAAAAGGTTTCTTCAAAACCAACAGGTGAATATCTCATTCCGGACAAATAATAACCTTGCCAAATTCATAAAAAACAATAAATCGAAAAGGAATAAAGAAGATAAATCCGGTGTTTATCAATTAAATTGCGGGAGTTGTGACAAATCATATATAGGAAAAACTGGTAGAAATTTTGGCATAAGAATAAAGGAACATCATCACAGCTTCAAAAACAACAAAATTAATTCAAATTATTCGAATCATTTATTAGCAGAAGGACATAAGTTTAACCCGGATTTCAAAATTCTACACAATTTGAATAAAGGTGCGCAACTTAATTACTGGGAAATGGTCGAAATAAATAGGGAAAAACATACGGGTAATTTAGTTAATGAACAATTAGATCTAAATTTTTCACCGTTACTCAATCTATTCAAATAGAGAATCAATTTATAAATAAAAGCATTAGGAATGAATTATTGTTAATGTGTACAAAGAAACCAGCAGTGAAATCTCATGTAATTAGTTTTAAATAAGTCTATTATGTAATTTGTTTTAAATAAGTTTCGCATGTAATTAGTTTTAAATGATTCTGTGTCCATGTCATCTAGGTATAGGGAGATAATAACTTGTTAAGAATTTAGTATGATGTAGTCTGATGAAGTCGCTGTGTCGACGAAACGCGTCACAATATTGAATAAATAAGTGTAAATCGTATATAATTTTTCATTGAGTGAATAATTAATTCGAAAGGCATAGAGATTGAAAGTTTTTCCATTACTTAACAATTGTTCTTCATACAAATTTCGTTACAATTAGGATATTTTGGATCAACATATCAAAATAAATTTCAGTTTTAATAATGAAAGCAGTTTTGTTTTGAATGCATGTGCTTGGTCTAGTAAGTACTTTCCTTTTCAATCAATTGTTTTAACTTTCGATATAATCCTCATATGTATCACATTCATAATGTACAAAAAATATCTCTTCATTGCTCAAACTTTCTCAATATTCTCAAAATTTCCTTCGATCATTAAATATCGAAATTAATCAAATCCCAGTTTGGCCGAAATGAAATTGGACAATAACTAGGAATGCAATTATGATAGTTGTCGATAAATAGGAGTTTTTCCTATATATTAATTAAGATTCTGAATTCAATCAAAAAAATACAATTTATTTGGAAAACAATAATGATATAATAACATATTGAGAGGTCAAATGCCCTAACATAAAAAGTAGTATGTAGGGAAGTTCAACTTTTTTAAGCTTTTCCAATTGAATTCAAATTTTGCATGAAGTATATTTTGAATAAATTTTTATTGAATGCTCAAACAAGGTTTACCCTAGTGGCTAGACAGCATCATATTGTAAACTTTGCAAAATATGAAATGATATTGCCTCAAATAGTTATGGTCAAAATATATCTCCTCATGTAAAATTTTATGGAATATCTTTTCATATAATATTATATTCTAATGAAAATGTTGGTGAAGGTGAATGAAAATAATGTTGGCAAAATAATATATATCTTTCACTTACCATTCATTCATCATACAAATAGCTTTAGGTGGTGGCTATAAGTATTTAATAAATTGTTTCTTTTCTTCTACTACCTGCCTGCCTGGCTTCCTGAATACTAATTATTTAACAATTCGCTTATGCTTCTCATTTTAAAATATTACCTCACTCAAGAACAATTTGAGGAAGATCAATCTCACATATCTCTACCCAAAGTGCCAGTAATATTAATTAATTCCCAAACATTTCCTAACGTTAAAACTAGACCGAAATTGCTTTCTCAGCGAACAGTTTTGAGCACAATTGGAGGCTCAATCGATCTAGATAATGAACTGTTAACTGAAAAAATCCGCAAGTCTAAACCACAAAGTTCAACAAATGAACTTCCTTTAACTGAATTGAATTTAGAAATTTTCACCTCTAATCGAAATGACAACAGCAATTCAAAAATGAGTACTAATGAATTGCCCTTGAGTGATATTATGTTTAGACCACGTAGAAATACATTTTATGCAAAAGTAAACAGCGATTTTGATAACTCTAATAAGCGTGAATTGTCAAAGTATAAACAGAGATCATTTTCGGATCCAAATATACTTGATTCGGAGCATATATGTTGCTCAGATAGATTGCATTGGTTGAAAAAGAATAGTGAAGCTTCAGTAGTAAATGCTGATTATTCGAGCGATGTAGATGAAGATTCATTGTTAGTTTGTTTTTGCGAGAATTCTTTGTGGTTTAGACGTGCGCCGTCCACTCTCTTGTCTTTCTTAACTTCCCCGCCTAACTCGATGTATCCCAAACAAATACGATCCACCTCGCAACCATCTTCACCTTGTGTGACATCAAACCCTTGCATGTCCTATACAGAATCGAACAGCTCATCAGAAAAGCGCCATCGTCATAGTATAGCCGGGCAGATGAATTACTACAGGGTGATTCAGACTCCTATATTCGGATGGGATTGTCCATTCTCATTCAAGAGGACCACCTTAGGCAGTACCAATTCTTTGTTTAGTACCGCTGTAATTTCGGGAAGTTCCAGCGCGCCGAATCTAAGAGATATGATTCCTAGCGCGACTAGCGTTTCTGGTAAGTAACAATTTCGATATTGCCGTAATTGCGGAACAGGAATTATTGGAGAAAAGAATATGTACTTATGCTTGATCACGGTTTTGGCTTCATCAGTTGTATAGATTGTAGGGAAACTGGTTCTTAAATAACGTACTATCAATACGGCTCAGTAGAGACTCACCCTGTATATTCTTGGCAATTTTACGATGTACTTTAAAAGGATAACAAGCAATCTTGACTTTTGGAATTAGCTTGAGACGGGTACCGTCCTAGGTCGGTTCTCTGATGTTTCTTATTAAGTCTCCTAAACATGACGTCTGTTTCGGTATTGTGATCGATCAGTTCTTTGAGAATCATATTTTGTTCTAGAGACAGAGAGGGAGAGAAAATAACTTTATTGATTCAAAATTCAATGGCTATCGACCGAGTTTTGTTGTACATGTTAATATGACATAGTATCAACTCTTGTATTTGTCTGAGTAACATGATAATTTCATATTCATATGGTTTGATAAGATCATCAAGGAAGTATATTCACTAGTTAACTAGTATATTTAGGCTTGTTTTGGTTCACAATTCGGACTGTCCTAGAACCGTTCAAAGTAGTCACACATTCGTTTATTGTACTTGGACCTGCGTGAATGGGCGAAATCTTTCACACGCTACGTTTGTCCCAATCTTTAGAACCGATTCTGAACTGTCCCTACTGCGAACCAAAACAAGCCTTATATGTATTTAAATAGATATGGCACCTTTTGGCCTTGATAAGTTACACACCTCTGGCAAGTCCAAAGTCGAATTTAAGCGAATAATCGGAACAGTGCGGTTGAGACCAATCCCTTTCTATTATAACCGATCGGTTATGTTTAGCAAGAGATGGGTCCTTACCGCTCTGCTCCGCTTACTCGCTTAAATTCGACTCAAGTCTTCTAAGGATATTACTTATTACATGCTATTTTGGAACGCTATTGAATTACATTAGAGAGTTATTGACCGCCCAATAAAGAGGAGCAATATTAAAACCAGTGTTGATTTGACATCTGCAAATGCGCTTTATGATCCGCGGATACGGTTTCCTCTAATAACGTTAGTGCCTGTCCTTAATTGTGAAGGGTTGCTGCACCGTTTTAATTTCACCATAAATGAACGGATGACAATTTCGACGTCTGAAAGACATTTTGGTTTGTTTTGCAGTGCGTACTCTACATTAGTATGTATCTTATCAACACCTACATTGAAGGTCAGTCATCAAAACCAATATGGCCGCCAAAGTGGATGGATACGGTAAATTCAAAAGTTGAATTATAGGGTTTTTCTCATATTCAAACAAATTGCTGAATTTACTTGCCATGCAATAATGAGATGATTTTATTTAATAGTGCACCTATATTTTCCATGGGTCCTCTATTGGATGATTTTGAATCTTAACAAAAATAGCGTAATCTCCATGATCCTCAAGTGATGTCCTAGGACCAAGTTCCATACGTGCTACCACTGTGGATGGATTAAAAATTTGTAGCACTAGTTTAACATTCTGCTTTTCAATTGATGTTGGATATAAGGATATGGTAGGTCTACCAGTTATATCTTATATTTTTCAGAAGATGAACTTAGTCGACAGCATAAAAAAGGGGTCTTTTATTATCAGAAGGATGTTTAAATAGAATATTAAGGATGCTTATATAAAATAACGTCATTTACCACATCTCAGTCGCCATAGACTTCTATACTGCAAACCTCTCCTGTCCATCGCTTCCCTCCGCGTTCTTCGGGGTCTTCCTCTTGTTATTTGCGGAGGAACCCAATTGAGAACTTCAAATGGCCATCTCTCGTCACTCATTCTTGACATGTGCCCAAACTATTGTAGCCTCTTTGCTTCAATTGTGTCTATGATATCTGCATCAACCCACTCTAGCTCTTATCTCCTCATTCCTGACTCGATCCTGTAGCGTTAGTCTAGAGCAGCGCCTCCAATATCCCATCTCCATCGCTTTCATTATATTTTAAGTTGCGTTGTCATTTCCCATACTTCGGCCTCACATTTACATATTTCGTAATTGATCTTCCTTGGGCGATCCTTTTCTTTATTTCCATTTCCACTGGATCCGATTGCTATGAGTGTCACTCCGAGATAGGCATATTCATCTACTCTCTGTATTATTTAATCTCGCAGGATAAGATCACTCCAGCCATTATTCACAACAATATATTTTGTTATTGAGGTGTCTATGGTCATACCACACTCTATATATGCCTCATCTAATTTTCTCAACATATAATGAATATCTTCCTCATCTTTGGCTATGATGACCAGGTCGTCAGCAAAGTGTAGAGTGAAAAGTATATATTATTTTCCTATTGGAATTCCCATATTTCAACATTTTCTTCCCCTCCAGGCAAAAAATGTTGTCAACGCATGATCTTCCTGTCTTGAACCCTTTCTGCTCTTTTATGACATGTATTTCATCTCCTGTTCTATCTTTTATCATTCTACCATATAATCTAGACAATGAGTTGTTAACACTGAGTCCTCGGTAATTTAGGCATGAAACTAGTACGAATCTCCACTTGAAATCAAATTTCCAACGGTGAAGCATTCACTATTGACAAATAACACAGCTGTCAATTGAACTTTCATCCACCTTCGCCGCCATATTGTAAAAAGTGATGGAGAGTTGATTGGCCTTATATCTGGTGACTGATTATTAAGAATGTTAGGTTAGGACACTACAAATATATGACTAGGTGGCCAGTTGATACGGTAATAAAATTAGTCAGTTCCTTATTAAAGCACGGCAGTATTCAAAAGTTCCAATAACTCTCGTATCATCTGCAAACGTTGACTTTAAAGCTAAACCTGAAGTGGACGCATGGAGTACGGAACTAAGATGTCATTAGTTAGGATGGTCCGCGGTGAATATGAGATACGTACGAGCAAGGGCGTAGCCTGGGGGGGGTTTTGGGGGTTCAAACACCCCCCGAAATGTTATTTTTCTCTTAAAAAAAAAATTTTTTGCTGCAGAAAGTGACCCTTACACCCCCAAAACCCCCCCCCCCGATATTAATTCCTGGCTACGCCCTTGCGTACGAGGTCCCAGTGACACCACAGACAGTCTTGAATCAAGTGATTTCGGAAGAATGTTGCTGCAT
The DNA here is from genome assembly GCA_937662695.2 of Halyzia sedecimguttata. NCBI lineage: Eukaryota > Metazoa > Arthropoda > Insecta > Coleoptera > Coccinellidae > Halyzia > Halyzia sedecimguttata. Next base: position 41,502,879 of record OW569412.2, read on the forward strand.
TCTTCAAGTCTATATCCAATAGAATTACATGACGCGATAAGAAGTCACGCTATTTAAGGCCACGTTTCTCTGTTGTCTAGCGATGGAAACCGCGGTCAAACAACCCACAAACATTTGCATAGTATTTTCTCATGGTTTTATATGAGTATGTATTAACTTAAAATCTCATGGTGATGATATTGCTAAAAATCTAGAGCAACCTTCACCAAAATTCTAAAATGTTGAAATTCGAATCATAAGGCTCTAAAACAAGACGGTGAAATACGAAATACAACGGTGAAATATTTATTGATTTTAGCCACCAACAAATATTCCGCGTGGCCGGGCTAGATCACCTCATCGCTCAGTGTTCCCCAAAGAGGAAGGCGTCATTCAAGGGCAGACACAAACCGAGGGTTTCTTGGTTATTACCAATTATTCAGTGTGACTTAGCCGACACTGAATGAAACTGAAGACGTTCTAGGAAACATGAATCCATCAGCCGCGAACTGTTAGGGAAGGAATCCCACCAGCGGCACCTATGGAGATCCTTACGAACTCCGACCCTCTGCGATGTTCATTCTTTTGCCGTAAGAGGGTCAGGAATGGCAATGCCATCTACCTATAAAGCGACCTTTACATACTGAAAACGCCCGGTTCAGTGTGGTTAGATAAACCACCAACTAGTGAACATTCAATGAGTCCAGCCAAGCGAAATATTTGTTGATGGTTAAAATCAATAAATATTTCACCGTGTGTCTTGTTTTAGTTATTGGCAATTAGCCATAGTTCATCTCATTCAATAAGCCACTGCCACGAACTGTAACTATGAGCTGTTAGTGTGCATACAAAGTTTTTTGGGCAAAGCTCATAATTCTTTCCCCTGGTGTTAAAATTGGGATATCATCTATCTTCATTTCGGTTTATTATTTCTCAAAATACTAATTCCTGTACTACTGTTGCCATGATGACAAGCTATAAAACAGTGTGCAAACAAAGATGCATAGAAAACCTGGTGATTTTTCTTCCGACAATTCTTTCTTTTAGATAGTGGATTTTGGTATGGAAAAGAAATTCAGTCATTATCAAGTTAGGAAATAACATTTCGAACTTGATTATTCAAGTGAATAATCGCCTAGAAATATTGCTGTTTGGAATGTAGACTAGGGTGATTCATTTCCCCAAAATTTTTTTTGTTTTCGGTGCTCATGCAAAATATTAATCTACACATAGAAAAAAAAATTCTCACCAAGTTTGAGCTCTTAATATTAATTTTAAGTACTTACAATTTAAATTTAAAGTTTTACCATTTAAAATGCATGCAAAAAAATCTTTTTTTTTTTCAAATTTTTAATGCTTACCCGGCTTTTACAATATTGCAAATGGGTTTGATGGACCTTTTGGGGAATTTCATGCTCTTCAAAATTGCCTTAGAGTTTTTTTGTATAACTCGCTCCGGTTCACCAGTAGAAGTCGTCAAGTACAGTTTTTAATAAAAATATATTTTTTTCTAATTTTTTGAGCAAACCGCCAAAAGTAGGAAGAAAAAAAGACCGACTCATAAAATAAAAGTTATCCAACCAATATTCAATTAATTTACAGCCATTCTTATACCGAAAATGTAAGAAAATGATAAATATTAACTCATAATGTTATTTAGATTAATTTTTTTTATTTATTACCATAATATTTTAATTTACAGCCATTCTTATACCGAAAATGTAAGAAAATGATAAATATTAACTCATAATGTTATTTAGATTAATTTTTTTTATTTATTACCATTATATTTCTCTACACTAAGAACTTTTTAAAAATAAGAATGATTTTTTACTCACAATGAATACAAAAACAACATGAATTTATAAAAAAGCAACAACAATTTAATCAAAATATACAGAATGTTACGTTATTATGTAACATACTTCAAATGTAATAAACATCTAAATAGTTATAAATAACAAGTTCACAAATTTCAAATAACTAATGAAGTTATTGAAATCCTATCAAGATTTTAAAGCTGAGTAAAGCTTTTTGGCGCACGTTGGAAATTTTTTTCTGCATTGTTGAACCATTAATAATAAATATTGTTTCTGATCTTCATCATATGTCCCAAACTCGTTAAATTTTTCAACGAGTGCAACACATCGTTCAGCAGTGTCATTAACAACACGTAATTTTTTGAAAGTTTCGCAGCAAGTAATGTATTCTTGATCCGTTTCCCAGAAATCAGGGTCGATGTCTAAAAATTCACACGTCAAATTTAACTTATTGAAAATAGTGAGAGATTCTTGACTCTCAAAATTACTTATACTTTTAGACGCCATTATTTCAAGCTTTTTGCTGTCTAAAGTAAATCGAGGATATTTACTATTGCTCGATTTTTTGTTTTTAATAGAATCAACTATTTTCAATTTTTCTTCTCGGGATAGAGAAATATAATGGTAATAAATAAAAAAAATTAATCTAAATAAGATTATGAGTTAATATTGATCAATTTCTTACATTTTCCGGTATAAGAATGGCTGTAAATTAATTGAATATTGGTTGGATAACTTTTATTTTATGAGTCGGTCCTTTTTTCTTCCTACTTTTGGCGGTTTGCTCAAAAAATTAAAAAAATATATATTTTTATCAAAAACTGTACGTGACGACTTCTACTGGTGAACCGGAGCGAGTTATACCTACAAAAAAACTCTAGGGCAATTTTGAAGAGCATGAAATTACTCACAAGGTCCATCAAACCCATTTGCAATATTGCAAAAGCCGGGTAAGCATTAAAAATTTGAAAAAAAAAAGATTTTTTTACATGCATTTTAAATGGTAAAACTTTAAATTTAAATTGTAAGTACTTAAAATTAATATTAAGAGCTCAAACTTGGTGAGAATTTTTTTTTCTATGAGTAGATTAATATTTTGCATGAGCACCGAAAAAAAAAAAATTTGGGGAAATGAATCACCCTAATTGTAGACGTATACGAAACGAGTTAATTTACATCTCACAGAGGTCAAACAGAGTAGGTACAGACATCTCTGTCAATTTGGATACAATTCTTTGTAATACATCTCAATATCATATAAGTGAAGCAGCGAAATGCAGCTATCTTTGTGAGTGTCTTTATGTCTCCTTGCAATTTAAATCAGATTCAATCTTCTGACTCAACTTAACTCTGAGAGTTTGAAGCAGGTATATAATATATGCCGTCAATTTTTCATCTATTTCTGTTATTCGGAAAATAATTAATTTTCACCATAAATGCGTTCATTTCTATAGGCCTCCAGTAAAGTAACATATTTTTATTGTTGAAGAATTTAATAGAATTTTTGATCTTAAGTAAAATATCATAAATGTTTGCAGAAGCTTTTAAGAACAGATTCTGACAGTAAACGCTGATGTAAACTGTGTAAATCGGTTTTATTAGATACATGAACAAATATTACATATTAGTCCTAGCAAAGCGGGCGATTATCAGCTGTTATAATATATATTATTAACTATTTTTGTTTCTTACATAGTTACTTCAATTGTTGATTTTTATTTCATATTATACGAAACAACCTTGCCACAATTATGTAAAATATACACTAGAATTCGGCATACAATACAAATTTTATCATGTCCAAGTAAATTTCGGTTCTGCTTTCGGCCAAAACTGAGGCCGAGGCCGAGGTTTCTATTTCATCTTCAAATACTGCTTCATTCGGATACTAATTCGAGGACCTTTTCAAAAGCTAAGTGAATGCTACTCCAATTCAGAATTTATAACGCTGAAATAGTACTCGTATATACATAACTACATAGTAGGTACATACTTATTTACGCTAAATTCGAAAAGTCCACATCGCAGATGTTATAAATGTAGACATTTTGTTCGTCGTCCTCTATGAAAGGTGACATTTTACGTACTAATTTGCGGCCGTAAAATTGACTATTATTGAAGGCAAGTACTTTTTCGTCGACCTTTATGAAAAGTGATATTTTACGTACCTACTAATTTGTGGCCGTAAAATCGATTCTTATTGAAGGCAAGCACTTTGCGGACGAAAAAGTACTTTTTCATCGACCTCTATGAAGAGTGACATTTTACGTATTAATTTGCGACCATAAAATCGACTATTATTGAAGGCAGTTACTTTGCGGACGAGAAAGTACTTTCTTATCTCGTACGGCATGATACACAAACGTGTGTATGTGTCATTTGTTATTGTGAAATTATTTAAGAGGTCTGAAATTCATAAAAATATATGGAGGTCGACGAAAAAATGTAATATGCACCTCGACGGAAAACTCCTCGCCTGCTTGCTATCCGAGGATCCGCGTATGAACAATCACATCGAGAACGTTATAAAAGCGCCAATGCCGAGTTTAAACGCAACGGTTTTCAAAGTCTCGTGCGAATTAGACCTAAACGAACGACTTTTATGTCACATGTAAAAAATGTGCAATTGAAAAATTATGCACTTTTCGAGTTTTCAAATTTTGAAGTTGTCATTTTTGTATGAATAGTTTTCTTGACTGATGCAATATTGCGGAATAATAGTTCACCAAATATCTGCTTTTCAAGTTGAAAATGAAAAAGAACAAGTTGGTCAGCGAGTTTTCTATACGTCTTTGTTCAACATATTAACCGCCGTATTCACAAAGCATTCAATCTCCGTTAAGTCCTAACTGAGGTCCTCAGTTAAGGATAAATATGAATCGTGAATGAATATGAATCATGAATCGCCAGTCCTAAGGACTGGCTCAAATCTACATTCATCGTGCTTCCTAAAAAACATAGAGCTACAAAATGCAAAGACTATCGTACCATCAGTTTAATGAGTCATGTACTAAAGATTTTCCTCCGGATAATTCATCAAAGAGTTTATAAAAAAATCGATGAACAAATATCAAATACACAATTCGGTTTTCGCCGCGGCCTTGGCACCCGAGAAGCACTATTTACAACCCAAGTATTGGTCCAGAGGTGTAGAGATGTAAATCAGGACGTTTTCATGTGCGCCATAGATTTTGAAAAGGCTTTCGATAGAGTTCGTCACGAAAAAATGTTGAAAATTCTCAAAGACTCTGGTCTCGATGGTAATGACATTAGAATCATCGCAAACTTGTATTGGGGTCAGGTTGCCTGTGTCAGGGTTGGAAATCAATACTCTGAAGAAGTAGAGATCAAGCGTGGAGTCCGACAGGGCTGTATATTGTCACCACTTTTGTTCAATTTATATGCTGAAACAATACTCGATGAAGTGTTAGAACATGGTAAAGAAGGCATACTCATAAATGGCGTACTTATGAATAATATTAGGTACGCAGATGACACATTGTTAGTGACAGGATCAATTGAACAGCTGCAAGAGTTGTTGGACCGAATGGTGGTGATATGCGAGATATATGGGCTTAAACTTAACGCAAAGAAAACCAAGTTTATGATCATTAGTAAACAGGCAGCCGTAAATGATAATTATTATAACGTTAAAATTGGAAATGATTCAATTGGACGAGTAAATCAGCTAGTATATCTGGGTACTAGTATTAACGAAAGCTGGAACCTTAGTACGGAAATAAAATGTAGGATTGCTAAAGCACGAACAAATTTTATGAAGTTTAGAAAAATACTTTGCAGTCATGATCTCAATTCGGAACTTCGCATGAGAATGGTTCGCTGTTATATATTCCCAGTACTACTTTACGGGGTAGAAGCATGGACCTTGACGGAATCGCTTCTGAAGAAGCTGGAAGCATTCGAGATGTGGGTCTATCGCCGTATTTTAAAGATCAGTTGGGTAGATAGAGTCACAAACGAAAGGGTATTACAGCGCTTAAATAAAAGTTGCGAAGTCGTGAACACGGTAAAACGAAGAAAATTGGAGTACTTCGGTCACATAATGCGTCACCCAGAAAAGTACAACATACTGCACCTTGTCATCCAAGGCAAAATCATGGGGAAAAGAAGTGTTGGCCGCCGTACTACTTCCTGGCTTAAGAATCTGCGCCAATGGTTTGGAAGAACTACCAGTGAATTATTTCGCGCCGCTGTAAACAAGACTGTGATTGTTAGTATGCTGTGCAATATGAGAGCCTACGATCGACAAGCGGTCACGGCACCTTAAGAAGAAGAAGAATGAATCGCAACCTCAGTTACCCCCGGTTTCTGAAAGGCTGGTCAAAGTTAACAGAACTGTTAATGTCAAATCAGTCCGAGTTTTTGCGCTTTGCGCAACTCAGATGAGGGTTAACAAGAGATTGATCACTGATTAGTTAACATTTGTGTTGATCAGCCTTTCAGAAACCGGGGGTTAGGCTTGTTTCACATGCATACGGTTCCATTCGGTTCGGTTCGTTTTCGGTTTCAACCGAAAACGAATGAACCCCTTTCACACATATACGGTTCATATTAGGTTTTATATTATCTTCCGAAATACAGGTTCAATGCACAATTCCAATTTTTTCGCGACGTCAGATCCATCAAAGTCATTCAAAATTTGAACACAAGCATCTTTGTTTCCTGCGCCTTTATATTTTTCGGAAGTTTTGCCCCACAGCACTAGTTTAGATTTACAGCAGAAATCAGTCGATCCACATTTGGTAAACCATCATTTTCTCATGAATACTGAGATAGCAACAATATCCCGAACATATGTATTTATGTTTATATTTCTATATTTGAACAATTTGGGAAATATTGAAAGATATCTGCATTGTATATAGTATATTGTATCTATATACAATGATATCTGCTCGATATGAGGTTAAAACCACAGAACGAGACAGAAAACATATGTAAATATCTATTACAACGCTCCGGTTGATCTGTATTCCCTACACACGAATCCAAACCTGATTGAAGCCTATTCGTGTCGAGGGAGTATTCGGTGCTGTACGGTTTCTATTCGGTACCGAATCTGAACCGAAGTGCCGTTTCACACTTGTCGCCAGCGAACGAATGGAAACCGAAAACGAACCGAACCGAATGGAACCGTATGCATGTGAAACAAGCCTTAAAGTAGGTACTTAACGGTGGTGAAATAGGCCAACACGTTAATTTTCACGTTTACTCACGATGGGATTCTTATTGATCCCTAACTGAGGATCTCAGTTAGGACTTAACGGAGATTGAATGCTTTGTGAATACGGCGGTTTGTCTTCTTCCCTAAAATAATGTTAAGTAAGGATCTATCACAACGTTACCTTTGGAAGGCATGTTTAGTTAAAGATAATTGAAGTACAAATAACAATGACATTATTATCGTCCTAATCATCAATTCAAATCATACGCAGTGTATCCCAGAACTTTGTACCAAAATGAAACGACCTTTGAGCGAAAATTTGGACAATTGTTGAAAAACCAAGATCCAAAAAAAATTTCTAGTTCCAATCATATTCATGTTGACACTAATATTGCCTAGTTACCAAAAGAAATTATGTTAGGTAGTTATTATTCAATTTTTGAAAGAGTTATATTTAAACAAAAATCCATGGTTTCCGGCATGAATTTTTGCACATTGATCTGAAATCTAATTTCAAGATAAGTTTACAAGCGTTACACTCAAAAAGTTCAAATTCTCCAAGATAATCGACATTTTTTTTAAATGGCAATTTCCGTCTAAACCAGAAGTCGCAGTTGGCCGGATTTCAAACGATTTTTTTATCGTTTTTGATGCATCAACTTTTTGTAAAAAAACAAATTCAGAAATATTAATAGAAAAATCATTCTTTGGCGGAGTTGCTGGGAAGCACTGTATGTTATTTTCTCGAAAACAGTTTGATTTTTAGATTATTAGTAAAATATTAAAGTTCATCTCAAGCGTCATAAATTCTTTTAGTTCTACGAACAATTCTTATCGCTTTGGATAGCTGTTGTTTTTGTGCACTTTTGCAGGTTTAGAAGGATTTGGTGGAGTTCCACCCATCAGGCCATTGGAAACTTTGCACAACGCTCTGTCACTCCGACAAATAGACGCATTCTTGGATTGCATGACTAAAGCATCGTTATTCAAAACACCTTCATCTACACCCCCCAAGTACCCTTCTACACCATTGCCTACTCCTGTTGGCTCTCAATCAACATCTACAACTTTATCGTCTCTTGGAGAGCAACCCTTGAAGAGCCCTTGCAATAGTAAGTATATACTGAGTGACTTTAAAAGTGTTGAATAATTTCTTCAACTTGATTTTTGCAAAAAAAATGAAAAAAATTTAATGCTTGTGGCTTTTAATTGATGCAAATCCATATTAACTCAAATGAAAATTTATATATGATTTACACTTAAGACACACGAAATATTCATTGATTTTAACCATCAACAAATATTCCGCGTGAGCCAAGCTAGGTCACCCCATCGCTCAGTGTTCCTCCATAAAGGAAAGCGTCATTCATGGACAGACACGAACCGCGGTTTCATGGTTGTTATCATCCATCAGCGTGACTTAGCACCCTGAATGAACAACCCAAGGAGCTCTAGGAAACTTAATTCCATCAGTTGCGAACTTGTAGGGAGAGAATCCCACCAGCCTATGGAATTTCTTACTAACTTCGACCCTCTGCGATGAAGAAACCTTGGGCGATGTTCAGCGAAGTTCGTTCTTTTGCCAAAACCGCGAATGTGAAAATTTATAGCGTAATTTGAGGCGTTTGAATATTCACAGAATTTCAGTAGCTCCACACTCTCGCGAAACGATGATCAGGCCAGCCAGACTGGGGTTATGCATTTCCGAAGACATTTGTGCTTTTGTCATTGAATGCTTCCAAGTCTTACGTCGTTGTTTGTGTACATAGCTGAAAAACGGCAAATTTACACATTCGGGGTTTTGGCATTGTAGGTACAGGGCTATTCACTATAAATTACCCACCCTTATCATCGTTATTATTGCCTACAGGAAAAATAGTTGAAGGTAAAAGTTGTGCGCTTATGACTTAATTTTGCTATTTTTGCTTTAAAAAATACAGAGACGCGCAGATTTCAGGGGATAAATTTTTTTTATATTTTTTCAAATGGGACACCCTGTATATTATTGAATTTTTGGAATGGTCTTTTTTTCCTGATTTCAGAAATATACCATATGTTACCCCTATTTTATACCGTTTTCGAGTTATTAGACGTCGATTAATGGTGAATTCATGCACTACGTATTTTAGTCTTAACATAACTTAATCATAAACTTAAGGTGAAACTATAATTTTTGCGCGTATGTTCTGGGGAACATCGCGTTATAGTTTTGCCCAAATGTGAAATTTAATTCTGTGGTGCCGTACGGCCGTACGGCCGTCCGGCCGTTGCCACGATAACTTGAGAACGGAAAGAGCTAGCGACTTGAAATTTTCAGGGAAGGTGGCACATCCCAATACGACGGACAAGTTCGTTAATGGGTATATTCGGCCCAATGGTTTCCGAGTAATAATTTTGTTTTCAACCAAAATAAATCCGATCGAATTTAAACTTGGTGAATAGTTGTAGAATATAGACCTAAGCACGTTTGTGAAATTTTGTGAGAATCGTATCGCTAGAAAATTATTAAAAAATTATTAAAAAATATTTTTGTTGTCACGATAACCTGAGAACGGAAGGAGATAGCGGCTTGAAAATTTCAGGTTAGGTTGTGCACCTGAATGCGACATTTGAGTTTGTTTATGAGCATAATCGTCCAAACGGTTTTAGAGTTATAGCCATCTGAAATTTTCTGAAATTTGGTAGTTTTTTGTTCCTCATTAACTCGAAGAATACAAAACCGATTGAATTCAAACATTGTTATTAGTTGAAGAATGCCAACGCGAAAATTCTTGCAGAATTTCGTGAGGATGGTATAACTAAAAAATTTAAAAAAAAATAGTTGAAAATTATTGAAAACAAATCTATATATCATAAACTATTCGTCCGGCATGGCTGAAATTTTGGAACAGCCTTCAGAACCTAACTCTACTGCAGAATTCCAAGTTTGAACATGATCGGATCTATATTGTTGGAGAACCGGGCAGCCTTTTGTGAGTTCGGTAGCGTAGTGGTAGCCAAGTGTAGCAGATGGGAATCGTCGTATGATAATATGTAGTCTATGGTCGTATTTTTGCGAGAACCTTCAAAAATAAAATAAAAATATGAATGTCATGATGACATATTTTCGCTCGTATATTATGGGAAAATCGTCTTATATCATCACAAATCTATGGCAGATGATAGCCCTACATTAGTGGTCAGACCTGGTTTTGAAAGAGATCCTCCTTAGGAGGAGGCAACTAAATATTGAAGGGATTTCTATGAGCAAGAGTGAATATCTTTGAGAAATAGAGAAGGCGATTCTTCTTCAAGAGATCCATGTGCCTTCAGAGGAGTATATTTGCGAGAGGGGACTTTTGAAAGGTTATGTATTATTTTTAATATGAAATCGCTGAAATTTTGCTGAAGGCTTCTGATCTTGTAAGGTGTGAGGCTCATTTGTGGATATTAAATCTTGTGATGGGTAGAGAGGAATTTTAGGCCATGTAGGCCACTAAGGCCCACTTGCACGAATGCGGGTTATCTAATTAAATCCGGATTAACTCTAAACCTAGGGTTAAATTGATAATAGGTCTTGCACCTTCAAGAGTTAGAGCCTAACCCTGGGTTAAAACTATAAAAATTTAACCCGGCAAAATAGCAGGGTTAAATGGCTAAGTCCGGGTTAGTCATGTAAAAATTGACATTTCTAATTTAAATAGTTTCGATTTGTGATGAATTTCTGGTAAATAATAAATATTAGCAGTGATCGGTAACTTGCTTGTGTGGTATTTCTGAGAAAATGATTAATTGATATACTACAAACTACATTCTGATCTACGCATGCGCCCCGTTTTAACCTCAACATCGAATCTGAATCTGATCAAAACACAAAACATAAACAAAATATTCTCAATCCACGAAGTACGAACGAGTATTCCTTCCGTTGAAAATAATCGAGATTACCTTGTATTTGAAGATTGGAGGAATCTAGAAATATTGTTTACGTATGTGAAAGAAATTCCAAATTATGGAGAACTGTGGAAAAGTTGTTCAGAAAGAAGATATCTGGTATATGTCCTTCAGGATTTCTGGCTAAAAATCAGCAGTAAGTAATAGAAGTGAATTGAATGAATTACTTTACTCAGAAAAATCCAAGTCTTAATATTTCCTTTCAGGTTGGAATGAATTAAGGTCCAGTTGACGTAGAGCAAAAAAGTAATGCTTTTCGACAAATAGAATGCATGAGTTACTCTTGGAGTTACTGCAGATAGAATTCTTAAAAACAAGGTATATGGAACTTAGTCGATTGAATATTTGTGTAGATTAAGTATATCTCATGAGAAAATTTAATATTGATAAGAGGCAACCAAGATGACATGAACACTAAAATTTTTAAAGTTCAAGAGTGGAATAGCCAAGAAGAAAATCTAGTGTTTCTATTCAAACAAATTGGTGGTGGTTCTCATATCGTTGAAATGACAAAGGGACGTATCTGCAATAAGCAAGTTTCAAGATATTCTCGTTTTGAAATTCGAGAGTGAACGATAAATCAGGGAGTGAACGAAATAAACCGTAAATGCTCGATTCAAGGTGCATTTAAATATGTTCCGCAATCTACTAAGGAAGTGGTTGTTATGAGTAGGCTATGACTATAAAAAATAAAGCCAACTCAAAATTTTACATTTTACACTTAATTCTGTTTTGTCATTTTGCCGAAGCTATATATATTATGGGATAAGTATTCTATTCATCATGTACTTAGGTGAAAACCACCCAGTGACTTGCCTAAGCTGTCGTAAGGATACATTAATAAAATATATACAGAACAAAACTGACTCTCCTAGGAGCTTCTGTGGGATCATCTTAGGGAAGACCTAGAATGGTTAGTATAATCATAAACATGTCATTAGCAAGCAAAACTGCATGAATTACATTTCAAATGACTTCTGCACCTACCCTATTATTCAGATTTGGCCACTTTTACCTGTTTACACATAACATTTGCATAATACTATTGCACAAAAAAAAACAGTTGAATTACGCTTAGACCAGTGAATTTTGAACAATTTTCTGTTTTCCTGAAATCATGGGTCTCTTACGATCCATCATCAGGGTGTTTGGATGCCAGCGTGTACCTATATAATAGGCATTTTTTTAACGAAACATTTTAATTTTTCTAATTGCAGAATATTTTAAAATATAGGAGTAGAAGGTGATGCAATATAACATGTGTGTAGGTATATATTATGTATATTGTTTTCCCGTGGAACTTCAGGTATATGTTTCTTAAATGCTTGTTGCTTAGCATGCTTAACAATGAATACCTCTGAAGAACAGATTTTACTAATATTATAATAGAATGGCTTGATAATTCAACGCTAACTTTGAAAATGATGTATCCTAGTGTTGCGGAGGAAAATCCAAGTATATTTTACAACGAGAAGTAGTATATAAGGAAACGGAGAAAGTCAGTTATCATATTTTAATAATAATCTATATACAAGTATTTATCCTCCCTGCAGTGTTTCACGAATCCTCCATGATTATGTGGGCAGCAGTGGTCCAAACTCGAAAAAATGTATTGCATGCTGCTTGATGTAGTATTGAATTTTCAAAATGAATGTTTTTCTTGATCTCTCTTGAAGTAAATAATCGAATATGTTAATAGAGTTTTATTCGAAATTATTTCCTTTGTTTGTATTACGGCTTCAGTGAGGTATACAATTTTTTTGTTCACTGAGGGCTGATATATTTTACGACCTGTAAACTGTCAAGTAGCCTTACCGAAAGGAAAGTAATCTGTAAATGTTCACTTTAAAGGGGATCAGTAAATTCAACGAGCACATAGTTGACGAATACTTTACGGAGAGGTTGAATAAATCGGCCCTTAGTAGATAGTATAAAACAATATATAGATTGGTATCTAAATAAATGAATCTTATTTTCACAATAACTCTTTTCCCCTAACCCATGAAAACAAATTTTCACAGACAATTTACATGAATCATTAGCTTCAAACGTTCATTATCTTGAAATACAAATGAATAAGTGGAAATTTAATTTTAATATATCAATATTGAATGGAATATTTAGAGTTTATCTATAATTTCAGATATCTCATCTCATCAACGAGTGACAAAAGTATTGAAATTGATTATGCATTAAACGATGTGTTCAAATGTCAAATTATTACCATATTCCATATCGACAGACATTCTTGTAATGATTATGAAGAATTAAAAAGGTTTTTTTATTAAATATTTAAAACTGTAATTAGTTCTTTGAAATACCATTGAATGAAGAAATTCTTGTAAGTTAACAAAATATCTTTATTTGAACAATAAAAATGCATCATTTTATTAAAATGATAGTTTGACTATCCAATTGCTTATTTTCTTTATAATATTTTTGCTGTAAGTCAGTATAGCTTAGAACTTTCAAAGTAAAGTCTAACAATATTAATTTAAATGATATTATAAATAAAAAAACAATATATTTCAACAATGTTTCTTGAATTATAGACTTTACAGAATAAAATAGGTAGGTATACTTCTAATAGCTTAGAACTTTCAAAGTAACGTCCAACAATATTAATTTAAATGATATTATAAATAAAAAAAAAATTGGTTCAAGCACTGACGTGAAGTCAGGAGCTTTTGCGCGTGTGTTCTGTTGTCCATTCTCCTGTATTGGACACTTTTAATCGAATTTACCATGGTGAATTCTATTGTCTATTCTCCTGTATTGGACACTCTTAATCGAAAAAAAAAAATTGGTTCAAGCACTGACGTGAATCAGGAGCTTTTGCTCTTCTTAATCGAATTTACCATGATGAATTCTATTGTCCGTTCTCCTGATTGGACCCTCTTAATCGAAAAAAAAATTGGTTCAAGCACTGACGTGAAGTCAGGAGCTTTTGCGCGTATGTTCTATTGTCCATACTCCTGTAATGAACACTCTTCTTAATCGAATTTACCATGATGAATTCTATTGTCCATTCTCCTGTATTGGACACTCTTCTTAATCGAATTCACCATGATGAATTCTATTGTCCATTCTCCTGTATTGGAGACTCTTCTTAATCGAATTTGCCATGATTGTCCATTCTGGACAATAGAATTCATCATGGCAAATTCGATTAAGAAGAGTCTCCAATACAGGAGAATGGACAATAGAATTCATCATGGTGAATTCGATTAAGAAGAGTGTCCAATACAGGAGAATGGACAATAGAATTCATCATGGTAAATTCGATTAAGAAGAGTGTTCATTACAGGAGTATGGACAATAGAACATACGCGCAAAAGCTCCTGACTTCACGTCAGTGCTTGAACCAATTTTTTTTTTATGGTAATGTTCATGCACGCGACTTAAGGACTTTTTGCGCGTATGTTCTGGGGAATATCGCGTTATCATTTTGCCCAAATGTCTGTAATTTTCGAATTTTTTGACGAAAATGGTCTCAAACGATTTAGTTCAACTCCCCAATGAAGAATTCGAGGTCAAATTTGATTCTGTCCGGCCGTTGCCACGATAACTTGAGAATGAAAAGAGATAGCGACTTGAAATTTTCAGGGTAGGTGGCGCATCCCAATACAACGGACAAGTTCGTTAATGGGCATAATCGGCCCATTGGTTTCCGAGTAAAAATTTTGTTTTCAACCAATATAAATCCGATCGAATTGAAACTTGGTGAGTAGTTGTAGAATATGAACCTAAGCACGTTTGTGAAATTTTGTGCGAATCGTATGGCTAGAAAATTATTAAAAAATATTTTTGTTGTCACGATAACTTCAGAACGGAAAGAGATAGCGGCTTGAAGTTTTCAGGTTAGGATGTGCATCAGAACGCGACATTTCAGTTTGTTTAAGAGCATAATCGGCCAAACGGTTTCAGAGTTATAGCCATCTGAAATTTGGTTGTTTTTTGTTCCTCATTAACTCGAAAAATACTAAACCTATTGAATTCAAACATGGTTATTAGTTGTAGAATGCCGACGCGAAAATACTTGCAAAATTTCGTGAGGATAGTATTTGTAGAAAATTTTTAAAAAATCATTGAAAATTGAAAAAAAAAATATATGTATCAGTAACTATTCGTTTGAAATTGCTGAAATTTTGCCAGAGCCTTTATAACCTAACTCTACTGCCAAGTTTCAAGTTTTAACACGATCGGTGAAATATTGTTGGAGATTCGAGCAGCCTTGTGTGAGTTCCGTAGATGGGTGACCGTTGCCTCGATAACTTTCGAACGAAAGGAGATAGGGACTTGCAATTTTCAGGGTAGGTTGCGTATCCGAATGGGAGAGTTGAGTTCGTTTTGGGCATAATCGGTCTAACGCTTTCCGAGTTATACCCACCTGGAATATTATTTCCTTGATAATTGAAGAAATAAAGATTCGATCGAATTGAAGCTTGGTATGTAACTGGTAGTAGAAAATCAACATAAAGACGTGTTTCAAATTTTGTAAGGACCGTACCCATAGAAAATTTGAAAAAAAAAAATTTACGAACCGTACCCCTAGAAAATTTAAAAAAATCAAGAAAAAAAATTGGTTCAAGCACTGACGTGAAGTCAGAAGCTTTTGCGCGTATGTTCTATTGTCCATTCTTCTGTATTGAAATTTACCATGGTAAATTCGATTAAGGGTGTCCAATACAGGAGAATGGACAATAGAACATACGCGCAAAAGCTTCTGACTTCACGTCAGTGCTTGAACCAATTTTTGGCGCTCTAGTTCCTCGGAACTGAGTGCTTATCAATTTGCCCAAATGTCTGTAATTTTCGAATTTTTCGATGAAAATGGTCTTAAACGATTTGGTTCGACTCACTGATCAAGAATCCGTGGTCGAAAATCATTCTGTCCGGCCGGCCGTAGGCACGATAACTCTCGAACGGAATGAGCTAGACAGTTGAAATTTTCAGAGTAGGTTTGGGAGAGAAATATCTCGGCTAAGTTCGTTATTGGGCAAAATCGGACAGATGGTTTCGGAGTAACAAAAAAAATTTTTTTTTTACAAAACAAATTCAAAATTAATTTTTTTTCAATAAGTAGTTTTACCATAAGAATCCAATGATATCATTTTTAACTCCAACAAGCTAATACTTTCGGAGATATGATTTTTCAAAATTTCAATAATAAATCGTATTTCAACGTTGTCACACAATGATATAATTATTCTATGTATGAATTGTCATAATGTCAACTTATTTTCCTGAGACATGTCATTATCTAATCAATCGAAGAATTGTGAGCGAAGTGAGAAAAATCTCAGTTGTTTGCTCCGAAATTAGTTTTTCTCAGAAAAGTCTTACATTTCGGAACGGAACATGAAGTAAGAGATCTGAGAGTAGTGAGACTTCTTTTCATCCATAGACATAGATATAACTCTCGAACGGAATGAGCTAGGTAGTTGAAATTTTCAGAGTAGGTTAGGGAGATGAATATCTCGGTTAAGTTCGTTATTTGGCAAAATTGGCCAGATTTAATTTGATTTCTTCCATGGTGCAGTTCTCATTCTCATGATTGCTCATTTAATCTTGATAAATAAACTATCTCCCAAAACGGTCTTCAAAGATTGTGATGCTGCAGACGACTCTCCCTCCACACCTGCTATCATCTTCGCTACCTTATTTTTGTGCAGCATACTGTCAGCCAGATAGCCTTCTGCAACAGACGAACTTTTCCAACCACCATGTCTCTTGAGTGTTGTCATTGAGGCTCCCGCATCGGCAACCAATGTCGCGGATGTTCGTCTTCCACAATGGCCTGTATACGTTTTCGGATTATCTAAACCCAACCATTCAGCAACCTTACTGGGAATCTTTCCGAAGGTATTTTTGCCGACAGGCTGAAGAGTACACTTCTTATTCCTATAAGCTACGAAGAACCTAAGAACGCCTTGCGGACACAACGCCGAATACTCCCTCACCAAACGAGCAGTACCCAGATCTTCTTCATCAATTATAGTGAATATTCTGTTTATATCATTCTTAGTCTTTGAGACTTTGATTATGATTACCGACCCACGATCTTCGATATCTGAAGATAGCATATTCACCAACTCTTGTGTTCTGCAGGCGCCAAAGATTTCCATTATTAAAACAACCTTCAAAATTATGAATGTAAAAATCTCATCAACAAAGGAAATCTAAATGAAACTTTTACCTTATACATCAAAAAAACGTCATTAGGAGCTTCACTCAAGAATGTCTTGAGCTGCTCCCGGGACAACACTGCTGATTTTTTAGGAACGTATCCTATATTTTTGTTCTTAACAAACGCTTCGACTTCATCGAATAATTTGACATCAGTTTTTTCCTTCGAATGTAGCATAGATCTTAACATCGATAGTTTCGGCCATAACGTGTTTGGAGAATATTTCTGCGACTGGGGATCTAATGAATTAATCATACATCAAGAATAACAAGAATCAGAGCAACATACCAAATCTTGGAAATATGCTAACAAAATATTATCGCTCACACCGTCCACCAAATTTTTTCTTTTCCACTCCTGAAAGCATTCGTACTCTTTACTGTAGGCAGCTTGAGATTTGGCCGGAACCAAAGATTCACGGGCCTTTGCCGCTTGAGTTTTGACGTAGTTCGACATTTTTTCAATAATTTTATTTTTGACAAGACGTCAAAATGAAAACAGTCAACCAAGATTCTCAGAAACATGGCCCATAGCAACATTAAAAATTTAATTATTACAAAAATATACAATCTAATAATAATTTTTCCATATCAGATTGTTTCAATCAGAAAAAAACTATTGATTACACCACGGGAAATATGAATACATTCATTTCCCTCGGTTGTCTATACATCCCTCGGGCTCCGCCCTCGGGATGTAACTTTGTCAAACTCGGGAAATATACTATTCATATTTCTCTAGTTATAATAATAGCTATAAGAGAGATTTAATAAAGTCATAAGTTGGCCTACTTTCAGATCTTCGTGCAAATCAGGTTCTGCGCATGGTCATTAGACATCTTAACGAAGACGAAAAATAAAATGATTATTAGATAGAGGATGAGGGTATAGATAGACCGCCTTCGTCATAAATTGTCAACTGGAAACCTCGATTTTATTCGAATTATGCTGTGAATGTCGTAAACTGGAAATGATTCTAATTACTTAAATAACTCATCGTTCAGTTCAGAATTAAGATACACTACCGAATTAAATGCTCGAACGACGAGTGCCGAGATAATAAATACACTTTCTGCACTTGTGTCTATCTTTATGTTGAGTTGTGCATGAACACCCAACAAGTATTTTTAATTCAATCTTTCTTATTATTATTGATAAGGGGTTACGTTGCACCGCGACCTTGAGATCTATTGTGCCCCCCATCAGAGCTGTTCAATCTTAAGTTCAGACCAAAGTTGAGACTAAGTTATGTCGTGCACGAATTCACCAAAACTCACTTGGATTAGTTGTTACTGTAAATACCTATCCTATGAAAGTTGATATTTTTCAAGTAAGCTATGGAAATGACAACTATATTAGGTTTGTTTAGTGACATTTGTTTAACAGACTAATCAAAATGGTTTACAGTGAGGAAGAAAACGTTCAAATATATACTTGTTATATACAAAACAACAATAATAAACGTTCAACAAAAAGAGCATATAGGGTATTGCATCCAAATCGTCCAACACCGTCAGAGAATACATTCAAAAATATTTACCAAAAGGTGAATCATACCTTCAGTTTCAGTAGAAAAAAGCGTGTTATTCAAAAAAACAGGAAGAACAGCTAAATATACTGCTTTATTTCGAAGGTAAGCCTATATTAATTCGCGAATAGACTTTTTTGAAACATTGCATTATTTTTTAGAAAATTCTGAATGTAGTATAAAGAATATAGCAGATCATGTAGGTAAAAGTTATTCCAAAATCCAACGTACGTTGAAAAAGCACAACTACAAACGATATAAGATTTTACCCGTGCAAGTTGCAACAGAGGCTCATAAGAGGAAAAGGCTGGAATTTTGCCAACAGATGATTCAAAACTTGAATGCAGATACCGATTATCTAACTAAAATATTATGGACTAATGAGTCATCTTTTTCCACGGCAGAAGTTTTCATTAGGAAAAATCGAAGATCGTGGGAAAGAAAGGACAACAGAAAAAGATTGGTTAAACAAATAAAGAAATCAGGAAGAAAAACTGTTAGCGTTTGGTGCGGAATTTTAAGAAATAAAATTGTTGGCCCAATATTTTATGGTTATATATTGACAGGAGTTAACTATCAAGAAATACTTATCCCAGAAGTAGAAAATATTCTTATTCAAAATTTTTTGGAAGCCTAGCTTGCAAGATGGGGCAACTCCTCATAATGTCCTACCCGTTCAAGAACATTTGAATAGGTAATGTATTCCCAATATGGATAGGAAATAATGGAAACATTAAATGGCTACCTGACAGTCCAGACTTGAGCCCTATGAATTCATTTTTCTGGGAATTTCAAGGACATTGTTAATAACAATAATGATAATAATATTCAATTAATTAAAGACACGATCCGACTTGAAATATGGTGGTGATATTGAACATCTTTTATGAGTTATGTTATTTAAATTTCCTAAATAAATTTTTTGTTTTCTATTTGTCAATATTTGAACATTTTCTTCCTCGCCTCTAATAACTCAAAACATTATAAGATAGGGGTAACATATGGTATATTTTTGAAATCAGGAAAAAAGACCATTCCAAAAATTGAATAATATACAGAGTATCCCATCTGAAAAAAAATATTAAAAAAATTGTATCCCCTGAAATCTGCACGCCACTGGGTTTTTGATAGCATTTTATAAAAATTTAGTCACGAGCACAAACCTTTTACATTTAACTTTTTTTCTCTAGGCAATAATATCGATGATAAGGGTTGGGTAATTTAAGGAATAACCCTGTACCATCAAATTTCCAGATATTTATTTTGAATAAAATATTTTAGTCGATAACATGGCAGCTTGTTTAGATGCATTATATTTAGAATAATTAGCTATAACAGTGATTTTCTCCAGGTGGAGTTTGGAGTGGACCACCAAGTTACATATCCAGTAGTGGACAGTCTTCGCCAGGTTTATCAGAAACAAATTCAAAGGAAAGCAGTGATTTATCATCCAGTGCGATCAGTTATGATGGGTATTTAAAACATTAGCTATTAATATAGTACATTTGATATGAATCTATTAGTTCTCCCAATGTTATGGGGTCTTAAATTTATTCTTTTCTTGTATGTTGTAATTTTTTGCTTTCAATATTGCATGTTTATCAGTTTCTCTATTATGAACATTAGCTGCATCTTTTGAATAGTTTTGTTCAAATTGCATGATTTGAGGAATGTTATGATTTTAAAATTATTATAAGTTATTATTCTGAAATTTGTTTCAAATTTATACAATTGATATTGAAAACATTAGATTTTTTAAAAGATATTGTTGCACTTATATGTTGTTTTTAACAGCCTGCCTCTTTCTTTCTACATAATTACAAGCAATCTTTTAAGTGTGCACAATTTGAAATCATAATATATGAACACTGGTCATTTCATCCAACTTGTTTACCATAGCAGACTCTTTCAACTAACAATTCCATTTCAAAATCGAAGCTATGAAAGCTGTGCACTATTATTGGAAAAGGACTCCTATTTTCAGGATCAGAATCATTATAATACCGAACATTTCATTAATTATTTACAACAATTTAATTTAACACACGTCCTGATGAGAATTACCTTTCTTAAGACATTTTTATAAATGGACTAACATGGCGTATGATGAACAGATTTCACTGATTCATTGAAATTTATGGTTGTCAGAGATCTGTCATATGAAGAATATATAATTTCAAATGGACATTTTTTTCAGAAAATTGTTTAAATACAACGCGTTTTTCAATGGGGCATAACAATTTTTTATTTGAATGAAACACAAAATAATTGAGATGTTGCATTGAAATTTATTATAGCCGCAGTACACGCATTGCATTTAACTATGGAATTCGATCTTGTTCATAAAATTACTTTTACTCATATGGGCCAGAACGTTGGCAATTTTGCATTCAATATTGCATCGCATGAGTAAGTAGGTCACCCGACCGGACCATTTCTGGAGATTACACTGTCTCTTGAATCACATAGGCTTGTAGTCCAATATCGCGTATTGACAAAGCTAAAAGCCTAAAATGAAGAGGCTTCAATTCAAGTTAATTTGATTATGTAACCCAAGACCTTTACGCAATATTCGTTACAATGTGATTTGAAAGATTCCCAATTGCTGCGAGCAGTGTAGAATCAATCAATTTTGGGTAGATTTTGTACATTCATGAACTAATAGGAATATAATAAATCAATTTATTATTTGTCAAAAATTGTCACGTATAAACAAAATCTTCAACAAAAATCACAGATGAAGAATTAGCATTTTTTTCATAACATAGACCTATTATCCTGGTTCGGACAATGAGCACAGGTCTACCACCAACCACAAATTCACTAGAGAAAACTGACCTGAGCGATCTGGCGAAGAATTTGTGGTAACAAGTAGGGGATTTTATGGAGGAATAGCATCATCCACCTCAAAACCTCACTTCTCTGAAACCCCAGCAGTTGAATCACTTTTCGTATGCTCATACGCATAACGAAAAATGCCCAAAACTTCCAGAAATAAAGACCAGACGTTTTGTTTTCAAGGCACTTAGAAAAAGCACTGACTTGGGGTCAATCTGGCGCGCGTGCTTATGACAGGAGCGCGCTTGCTAATGACAGCATGATGAATAGCATTCTCCACCTCAAAACCCAAATTCTCTGAAACTCCAGCAATTAAATCACATAACGAAAAGCGTGAATTTCAAAATTGGCCCAAGGGCCACGTTATGGATACTTCGCCTCATCAGAAACTACGCTATTTCATCGGAACTGGCTTGTACACACATAATTGACATGAGGTGGTGATATGGCCTTCCAGTACCTCTCCAGTCGCTCAACTTTCAGACAAATTTTGAAAAACAATTTAAAATTCCACACATCGTTCATCAACTCATTCAAGTGCTACCATACTTATAATAATCGCAGTCCTAGTTAGAAAATACGGAAATGTGAAATTTCTGCAAATCCATCCTGTGCGAATGCAGAACTGGAAAAGGATAATTTCACGCATTTCACATTAACAGTTAAATGGATAATTCCGCAAAAGGAGCACTATCTTGATTTCTATATTAAAAATTAAATAAAATTCCACACACCGTTCATCCACTTTTTGAATCGCATCTGTAGCTACACTTATTCGATAGCAAATGAACGAAAGTGCACCGTGAATCACATATGCCACTTATCTGCGATTAGGATTTTTCATTGTGAACAAGCCGGTAGGTATTTCAGATTGGGATTTGTTTTTTAACGCTCCTAAGGATCTGTTTTCTATGAAATTTTGGACATTCCAAAAGGTCATTATTTGTCACCTAAATGCCAAATTTAGACTTAATCCAGCATTCCAACATTTCCAACGACAACTGATGACATACCTCTGACAGCAGTGACAGCCGCAAAAATTAAAATTGGAGAAGCACTGACGTGAAGTAAGGAGCTTTTGCGCTCATATTCTATTGTCCATTCATCTCTATTGGACAAATTCAAATGAAAGTAGATAATATTATCCTATCTAATATGTCTTCGACCAGAAATTACCATTGTTGTGTGCCAGTGTGCCCAAATGCAATTCATGGGCGAAAAAAATGCCAAAATGTATAGGTTTTATTCTGTACTGGTTTTATTCTGTCCAACTTCCTGTGAAATTTACTAGTATAGGTTTGTGTATTCAATTCTTACCTCCGGAAAACCAAATATAAATATAATTATTGAAACTGCGTTAGGAAGATAACTAATAGACCGAAGAGTACTCAACTTGGAACTACATCATCTTCAAACAGAGTACAAGGAGGTACCTCGAAAGAGAACTGAGGAAGGATGTATCGATGACTTGCTCTGTGTTCAGAAGAAGAAATAAGTATCACCCAAGCACCCTTGAGTTAGTTGAACAGCAATAATAATTTTAGTAGTATACTTGGTTGTGTACATTGTTAACAGACCACCTAACACTTGTGCCATTGATATATTCGGGTTATCTACAAAGAGTGATATCTTGAACAGTGACAGTGCTTTGAAAAGTTTCACAGGCATAAACAATTTTGATATTTTCAATTGAATAGAAGAGATGGTCATCAAAACTCTTGGAAACAAAACAAAAAAAAAGCAATTTTATTATACCTCAAACATTACACTTATTCTTCAAATGGTATTAGTGGGACTGGGATCAATATTGTTAAAGAAAAACTATGGTTTCTTTGCCAACGTTAAGAATTTTAATAAATTCATCATCAGGGCTCTGTAACAATGGGTACTACATTAATAGCTTTGAATATAACTAAAATGAGACACGAGAACGCCAACAACAATATTGGAACATTTTCAGTGAATTAAAATAGTAATAAAAATCTTGATTTAAAATTTAAAAAAGAAAAGAAAAATATAGACTTACCAAAAATCAGTCTCTCCGAGTAAAACTATTACGATATAACATGAAAACAGACATTTTAGATACATGTTTACAGGACAAGAACTCAACATCGAGCACGAGACAAACGAGTACTGAGATAAAAAAATAAATTGACCGTGAATCCGTATGGTTCTTGTACATATTGATAGAAAAACGGTGGTAATTGAAAACAACGTATACCGACAAGAATTATTTCGATAACCGACCTATCAGGTTAAAGTAGGCTGTATTCAACCCCTCTATATCTCTTCTGGTATTAACACTGTCTTGCTGAAAAATGTTTATCATTTCACTGAAAAGTCTTTTAGACAGAGAAGATTTCCGATCAAGAATGATGGGCTTTCCAAAATCAAAAGTATGACCATTCTCTCTAGTATGTTCAACTAAGGCTGTGGGATTTTTGACATTCAACTTTTTTGTGTCTCTATCATGTTCTGAGATTCGTTTTTTGGCGCTCTAGTTCCTCGGAACTGAGTGCTTATCAATTTGCCCAAATGTCTGTAATTTTCGAATTTTTCGATGAAAATGGTCTTAAACGATTTGGTTCGACTCACTGATGAAGAATCCATGGTGGAAATTCATTCTGTCCGGCCGTCCGGCCGGCCGGTCCGGCCGGCCGGTCCGGCCGGCCGGTCCGGCCGTAGGCACGATAACTCTCGAACGGAATGAGCTAGAGAGTTGAAATTTTCAGAGTAGGTTTGGGGGATAAATATCTCGGCTAAGTTCGTTACTGGGCAAAATCGGACAGAAGGTTTCGGAGTAATAAAAAAAAAATTTTTTTTCACATTAACAAATTCCAAATTAAATAATTTTTAATAAGCAGTTTTATCATAAGAATCCATTCATATCATTTTTAACTCTAACAAGCTAATACTTTCGGAGATATGATTTTTCAAAATTTCAATGTAAATCGTATTTCACAGATTGATATAATTATTCCTTGTATGAATTTTCATAATGTCAACTTGACAGAAGGGAAAATTGTAACTTCAAAAATATTGGGGTTGAAATACTCGTGAAGTTTGTATCGACCAGATTACCGCAAAGTGTAAAAAAAAAAAATTGAAAATTTAAAATATGTTTTTCCACAATAACTCTCGAACGGAATGAGCTAGATAGTTGAAATTTTCAGAGTAGGTTAGGGAGATGAATATCTCGGTTAAGTTCGTTATTGGGCAAAATTGGCCAGATTTAATTCGATTTCTTCCATGGTGCAGTTCTCATTCTCATGATTGCTCATTTAATCTTGATAAATAAACTATTATTTGAATTGAATTTCCTTCATGATGCAGCTCTATCATATGTATACATTGATATAATTCCCAACTCAGAGAAACCAATACTTTCGGAGATATAATTTGTCTGTTTGAACTAGAGCGCCAGAAAGCTCCTGTCCACAGGGCTTGAACCCATTTTTTAAATATCTTCCTGTTTGACCAACATAGCATTTAGTGCAGTTGTTGCAATTAATTTTGTAGACTACGTTCGATTGTAGGTCAGTGGGAGTTTTTTCTTTTTGACGTGAAAAAAACCTTAGTCCAATAGTGTTATTGTTAGAAAATGCAATTTTTGATTGTTCTTCATTTAAAATCGCTGCAAGTCTTTCAGAAAGATTACTCACATATGGTATTTTGTTATATTTTATTATTGGATTGTTGATCCTGTTTGATTGTTTGTCATCTTTAACTTACACTTATTGTTAATAATTATTTTCACATAATAAATATGTATCATATCTTGAAAAAATCATTTTAATTATGGATAACTGTTATACCACAGCTTTATCTGGATCAATTAGACACTATATGTATCCTCATAAATGAATTAGAACAGCATGCACCTGAACTTGAATTAAAACATCAGTAATATGTTTACACCTGCTCCATGCTGCGACTTTACAAGAATATACCATACTTTTTTTTTAAGTTTACCGTTCTCCACATTAATATGGGCCATCAATTTTATGTGATTCTGAATTAAGGGCACTACTTTGTAAATATAAGGAACAAATGTCTATAAAAATGGGACCACAATTTGTTTTGTCATACATGATCTACATTTAGAACCTCTTAGTCTTCTCCTTCTACAAGGATTCTAGAATTAGGAGTTGAAGCTCCTATATGTACTCCAGAAATTGCATCGTCTTGGAAGTTCCCATTTGTTTTTCTTTTGCGATTTAATACATTTATATAATTATTAGAGATAACTGTAGTACTTCCGGAACTCATTTCGTACCTAAATATGTATTTAGTTGTAATATTTAAATTCAATTAGGTTATGTTTCTGTCAGTTCAAAATAATCTGTCGTGGCGATTTTGTCGCTCCATGAAATATAGGGGAAGGGAAATTTCGAGCGACAGTCGCTGGTTTTGAACGAAAAAATCGTCGAAATTTTGGGCGACAAAATCGCTGGTTTTCGGCGACAAAATCGCCACATGAATTTTCGCCTTTAATCCGGTATGTGGTTTCGGAATTTCAAACAAAATATTCCGTCAAATGATCGAACACTTTCTGACTTTTTCTAGTGATGCGATTCTACAGAAATTTTGCATAAGTATTTGTTTTCAAGTTTCCATTCGATCAGATCAATATGTAATTGAATTATTGGGAAAACAAAATTTTAATTTTTTTTTTTCGAATCTACGTAGTCATCCCATCAATACAAAACTCTGCATGCATATAAAGGTCGTAATTCCACAATCTGGTGCTAAATTTCAGACAGATCGAAAGATAATTCCAGAAATATGCAGAAAAAAAACTTAAGATGAAAATTGCCATAACTTCGAAACCTCTCTGCGGATTTTGCCCATTAATGAACTTAACCGAGATATGTATGCTCCAAACCTACCCTGCAGATTTATACGTGGCTCTTAGGCCAATTTTGAAATTCACGCAGCTACTCCGGGCATTCTTCGTTATGCGCATGAGCATACAAAAAGTTATTAAACAGCTGGAATTTCAGAGGAGTGGGGTTTTGAGGTGGAGTATGCTATTCATCATGCAGTCATTTAACAAGCGCGCCAGAGCAGATTGACCCCAAGTCAGTGCGTTTTTTTTGCTTCGACAAAGTGCCATAAGGATAACAGAATACACAATTAATAACAAAAATTTCGATATTTTTCGAATAAATAAGATAATAATACGAACAAAGAATATTGGTTTTCATACTGGCAACATTCCCCAATAAATATTGAAGAAATAGGACTGGGTTTTCAAGTATTCAATATGTTTCCCAAGAATGGTCATACATTTCACTTACCCCTGATTTCAACATATTTTTTAACGCAAAACTGAATAATGTTCAGGGTTCAAAATATTAATGAATTGATTGAAATTTTTTTTCTTTAAGTTTAGGTGCCTCGACTGCCAATGAACACTCTGAAAATGGTATTTCTTTTTGTAATTCTCGGCATAGATCCAAAATCCTAGATTTGAGATAATTGAAATGAATATGCATCCAATCGGTGGTATTTTGCCATCTGGAGCTAGCGAGCCTAGCGAGGGTTTCCGATTCAAGTGCTTGTGCATTCATAACAACGGTTGGAGAATAATGTAACACAAGTTGCAGTTTGCACTACCATTACAGAGATCCATTATTATTATTATTAGAACGGGGTCTTGTTGCTTGGTCCAGCCTTTCAGAACTGCGACTGTACGATCTTTTGTTTTATTACCCTATTTATTCAATCCTAAGGACATTGTCAATGGTGTTAACGTACCTGATGACGTCCTTATAGGAGCCTTAGCTATCACGTCGTGAGCATTTAGAACTGGCTCACCCACATGTAAAATTCTTAGGCCGGGCATTTGCCTGTCAGCAGTCCCTCCATTACCCGAAGCTCAGCTCGTGGCAGCTGCAGGAGCTTTCTCTGGCCCAGGATACCTCCACATTCATATCATTTTTTGTACTTTAATACTCACCCTCCTATTTTCCCTCAAAAAATGTTTGATTGGGTTGAAATTAATTTTTTAGACGATCAGTTGAATGGTTAAGGCCTGCAAATCTATGGAACAAAACATCACACATTCCACTATATTATATTAGTATAGGAATATAAGGAATATCCATAAAACATCACTACAAGAATCCATTCAATACCCTCAGCTTTTCAACTAAATGTCTCCTGCTTTCACTATGTCCATCCCAATCAAGACACTTTTCTCTCACATCAACATCAAATATAATGATCTAAATATAAACAATTCCTGCTTTCCAAATGTTTGCCTCAATGAACCATAATGTAGGTACTGACCTGTAATTTCTACTATGATAATTGAGGTAAAATATTAATGATATATTGTATTCAGATTAACCATGGACAACATTTCTAAAATATTTCCAAATATGGCGGCTGAACTGGATGAAGATTTGGGAAATGTAAGAATACACCCTGATTCCCAACATAAGTCTCAGGAAGATGAACTACTGGAATATTTCGGAAGATTTAATTTACAAGGTGAGGAAATTTAAGAGGCTGCGTCGAAATTACAGGAAACTATTTTCACCTTTTTTTAGGGAGTGAATGTACAACTCCAATATCTGGTCCAGAAATTGCCGTTTCAAATCTTGAGTCCTCAGAAAAAAATACTACAGTAGACACTGCAAATATGTTCAATAATATTTTGTGCGAATCTGATGACACGGCAAATATTTCAAACTTGAAATCGAACAATATTGCCATTATCGGGGAAAAACCACAAGATAAGGCTACTTCCCCATTATCTTTATATACTCAATATCCAACTGATTGGTACTCGAAACTGAAAAATAAATCAATCCAGTGCAGGGGACCGGTGGAAAAAGACAAAAATCCCGGTTACAAAAGTAGCTACAGTGAAATGAATTACGTTGCAAGTACATCTAGGAACTTAACTCCTAGCTTAGGTTCTGATAAATGGGTCTCTGAAAAGGAAAAATTTCTAGACAGTATGTCAATTACAAACGAACATATATTTGACAACATCACCAGGAAGGAAATTCAAAAGTTAGGTACTGTCACAGTCAAGGAGAGTTTCATTGAATTACCCCGAATAGGGAGAATTTCAAAAAGTTTCCATGGAAAATCTCCCAGCAAGGATAGTTATTTAGAAAGTGAACCTACACCTAGAAGAGCTAGTGACAATATGGTCAATCTTACAAGTACTTTATTGAATTCCAAGCCACTGAACTTAAAACATGTGGATTCATCACAAATAGAAAAGTCAAAGCCAATGAGACCCAAGTTCTATACACAAAAATCCCAACCTTGTCCAATTGCTTCGAAAGAAGAATTCAGAAAGACATCATTGTCTGAACCTCAAAATCTGAGAGGGGCCAGATTTACCACAACCCTAGTTGATGAAAGTATGTTCATAGAAGGTCTAAAATCCAGTAGTATTTCAAGTAGTGATGAAAAATATGAATGTGACTAGAATACAAAATATAGCCTAGGTGATCAAAGAAGCTTTTTTTTATACCTGCCTTGAATGTTTCACTTACTATGCCTAAAGGGCAGAAAAAGCAATCAACAGCAAATATTTGAAAAAAATCGTTCATGTACTGACGTGAACTCAGGAGCTTTTGCGCGTATGTTCTATTGTCCATTCTCCTGTAATCGAATTTACCATGGTAAATTCGATAAAGAGTGTCCATATACAGGACACGCACGTATTTATGTCGATATTCCACAACTAGATACCAAGTTTCAATTCGATCGGATCTGTATTATTTGAGTTATCGAGAAAATAATATTCCAGGTTGTTATAACTCCGAAACCGTTGGGCCGATTATTCCCAACAACGAACTAAACTCTCCCATTCGGATGCGCAACCAAGCCTGAAAATTTCAACTTCCTACCTCTTTTCGTTCTAAAGTTATCGAGGCAACGGTAACCCATCGAACTACTGAACTTATCCAAGGCTGCTCGGATCTTCGAAAATATGCATCCGATCATGTTCAAACTTGAATTTTGGTAGTAGAGTTAGGTTTTGAAGGCTCTCGCAAAATTTCATGATGTCGGGCGAATAGTTTCTGATATATAGAATTTTTTTCAATGGTTTTCAATTATTTTTCTTTAATTTTCTAGTGATACGATTCTCGCGAAATTTTATAAGAATTATCGAGCCGGCATTCTACAACTAGCAACCAAGTTTGAATTGGATCGGTTTTGTATTTTTCGAGTTATTGAGGAAATAAAAACCAGATTTCAGATGGGTATAACTCCAAAACCGTTTAGCCGATTATGCCTATTAATGAATACAAATGTCGCATTTAGATTCACAATCTACCCTAAAAATTGCAAGTCGCTATCTCTTTGCTTTCTGGGGTTATCAATACGTAAATAATATTTTTTAATAATTTTTTTAAATTTTCTAGCGACACGATTCTCTCAAAATTTAACAAACGTCTTCGTTTTTGTATTCCACAACTTGCTACCAAGTTTCAATTCGATCGGATCTGTATTGGTTGATGACAAAATAATTACTCGGAAACCGTTGGGCCGATTATGCCCATTAACGAACTCGTCCGTTGTATACGGCCACCTACCCTGAAAATTTCAAGTCGCTGTCTCTTTTCGTTCTCAAGTTATCGTGGCAACAGCCGGCCGGCCGGACATAATCAAATTTGACCTCAAATTCTTCATCAGTGAGTTGAACCTAGTCGTTGAGACCATTCTCGTCAAAAAATTCGAAAATTACAGACATTTCGGCAAAATGATAACGCGATGTTCCCCAGAACATACGCGCAAAAATTGGTTCAAGCCCTTTGGACAAGAGCTTTGGCGCTCTTGTTCAAACTTTGACAAATCATATCTCCGAAATGATTGGCCTCTGGGAATGATATAAATGGGTTCTTACGATAGAACTGTATCATTCCTCAAATCTACTCTGAAAATTATATTATATCAATTAAAACTTAGACAATATTGCAGTTTAGTTTTTACTGGAGATATTCTGAACCCAATTTGATTATGTATCTTACCAAACAATATAATTCCATCATCATATGGATTATCCACGGGCATTATATTATCACCTCAAAAGTATAATATCATATCATCCTCATAAATCTACGATAGCTGAGGTTATTTCATTGGTCATTTTGCATTCAATCATACTTTGTTTTCTGGAACAGGAGGTATATTTTATATCAAGAATAACGAACCAGAAATAATTTTGACATGTATCTCTCATAGGAAAATGTCAGATCATATAATAATTCATAGATAGGATAATTAAGTAGGTACAGCATTCTGTGAAAACATAGAAATACGATTCATTATTGAAATTTCTAAAAATCATATCTCCGAAAGTATTAGCTTTTTAGAGTTGAAAATGATATCAATAGATTTTTATGGTGAAACTGCATCTTTAAAAAAATTCTATTTGAAATTTTTAAGGTAAAAAAAAATATTTTTTTCCGTTACTCCGAAATCATCAGGCTGATTTTGTGCAATAACGAACTAAACCAAGATATTAATCTTCCAAACCTACTCTGAAAATTTCAACTGCCTAGCTCATTCTGTTCGAGAGTTATTGTAGAAACAAAATTTAAAAAAATTCTAATTTTTTTTTACACTTTACGGCAACCCGATCAATACAAAAAACTTTGTATGCATATAAAGGTCATTATTCTACAATTTGATTCTAAATTTCAGATAGATCGAGTGATCGGTTTCGGAAATATTCATAAAAAATGTTTTTACTAAAAACGGCCATAACTCCGAAACCGCTTGGTGGATTTCGACGGTTAACGAACCTTTTCGAGATATTTACGCCCAAAACCTACCCTGCAAGTGTCAATCCTCTAACTCATTTCGTTCGAGACTTATTTTGTTCGGACAGAATCAATTTCGACCACGGATTCTTGATCAGTGAGTCGAACCAAATCGTTTAAGACCATTTTCAGCTAAAAATTCGAAAATTACAGACATTTGGGCGAATTGATAAGCACTCTGTTCCGAGGATCAAGAGCGCCAACCAAAAAGCAATGCCGTGAAGTCAGTACTATTTTGACGCGCTTAATTGTTCACGTTGACAAATTTGATTTGAATTATGAGTGTTTCAAGCTCAGTGGATAGAGCGAGCCGGAGATCTAGTCAGACGGTAATGACCACCATTCAAGCTCTGTCGGGTCAATACTTAACAGTGCCCCATACGATGCTCCCAGGAGCTTCTGAGGGATATCCTTGGGAAAGACCTAGGAGGGTCAGTGTAATCATGATCATGTCTTTAGCAAACGCGTCAAATCAGACCTCGGTACGCACACTCCAACTCGGAAATAACGCTATTTCCCCGAAACTGACATGATCGTGCATAGATTTACCATTAATTTTCATTTAAAACCTCACAATATCGGCTCAGAGCCAGACCCATAACCGCTAGACGTCAACCACTTCCAACGTATCCCATATAACCCGAAAAGAGCTACTTATCCTCTGCGCATGCGCTATCAACTCGACTGAAAGTCCTCTCAAAATCATATACCTGAACCTGATTTAGATGTCGCAGCGTCAATCCACGCATGCGCGGTCCCTCCCAAGGGGATTCTATGGAGGAATAACATCCTCCACCTCGAAACCCCAATCCTGTCAGACGAAAACTGCAGCAATTAAATCACTTCTCGTCTGCTCATGCGCATAACGAAAAATGCCCGAAAGGAACATCATCAATTGCAAAATTGGCCTCAGGAACACGTTATGAACACTACTCCTCGGACATAACGCTATTTCCTCGACACTGGCTTGCACACTCACATAATTCACATTCGGTGGTAATATAATACGTTCCACCCCAGACTCTCAAATTTCGGACAGATTTAGAAAAACAATTTGAAATTCCACACATCGTTTACGCACTTATCCAATTGACACCATACATACTACTTACACATCCATATTTAAACTAGTTGCCCTTGTACATATTCTAGCGACCACAATAATCAGATAAAACACGTTTAGGAATGAAGTAAACCAAAATAAACAGAAAGTGATTCCCGTGGAAAACAACTGAAATAATTTCCCCACTCTTGGAAGTTCTGAATTATTAAATTTATTTTTAAGCCTCTAGTGGTCTGATTTCAATGAAATTTTGCACGCTCCAATAGATCTTTATCCGATTCGGAATTCCAATCGAAATATTCCTCAAAATAGTTTTTTGATTTTTTCTGGTCATGCGATCCTCCCGAAATTTTTCACAAGTGTTTGCGTCGGTCTTTTGCATATAACTATCAAGTTTCAATTCAATCAGATTAGTATTTTTCGAATTATTGCGAAAACAAAATTTTCGGATTTTTTGTATCCAGTTTGTAGCTATCGGATCAATACAAAACTTCGCATGCATATAAAGGTCATCGTTCTACAATTTGAAGCTAAATTCCAGATAAGTGATCAATTTCGGAAATATTCATAAAATATACTTTAAGTAAAAATGGCCATAATTCCGAAAGCACTAGGTGGATTTTGCCCATTATGGAGCTCAATCGAGATATTTACGCTCCGAACCTACCATGCAAATTTCCAATCTCTAATAACTCATTTCTTTCGAGTATTATTGTGTTTACGGCCGGCCGCCCGGCATTCGGAGAAATGATAGGCACGCTGTTCCCTGAAATTCCCAAAAATTAACAGTGCTCTGCCTTAGGTAGCGCAAGGACGCAATATCAAAGCCCAAACATGACACAACTGATTCTCCTAAGGCCATCTTTTCCACGCTAACGCTACCCACAGCTCACAGCTTACCTACCCAGTACCTTCCAATGATACAAAGTTTTCCTTGTACCATGGTAGTGGTACCTTCCTAATACCGCTGGCAGGTTACTCGTCTTTCGCCTATCTGGCGAGCACGGTCACGGTCAAGCGGTAGCTAACCTTGCAACCGGAGAATCTAAGGTACCTTGCGAAATCATGATCATAGACAAACTATCATACCCATTTTATCGAACCGTTTTAATCTTGATATAACACTCAAAAATATTACAATCAATAACAATAATACTTCGTGCAATGTTGGTCTGTGGTCAACCTATGTCGAGTGAACTGTCAGAACTGCACGTTAAGGCGGAAATATACTATAGACCACATTAGTTAGGTTAGAATCATTCTCATGGCGGGAGATCAGAGAAAATTCTATTTATCTATGCGGGAGATCCATATTAAAACTTTTTAACATGGGAGTCTTATGGAGGTTCAACTTTGAGATGAAACCACCCTATTTAAAAAATAATGTGTACTGAGACATGTAATATTCGGTACCTTCATCATTATTCATTAGTGCATTTTTTCATGTTCTTTCCACATCAAAAGCTGCTTCTATTTATCCTTAAATCAAAATTGAAACCAGTGTAGTTCGAAAGATTTCCGTATGTCGTAGATGACTTCTGTTGTCCATCATTACATGGCCGATTTAGGCAGGCCTTATACGACCGGAATATATCTCTCTGAATTTATATAATTCATAATCTGAATTCTGGAAAACTTGCAAAATCTAGAAATTAATACTCTGAAAAATTAGTGAATTAGTATGCAATTCCGTGTTTTCTGAATTAATAATATGAATTAAGCTGAGGTCAGTCTTAGGCCGGCCTTATACGGTCGGATTTTCTCTCTGAATTCATATTCTTAATTCATAACCTGAACTCTGGAAGCTTGCAAAATCTAGAAATTGATACTCTGAAAAAATCAGAATGTGTGAGGAGAATGGTAAATTAGTATGCAATTCCGTGTTTTCTGAATTAATAATATGAATTAAAAGTATGAATTCAGAGAGACATTCTGGATGTATAAGGCCGGCCTAAGAGTTATGTTATTATTTTTGACTGATTTTGAGTGAGCTGAAACATACGTCCATCAAATTTGCTCAACACTTTTATATTCATTAATTATTTTGGAAATATACAATTTTGTCAAGAAAACTTGATTCTAGACTGTTGAGAAAGGTTCACTGAATCTGTTCCAACAGAAATAAACCTTGAAAAATTAGCCAAAGTATCTAAAAACAGGCGAGAGATTCGCGTAAATTTTAGGTCCATAAGAAATGCATGGAGAATTCAGTGGTCGGATCCAGGGATGGATCGTAATTCAGAATTCCCACCTAAACTAACTAAAGTGGTCTATTGTGGTATTGTGTAGTGTGTCGCACCGGAATCATTTCGGTTCCGAACATTTAGTACGGTTAGAAATATACTATTGTGGTGTAGTTTATACTGCAATAGTATATTTCCGATATGCTTCTGGCGCGACAAATTAGTAAATTTCCACCTTAGCTTATTTAAAATAGCAAATAACACTTTTTTTTAATCGTATCCGAGGCCCCTTAAGATTGAGGGCATCGCCCCTGTTGCCCCATAATTGTTACGTCCCTGTTTGTAAGGCAATCCATATTTTTGTAGCTACAAAAAGCCTGAGAGGAATCAGATTCCATTATTCACCGAATATTAATTAGAATGAGAGATGAACGGACTAGTAGAGACCATAGTTCAGAGTGTGATTTCATCTACTATAGTGTATGTAGCTTTACCTAAAAGCGATATAATCCCTTTGTTCTTGTACTCATAATTAATTAGAATGTTACGAATATAAATTATTGACAACACCAAAAACAATCAATAAAATATTCAAATATCTCTTATTTCTAATATAGATAAACAATTGAAAAAACCAGCAAACCACTCCGCAAGAAGAGCTATAAATGTTCAGTTCATTTTTGAGAAATGAACGTTAAAGGATAGGGGATATAATTAAATGAAAACAAGAATCTAGCATGAAGTATTTTAATACTTAGATTCGAGAATAAAATCACATTAACCATCACTGTTTAAAATAATACTTTCGGACAATACCATAAAAAATAACATAAAAAAATCACTTACAATTTATGTTTCAAAAAAACAGTCAAAGTTTCCCCATCATATAACTGCAATGAATATGGCTCTGAAAAATGAAATTTTCAAATGATTGGGTTCAGTTAATGTATATTACTACTACCTAGTTTTCTTTTAATTTCTAACAATTTCCCATTGTTCACACTATACGAAAATCCATTGGCACTGAAAACAAAATATCGATTTATTATAAACCTATAGCAGTACAGGTACATATGTGCCACTCAAAATACAACCAAATTGCAGCTGTTCCATCACTTTCATTTGATATTTTGAGAACAAAGGAATTAGACATTCCAAAGATATCTATCCCTCAATGGATTAAAAATTACTTAACCGATCGGAATCAGAAAACCAAAAATCAAAGGGTTGTGCTCGCAGGTGCTTAACAATTTTGATGGAGTTCCGCAGGGTAGTGTCCTGGGACCGTTGCTGTTTATATTATAGATAAATGATTAATATCACTACTTGCGGGATTATTTCGTCAATTTCTTCGTAGATGATACCTTGATATCTAAATCCGGTACAAATTATTCAGCTATAAATAACGAATTAGATATCTTAAATGAATAGTTGATCAATTAAATTAGTTATATAATACTCCATTGACTTTTATAGAGTCTCCCGGTTTACCATGATTTAGGTCTATGACGTTTATGTAACTAAAAATAAGGCAGGTTTGCACTCTTGAAATATCGTCACTGTCAAAACAATTCTCTGAGACGATGCCAATTTCTACTCAACAACAAACATAATAATGCTCCGTCTTAGACCAGATATTATCACAGATCATTATCTTCGAATAATAAAGAACTCTTCGCTTTGAAAATGAAAATGCCGAAACCAGTTTTGAAGAAGCAGAGACAAAGTATCAGGAAGTGCTATACAGAACTGAAATCTGCAATAGGAAGAAAACTTAATTCTGTCTTAGGACATGTTGAACTCTCGAATGAAATTACTTAGTTTCCTATCATATCACTATATTTTATTAAGGTTAAACAGTGACTCGGGTTTCGTAGTACTACTACATTTTGAAACTGATGTATTTCAAGTTGTGCAAATAGGTATTTAAATGTCTTCTGTAGGCTTATTTCTTGAGAATTTCGATTTCCATAGGTACGTTTAGAAGTTTTCCAGCCGGGTTATTCAGGTACTTTTATTATTTTTTCGAATGAACTATCAAAAAGTAACGGACTACTATATCCATTATTTTTCATCAAAATTTCAACACTTGATTCTTGATTTCCGTACAAGAGAATAGCATAACTA
Source organism: Halyzia sedecimguttata (assembly GCA_937662695.2). Lineage (NCBI taxonomy): Eukaryota > Metazoa > Arthropoda > Insecta > Coleoptera > Coccinellidae > Halyzia > Halyzia sedecimguttata. The sequence continues at coordinate 41,539,524 of OW569412.2, forward strand.
ATCTTCCAATCAGTTTATATAAATACGTGAAATATTTCCATAGTAACAACAGATCAAATTTTTTCTTGGACTGTCGCCAGGTGTTTGGAATTGTTGAATTCACATATCTTCACAAATTCATTATTTTTCCCAAGAAAATTCACATTGTAAAAAATACGTAATTACTACGACTTCTATGTAGAGGGGACAACGTAGTGTAATTATCTAAAAGGAAAATGAGCACAACCTAACATTTACAAAATATATACTCCATTCACTTTTATAAAGTCTCCCGGTTGGCCATGATTTAGGTCTATCACGTTTTTGTAACTAAAACACTGGCAGGTTGGCACTGCTGAAATATCGTCAAGGTCAAAACAATTCGCTGAGACGTTGCCAATTTCTACTCTCAACATAATCTTCAATCTTAGACAAGATATTATCACAGACCATTATCTTCGAGTAATAAATAACTCTTCGCTTTGAAATTGAAAATGTCGAAAGTAGTTTTGAAGTAGCAGAAGTGCTATACAGAACCGAAATCTGCAATAGCAATACTTCATTCTGACATGTTGAACTCTCGAATGAAATTACTTAGTTTCCTATCATTATATTTTATTGAGGCATAAGAATGACTTGGGTTTTGTAGTACTACTACATTTTGAAACTAGTGTATTTCAAGTTCTGCAACAAGGTATTTAAATGTCTTCTTGAGAAAAGTGGGAAATTGCATAGGTACGTCTGTTCGTTTAGAAGTTTTCCTGCCGGGATATTCAGGTACTTTTATTCTTTCTTCAAATGAACTATCACAAAGTAACGGACTACTCTATCCATTATTTTTCAATAAAATTCTAGTAGCAACAGAGGAAACATTTTCTTCTACAGTCGACAGGACTGTGGAATTATTTAATTCAAATAATATCTTCTCAAATTCATTATTTTTCCGAAGTAAATTCACACTGTGAAAATACGTAATTACTACGACTTCTGTGTAGAGAGGACAACGTTGCATAGTTATCTGACAGGAAAATGACTATAACCTAACATTTTCAAAATATACATGGTGAAATGTGTCAGATTTTCATGACCAACCGGGAGACTTTATAAAAGTGAATGGAGTATAGCTACATGGTGAAATGTGTCAAATGGCCAACCGGGTGACTTTATAAAAGTGAATGGAGTATACACACATAAATAAATTTATGATACTGGGTAGTAAACAAAATTCATAAAGTTCCTATTTCAGACTGGATGAGTGGATCATTGGGATTATTAATATCACAATCGAATATGTGGATGAAATGAAATTTTTGGGAGTTGTATTAATTTAACTAATACTTTTTGTTTCAAAGAATATGTAATTAAGAGAGTTGGGTATTTTCGAGTTGAAAAGAATCTGTCACTTAGATGCAGAAGGCTAGTGTACAATTGGCGAAAGTTGACAAAGGGTGCGATATCTATTAAGAATTTCGAAAAGTTACATACTAAAAGCCGTATTGAAATGTTAAGCTGTCTGTAACAGCTGCCAACTTTCGCCATATCATAATCATATCGCTTAATAGGAAGCTTTTAAAATGGGTTCAAGCCCTGTGGACAGGAGCTTTTTGGCGCTCTAGTTCAAACAGCCAAATTATATCTCCGAAAGTATTGGTTTCTCAGAGTTGGGAATTATATCAATATATTCTTATGATAGAACTGCATCATAAAGGAAATTCAATTCAAATAATAGTTTATTAATCAAGAATAAATGAGCAATCTGAGAATGGGAACTGCACCATGGAAGATATCAAATTAAAATAGCTGAACTGAATTTGACTCTCTCTTATAGTACAGGATGAAATGTACGAGTATGAACACAGATCATATAATAAAGCTTAGATAGAATAATTATAGCATTCTGTGAAAACATTCATTATTGAAATTTAGAAAAATCATATCTCCGAAAGTATTAGCTTGTTGGAGTTGAAAATGATATCGATGGATTTTAATGGTGAAACTGCATCTTAAATAAAAATAGAATTTGAAATTTGTTGCTTGAAAAATTTTTTTTTTTTCGTTACTCCGAAACCATCTGGCCTATTTTGCCCAATAACGAACTTAACCGAGATATTCATCTCCCTAAACTACTCTGAAAATTTCAACTGCCTAGCTCATTCCGTTCGAGAGTTATTGTAGAAATTTTTTTTTTAAATTTTGAAATTATTTTTTTTACACTTTGCGGTAACCTGGTCAATACAAAACTTCACATGCGCATAAAGGTCATTATACTACAATTTGATGCTAAATTTCAGATAGATCGAGTGATCGGTTTCGGAATTATTCATGAAAAATTTGTTTTACTAAAATCGGCCATAACTCCGAAACCGCTTGATGGATTTCGCCCATTAACTAATTTGTCCGAGATATTTACGCTCCAAACCCACCTTGCAAATTTAAATCCTCTAACTCCTTTCGTTCGAGAGTTATCGTGACTTCGGCCGGCCGGACAGAATCGATTTCGACCTCGGATTCTTGATCAGTGAGTCGAACCAAATCGTTTGAGACCATTTTCAGCCAAAAATTCGAAAATTACAGACATTTGGGCAAATTGATAAGCACTCAGTTCCGAGGAACTAGAGCGCCAAAAAGTGTTATTGAAGTTATGACTGAAATATTATTGAAGCTTTTTCTCATTATGTATATCAGTGAGTTCGTCCTCTTGCATGTGCTCAGTATATGATCGGACCAGGTGAGATCCAAAGTAATGGTTACGCCCTGATCAACGTGTAAGGTCGCTGTTTTCAAGGTGCAATCGTCAAGGGCGAAGCGCAGGCGTATATTGTTCTTGCCGACGTTTAATACGACACACTTTTCAACGTTCAGCAGCATCAACCGATCACAACACCAACGGCAGAGCGTGTTGAGATCCTTCAGAGTGTGTTGGTCGATCAGCGGATTCGCATAGATTTTGGAGTCATTACAATAAAATGATTTGTGGCACTTTATCGCTTGCATATATAAGATAAAGCAGTGGCGTCAGGACAGCACCCTGCGGCACTTCACTCTTAACTATTCTGTCAGAGAAAAAGAGGCGGCCTGTCCTCACCCCGAATCTTTGATTCGGGGACTCAGTTTCCCACGTATGCCATAGTGATCAAATTTGTGTCTCCGAAATGGAACCCTTTCGAAAGCTCTTGCGAAAACTTGTTGCAGTGCAAATGTTCAAAGACTGCAAGTTCTTCGGAATAAGGCAATGCGGATAATATTAGGACTATTACAAGCAAACAGATAGTAATACAATTTTGAGGTCGTTAAAATTCTTAATTGAAACCCAGGTTATAAAAGAGGCTATTAGGTTTTGAAATCGTAAATACTCAAGCTTCATCGTATTTTGACGAATAAATAAGTAATCTCTGAGCATGGCTTATGATTGGAGAACAAAGGATGGATATGAAATTGAAAGATTCAACAACTCAACACTAGAGAAAACACTGTTCATATGAGGGTTAAGGCTATATAATAGCTAACCGGTGAGTATAAAACATTCTCCTGACGGAAGGGACATTTTAAATAGAGATTTGGAAACACGTATTTATAATTTGACAGTTGTATTTTATTGTTCTTCAAATATACCTTATATGAATTTATTTGTATGCAATAGCTGATTTAGCTTAATAAAATGTAATCTTCTGCTCATCACGCTGTCATATTATATGCAGTTAGTGTGTAAACTGAAACAGCTATATTCGAGTCATACTTCATAGTTTCAATTCGACCTGTCACTGCCTTTTGCACTACCAGTTTTTCCGAATAACCGACAAACAAAGGAGGACTCAAGGGCGGTTTCAGGGCGGGGGCGGTCATGACCCCACTCCCCTGGACTGGTGGGACCTTAGCAAAATTCTCCAGATTCTGCAGATTTATTTACATTGGAGAAGTAAATAAAAAGTAGTGACCGATCGAAAGTTCGGTTTCGGTTTCGGTCTTAGTTTCGGTTACGGCCCAAAATGGACGAAACTTTCGGCCGGGCCGAAACTTGACTGTTCGTGAATTATCCTGGTAGTTTGGTCAAGAGTTATAAGTAGGTACAGTAGAAGTCCATTAGTACGGCATCCAATAGTCCGGAATGCCCGATAGTCCGGCATCGCTCCAAAAGTGTCTTTAAAGCAAACAAAAACGCTCGAGAGCTATTCCGAAGTTTTTGGGGTAGTTCGGGACCATCCGGAAGCGCTCGGTATTGTTCGCAAACAATGCAATGCCATCTGTCACAACGAAGTCAGGTGCAGTGCAGCTCTGTCCTTCCATCACGAATGACATAGTGTATTAGTACTTTATTTATTAACCTATAATTACCACCTGATCGATCGGAATTTTCGGTAGTCCGGCACCGAGCCGGTCCTGAACGTGCCGGATTATCGGACCTCTACTGTATACATAATTGTCGTACAAGTTATTGTAATCTATCTTTGTTAAGACTGAGAAATCATGAGAATTCACTAATGATTATTATTGATTATATTACATAGGGTGATTCCAAATAAGACGTGAAACTGGGAGGAGGAGTTAGTATGACTCATTAGCTGTTGTTTAATCCATATTTATTAATAACAGAAAATAAACAGTTTTTGGAGTTCGGGTGATTTTTAAAAGATTTCTGAACTTAGTTCATATTTCGTAAATTTTTTCTACGTTGAGCAAATTTGATGATAATTTTGGTTTATTTTTATCAGAAAAGGATATTATATGTACGAAAAAAGCAAAAACATGCTGTATAATAGGTTGAAAAAAAATTAGTATGATTTGAAGTGTGGTATATGAAAAAATGAAAAATGAATTTCTAGTATTTGTCTGCAACTTTCGAATTTCACAATTTAGTATGCCAAAAATATTTTAAAAACTTGTCTACTTCCTTCTTCATTCTCTGAAAGATTTCGATAGATTGCGTAACTAGTTTCGTTTCAGCAGATTTTTTATAATCAGCCTCTTGAATGTCCGGTATATAAAATAGTGAATGTGTATCAAAAGACAGCGTGAGTAAATTTCAGGCGGAAAATAACAACTGAAGACATCAGAAAGACGGCACGCGCTTGCTTATGGAATGGTGGAACATAATTTATGAATACATTTTCCTATGAAATTTCGAGCTTAGTTGCAACAAAAAAATATTGAATTCGTTATTTTTCTCTATCTGCTTCTTACATCCCCTTTCAAATCATACTAATTCTTTTTAAACAGAACCAGAACTCAAATATCTCGGAAACTGTTGATTTTCGGTCATATATAAAAATGGCTCAAACCACAGCAAATGATCCATACTAACACCTCCTCCAAGGTTCACGTCTGATTTGGAATCACCCTGTATACTTCGACTGATTATTTTGATAACTTGGTAATACCATAATAATAAATAAAGATCTCAAAAAAATTCATTTTTTATTTTATTCACCACTCCTCAACTGTTTTTATGTATATGCAAATGAAATTGTAAAAAATACAGTAGATTTCAGTATGAAATACGAAGTTTCGGTTTCGGTTTCGGCCGAAACTGAGACCCTGGCCGAAAGTTCGGTTTCGGTTACGGCTGAAAAACCAGTTTCGGTCGGACACTAATTAAAAGTTTCTACAAATTATGCTCATTTGGTACAAATTGTTATTATTAAAAATCCTTTATTAATATTATTATTTAGATATTTTCGGAGGATAAAAATTGTATGAAGCTGATATACGAGTCAATAATACTTTTAGGCTATGTTGTTACTATGACCAAACTTTCTTTATGCCGTCTATCAGTTGACTATTTTAACCTAAACCTTGTGCAGCACCATCTTTCTTAAAAAGGCGGAAACACATTAGTTCTCCTGATATCATTCATTGTGATTCTGGCGTCTGTATCTTGAATCAATAAATATTGCTGATAGGTGATTCGCACACACAAGCATCGCGCATGTAAAGTAACTACTCATGCAACAACGCTACTATTTTCCCAAAAATTGGTTTACCGTATTCGGTAATCGTCTGGAATATAGAATCCCGGATCCGGTTTTCTGGATTGACATTCCACTCCTGACTTCATAACGTGCGTTCAAAAAAATTCGTGGTCAAGTAGGCTATGGAATTTTAAAACTGGCAATGTCTGAACTACGTTCAGACGCAGAATATTGACGTTCAAAATTCCATAGCCTACTTGACCACGAATTTTATTGAACGCACGTTACTTTCACATTACTGTTAAGCTCTCAAAATGATAAAGCACGTAGGATTCAAGCCTGACATGAAGCGGCACTCTCATAAGACTTACTCTTCAAATACAGTGAGCGCCAAAAGTATGGAATAATGAATTTATTTTCATCCCTTTCAGGAATAACGATTACTTTTTAATGAACATCTTCCCGTAATTCTTATTGTTCTACGATATCCTGTTACCAAGCAGTTACGACATCGATTTTTTTTTAATTGCCAGCTCCTATTTTTGTCTTGCCATGGGCAGATATCTTGGGAATTATAGACCCAAATGGCATTACACAAGCATTACATAATTCCCGAGATATTAATTTTTTAAATTTGAAAAACATGTGACAATTTTGAGTCTTCACCAAATAAACATATTTTTAAGGCAAAAACGATACTTGAAGTTATAAAAATTATTAAAGGAAGTGTTCAAATTAATAGCCATTCACTTCTTGACAATACGCAAATCGACCTTGAAACTAGGAACAACCTTTTTTCAGGTTCTATTACTCTTATTTCGTCCCGAATCCTATGTTTCAACTCCTCGATGTTGTTTGGCCGATTGAGGTAAACTTTGCTTTTGATATAACCCCATAAGAAAAAGTCTCGGGGAGTAAGATCTGGAGAACGAGCCGGCCATTCAATAAAACCTTGCCGACCGATCCACCTGTTCGGGAAGACATCATTCAGGTAATCACGTACATCTTGAAAATAATGCGGTGGGGCCCCAACCTGTTGAAACCATAGCGTTTCATTTGGGAGATCTACATCTGCATCATTCGGAAAAAGAACCACCAACGCCGGAATGAGGTCATCCCGTAATAAATCTAAATATTTTGGACCGCAACGGTCCTTCAATAAAGACAGGCTCTGTAAGCCTGTTCCAACAGTACTAGCCCATACACTCACTGTTTCAGGAAATTGTGTAGGTCACCCTCATGGGATTGTGATCTAACCAATAGCGACAGTTGTTTCTGTTGACAGTTCCATTTAAATAAAATGTTGCTTCGTCACTAAATATATTTTTCATTGAAATAATCACAAACTTCTGGATGGATTCATGCTCTACATCCACAACCCCTAATGATTAGAATTTATACTATGTCTGCTGCCGATAAACGCTGAACGATTTCAAGTTTAGTTTTTGACATTGAATAAAAATACACAAATGAATTTATTTAAACTCATATACGACTACCAATTCCAATTAGCAATATTCACTAAGGCAAATAGGCACTAGGAGAACATACAAGACACCCAGATGATGTAGAATATTTTTTGTGAGTTTCAGTATCAATACTAGTATCGTTTTTGCCGCGCTGTTCGAGAATGGTATCAAACGATTACTTGCGAATCACTGATGAAGAATCCGAGGTCATAATTGATTCTGTCCGGCCGTCAGCACGATTACGCTCGAACGAAATGAATTAGACGGTTGAAAAAAATATTTAAAAAAATTCTGTATATCAGAAACTATCCATCCGAGGTCGTTGAAATTTTGCAAGTGGCCTCAAAATCATATTTTACAGTATCGGATTTATATTGTACAAGATATTAGGGAAATACAGAAAAATCACACAAAACTAAAATTAGAAATTTAAAATTCTTTCATAATCCACCTGCTGTGTGAATTCGAATAGGTCCTAACGCCACCACAGACACAGCACTGTTTATTTTCTACCCAACAGTGAAAGTATGTATTTGAACAGAGACCTTACGCATCCACAAACACAACACTGTTCATTTTCGAACCAACAGTGAATGTATTTATTTGAGTCGAAACTAATCGTTTGAAATCATTCTCGGCAAAAAAGTGGACTAGTTTTTTTGGACACTTATTCTTACAGTCGGATTTATATTCTTGGAAATATTGGGAATATTACTATTTTCCTGGGGCTAAGCATCCTTGGGCGAGTTCAGTACCTGGATGGGTGGCCGCTGTGGCTATGAATTTCCACAAAGGCGCCAAAGCTCGTGGTTGTAGTGCTTTTCCAACTTGTGGTATTAAAATATTGTTAATTTGATGAAGACTTAATTTTAAAAAAATTTAAAATTTAAAAAATGAATAACCCGAGAATTATTTGCCCGAATGGCGTTACATGTGCATTACTGAAATCAGAATTTCATGATCTATGCATGCCAAGAAAAAAAATAGGGGCTTGCAATTTAAAAAAAAATATCGATGACGTCACTGCTTGGTCTCGGGAAATGGTAGAAAAATAAGAATTACGGGAAAAAGTTCCTTAAAAAATAAATTACTTTGAGTTATCAAACCATTTTTTGATAGTCCTGAAGAAGGAGAAATTAAATCCATGATACCATACTTTTTCGCTCATTGTATACACTTTACACTTATTTATTTGATATTGTGACGCGCTTCGTCGACACAGCGACTACAGTGTAAATCATAATTTTGTATTCAAGTTAATATAGATTTGCATCAATTAAAAACCACAAGCATTCAATTCTTCAAATATGAGCTCATTATCATTCACACCGAAATGTACTCCAAGTAACAGAACATATACTACAGACAGACTAGCGTCGAAAAAGTATCGGGAATCGGTCAGTGAGACACAAAATTATTCATCCATATTTATTCTGTAAGGACACAGTAACAAAGCCTACACAGAACACAACTGGTTCTCCTAACTCAGGGCAAGCTCTTAGAGCTTATGAGGGGTCTCCTTGTGCATTTGTGCAAGACCCAGGAGGATCAGTATAATAATAATAATATTTATTCTGTGGCCTTCAAAGTAGGCTGCTGTCGAAATAATACATTGACGCCAACGAATATTTCAATCATCAAAACATTATTTAAACGCTCTTTCAGGAACCGACTTCACTACTGATTCGTCGTTTTTTTTTTGTCTTCTATCGATTTAAAACAATTGCCTCGAAGTGGTTTGTTTGTTTGTGTTAGACTGATAGCGAATGAGCGATTAGCCTGTGCTGCAGCCTAGAGAGGCTTATTGCACCTCGGTCGGTCTCCTATTAGCTGAGAGGGTCTCATAGTTGATTCCCCTCAGCTTGGGTTGCTAGCCTCCATAGGATCTCTTAGTCGATCCCCTGCAGCTCATGTTTACTTAACCGAGCTAAGTCCTGAACCGCTGACATGATATGGGTCTCATTTAACATCCCCACTGTCTTGTCGGTGTATTACCTGCAAAGATCAATTTTCCTAGCAAGTAGGATTAGGCCCTTAACTAGATTCCTCGCACTGTTTCTCAGGGTCGTGTCGTCGTCCACATAGTGAAGTCTCCATTGTGTGTGGGCTGGAAAGCCAAAAATGACATGTGAGACAGTTTTGTCTGCCTCCCCACATTTCCTACAAACATGGTTTTCTCGGAGAAACCCCATGTTGTTCAGGTGCTTTCTCAGGGTACAGTGTTTGGTTAATAAGCCAGTTACTGCCCTGAGCTTACTCCAACTCAGTAGTAGGACTTCTTTAGTTAGTGAGGGGCTAGGCTAGCGCCATCATTAACTTACCTGTTGGCTGTTGCCTTAAGTGCTGCCTGACTGTCCGAGATAATTCGCTATTGGAATAGCCCATAAGAATATTCTCCATGATGTGATGGCTACCACTTCCACCTGGAATATAGTGGTGCATTGGCCAAGCGACATCTAAATGCTCACATTCAGCCCTATTCTGTAACTTCAAATCGAATAGAGATGGTATGCATCAAATAGAAATACACCGGTCAAATCGGGATCGCTTCAAATTGGTATTCTGTAACTCAACTCGAATTCTATTATCGAGATCTGAAATAGAAATCAAATAGAATTGCTCTCTACCGCCTAAACCATATCGGAATCACTTTACGAGATCGGAACCATGAGCGGGAGCATGCGCCGTCGCCGTATTTTGACATATGAAATCGACGAATTCAATTTCGCGTTTGTAAATACGGAAAAGTTTAATAGGTTTCTCGCCTGAAGAAGGAACTATTTTAAAACAAGTGTCAATTAATCAGAGTGAAAAATATGGATATCATCTATGAATTACGATCGGCGATAGAGGAAAAAAATCGAACAGCAAATGTTCAGAATGGAACGTCGTAAACTTAGGGATATCAGTAAGTAATCCTTTTGAAATCCCAGAAGAAATTTTTAGGAAGCTTTACCATTTACCTTAAACAATTGCTGTCGATTTCATAAATGAAGTCAGTTCTTACTTTGAACAACCAATTCTGACGACTGCCGAATCATTTGAAGCTATTGGAGAATAGGGTATTTGACTAATTTTCAAAAACTATTGTAAATGATTCCTTATTACATGATAAACATACCACATCAATATTTCGCTTGAAAAACAATGCATTATATTAAAAAATTAAAGACAAAGTTTGAATTGTAGAAAGCGCGCGAAAAACGATATCTTCGAATGGGCGTGGTCAAAAATGGAACTTGTGACGTCACTTTCTAGTAAACAACACTAACAACGTGCTAATAACAGTGTGGATTGTTAGTTAGCGGAAGTAATTTCAACATTTCAGTGAGAAAAATGTCGTATAAATGGTGTGTAGTGCCACAGTGTACAAGTACCTCTATTAAAAACCCAGAGAAGTTGTTTGTTTCTGTTCCATCTGATAGGAAAAGACGAAAAATGTGGTTAAAGTTAGCAAGAAGAGACCCAAACAGCATATTATCCAACACAAATGTATTTATGTGTGAAGATCACTTCGATGTGAGTAATATTATATTTCAATATTGACCATGTTACCCTCCTATCCCATCTATCTATTTGTTTATATGAAACTTAGGTTGTTCTAATATTTCAAAAATATTGTTCAGGTATCTTCTGTCCCTGCTAGTTATGTGTGCTATTTTGTTAATGTCTATTGCCTTATTGAACAAATGGGATATTTCACTTGCATTACCAGTTGTAGCAGCAATAATTTTGCATTTCAGATGGAAAAGGATACAAGTAATTATATGCAGTACAGAATGGGATTTGCCAAACAAATACTTTTGACCAAAGTGGCTGTACCAACAAAATTTCATTGTCAGGAAGATCGCCAAAAGCGGCTTCTTGATCCTACACCTTCTAGAGCAGCATTCCTTAAAAGACAAAAAATTGATAGTGATGCAGTAAATTTGCAAAGTGATGATATTGTTGAAGAAATTCTGCCAAGTCAAAATGTTACTGAAACACAAGAATTTATTCAACCAGAAGGTATGTCTTAAAAAATAAAAGTATTCACAAAAAAATTAGGTTCATTTCTGCATGCCAACTGTCTATTATACTTGGGCACAAATGGTAACGATTTTATATTGAGATATTACGGACTGCTTTTGAAAATCTGCAACCATTTATATCACTTATATCATGGTAACATGAAGAAATGGGCCTACAGTAGGTATTAAGTCTAATATTATTCATAATATGTTCGGATCCTTTTTTTTTATTTTGTTTATCTTCCTAAACTTATATTCCGATTCTGTTATTGGCTTCGGCTGTAGAATGGTGTATTTAAATAAATAATAATTTTGAATATTCATCATTTCAGAAACACCAAAAACTCAAGACAAGGAAACTAGTACTGATAAAATCGAAACTTTTGAAAAATCTGTTCAAGCAACACAATCCTTAAAACATTTTAGGAGCAAGGCTGTACAAACAAAATGGGAATATAGAAGTATTTCTACCTCTCCAATGAAAGCCACTACAACATCTTCTTCCACATCACCATTTAAAGTGGATCCATACAATATGCAATTAAAAAAGAAATCTAGGCAGAACATTTTTCTTGTGGACAAGTCAGATAGTGATTTTTCTCTGACTGTTAGTGACAATTCATCGCTTTTTGTAACATCTTCGTCTTCAAAAGGTACTGATTCTGAGGCTGACATTACAGGTACAAGAAAACAGATTCAAAATTTGCAGAGCCTCAAAAATACTATGCATATTATTCAAAATAAACCATCCCTGTATATTGGTATTTCCAAAGAGTGCTATTTTTTAATACAGCTGTTGCACAAGCACGCTAATATTCCAGAGGAACATATTCTTCTTTGCTTGAAAAAAATTAGATTGAATTCCACATTCAGTGAATTGGAGGATAATTTTGGTTTATCATTATCTTATTGTAGTAAGGTATTTTCAGAAACGATACCCATTTTGAGTAGCTTTTTGAAACCCTTTATAGTTGAAATAAAGAAAGATTTGATCAAAAAAAATCTTCCAATAGCCTTTAGGCATAAGTACCACAATGTCAGCTGCATAATCGATTGCCTTGAAATTGACATACAAAAGCCATCAAAAGCTCTACATCAGGCACTAACATGGTCAGAATATAAAAAGGGGAATACAGTTAAATATTTAGTATCCTGCACACCTAATGGTTTGGTTAACTATGTTACCCAAGGGTTTGGAGGTAGAACAAGTGATGTTACCATAGTAGAGAACTGCGAGTTTCTAACTACGTTACCCCCGGGGACTTGTATTTTAGCTGACCGGGGGTTCAAGCACCTTGAGCAACTGCTTCATTCGAAGGGCATCAGATTATTGAGACCACCCAGTGTAAATGTGGGTGAGAAATTATCCAAAATGGAAGTGAGGCAAACTAAAGTTATCGCAAGCTTAAGGATACATGTTGAAAGAGTAATAAGAAGAATAAGAGAATTCCATATGCTGAAACAGCATTCAGTAATCAATAATAAATTAATCAGAATATTGGATCATGTGATCATTATTGCTTGTGCTCTTATCAATTTGCAGGATTCTCTAATTAAATGAATATGTAATAGTCCGATATATTATATCATGCTAATATCATGTTAATAAATTATATTATAAATTTACAGTTTGACCATTTATTTGACTGTACCAACTTTTTATGTTTTGTTTCAGTCTAGCAAATTTCTATATAAATGTATTGTGAAAAGTAATCGAAAATATTCGGAGGGCTCAGAGAACAAGTGAACCAAATCCTAATTCAGAATTTGGCAGCACGAAGATCTGGTGTTATCTGTTAAATTTTGAGAGGAAATTGTTATAAGTCTTATACTTTAAACCTCTGTAATTCAAAAAGGTTCTTTATTCCCCTTGTCTACTTGTATTCTGAGCACTCTATTTATCATTAGTATTACTGTATCTGTGAGCGAATTGATATACAATTTTTTGTGACTACAATAATGTAAGATGTAAATATGAAATAAAAAGACAAAATATAATATACATTTGTTTTTTATTTATTTAAATGGTGGTATTAAACAAAATAGGAAATATATTTGTTTTCCAAAAGTTTACCAAATTAGATATTAAATTATCTACATATTCACTGTCATATTCCATTACAATGATGTCGACATTCTTTGTTTCTTCAAACTGACTATCAGCCACACAAAAATAGCACTTTTTCATACCTGTTGCATACATTTGCAGTTGTATCTGTGCCTTGCATTTTTCTGAGATAACACCATTTTTGATATATTTTTCAATAGTTTTTGCCTTGCTGGGGCATTTAATTTCAATAACTGCATCTTCAACTAATCCGTCGGGAGACGCTGCAAGCATGGGATTTTCATGGCATAAATAAAGCCCACATAATTTAATTTTTTTTTTCAGCTTCTTACTCACAATCTTTAGGACAGACAGTTCCAAATTTCTACCTCTTTTCATAGCTACGGTATCAGGTATCTTAGCACCCATTATAGTAGCCACCAATGAACCATCTGGTGTATTGCATACACTGACCTCATGTGCCTTTGAGGCTGTGATACGGCCATATCTCATCTCATACCACATACTGCTCTTACTCTGCCTCCTTGTTGCTTCTTCTACAGCACGTACAGCAGTGAGGGACAATGTTTTCCTTATTTCATTTATGAACTTGTCTACATCTGATTTTATTTGACTTGGTTGATTCATTATTAAATGATGCAATGAATACTTCAGAACATTATTTTGTTGAAAATCTTCTTGGTATCTCAACAATTCACAATTTTCAATTTTCTTCTTCTTAGATACTGAAATGAATTCAGTATATACATTTGAGTTGCTAAACCTATGTGGTACTGGTTTCGTTGACATTTTTTCAACTGTAATATATTTCAGAGTAGTCCCAACTTTAGATAATGTAGGCTTCCTCCAATAACAATCAACCGAAGTAGATGCTGGTTCCTCACTGCGACGGTGGACCCACATCAAAAAGGCAACTGCATGCTTACAACCTCCAGCAGAAGCAGCACAGTCGTGGCATTGACAGGTTATGATTTCACTATCATTTTCATTAATAGTCAAAGTCACATTATATGGTTTGTTCCTCACTTTATGCTCTGGACATACTTTACATTTGACTGTGCAAACTCCATGTTCTCGGTGCAATTGCACATAGCCAATAGCATCATCCCCATAGGACTCCCTTCCAGATCTGTTAGAAAACAACACCATAAGTACTATGTCAAACAAAATCTATTGGTAATTATTTAGAACTAAAAGAACTACGTGTTACTTACAATGCTGTTTTCACATTTCTAAGTTCAGCTGCATAGAAATCAGGATTGTTTTTGAAGAACAGTGCAATCATACAGGCATCTATTTTAGGCAAGTTGCTGTTATCTGCTTGCACAAATCTTTGGTCCATTTTGGTATCAAAGCCAAAGTAACTTCTATTAATTATAAAATTAATAAAAAACTAGCACAAAACGTCCAATAAGCGATTAAAACACCGGAACAAGGAACAACGACTAACGCGTGCAATCCAAGTTGTCAAATGGTTTGTTTACTAGAAAGTGACGTCACCAAAGCTCTAACCAATCACCGATCGTTTTCATCAGAGACACAGAATCGAAATAATATCACAATTTCATTGTTGAAAATATCGAAAAATATAGATATTTCAGGGTAAATTATAGTCTCATAAGTATTTTAATATTATTTCCTAATAGGATAACCATAATTTGAAGTATATTTTTAATGTTGTCAAATACCCTATTGTAATATTCTTTCTGTTTTTAAATTCCACGGGATAAATTGAAAACGCATTCACTTCACTTTTTATTAAAACAAAAACTCCCTTTCTTTTCTTTTTACGCGCTTGTTCCGCCAGAAACAGCGTGTTATTGTTTTCTACTAAAATTCATGAAAGTAAACTGCATATCTTTATGAAATTTGCTAGGTTAAGTTACCCAAAATATAAACAAGATCTTAAATGTCAGTGGTTATTAAGGGCGAGATTTGCGTGCACATGCAACGTTGCCGGCTACTTCCAAGAGCGTTCAATAGAAATAAGAATTCCGATTCTGCAGCTTCTTCTACATTGGTTATAGAATACCAAAATTGGACGCGATAGAAGAGATACATTTCGATTTGTCAGATTACGATCCGATGCGTTCATTTCTATCCGAGTTACAGAATAGGGCTGATTGGGTGCAGCCCCATACACTCCAACTCCAGAGCGTCCGCCCATCACTGAACCGTCCATGGAACCATGTTAGTTCACTGTGCGATCTTTTGTCCCCCTCCGGGGGGCTTTAGCCCCAGCTTGAAGGAAGGATAAACTTTGTGAGTTACTGTACTCCTGTCGCTCACCACGTTCATGATCGGGTGACTAATAAATTCCCCAATACCAGCGTGTCCGGGCCGCAGCCTGTAGGCCCCAGCCTCACCCCCGAAGTGGTAATTTACCATATCAGAGGAATACCGTGGTCCAATTGAAATGCAAAATTTAAGAGATATTCTTTGTTCGATATTCTAACAAAATGGAGCACTGTAAACCAACTGAATGACGCATGGTAGATCTTTCATTTTCTTTCCTGTGTGTGGCGCTATTAAGAAGTTACAAGGGATTTATAGTCATTCTGAATAGATTTCTGTCCAACGTTTGTTTCTCAAGCGATGACAGTTTTATTTCACTTTTAAGTTTAGAATTCCGTATTAGCGAATAAGGGAATCAATCATACCTGGCCAACATTCATCAACAAGGTAAATTTAGGGCTAAATTTTGCATATTTTGTATTTATAACAAAATATTCACAATATTTCACCTTGATCGACGAATGAAAACGATGTGATTGACATGGTGGCGCCGCCATGAATCCTCTACCATGTCGGTCAATTTTGAGCAATTTTTATCTGTCAAACAACGAGAGGAGTTCATACACCTAGACATATTAGCGTGACTACTGACTATAGAGAACATATGTGCTAACTGTGACAAATATAATTTTTGCTTATTACGTGAACAATTCCCTTTACTTTCTTGACAGTGTCTATATATCAACATAAATATGTATACTTTATTTACCCTTTAAGCTTCTTCACAGCATTAAGATCCGCCAGCGCGCTTAAGCAATGTGAAAATGTATCCAAATTTAAACTATAAGGATGAACAAACTGGGTATTCATCTGGGAAACAATTCGCTTTTGTGCTTCCGTCAATATTTTCTTCTCATCGCAATTGTCATAAGTCTGAAACAAAAATTCATAATGTTGTTTCTTTAGAAGGATCATTAATACTAACCTCAAGAATCCTGACTATATTGTAGTAGGCATATAAGAATGGTTGTATTGAAGACAATAATATCTCTTGCAAATCCGTATTTTTTCCTAAATTGTAATATGTGTCATTTGTCTTCTCCACCAAGTCCAAACTTGAACATTGATCTAGAGCCTTCTCGAATTCCTGCACAAAATTGATTTCAAATTGTATAATTTCTATTCAATGTCGGTCATCTGCTAAATTACCTTTTCGATATTGGGAACATGTGTTACAAATTCATATAGCAATAAATTTCTCAGATGGAAAAACTGACTTCTTAGATCATCTGAAACTCATTTCATCTCAGTTCATATTCCAGATGACTATGACTTATATAACTGATATTTTGGGGAATGTATAAATTTCGATTCCAAATGGGAAAACATACGATCATAGAATATTCTAGTTTGAGTTCACTGTGGATGTGTAGATGGCCCTGCTGCCAAGCACAATAAAAGATGAAGAAGAAGAAGTTCACTGTGGACTGATAATGAACAATACAAAAGTAACTACACTCTTGTCCACTACAGGTTTTGTCGTCTGACATATGTTTTGGAAACTTTGTTTCCATCTTCAAAGACGAAGCGTTACTAAAGCATGCTATCAATTTCTACACTCGACTATGGGTTGACATTCTACCCTTAGTCTTACACCGATTAGTGAGAATAATGAGTTGTTAATAAGGGTTGGATCAGTATTGACTAAAATATCTTTTCTCTTCTATATCTCTTTCCCTTCAAGTGTTCCTAAGTATAATTTGTTGGAATTTTTCAACAATTTGACGGAATTTTCTCAAATTGAGTGGCCAGTTGTTAGAACAGCAGATTTATTGACGTTGTTGTCCCGAATGTGTCCCGAATGCCCTTTATATCGTGTGATAATATTTCTGGTTATTTGCCCGACGTAGCACTTGTTGAAATCTAAACATTTAATTTCATATATACCCGATTTGAACATGTCCGGTGTTTTATCGAATGTATTTCCTAGAAGTTATTAAATTTGCGTCGAAGTTTTGAAAGCCACTTTTATATTAACCTTTTTGAAAGTATTCTGGAGTTTGTTGTTTGTTTTCAGATGAAAAGTGTAAGCTTGAAAACCTTTTTATTTCTTTCGTTAGGGTTATGTTACTGAAGAGTTATCTTATTGTTTGTTGATAATTTTCAGAATTAGTTGATGACTATACCCGTTTCTTTCGGCAATTTGGAAAATAATTTTTCTTTCTTTCTTGAAATTTACATTGCTTAGCGGAATATTAAATAACCAGTTGATGAGGAAATGTAAGCTGGCCGTTTTAAGTGACCAAGGAGCAACTGAATCAGACGAAATGTAAATATTAGAATTGGTAGGTTTTCTAAAAATGTAAAAACGGATTGAATTTGGGGTAACTCTAGATAATTTAAAATCTAAGAATGGCAAGTAGCCGTCCTTTTCCATTTGGAAGGTGAAGATAATCTATTAAGTAGGTTGGTGGCTGTGTACTCAAATTAATAATTCATAATTTATTAAGTTCACCATGGAAAAGGACGGCTACTTGCCATTCACAGATTTGAAATTATCTAGAGATAACTCAAATTCGATCAGTTTTGAACTATTTTTATGTGATCTGCAACCACATTATTATACTAACCACCAATCTCATGAAAAATACAGGCCCTTCTGTCAAGTGAGCCAATTTCAAGCATATACAGGCTGAGTCTTTAAGGTATGCATCATATAATTTTAACCATAGATTCGTCCCATCAAATAACACACTTTTTTCATTTACTATTTTCCCAGATTCGGCTCAGGTAATAAGTTACAAGCGTTCAAAGATTTCACATTGCGGTAATACACTCCTGTACATTGTTTTCATCTCCAACGCAACGCTGTTTCTAGATAAAGGTTATAATCATTTTTATCATCTGAAATTCAATGAAATTGTTTAGTAAAACTAATTTCCTCACTCAATTATTACGTTTTGCAGCTTATTGCAGTATTCCTAACGAAATTATTACAGTTGAAACACTGAATATCCACTTTATTTTAATTTAATTTTCACTCTAAGATTATCTTTATCCACTATAAGATTATACCTCGGATTATACACAATTCCATTAATATCCAAATGCTATAAATTATTAATCAGAGACAAGAGAAATTAGAAAGACTGCCAGAGTTTTCGGTAATAGCGAATAATGCCGGTTTCAAGAACTACTTCTTGTTGTTAGACGATTCAAGTGCCGCACAGGGATGGATTCTTAAAACTAGTGAAATTCCTGGAATTTTTATTCATTCAAAAATTTTTTTTTAGATAGGTATATATTTTTTTAACAATTTTTTTTTTCAAGCTATATGTATCATATAGTTATAGAAAACTACACTCCAAAATTCATTTCATTCGGAATAACCATGTCAAAGCTATAAAAGAAAAACTGCCTTTTTTCTGCTATATCAACAGCTTGTATCTTTTTGTCTGAGCCGGATTGGAGAAACTGGTAAATATAAAGTGTTTTATTTGATGAGAGGAATCTATTGTAAAAAATGAAGTACAACTTAAAGACTCACCCTGTATATCGTCCGGACATGATACTAGAATTGATAAGCATAGGTAACAGATAAAATCAGAAATTTATACAATAACCCAATATGCAACCATCCTTCAAGAAAAATACCGAAGTCAATGTATGCTTTGAACAGTTAAGCATAGCCTAGCTCTGTTTAAAATCAATGCACCATTGCTCTGGCATAACTGCCAAACTGATTTTGGATGTTTCTGCAACCCGAAATGTTGGTGATTACAGTTTATTAGAACAATGACATAGCATGAGCTCACAGAGCTAAACCATCCTACTTTCCAGAGAATATTAGCCTTTTTTTTTTGCTTGATGTTTTCTTACCTAATTTCATCTGAGATCCCACCTTCAAAACTGCTACAATTATTGTTGGATCCACAAAATAATGTAGAACTGGGTTTATATAAATAAAGAGCATAACTAGCGGTACAGAATGGGTCATAACATCCTCTGAAAGTCTATATGCTTTCAATTTCATGACATTCAAATTTGTCAAATCAATCTTATCTCGGACAACGTTAATTTTATCATTATGAATGGCAATTTTATTTTTATGTACCTTAAGTGCTTCTTTGATTTCATCATCTATATTTCTATACCACAAATTGGCACCAAGGGCTTCTAAAATCTTTTTGAGCCATAAAACCTTTTGCTTCAACTCAAATAAAGTAAGAAGCTCTTTACAGCTTGTCAAATTGTGGTTCAAAAGTATGGCAATTAAATTTATAACATTCAAGATCGATAATTTTTGTTGGCGGTAAACAATTTCATGTGCCAAGGTAGGTATAATTTTTTTTTCATAATTATTTAACTCTTGTTGATAAATTGGTCCAATATTATGCCGAGGTATATCCATATCTTCACCAAAGAATTGTTTACTAGAAATTGGTTGACCAAAATTCAAGTGTATATTTCCATAATTCTCCTTCATAATACTGAGTGACTTGAAGAGTGCCTGAAAATTTTGTGAAATTATTCATATGAAAAAGGTACAAAAATATCTGAAAAAATGCTGTGTGTTGCATATGGGCAGAAACTACCCAAGAAGAGCTACAGTATCATCGATGGTGTAACGGTCCAAAGTCTCGTAAGTCACTGAAAACTTGGTTTGACTACCTCTGAAGATCTCTACACTGGTCAAACCATGTAACAGTCATCACGGCTAGGGCAAGACAGTTGACGTACGCCATTCAGAAAAACTTTGGCGGCTGTGAAATTGACACATGCAGACTACTGTACAACCGTTGCATAAGACCAATTTTTGAGTACGATGGGCCTGTTTGATGGCCTTCTATGTGGAGTAATAAAGGAAATCTCAAACCAGTACAACGATGGAGTACAAGCATACCATATGATAGAATCAGCCATCCTATAAGGACAGGCTCAATAGTTTTTCATTGTCTTCATTCCACAACGATGAGAAAGAGGTGAATTATAGTTGAGACCATTCCATAGTCACTTTGGTAAACGAAAGAAGACACACGGTGAAATATTAATTGATTTTAACCATCAACAAATATTCCGCGTGAGCCGAGCTACGTCACCTCATCGCTCAGTGATCCCACAAAGAGGCAAGCATCATTCAAGGGCAGACACGAACCGCGGTTTCATGGTTGTTACCAACCATCAGCGTGACTAAGCACCCTGAATGAAGAACCGAAGGAGGAAACTTAATTCCATTAATTGCGAACTGGTAGAGAGAGAATCCCACCTGCTGCACTTATGGAAATCCTTACGAAGTCCGACCCTCTGCGATGAAGAAACCTTGAGCGATGTTCAGCGACGTTCATTCTTTTGCCGTGAGAGGATAAGGGACAGGGTGCTAAGTCCCGCTGATGATTGGTAACAACCATGAAACCGCGGTTCGTTTCTGCCCATGAATGACGCTTTCCTTTATGGAGGAACACTGAGCGATGGGGTCACCTAGCTCGACTCACGCGGAATATTTGTCGATGGTTAAAATCAATGAATATTTCACGGTCTGTCTTCTTTAGTTATTGGCAATCAGCCACAGTTCAATCTTTGAAGGTTGGTAAACGAATTCGTGATCTGTACATAATGAACAGCAACACATTGAGATGGCATTTCAAAATGCTGAAAGACAATTTTGACAATTTCGAAGTCAACATTTTTTCTCAAACAGAATTTTCAAGAGATGGAACCGTTTGGACCTTCAGTACTTATTTAATTCAACATTAGAATACTTTTTATCATCATTATTCGCATATTTCAGACAATACAGTTCAAACACCGTCTTTCAGGAAAACGATGTCTACTAAAAATATTTAAGTTTAATACAAATTTAAAGAATGAAAATTGGATACATTTGTATAATGCTGGAGAAAATGATGTAAATGAGCAATTTGAGATGTTTGAACAAAAGTTCACGAAGTAAAAAAAATCAATGTTTGCTGAAAAATACAAACAATTCAAGAAAGATTACGACAAATTGTCCTTAAAGCAGAAAACTGAGAATTTTTAAAAGAAAATAATGTCGTTAGACAATAAAAATAAAATGGCATGGTCCATCATTAACTCCACAAAAACCTGTAATAAACATGAGTCTTTTCCAATTATGAAAAATCCTGGAAAAACAATAAATTAAATTAATGATTTCTTAATGAATATAGCAACAAACTTAGCAAATGATATCAAACCTTGACGGATACATAATGAGATGATGCAGCTGAATAAATCATTCTTGCTCAAATCTATCACAGTAAAACAAGTTGAAGAAGTAATAAAGAACTTGAAAAATAAAAAACACAACTAATATATGAAATTTCCAATCATATAGTGAAACAAGTACTAGATAAAATATCAAAGCCTTTACAATTCATAATCAATAACATGAGATAAGGTATTCTTCCAGATAAGTTCAAAATGGCCTCGGTAAGGCCAGTTGATAAAAATGGATGTAACATTGACGATAATAACTACTTCCTTCATTTTCGAAAATGTTTAAATCAATATACTGCAACCAAATTGTGGAATTTTGTATAAAGAACTCAACAGAAAACCAACATGGCTATATCAAAGGAAGAACCATCAAAACAGCAAATTTTCAGTTTATAAATAAAATCGTACAAGCTTTTGAGAACAAGAAGCTGGCTATTGGGTTGTTTTTGGATCTTTCGAAAGTATATGATTGCTTGGATCCACATAAACTAGGGAAATGATATGGTATCAGAGGATCTGCATTGCAATGGATGACTTCTTACATTGAAGGATGAAAGCAGCTAGTAGAAATAGTTATAAATGGTGAGAAAACAAGATCTGAACATCAAAATATAAAACTGGGAATTCCACAGGCTAGCATAGCTGGTCCTTTATTTTCCATAATATAGCTGAGCAAAAAGGTCAAAAATGGAAACGTTACAACTATACACTACGCTGATGACACACAAAACTTTTAGCTAGTGGGGCAATATGGCCAGACCTGTAAAAACTTGTTGAAAAGTACTTTAACAAACGGTGGAATGGTTCATGGTTAATAACATGGTATTATATAAGAACAAAACTAAGCTAATAATGTTTCATTCTATAAACTCAAGAATAACAAAACCTACAGATACTATTTTGAATGACACCAAATACGAAATCGTAAACAGTACTAAGATCTTAGTCTTAACAATAGATGCTAGACTTAACTGTTGTGTTCATAAGGGAGATATTTGTATGCTTTCAGGATAATATCCAAATACATCAATCCACACACAATCAAGATGATCTACTTCTCTACAATAGAATCAAAATTCAAATTTGGAATAACCTTCTATGGCTCAGGAAACGTTACCTCTATTTATCTTACAAAAAAAATTTCTTAGAATTATGTTGAATATGGGATGCACACAATCATGTCCGGCAATGTTCAGAAAATCTGGACTCCCCAAAATATCTGGAATATATTTTCAGGAATGTTCATTCTTCATAATTTAAAATCAATAGTACTTTAACAAATATCAAAATAAAAACAAATACCCATCGAGAAACTTGAATTATGATTTGCCTGAATTGAATCTTACACCATAGCAAAGCAAATGGAATATCGATGTCTGAAGTATTTCAATAAATTACCACTACAAGTCCAGAAGATTGAAAGCAGGAAAATGTTCAAGAAAGCGATATTAAAGATATTTATTGAATTAAAACCCTACTCAATTGAAAGCTGATGCGAATAGGACATATAATGTAAATATTATATATATATTATTCTTATTTTTGAGTTTGTAGAATAAGATTAGATATAGATTTCAAGATATCATTTTCCTTGAAACAATTTTGGTAAACACATTAAGTCTAGAACAATCATATAAAAATTCATACTCACAGACGTACTTTCCTTAGGTTTTGGAACCCCCAATAATTCATAAGAAAATAATTTTTCTTCCATAATTCTTTCATAACTAATATTAATTGGCACAAAAATTATATCAGGTACTTGCCTCAAAAATAGAGGTTTCAAAACCATATTGAGCAATCCTGATGAAATAATTAGATTATTTGTATTTGAGAACAAAATTTTTCAGATTCTTTATGAAGAACTTACCATATTTTGGCATTAGAGATTTATTGCTTCTACTCCTAGTTCCTTCTATAAAAAATTCTATTGGTAACTCCCCACCAGTAACAAGCTGATTTATATATTGCTTGAATGTATTCCAGTATAAATGATCATTATTGTAAGATCTTCTCATGAAAAATGCACCTGTATCCCTTAGAATTGAACCCATGGCCCACATACCATGAAAATCTGTAATGTAAGTGAATGTAAGAATTCGTACCAGGGCGCTATATTTCTGCTCAAAAATACAGGGTGTTTCATGAATAACTTTCAGTGCAAATGCAGGGCAATTTGGTTAGCCTGAATCAGGGTTCGAAATAAAATAAGTGTATTTGCTTATGCTTTTTATAAAAATTGGTTCAAGCCCTGTGAACAGGAGCTTTATGGCGCTCTTGTTCAAACAGACAAATTATATCTCCGAAAGTATTGGTTGGGAATTATATCAATGTATTCTTATATTTCTTATGATAGAACTGCATCATAGAGGAAATTCAATTCAAATAATAGTTTATTTATCAAGATTAAATGAGCAATCTGAGAATGAGAACTGCACCATGGAAGAAATCAAATTAAAATAGCTGAAATGAATTTGACTGATGTCTCTTATAGAACAGGATGACATGTACGAGTATGAACAGAGATCATATAATAAAGCATAGATAGAATAATTATAGCATTTATTTCTAGTGAATAATCAGTACAGCAAGCCCGTACTTAGAAAATTATACTTTTGATCCAATTATACTTTTGATCCAAAATGAGATATGGTATAATCTTTTATGGAGCAAATAAAAATATGAAAAACATCTTTATATCCCAGAAGAAAGTCCTAAGAATACCGCTTAAACTCCGTTACCGGGAGTCTTGTAGAGGTCTATTAAAAAAAAATAAAATTCTCACATCATATGCTATATATATTCAAGAATGCTCAAATTTTGTATTCCGGAATAAACACCTCTTTGAAAATGAACTTAGTCAAAGCAACTATAAAACAAGAGATCAACAGTACATATATCCAAAAGATCATCTCACATTAACAGAGAAAAATTGCCACTATTCTTGTCTGAGGATATTCAATAAACTACCCAACCACATCAGGAGGGAATCTGAGTTAAAAAACTTCAAGAAGGCATTGTATAAATTATTGATGGATTTAGAACCATATAATATGAAAGAATTTGGTAATATGTGATTTATTTAATTTTGTAAACTGACACTATTTCTTTCTACTATCTGTAGTATTAAGAAATAAAGATATATTCTATTCTATTCTATTCTATATCTAGTGAAACATCCTCTTCAGCAATTTTTCAAAAAACCAATTTGCACTTATAAACCACATTAAATACTCTATCAAACAAGTCTATCGGCAATACTTGTACATTCGGTACAATAACGATTAATCTCTGAATAATGTTGATATATTTTGCATAACAAAATAATTGGTTCAAGCACTGACGTGAAGTCAGGAGCTTTTGCGCGTATGTTCTATTTTCCATTTTACTGTATTGGACACTCTTAATCGATGGTAAATTCGATTAAATGTGTCCAATACAGGAGAATGGACAATAGAACCTACGCGCAAAAGCTCCTGACTTCACGTCATTGCTTGAACCAATTTTTTTTTCGTTTTTTTTTTTTTTTAATTTTCTAGGGGTAGGGTTCTTACAAAGTTTTGCACACGTCTTTATGTCGATCTTCTACAACTAGTTACCAAGCTTCAATTCAAACGAGTTTATAATTTCTGAGTTATCAAGGAAATAACATTCCAGGTGGGTATAACTCCGAAACCGATAGACCGATTATGCCCAAAATCGAACTTGACCCTCCCATTCAGATGCGCAACCTACCGTGAAAATTGTAAGTCCCTACATCCTTTCGTTCGAAAGTTATCGAGGCAACGATCACCTATCCAGCTACTGAACTCACACAGGGCTGCTCCGGTCTCCAACAATATAGATCCGATCGTGTTCAAACTTGAAACATGGCAGAAGAGTTAGGTTTTGAAGGCTCTCGCAAAATTTCAGCGATGTCGGAGCAATAGTTTCTGAATAATAGAATATTTTTCAATGATTTTTGAAAAATTTTCTAGTGATACGATCACGAAATTTTGCAAGAATTTTCGCGTTGACATTCTACTACTAGTAACCATGTTTGAATCGGATCGGTTTTGTATTTTTCGAGTTATTGAGGAAATAACAACCAAATTTCAGATGGCTATAACTGGAAAACCGGTTGACAACCTATTAACAAATTCAAATGTGGCATTCGGCTGCGCAACCAACCCTGAAAATTGCAAATCACTATCTCTTTCTGTTCTAAAGTTATCGTGAGATAATACTTTTTCGTAATTTTTTTAAAATTAACTAGTGGTACAATCCTCACAAAATTCCACATACGTCTTTATGTCAATGTTATACAACTAGATACTAAGTTTCAATTCGATCGGGTTTGTATTATTTGAGTTATCAAGAAAATAATATTCCAGATGTTTATAACTACGAAACCATTCGACCGATTATGCTCAACAACGAACTTAACTCTCCCATTCGGATGCGCTACCAAGCGTGAAAATCCCTACCTCTTTTCGTTCGAATGTTATCGAGGCAAAGGTCACCCATCCAACTACCGAACTTATCCAAGGCTGCTCGGATCTTCGAAAATATACATCCGGTCGTGTTCAAACCTGGAATTTGGTAGTAGGCTCTCGAAAAAATTTCATTGAATAGTGGGGGAATAGTTTCTGATATATAAAATATTTTTCAGTGATTTTAATTTTTTTTTTATTTTCTAGTGATACGATTCTACCGAAATTTTGCAAGAATTTTCGAGTCGGCATTTTACAACTGTAGTAACTAAGTTTGAATTAGATCGGTTCGGTATTTTTCGAGTTATTGAGGAAATAAAAACCAACTTTCTGATGGGTATAACTCCAAAACCGTTTAGCCGTTTTCGTGTTTTGTAATATCTCTGAACCAAAACGCTTTAAAAAAGAAGTGCACAAACTGTTAGTTTTATGTGAACCGTATAACCTAGATGAATTTTTTTATTTTTGCAAGCGGCGTGAAGGTAAAGATTGTTAGCTATGTTTTTGACATTTTTTCCTATTTCACTGTATTTTTTTATATATGGTTATTTTGGAAATATAATAAATATCTATCTATCTATTTATACTTTGGTAAGTTAATCAGATTGGGTTCAGAATATCTCCAGTAAAAACAAAACTGGTATATTGGCTAAGTTTCAATTGATATAATATAATTTTCAGAGTGAATTTGAGGTATGAATATCTCGGATAAGTTTGTGGTTTCGGATTAATAATTTTTGGCACCCTTGTTTTCTTTTTAATGGCACAGTTGTATCATAAGAATCCATTGATATCATTCCCAACTCTGAGAAACCAATACTTTCGAAGATATGAATTGTCAAAGCGCCAAAGCTCCTGTCCACAGGGCTTTTCCACTTTTTTAATACCATAGAAGCTCCTTATTTGTCAACAATGCAGATATCTCCGAAGTGATAATATATTCATAATCAAAAAGATATTTTGTGCTTGTCCTCACCCATTCCAGCTGCTATGGCAGGTATTTCAACATCGTAATGAAAACAGGCAAATGACATCAAAATAAAATCTGCATAACTTCTATGACTGGGTACAAAAACTATAGGACAGTTTCCCATTAATGTTTTGCTCTACAAAAAATGTATTGCATTATGAATGTTTTTAAACCATCATACACACTTACATGCAAAATACTATCAGTATTTACATATATTCCACTGCATACTTTAAGGCAGATCTTAATTAATATCAATGCTAAGCCACGTATTATCCTGAGATTTTTATTGTATCCAATTTCATCTAGAATTACACTAATTTGTGTTTCCAAAAATTGTTTAGGAATATTCTTCACTCTTGATATCTAAAAATATTGTAATGTTATTGAGTTAAACCTTCGCTAATATTACTTTGGAAATTACACATTCATTATTAAAAAATATATAATGGTATGAATATTATTCCATCATGCTGTTATATGAAAGGCAAAGGCCTACTTCGACACACATTAATGATGAATATCAAGTCTCTTTATCCAGTTGCTATGGTTGATTCGAATAAATATACAGCAAATTCCATTGGTAGAACTCGTGCGCACTGAGTGCATGAATCGTATTCCATTGGAGAATTTCATCGAGCATTTGGACATCCATCGGGAAACCAGTGCAACATTTATTGCACTCAGTGCACCACTGGTTTTGCCAATGGAATTCGATAATAGTTTTTCTGCTCCCCACCTACTAGGTATGTTATGACATCAATTTGAATGATATAAGTGAAATTTACAACAATTGTATGGTTGCTAATGATGACGAAATGTAAATGAATTACTTACATCACTAGAGATGTAAATAACTCAAAAACTTCCTTGGAGCTTAAACTTATAAATTATAATGCTTTATGCGTTTGTTGTTTTCAAATTTATTAAGTATACAAATTAAATCAAACCGGTTTTGTTATTTATACATTTCGAAATAAGGAATGGAAAAAATGTAATATACTATACGAGCCCTCACTAAAGCTCGGGCGCAAACTCGCCTTGATTGGTAAATGATACTTACATCTCTTGTAGTATAAATAACTTTATTACACATAAGGCTAAATGTAGGGATAATTTATATTAAAATATAAATTTCTTAGTTTCTCTGCTCTTGACGGAAAGTGTTGAGTTGTGTGTACATCACTCATTAAACATTTCCCACTATGCTTGATATCAATCACAAATTTTTTACTATCAAGTACATTTGATCAAAACATTAACTTACGACATCGAGCCATTCTTGAATTTGATTGTTTTTAATTACAGATTCTTTATGACTCTCTGGAGTAGGCCTTGAAATTTGTTTGAATGCTACAGCTGCATCAATTTTTCTTGAGGTCCAGAAATAATGGCAAAGTTCTTCTCTTCTTGGTTCTAAAATATCTTCGAAATTTTTTGACTGCATCATTGCTACCCAATTTCCTCCTTATTAGTTAGACTTCTTAATGCTTTTATGAAATCATGAACACACCATAGGACTATACCGCCCACTGATTTCATCCAGGTGTTAAGGTGGGCTAAACAATTAGGATTTCAATTATATTCATATAATTTATTATATGATTGGTACCATCCAGCGGATATTGAGTTTGTGTGTTATTACTGTTATTGTTGTTATTCCCTTCTACTTAATCCCAAGTAAAAACGAGATTTGGAATATTTGGATTGGAATCGCCTAGTTAAAGATCCATGAAGATCCATGTATTTTTATCGCAGAACACAAATAACAGAATAACACACAAATAACCTCAAAAATGAACGGCGTCAATCACAATTTTGACGGCAGATTACAGAAATCTGTGATTCGCCTCTCGGACATAATTACCGAACTCGTCTTAAAACGTACGATAACATTTCAAATAACCGGACGCACTCGTTGCATCCGACGCTGATTCTGAACGCAGCCCTTATATTCCAATTCTTATATGTTCTGTGGTTCCAACTTCCAATAAACACTTCCAAAAAAATCAGAGTTCTGTGCTTCCAAAATATAAATCAAAATGAAATAATCATATAATAATTCCTAGAATTTTTAATATATTTAAAAGAAAATATATTTGTGTTCTGTGAGAAATGGCTAATCGCACAGTTAAAGATGCCAAATCTATCCATGGAACAAATCCACAATATTTAGTGGAGAAAATAATACGTTCTCGAATATACGATTCAAAATACTGGAAAGAAGAATGCTTTGCTTTAACAGCAGAACTTTTAGTTGATAAAGCTATGGAGTTGCGTTTTATAGGAGGAGTTTTTGGTGGCAATATTAAACCCACTCCTTTCTTATGTTTAACTCTAAAGATGCTGCAAATTCAACCAGAAAAAGATATTGTTGTTGAGTTTATCAAAAACGAAGAATTCAAGTACGTTAGAGCTCTTGGTGCGTTCTACATGAGATTAACTGGTACTTCACTAGACTGTTATAAATATTTAGAACCATTATACAATGATAACCGAAAGTTGAGAAGACAAAATAGAAATGCTGAATTTGAGTTAGTTCATATGGATGAATTCATTGATGAATTACTTCGCGATGAACGAGTAAGTCATAACTTATTTTCTTTAGAATGGAGCAGTAAAATATTATTTATAACTCACAACTCTCTGAAATTTATTTTTATTATACTTCATTTGGCTCCCTGCATTGAACACTTTTCTACTACATGTACTTGGTTCTGTAATATAAATGGGATAAGTTTATAATTAATAATTGAGTTATATTATTTATTTACTTATGGATGCCGATGATATAGTCCTTATAGTTGGAGGTAAATTCAAGGGCACCTTGTATGACTTACTGCAGGAGGGCCTTAGAATTATCAAGCAGTGGGGCTGAGCATAAACCCGTAAAAGACCACAGTGATTCCGTTTACCCAAGTTAAATATCCAGGAGTAAGGCTTGTTTCACATGCATACGGTTCCATTCGGTTCGGTTCGTTTTCGAATTGAAACCGAAAACAAAACGAACCGAATGGAACCGTATGCATGTGAAACAAGCCTAACAGTAGATAGTAAACTTCTGTGGAATAAGCATTGCTAGTAAAGCAATAGAGGCTTTAATGGCATGCAAAAATCTAGCCGGCTGCAGCCCAAGATACTGCAATGAATGTACATCATGGTTGTGAGACTCATAATCACTTATGGGGCAGTAGTCTGATATACAAAAATAGGCCAGAATGGTACGAGGAAAACCCTTGACATAGTACAAAGGCTTGCCTGTGAGGGTATCACTGGAGCTATGGGAACCTGTCCTACCAGTTCAGATTTTCACAAATCTCACACCCCTTCATCTAGTGATGAACACAATTGCCCATGAAGCCATTCTTAGAATATCTATGGAAGAAACAGGTAATGAGAGTATTAAAAACCAGAAAGCCTGGTACATTTCATCAGCCAGTCTTCCTAGTGACAAAATGATTAAGAAAGTAAGCATAAAATAACTTCAACGATGCTAGGTAGGAAGAAAGACTGGAACAGGGAATCCACCACCCGAGTTGTTAAAAAAAATCCATTAAATTGTACAGACGGTTCAAAAACCAATATAGAAGCTGGCCCTGGAGTATATGGGGCAGTTACTAAATGCTCACTATCGCTAAGCTCCTATTCGTCTTTCAGGTGAAATACTTAAAATCGAAAGATGCGTGAAAATGAACCTAGAAAGAAACTATCAGAGATATGATATCGCAATCCATTCGGACAGTAAAGCTGCTATTAAAGCTCTGAGCTGTTATCGAGTCTAAGCTAATATGGGAGTGCCAAAGAAAACTTAATGAAGTAGGCAAGAACAACAGGGTCTCATTGGTCTGAGTTCCTGGTCACTCCGGAATTAAAGGAAATGAGGGGGCCAAACACTTGCCAAGAAAGGAGCATGAACCCCTTTTATTGGCCCAAAACCCTGCTGTGAGGTAGGTAGATGCACCTACAAAAGTGAAAGAAGAAACTGAAAGAGGTATACTCTTTCCTGGGAGATCTGTCCCAGGAATGTATCACTCACAAAAAGTTCCTCCAGAACTTGACACTGTCAGATACAAGGAGTATTTGGATCTCAGTAAAAACACACTGCACCTCCTCACTGGTTTCCTCACAGGGCACTGCTATCTTTGGAACCATATGAGATTAGGGCTAGCAGACACTGACGAGTGCAGATTCTGTGTAGACGAGGATGAAACTCGGAAAGTCTCGCCATCTCAGACCAACGCAAGGAATGCTTTGGGCAAGAAATCTGTAGGAGCGAAGATGTTGCCTCCTTGAAGCCATCCCAGATACTGGAGTTCATCAGAACTCTGCAACTGGAAGGCGAGCTGTAGATGGTGGTGACATCGACAGCTCTGGTGGGAGAGCACAATAGACCTTAAGGTTTATAGTATACAATATGCTTTCTTATTCATTGAAAAGGGAAGGTAGAACAAATTAGGAAGGACGTGGTCACTCGCTACATAAGATATTATATAGGGCAATAATAATATGTATTTTTCAGGTTTGTGATGTTATATTACCAAGAGTTCAGAAACGCCATATTTTAGAAGAAAACAATGAAATTGAAGCGAAAATATCAGCATTAGAAGATGATTTAGATGAAGATATGGATTTAGAAGATGATACAACCAAATATCAGTTAGATAACCATGTACCAGAGAAGAAAGAAAAGGAGAAGAAAAGGAAGAGAAGTAAATCGAGAGAGAGAGCTAGACGTAGTAGGAGTCATAGTAGAGAAAGACATAAAAGAGATAAGGATAGGAAAGATAAAAAAGATCGCGAAAGGGAAAGAGATAGAAGGGATAGAGATAGGGACAGAGATAGGAAAGATAAAGACCGGAAAGATAAGAAAAGGGATGATGATAAGTATAGAGAAAGAGAAAGGCATTGATTTATCTTTCATAATAATTGTTATATTTAGTCTATAATTTTCTCCCAGACCCTTTGAGAAGCTCAATCAATAGTTTTATATTCAGACAAATGTACCTATAGGTTAGAATATTGATTTCAATTTTATTTTCCATATTGCCCCTCCCCAATCTCAACATACTAAATAGGAAATGCATAGGAAAAAATCCTAATCTTCGTTCGGGAGTATGTTCCCTGGCAATTCAAATGAATGAATATAAAAAAAATGATAAACGAACTTGGGGTGTCAATACATCATAAATTTACATTTCTTAAATTCCCATGCTTGGGTAATTGATGTTCTTGTAAAATGGAAATTTTAGCTTGTAATATTTTTTAAAAGCAATTAGCCTAAATATTTTCACTTGAATGCTAAATCTATCTGTTCAACCAAACGACAATATAAATAAAATAGAATGTTATAAATTCAGGATAATAAATTTGACAGCTTCATTATGAACAACTTTCATTTATTGTAAATAACAATTAGATTTTTTTCAGAGATATTTCTTTCGGTTGCCTATAGATGTCA
Organism: Halyzia sedecimguttata; assembly: GCA_937662695.2. Classification (NCBI taxonomy): domain Eukaryota; kingdom Metazoa; phylum Arthropoda; class Insecta; order Coleoptera; family Coccinellidae; genus Halyzia; species Halyzia sedecimguttata. Next base: position 41,572,325 of record OW569412.2, read on the forward strand.
ATAAATAAGTAAAATTCACTCTAAGATATTGATAGAAAGCGAAAAAGGCCAAAACATTCAGTATAAATTAAGCTTCAGATAATAATTTTTTATATACTTCATTGAACTGTTGCCAAAGCAGTGGAGGAAGCTTATTTTTCGACTCGTTATATAGCCTTGTTATCTGATTTTGCAAATCATCAGGTTTTCTGAATATAATGAATTTGATGTAATTTAACCACACATCGGCGTCCTCTTCTCCAAATTGAGCACAAGCTAAGTCATGAACTTTCTGCCATCTATCGTGTTCAATATTCATCTGTGAAAATTCTAATTTTGCCATTAACAAATGCAATCCTTTGCAGTAGGGTCTCTCTAGAGCAAGGGTACTGAAAATAATAGAGTATTTTAGGGTTTTCGCACCAGACAATTTTATAATCCATACAGTTAACATAAATTCTACTATATTATGTATTGAAATACTAGATTGTAACCATCCTTATCAAAGGTAAATGTCTGGAATATGCACAGAGTGGCCCACCTTACCAAGTGCATAGATGCAGCAGCAGAGATGATTAGACCATCTCTGGGACCCCACTGCTTGAGGGTCCCTGTTGGTTCACAGATGGCTCCGCTACCACCCAAGGATTGGGAGCGGGTGCAAAATTGCTGATGGTGAATCCATTAGCCTGGGTAGTTTTGCGACAGTCTTACAAGTAGAAATTTTCGCCATTAATCACTGCACAAAGCAAATACTTGAGAAAGGATAGGTTCGCAGATCAATCAAGATCCTATCGAATAGTCAAGCTGCCTTTAAGGCCTTGATTTCATATAACTGCAAGTCCCTGCTTGTGCAGGACTATCAGACCATACTTGCTAAACTGGGAGAGTGCTGCAGGCTACAGTTCTGGGCGTAGAGGGTAAGGAGGTGGCAGACTCATTGGCAGCACGAAGAGCTTCCACGTTGGTCATTGGACCTGAACCGGCCTCTGGCATCTCGCTGAAGGCAGTAGGGTGGGAGAACAATAGATGGTTGGACAGAAATGTCCAGGAAATCTGGAGCAGCATGCCTGGACACAGAGATGCTCGCTCAACAATTATTGGCCCATCAGTTGAAAGAACTAGACAATTGCTCAAATTCTCCAGGTTAGATCTGAGAATTTCAACAGCTGTGGCCTCAAAACATCTAAGAATGCTGGGTTTGACTGAGGACTCGTGAGTGCAGACTATGCCTGGAGGATGACAAGTCTATCGGACACATCATGTGTGACTGCCCCGCTGGGAAAAGGACCAGATTTGAGGAACTAGGAGTCCACCAATTGAGACTGAGGGAACTGGACAAGTTCACACCCACCAGACTCATCTCCCTTTTACATTTACCATTTTCACTAATTCGGCTCAGGTAAAAAGATACGCCTGTATCGTGTTGAAATTGCAGAAAAAAATACAGTTTTTCTCTTGTAGTTTTGGCATGGTTATTCAGCATGAAATGCATTTTGGTATGAAGTTTTCTATTACTATGATACATATTGTCCAATTTACAGTTCAACCCTACTTCCACTGGTTTCCTAGATATAGACTCGCGGATTCATAAAACTAAATGAAAAATTAGCATAAAGGAAGCTAGATAGATCTTGAGTAATTATAAGAATCATCAATCATTTTGGAAAATTAAATTATTCTTCATCGTTTCTTCTAAAATGCAAGTTTTCGAGATACTCTTCATTGAATGTTATAAAATCTATTAAAAATTAAACAATTAGTCCCTGTGCTACACTTGAATAATCTAATCGTAAACAAGAAGTAGTTCCTGAAACCGCCACTATGCGCTATTATCGAAAACTTGCCTCTTGATTGGCCAGTCTTTCTAATTTCTCTATTCTCTGATTATTCATTTATATATATTTTTTTTATTTATTATTATTATTTATTATTTAGGAAGTGATGATACAATTAATGGAAATATTATACCAGTACAAGCACACTGTTTCAATGCTTAAATGCACCTAAGTGAGTTAACACTTGTTTTGTGCATAAGATTTGTACAAACATACTATGTATCAAATAAAAAAAAAGAAAGAAGTTGGCACAGTACAATATAGTACCGGAACCCAGAACCGAGATGGGTGACTACCTGCTATATTTATAGCATTCGATGAGAATTAGGATATTTATGGAATTGTGTATAATGTTAAAGAAGAAATTGAATAATCTTATAGGCAGTCAAATGGATTTTCAGTGTTTTAATAGTGAGGAATAGTAGAATATTTAATTTTCAATTTGTTTCAAGTGTTTCAATTTGAATATTTTTGTTAGGAATACTGCAATAAGCTGCAAAACATAATAATTGAGTGAGTAAATAAGTTTTCCTAAACAATTCAATTTAATTTTGAACCTCAGATGATAAAAATAATTATAACCTTTATCTAGAAACACGGTTATCTGTTAGAGATGGAAGTTATGTGCAAGAGTGTATTAGCACAATGTGAAATCTTTAAACACTTGTAACTTATTACCTGAGCCAAATGTGGAAAAATGGTAAATGAAAAAAGTGTTTTATTTGATGAGAGGAAAACCTATATTTAAAATTCATGTTAAACTCACCCTGTGAACTATATAGTATATTTTGTTTTTTTTTAAATAGTTGTAAAATCATTCCTCCGTAAACGGATTATTGCTTTTCATAATTAATAGCAGGTAAAGATAAGAGAGGCAAAAATGCTTATTCTAGAAATTTACTGAATCTTCAAGCAATGCGTTATGTAAACTGATGAAAATCAATCCATGTGTTAATTTCTATTCAAACATTACCTACATTCCTACGCGAGTTGATTGTATTTGGCTCCGCAAATTCGAGTGAAATTCTCTCGTTCTTTGGGAAAATAATGTGAGAAAATTGAATACATCATTGTATGCAGGGACATTGATTGAACTAAAGTGAAAATTCTAGTGAAAAATTATTAATTACGCGAAAACGTTAAATACAGGATACATAAACATTTATACCTAGAAAAAACTATAAACATCAGCGGGTGGAGATAAGGAAGTCTCGGACGGGCTGTCGGCCTTCGCCGACACAGTGGCGTCGCGATAGATTGGACATTTCCGCACTGCTGACAAAGTGCACAACTTGTAATTTGAAGGGAGATATTAAATCTCATTTCAATTGCGATAGCTGTGGAAGTATTCCCTTAACCAGTGCAGGAGTGAGAATACTTTTCTGAAGGGAATGATACATAAAGATGGAGTGCTCACTGTGTAAGGAGATAAAACAACCATCCAAAGATGCAAAAATCCCTTGCCACTCTTGTGACTCTTGTAGACGTCTAATATGCCTGGAATGCAGCGAACTTTCCTCCTCGGAAATAAGATGTTTACCCTTACAACGGCGTTTACTGATGTTTCACTGTAAATCTTGCCGTAATAACGATTATGTGAAGCTTTTACAAAGTAAAATTGAGGATAAAGAAGCGTTAATCAACGACAAAATTGAGATCATCAAATTGCTTCAAGAAAAGCTACATAACTATGAAAACGAAATGATGAATGAACACACTTATGCGAATGTATTAACTACAAATGATAATCACAAACTGATTTCCAAGCCAATAAATGTACCTGACTTAATTATTAAACCAAAAATCAAACAGCAATCAAAAATAACCAAACAGGATATAGACAACAAAATAAAATTATCTTAATTGAAAATTGGTGTAAAGAAATGTATAGCTACAAAAACAGGCTCAGTTGTTATAAAATGCCAGAGTAAAACTGAATTGGAGATCCTGGAAAATGTAGTTCGTGATAAGTTACAGGATGAATATGATATTGAACGAAGTAAATTAAGGAAACCCAGAATTAAAATCCCGAATTTTGACCAAGAAATGACCTTGGAAGAAATTGAAAAATCTATTATCAATCAAAATGATTTGTCTGATGATTTAAAAATCACTTACATTAAGAAGGGTCATACCAGTAAGAATGTGGTATTTGGTGAATGCTCAGCTGCAATATTCAAAAAGCTGACCGGCACAAATAAGGTGTACATTGGATGGGAAATATACGCAATCTACGAAGACCTAAATATACCTCGTTGCCACAACTGTCATGGATTCTACCACAAAAAAGAAAACTGCCCCACTGATCACGTTATTTGCCCTAAATGCAGTGAAAATCATCATGAAAATGAGTGTACAAAGGCTATCACTTGCTGCGTGAACTGTGTAAGGAGTAATCAGATATACAAGATGAATTATAATGTGAGTCATAAGGCAACGGATCGAGAATGTCCCTCCCTGGAACATCAGGTTAAGATACTACAAAACAAAACCGACTATAACACATAATGGTTTTACTGGACGAAGATGTTATTTTGCAGGACTTGAGTTTAATCTACGAAGAACATAAGGGAAATTACCTGAACCCAGCAGAGTATGCTTCTCTCTTCAATAACATGCCCAATAAAGTGTTGAATATCATGCATTGTAACATAAGAAGTATAAGAAAGAACTTCAATGAGTTCCTGGCCATGTATGAAACATATGCATTATACAGTTGTGACATTTTTATTTTGAGTGAGTGCTTTCGGCTGGAATCTGCTGAAAACTTACATATTCCTGGATATGATACCAAATATAATGGAGCTGACTTCAATAAAAATGACGGGACAGTGATTTTAATCAAATCAAATTTAAATTATAATATCAAAAACATCAAGCTTGCGGTAAGTGGTGTAACCCTATCCATTTTGGAACTTGCTTGCAGTGGCTTGTCTTGTAGGATCATAGGCCTATACAGACCCTGTCCTAGTAATCTGACTGCTTTCATTGAAGAGATTGACGACTTTTTTATGATGAGTGAAGTTAGTCCCAAATTTGTTTTTTTCATTGGCGACATTAATGTAGATATTATGCAAGATGATGATGTAAATGTAAATAAATATATTTCCGTCCTGGCTAAACATGGCTTTAAGCCGTACATTCGAAGGCCAACTCGTATAACAACAGACAGTGCCACATGTTTAGATCATATATTTGTCAAAATGGAATTCAACCTGATCGGAAAATATATACCAAGCTCATTCATTATCGAATGTAATATCACAGACCACTATCCTGTGATGATTAATATTAACAGGGAAGCTAATAGTAATAACCATAACGAAAGTAATAAAATAACCTTCGGCGGATATAATATTGCAAAACTAAATAACCTCTTATCACAGGAAAATTGGCATAATGTTTTACAATCTGGCCATGCACAACATGCTACTAGTGTGTTCTATGCAACCTTTAATAATCATTTAGAGACAAGTAAGAAGATATTCAAGAAAAACACTAATAAATCCAAAAAAATTAAGCCTTGGATAACAGCAGGTTTAATACATTCAATAAAACATAGAGACAAAATGAAAAAAAAGCTTAATTGTAAATACTCACCTCTTCTAGAATTAGAGTACAAACGTTATAGAAATCATTTAAATAAACTCCTGAAGCAGACAAAAAATGAATATTACTTGAATAGAATACATAATAGTCAATATGATATGAAGAAAATTTACCATATCATAAGTGAGGCAACCAATGAAAAAAATAATAAATTATCCAGCAAATTCCATGTTGTTGACGAGCATGGCAAGGATTTTGATGATGATGATGAAATGGCAAACTATTGTGTCAAATATTTCACCAATATAGGTATCGATATGCTAAAAAATGTCCCTACTCAGCAATTTATGCTGCCCCCACTTACTCCAAATCGAAATTCCATGTTCCTAACTCCTGTAACTGATACTGAATTGATACAACAAATATCCTCACTAAAAAATAAATGTTGTCCCGGAATAGATAATATTACCACTAAGATGATCAAAAATACTCACCCTCACATCCTGGTCCCTCTTGTACACATTTTCAACCTCATCTTTTCAACAGGATCTGTCCCGTATCAGTTCAAACAGTCAATAATAACTCCTGTATTCAAAGCAGGTGACAAAACAAAAATAAATAACTACAGACCGATAAGTGTATTAAACAACTTCGGTAAAATCTTTGAAAAATGCCTCAAAAATCGTTTAATGGAGTTTCTCAACGCTAATCAGATATTGAATGATTATCAATTTGGTTTTCGGGCAGGTAAATCAACAAGTGATGCCATGTACACTGTAGTGAATGAAATTGTAAGCAAGTTGGACAAGAATAGAAAATGTATAGGGGTCTTTCTGGACCTGGCGAGAGCAGTCGACACAGTGAACCATCAGAAACTCCTTTCTATTCTTGAAACAGATGGGATTCGTGGTACTGTGTTGGATGTTTTCCGCCATTATTTAGATAATAGACAACAACAAGTTAAAGTCCATGACTCGCTAAGTGTCCCAGCTACCGTCAAGATAGGTGTACCTCAAGGAACGGTACTGGGACCAGTACTCTTTCTACTCTACATCAATTCAATGCTTTCACTATCAAATGCTAAAATTGTTTCCTATGCTGATGACACTGTGATCTTGTTCGAGGGTGATTCCTGGTCACAAGCTAAATTACATGTCCAAAGAGAACTAAACATAATAACGGATTGGCTAAATGCTTTCCAGCTATCTCTGAATGTTGAAAAAACACACTATATAGCTTTTTCTGCCAATAATGCAAATAGGCCAGAGTTCCAGAATATTAACATCACTAATCTAAATAAAGACATCACAGAAGTTAGCCAAATCAAATACTTAGGCATTATAGTCGACAAAAATCTCAGGTGGGAAACTCACATCAATTATCTAACAACAAAACTCAGAAAACTGATTTACAAATTTTATATACTGAGAGAGATACTGTCGATTAAACTGTTGCTTATAATATACAGATCACTTGTGGAGTCACTCCTACGCTATGGAATACTAGTGTGGGGTGGTCTGTATGAAAACTCATTACAAAATCTCAAAGTGATCCAGAATTTTATATTAAAAATTATCTTTAGACGAAAAAAACGATCCTCGACAAATGCACTGTATTCTCCAGATATACTTAATATTCGGTCATTTTTTCACAATTTTAATATCTGCCTATAAGGGTGGTCATTGTCGGCAAGCATTCAATCATGGTTACAATACACGTGGCACGGTGAACCAACTACTCGTTGCACCACTTAACAGCAAGAACATTAGTCACCGTTTTGTAACATATATTCAACCTAAAGCATATAATCTATTACCTCTCGCCATTCGAAAATATGCTAATCTCAAGAAATTCACTTCAGCCATTAAACTTTATATCTATAGTAACTATAGGGACTTCTTGAGAATTATAGAAACATAAAAAATGTGTATATTTATTATTGTTCACCAACTTACAGCCATGTTGGCTGCACTGTTGAATTTTGGTTCACACAATTACTGCCTATTGTAGTGTGTTTTACTCTGTTCCTATCAACCCTCCATTTTTATTGTTTATACTGTTCCGTTCCTTCTTCCTATTTCTGACTTTGAATTGTCGGTCTTCATGTTATGCTGTTTTGTTTTTCTTTTTTTCTCACTACACAATACAAGTGTGTACTCACTTAGAGTGTGGGGGAAAAAAAAAACATTTGATTTTTTTTTTCTTTCTAATTATTATCAGTAGTATTATAATTGATTTGTATTATTGGAATGTATGGCAAAACGGCTGGATAAATAAATAAAATAAATAAATAAAAGATTACCCAACTTTTTCATGTTTCAACTCTCTTTTTGTAGTTTTGCAAACAAGGTATAACTCCGATCCGTTTGAGTTGGAAATTGTTATAAAGTTGTAGAGTAAGAATTTCAAGGGAAAATTTCACACTTCAAGCAAAAAAAATTCTGAAAACTTGAATATCTCGGTATATTTTCCTGAGGATCCCTGAAATTTTGTATGTACTTAAAGGGCAAAGATAAGATGGCTTATATGTAATAATAGCATAATAAGATAATTGCTATTTGGTGAAAAGAAATTTAACTTTTCTGTTTCTATATTGAAATCAAAACTCGACGATTTTGATCAAATTTTTACAGTTGTTTATAGCCATGAAGCCACTCGCATCGCTGAATTTGCGTTTGTTATGAGTGCCACTAGCTCAGTGGTAGTGTTGAAATAGGAACCAGAGATCCCGAGTTCAATCCTGGGGATGGAAAGAAATTTTGTAATTAGACGTTAGCGGCCACCATTCACTGTTGGGGCAAAATTTATCAGTGATTTGTCCAAGGCGGCGTAAGAAATCAGTAACAAAACCTACACCAGTAAACAATTGATTCTCGTAACTCGCAAAAGCTCTTAAGGGGTCTCCTCGGAAGACATGGGGTGCCTGCATAATACCGTATCATATGTTATCTCGATGACACGAAAGAGGTTGTCGATAAGTGTTCCGTTTGATACAGATATTGATGTCCTCAAAAGGTCAGTAAGAGATAAGTAACTTTAAGTATGGATTGCATACTGTGGACTACAAGTTTGTGCATTTCTCAACTCTCGGTGAGATTATTAATAAGCTGGTATTGTTCACGTTTTCTCACATGAACAATCAAAAGAGCAAAATTTGATTTGAGTTATTGAACAAAACTAACCTGTATCTAGCTCTAGCTGCCTCAATTCCTTCATGAAAAGCAATCCACTCTATATATTTTGGTTTTAAAACATTAGAAATTTCAGTTGGTTGTCTGACGCCGTCCTCAAATATTACCCTCATCTTATCATTCTCAGAAATCAATAAATGAAATCTCAAGAGCATCAGCCATAAAGGTAATGCTCTTTCTTTCAATGCTAGTACGCCAAGTTTGAAAGTAACATTCACGTCATTTACACTATCTGTTTTGATTGCATATGTCAGTTGCATTTTCCATAATTCTTCGGACTGTGGGAATATACTTGTAGCCTCTTCAAGTGTTTTCCTGGCTTCGTCGTCTGGCAACAGCTCTACCCATACATTGTAATGACGTTCTTCCAAACATTTATCACGATGAGCTTTTTGAAGAGCTGTTTTTAGTAATCCCTCTCTGTCAATAGTTTGCGTCTGTACATTTTCTTCCTGCATCTCAATTAGAGTTTCCAAATAATAAGACCATAACTTTTTCTTTCTATCCTCGACAACAAGCGATAAACCTTGTTCATATTTGTCAATACAATACATAATGCAGGATTTTGCAAAACTGTTAGATCTTGGCTGTTCATTTGGGTCCGAGACAAAGTGCATTCCTGAAAAATTGTTAATATAATTCATTCAAATTTTCATTGGAAATTCAGGAGAACAGATTAGGAAGCTATCATGAGTTGCAACTTATTATTCAAAAAATGGGTTCAAGCCCTGTGGACAAGAGCTTTCTGGCGCTCTAGTTCAAACAGACAAATTATGAAAGTATTGGTTTCTCAGAGTTGGGAATTGTATCAATGTATTCATATGATCTGCATCATAAAGGAAGTTCAATTCAAATGATAGTTTATTTATCAAGATTAATGAGCAATCATGAGAATGAGAACTGCACCATGGAAGAAATCAAATTAAATCTGGCCAATTTTGCCATATAACGAACTTAACCGAGATATTCATCTCCCTAACCTACTCTGAAAATTTCAACTACCTAGCTCATTCCGTTCGAGAGTTATATCTATGTCTATGGATGAAAAGCAGTCTCACTACTCTCAGATCTCTTACTTCATGTTCCGTTCCGAAATGTAAGACTTTTCTGAGAAAAACTAATTTCGGAGCAAACAACTGAGATTTTTCTGACTTCGCTCACAATTCTTCTTTTGATTAGATAATGACATGTCTCAGGAAAATAAACTGACATTATGACAATTCATACATAGAATAATTATATCATTGTGTGACAACGTTGAAATACGATTTATTATTGAAATTTTGAAAAATCATATCTCCGAAAGTATTAGCTTGTTAGAGTTAAAAATGATATCATTGGATTCTTATGGTAAAACTGCTTATTGAAAAAAATTTAATTTTGAATTTGTTTTGTAAAAAAAAAATTTTTTTTTTGTTACTCCGAAACCATCTGTCCGATTTTGCCCAATAACGAACTTAGCCGAGATATTTATCTCCCAAACCAACTCTGAAAATTTCAACTGTCTAGCTCATTTCGTTCGAGAGTTATCGTGCCTACGGCCGGACAGAATGATTTTCGACCACGGATTCTTGATCAGTGAGTCGAACCAAATCGTTTAAGACCATTTTCATCGAAAATTACAGACATTTGGGCAAATTGATAAGCACTCAGTTCCGAGGAACTAGAGCGCCAAAAATTGGTTCAAGCCCTGTGGACAGGAGCTTTGGCGCTCTTGTTCAAACTTCGACAAATTATATCTGCGAAAATATTGTATTCTCAGAGTTGGGAATGATATTAATGGAATCTTATGATACAACTGCATCATAAAATAAAATAAATTAAACAAGAATTCATTGATATAATTCCCAACTCGGAGGAACCAATTCTTTCGGAGTTTCGATTTGTCAAAGTTTGAACAGGAGCGCCAAAGCTCCTGTCCACAGGGCTTTCCCACTTTTTCAATTTGGCTTCTGTGCGTCAATTCTCGAGAATTTTCGTAATTAAATTCAAAACGTAGATTTATGACTCATCTCATGTTGGATTTATATACATCAGGAAATTATTATTATTATTATACATATCACAGTAAGCGGCCTAGGCCGATGTAACTGCATTTAACAATTGTTACATTGTGGGAATTAGACCAGGTGTTCACAGCCATCTCAATACTAGAACATCACAACGTATATCACAGATTGGTCAAATAAAGTCTTTTTCTATCACTTTTTTCACATGTAGTGTATATTAATGTTTTTCACAGCCTCCATTTCCTTATCTTAGCGGTTCTTAAAGCTGTTAACTGAGGGAGCTGACACTGTAGCATCTTTAAGAGAATTCCACTGATAAACCACTCTTTTACTGAAGTGATTTTTGCGCTGGAGTGTGGCACATTTTTCTTTGCGAAGTTTATGTTTATGGCCTCTCAAGGATTCTCTAGAGGGTCTACAGAAGAAATCCATCTGAACCGAATAGTGAATAATTATTGAAATTTAAAAAAATCATATCTCCGGAAGTATTAGTTTGCTAGAGTTGAAAATAACATCAATGGATTCTTATGATGAAACTTCATTTAAAAAAAAATTGAATTTAAAATTTGTAATGCAAAAAAAACCGAGATACAGTAGACGCGCGGTAGTGTGAACATGCGATTTTATGAACAACCCAGTAGTGTGAACTTCAAAATATTTATATTGATATTCTGCAGTGTGAACAATAGGACTCTCGATAGTGTAAATCATAAGAAATTCAGTGGAGAAATTTCAGTTCAGACTTGCAGAGACTCGTCAGTCGATAGGAATTAGTCGAGCGAAATGGTGCGAAATAAGAAGTTCTTGTCTCTGTACGAGAAATCGAAGATTTTGGAGGAGTTTTCTAATGGAATGAGTGTCACTGCTCTTTCAAAAAAGTATAAAGTAGCAAAATCTACTATATGTGCTATAAAAAATAAAAAGAATAAAATTCTGAAAATCGTAAATGAACTTCAGAGACCCGAAAAATTAAAAAAATGTACACTCAAAAAATCAGAGAATCCTGAAATGGAGAAATTACTCTACAAGTGGTTTCTTAGACAGAGAGAGCGAAATTTACCAATAACGAGTGATATGCTGAAACAAAAGGCTTTAGAGTTGCATAAAAAAATAACAATTGGCTCAAAAAGCTTCAACGCGAGCGATGGATGGTTGCAAAAATTTAAGTGGCGTTATGGTGCAAGAATACTCAAAATTTCTGGTGAGAAGTTATCTTCACAGCCAGATCTGGTTGAACCGTTCACAAACGAGTTGAAAGAAACAATTAAGGAGTTAGATCTCTCTGATCACCAAATTTATAATGCCGATGAGACGGGCTTATATTGGAAACTGCTGCCTGATAAAACTTACGTCGCTCTTCATGAAAAAACTGCACCTGGTTTAAAAATATCGAAGCAAAGAGTCACATTTCTGGGATGTGTTAATGCATCAGGCTTCCATAAGTTGAACCCACTTTTAATTGGAAAAGCAAAATCCCCTAGATGCTTTAAAAATTTTGATAACCCAATTGTGTATAAGAACACTAAAAATGCCTGGATGACTCAAGAAATTTTCAGAAATTGGTTCTTCAAGCAGTTTGTCCCCGAGGTAAGCTAAAACTTTCTATTGAATTTCATAACTGCTAATACTGTATGTACTTATGCAGGTCACGTCCTATTTAAGAAGTGAAAATCTCCCTGTGAAAGCTGTCTTGCTTTTAGATAATGCTCCATCTCATCCACCAGCCGATGAATTGAAAAGTTCGAACGGAAATATCTTTGTTATTTATATGCCTCCAAATGTAACCCCACTTATTCAACCAATGGACCAAAACGTGTTACGTCTTACTAAACTATTTTATAGGAAGAGCGTATTGAGTTCTATGATTACAAAACGTGGAACAGTTGCAGATGCACTCAAAAGCTTGACTCTCAAAGACGCTGTCATACATTTACACCTTGCATGGCAACAATTGAATCTGTCAGTAATTCAAAAATGTTGGCATAATATTTTGGGAAGAACAAGAGATGAAGACGATATTCCCTTGAGTAGACTTCAAGAAATTTGGAACAACGAAGTAACAAATAATGCTATAAATGACACCATTAAATTACTGGAAACTATTGAACCAGTGGAATATAGTGCCCAAGATGTGGAAGAATGGAATGAAGATGCAATTCAGGAGAATATTGATTTCGATATCAATGAAAATGTCGATTCAGAAAGTGAATGTGAAGATCTTGTTATTGTGGAAAACATTATTTCCCATTCTGAAGTTCTAGATGCACTGAACACTGTATCTAAATGGGAAAATCAAAATTATGTTGGGATAAGTGAAATTGTAAGCCTTAAGAAATTAGAAGAAAAAGCACTTGCTTTGAATCTATCCCAAAGAAAAAAACAAACTAAAATAACTTCCTTTTGCAAATAAAATATCTATATGTTCCTCATTTTCTATAATCAGTTATATGTATGGGCATGTTTGTATTAAATTTTGAATAAAATAACAAAACCAAAATTCTTTTTCTTCAAATATCGTTATTAATTAAGTAGACTCGATAGTGTGAACAATTCGATATTGTGAACACGTCATTTTTTTTTCGAGGTCACACTATCGCGCGTCTACTGTATTTATCTTCTAAACCTACCCTGAAAATTTCAACAGTCTAGCTCATTGCGTTCAAGAGTTATCGTGTTAACGGCCGGACAGAATCAATTTTGACCATGGATTCTTGATCAGTGAGTCGAGCCAAATCGTTTAAGACCATTTTCAGCCAAAAATTCCAAAATTACAGATATTTGCGCAAATTGATAAGCACTCCAAGGAACTTCCGAGGAACAAGAGAGCCAAAAAAGGAAACTTACAAAATAGGCTTTGAATGAAATATAACGTTGTCCCAAGAATGTTGATATTTCATCGTAACCAAAGTAATGGAAGAGGACTGATTTTAAAATGAAATTTATTTTTCCTTATATTAGGTTGGGGAATAAGTTCGTAAACTTTTTATATTTTCTTTTGTTTTACAATGATTTTTTTGCAGTTTAACAAAGTGTATAATATTGGTGCCAATATGATCCAAATAAAATAGTGGGTGGTCACAGGAGTTACGCCAAAGGCGAAAGTCAAGCCTAACCGCCATCCAAAGAAACAACGATCTGCGTTTGGTGGGACTGGGAGGGCATATGGCACTCGGGATGCTTCCAAGGAATGCCACGGTCAACAAGGAGGTGGTGTTCAGATAAAAGTCTATGATAAAAACTCTACGAACTGATTAACCAACCCGATATTACTACGGAAAGAACACAGCCTCAGGATATGACAACATTGAAAATAACATTCTGAAAAAATTAGGTCTGTCTCTCGAAATAATCAGAATTTATAACTTCTGTATTCAAACCTCATACTTCCTTAGGATTTGAAGGAAAGGACAGCTTAGAATACCAGTTATCGGAAAAAATAATATGAAAAAATTGGTTCAAGCCCTGTGGACAGGAGCTTTTTGGAGCTCTTGTTCAAACAGACAAATTATATCTCCGAAAGTATTGGTGTCTTAGAGTTGGGAATTATATCAATGGATTCTTATGATAGAACTGCATCATGAAAGAAATCAAATTCAAAAAAAGTGTCGTTTACAAAAAAATGCTTCAAAAATTATCATTTAAAAAGAGAGCAATCTGAAATGCTTCAAAATTTTTCATTAAATTTAATTAAGTGAGCAATCTGCAATGATTCAACCTCGTGGAACGGGTTGGTGCAACACTCGGTGCATAGTTTTCACAACTCGAAATACCTAAGAAAAGTATCATCGAAATGTCTAGAGCAAGGCTGGAGACAATCATAGCAGATTGTCCATTTATTCCTGATATTTGAGTAGGTAGAGGCTGAAAAACAAATTATTTTAATAGTTCAAAATATATTAATAAAATACTATCCTCCAGTATCGTTCAAACAGCAGACGCGATCACATCTGTTCCGTTCACAACCTACAAATACCGCAACAAACGCTATAAGCAGAAATTATTCAGCCAGAATGAATGAAATCAAATATATGGAATTCTCCAATTTATATTATATCAATACAGAAAATATCGAAATGGACAGAATGGAAATGGCAGCAATATGGAGATCTAAATTTCCAAATTCAAAAGACGTCATTTTTTGAAAACCAAATTGGGTTTCATTTTGAAATCTAATAATGATAAAACAGTACTCGTCTGAGATCGAGAAGAGCTCAAGGATGAAAAGAAAATAATAAGATTCAAAGAAACAACAAATCAAAGAAGAATAAACGAAATAAAGGAACCCCAACAAACCTATTCAGTTGTCATTTCTGCTGTTGAAATTAGTATAAAAGATGAAGACTTAAGCCAATATCTCAATCCGATAAATAAAAACACAGATATTGCAGGAGAATAGTTTCATGGAAAAATAACGTCCCAACTAAATTCATCAGAATTATCACTGGAGAAATCAGATCCTCTGAAACACTCTTGAATAATGGCCTATTTTATTTGAACCGACACTACTTAGTTTATCCCAGCCACCCACCAGAGCCAACACCGATACCTTGTGGAAAATGTTTTCTATTTGACCTTATGACGGAAAACTGCCAAAGCTCTCAAAAATGTCAAGGTGCGCATAAAATGTCACAATATAAGACCAATAATTCACCAAAGTGCCTAGCTTGCGGTGCAGAAGATCATTTAGCTTGGTCTCTAAAGTGTCCTAAACACCCTTAAAAACCAATTGAAGGCATCCCCAATACTAGTATCAAGCTACTGAACAGAAAAACCAGGGACATTGGGGATTTATCTAAAAAATCCAACAGAATTCACGCTCCCATCTCGATGCACGATGATATCATTAATACATACCTTCGTAAAATAAATGAACCAAAAAATATCAACAGAAACGAACTTTTACTGAAACTCAAAAAACGTTTCATCAACCAATATAATGTTGACACTACAGTTATCTTTTCCGGTAACAGAGTGTATATATTGATGTTTGACATGGATGATCCAGATGAATCTTCTCCCACAGAACCATATAACGAATAGAACATTCATGTCGCGAATTAAGATATTATTCAACAACATTAACAGCTACATTCCAAAGAAGCACCTGATCAACCATTTCACGAAACAAAACAACATAAAGTGTGGTATGTATGTAGAAGCCAAGATTAAAGACCCTAACAATGTTAATTACAAAGACTGGACTATAATTAAAAAAATTGGACACCAAGTACAAAATACAAGAGGTGGAAGTTTAATTCAGTGCCATCCTAAATGTTTGCAAAGAAAACCCACCCGCGGTAAGGAATCCTTTGAATGAAGTTACTCACTTTAGCATCCCATTTAAAAATGACAAGTTACATATAATTGTGGTTTACTTTCATCCAAACAGCCAGATAGAAGAAACTCTGTTTACTAAAGCCTCATTATCTCAGTATGCCATTATTGTGGGAGAATTCAATGCCAGCACAACCAGGAAAATGAGACCAATTAATCAATTCCTTAAGAACATCAACTTCTCAAAGGCTGAAACAGCCCCAACATTCCTTATGGACGGAAATGAAGACACTATACCTGAATTAATTCTATATACAAGAAACATCCAACAGAATATATCAAATATACAACTAACACCTGCTGATTTGGACTCTTACCACCTTGCATTTGTAATAGAAGTTGACATGGACCTAGAACCAGAAAATACGGAGCAGAGGATTATATACAACTATAAAATAAGCAGGACCATGGAAATTGATGAGGAGATGAAGAAATTTATTGAAGAAAAAGATAACACACCACTAAGCGAAGCATACATTGAATCCTTCAACAAGAAACTTTCAGAGTCAATCAATAAACATACTCCCACAATAAGGAGACATCCATTTTTACACGAGCTACCACCCTATATAATTAAATTAATTAAAAACAAAAGAAGAATGTATAGGGAATATTGTGAAAATAAAAACCCAGAACTAAAAAAAGACTTGAATATATATAATAAAAGTATGTACATAGAATGATTCAACAAAACAGAGAGAACAACTGGATAACTGCTTGCAACAAAATAAATTACTCCAAAGGTAAGAAATTCTATAATGAGGTGAATGAATTATCCAAATACAAGCAATATTTCTCGGTACCCACAATAATCAAGAATGATAGAGAATATAAATCTGACCAAGAAAAGTCCCAACTATTTGCTGAGCACTACAAATCAAGATATAAATTAAGCAAAGACGACCACTTTGATAGGAGCAATAGAGCACATATAGATGAATGGTATGACAGCTATTTCAGAAGACAGGATGATATTGTGGAACCGATATAATAGAAGAAGCAGACTACTACCAATCACTCCATAGCTCACAAAATAGTACTCCTGGCGAAGACAATATCCCGTGGATTGTGCTGAAGAAATTGGATGATACATTACATAAACATCTGATAAAAATTGACCAATTCTGTCTAAATAACTGCATATTCCCGGACATATGGAAAACAGGACACATAATAAATATTCCCAAGGCCAATTTGGACAGACAGAAAGTTGACAACTACAGATCCATAACCATATTACCTGTGCTGGGAAAACTATATGAAAAGGTTATCAAGTCAATTCTTTCTACTTTCATCGAACAACATATACCACAATTTCAGTTTGGATTAAGGAGTAAAAAATCCACATATCACCCATCCACCATTCTCACATCCAATATTCAGAATGCAACACTCAAAAAGTTTAAGTCTGTAGTGTTAAGCCTGGACATTCAAAAAGCCTTCGACTGTATGTGGCATAGAGGACTACTATATAAGATGAATAAAATAGGACTTCCATCCCAACTGATCAGACTTATCAAGTGCTTCCTGCAGAACAGAAGGTTAGCAATAAAAGTCGGAGGAAGCTTATCAGATTACTTTTGCCCTGAACAGGGCACTCCACAAGGATCCCCACTTTCAACTGTACTCTTCAATTTTTTCTGTCATGACATCATTGCAGAAACTTCAAACAACCTATACATCTTACAGTTTGCAGATTACATAACACTGGTAGCTCATGACAAAAATCTTAATGAGTGTATAAAAAATCTTCAGTATCTGCTTGAAGAGGTTTCCAGTTGGTTTAAAAAATGGAGAATGAAGATAAATCCAGGTAAATCACAATATGTGATATTCAACCACAGAATCTCCCCTACATCACCAACATTACACATCAATGGTAAAACTGTTAGGCTAGCACCTGCAATGAGATATCTTGGAGCAGGCATTGATAACAAACTAAACTTCAATCTCCACACAAAAACTATGAAGAAGAAGACCATCTCAAGAGCACGATACTTTTGCAAATTAGCCTATAAAAAACAAGGACTGAACATTAAAAAAGCAGCGAAAATTTATAAGAGCATTTTCTGCCCACTGTTAGGATATGCCCACCCAATCTACGCCAACTGTAGGGAACCAGCAATTAAAAATTTAGAAGTAGCAGAGACAACAGCGCTGAGAATAATTACTAGAATGAGGCACCCTAATAATATACTGCACAACCCACCCAACCAACTTCTATATTCAAGAGCTAATGTGGAACCAATAAGGACGAGACTAAATACCCTCAACACCAGATTTATTAACAAGCTCAAAGAAATGAACGACATATTACCACTTTATCAAGTTGACGATGTACACTCCTCAACTAGAAAACACCCAACAAATACTATATTTGAGGTTCTAATGAATGGATAGTTGTATTTTCTTTTTGTACAACGAGGTTGATTTAAGCGAATATATCATGATAATTATAGAAATTATAATAACTGTACAATGTAAGAGGCTGAAGGACCCAAGGTCGATGGCCAATTGCGATAGCAATAAATAACTGTTATTATATATTATTATGTACTATCCTCTTTTCATAATTTAAAATTTAATAGTTCATACCACTTACACATTCTTTTCTGTATTATGTACCTTAACTCAAGAAAAAATGTTTGATACACAAATGTAGATCCATATTTCAGCATTTTTTTGGTAGCAACAGTATGAAAATACTGTATATAGGAACATGTCTAACAACTTAAGGAAGTAAAAGGTAATATTAACCTCAGTGGTCAACGAACAGTAATTTTTTTTTATCATTCCATTATGTTCTTCTTTCCTATTGCCTTCATAAACTACATCATTAAAATGATCCAATTCTAAATCTTCTGAAACATCATCCCCAATATTTATACATAAATTATTCAATATTTAATCAGTCATAATGATTTTCGGTTTCAAAACAGTCTTGTACATATTCACAAATTCAATAATCAGATACTTGTTTTCCAACAAAAAATATTTTCAAACTACGAATTGACAAGTCTCTAATAGCTAGATAAGATGACATTTATGAACAGTGAATACAGACAGATTCTGTGTTCACATTCTGTGAATACATAGAACTACGATGTATTATTGAAATTTTGAAAAATCAAATCTCCGAAAGTATTTGCTTGTTAGAGTTGAAAATGATATCGATGGATTCTTATGATAAAAATGCAAATTTGTAATGTAAAAAAAATATTTTTTTTCGTTGCTCCGAAACCATCAGACCGATTCTGCCCAATAACGAACTTAATCGAGATATTTATCCCCTAAACCTACTCTGAAAAAAACGAACTTATCCGAGATATTTATCCCTCAAACCTACTCTGAAAATTTCAACTGCTTAGCTCATTCCGTTCAAGAGTTATCGTGTTAACGGAGGGCCGGCCGGGCAGAATCGATTTTGAACACGGATTCTTGATCAGTGAGTCGATCCAAATCGTTCAAGACCATTTTCATCAAAAAATTCGAAAATTACAGACATTTGGGCAAATTGATAAGCACTCTGTTCCGACGAACAAGAGCGCCAAAAATGATAAAGTCAAGATTAACGAAAGTAATTGGCCTAAATATATAAATTCCAATTCAATTGCAAACAAAAAGGTTCGACTATTCAAAATAAACTGTACAAAATGTAAGAAGAAAGAAGGACACCACTCTGCATCAATATTTATGAACACCCAAAAAGCATTTGACCGTGTTTAGCATGCCAGTCTCATTAACAAGCTAGGTACATCACTTGGCCTGTCCCACATACCTGGTGAAATGAAATAAAGAATTTTTCACAGGATAACAATATACAGGTCAAAATAAAAAAAGTAACTTTCCACTGAATTTTACCCAAATCAAGGACTTCTCCAAGGGGTTCCCCCATCATTGGATCTAAACAACATTTGTACAACATCTATAAAGCTTAGAAGAACAACTATGTATAGATAAGAAGGCATGCATGTTACAGTTTGCAGATATCACGGCATTAATCTGTCATGGAAAATCAACAGAAACCATGAGCAGGATAGACGAATTGAGACAAGAATCCTCTGCATAACACATGAAATGAATATTTACGCCAAAAACTAACATCGAAACAAAAGCCAATTGATACCTCAAAATTAATAAGAATCAATTCATCAACAGTATAACATCGACCTGATAGAACCATTAGTGCACAAAATGTCCCTTCATGAACCGAGAAGAATATTACCTGACCAACCACTATTTGAACACCTATTATGTTTACTTTAATATTCTAAGAACTATTTTTTTACTGTTGGACATACTGGAATATATTAAATACAAACGTGTATTACAGATCCCTTACATAGCCCTTTGAATCATGCACAATAAGGCTATTTTCACACTCTTTCTCTCTCTTGATATTTTGATGAATTGTAAATGTTGGAAAAAACACATCTATTACAAATATATAACAAGAAAAAAAAAAAAGCACTGACGTGAAGTCAGTACTCTTTGGCGCGCGTGTTCACGGTGGCTAATTTGAATTGAATGATTCAAAAATTAACAGTGCTGTATCTAAGCTGCCATCAGGATAGAGTAACAAAGTTGGAAAAGAACACAAGTGACTCTCCTTAGTCGCACAAGCTCCTAGAAGATTTGGGAGGGTCAGTATAATCCTAATCATGTTTATAGCACGCGCGCCAAAGCAGATTGACTTTTTACACTTTTTCTTTCATTGTTAAGTCAATCTGCTTTTGCGCGCGTGCTATAAACATGATTAGGATTATACTGACCCTCCCAAATCTTCTAGGAGCTTGTGCGACAAAGGAGAGTCACTTGTGTTCTTTTCCAACTTTGTTACTCTATCCTGATGGCAGCTTAGATACAGCACTGTTAATTTTTGAATCATTCAATTCAAATTAGCCACCGTGAACACGCGCGCCAAAGAGTACTGACTTCACGTCAGTGCTTTTTTTTTTTTCAAGTTCCTTTAACAAATATAGCTATCAATACAGTTTGGCTGTTAGTTTTACCGTAGAACAGAAAAAAATTCGGTTGTGGGTCCTCCGTTAGGGACGAAATTGCATCTTCTCCAAATCCGAACGCATTTTAATATAGATCTACCGAATATAGTTATTTATAAATTCGCCTCAGGGCCACCATACAGACCATTCAAATCGGAAACAACGCTATTTCCCCCAAACTGACTTGTGTCCGTGCACTGAATTGACATGAATATTCTTTTAAAACCTCACAATATCGGCTCATTACTCCCAACATAACCCAAACAACCCAAAACCATTCACTTCTCGTCTGCGCAAGCGCAGTATACTCGTGGCTGCAAGTCCTCCCAAAATTACACACCTCACAAAAAACTCCGATTCTCCAACACTAGTGGTTCAGGAGATATCGCTTCTTGAATCCACGCATGCGCAGACCCTCACCAGGGGATTCTATAGCGGAAAAGCACCCGCCACCTCAGAACCCCAATCCTCTCTGACGAAAGCACCACCAGTTAAATCACTGATGGTCTGCTCATGCGCATAACGAAAAATGCCCGTAAGGGGTTTCATCCATTTCGAAATTAGCCCCAGGGCCACGGTACGGACACTTTAACTCGGAAACAACGCTACAGCCCCCAAACTGACTTGTCCTTGCACTGAATTGCTATGAATATTCTTTTAAAACCTCATAATATCGTCTCAGCACTCCCAACATAACCCATCCAACCCAAAAACAGTCACGTCTCTTCTGCGCATGCGCAATCTACTCGCGGCTAAAAGTCCTCTCAAAATAACACACCTTACAAAAAACTCCGATTCTCCAACACTAGTGGTTCAGGAGATATCACATCTTTAATCCACGCATGCGCAGACCCTCAACAGGGGATTCTATAGAGGAATAGCATCCGCCACCCCAAAACCCTAATCCTCTCTGACGAAAACACCACCAGTTAAATTACTGATGGTCTGCTCATGCGCATAACGAAAAATGCCTGTAAGGGGTAACATCAATTTCAAAATTAGCCCCAGGGCCACGGTACGGACACTTTAACTCGGAAACAACGCTACATCCCCCAAACTGACTTGTCCTTGCACTGAATTGCTATGAATATTCTTTTAAAACCTCATAATATCGACTCAGCACTCCCAACATAACCCATCCAACCCAAAAACAGTCACTTCTCTTCTGCGCATGCGCAATCTACTCGCGGCTAAAAGTCCTCTCAAAATAACACACCTTACAAAAAACTCCGATTCTCCAACACTAGTGGTTCAGGAGATATCACATCTTTAATCCACGCATGCGCAGACCCTCAACAGGGGATTCTATGGAGGAATAGCATCCGCCACCCCAAAACCCTAATCCTCACAGACGAAAACACCACCAGTTAAATCACTGATGATCTGCTCATGCGCATAACGAAAAATGCCTGTAAGCGGTAACATCAATTTCAAAATTAGCCCCAGGGCCACGGTACGGACACTTTAACTCGGAAACAACGCTACATCCCCCAAACTGACTTGTCCTTGCACTGAATTGCTATGAATATTCTTTTAAAACCTCATAATATCGACTCAGCCCTCCCAACATAACCCATCCAACCCAAAAACAGTCACTTCTCTTCTGCGCATGCGCAATCTACTCGCGGCTAAAAGTCCTCTCAAAATAACACACCTTACAAAAAACTCCGATTCTCCAACACTAGTGGTTCAGGAGATATCACATCTTTAATCCACGCATGCGCAGACCCTCAACGAGGGATTCTATAGAGGAATAGCATCCGCCACCCCAAAACCCTAATCCTCTCTGATGAAAACACCACCAGTTAAATCACTGATGGTCTGCTCATGCGCATAACGAAAAATGCCTGTAAGGGGTAACATCAATTTCAAAATTAGCCTCAGGGCCACGGTACGGACACTTTAACTCGGAAACAACGCTACATCCCCCAAACTGACTTGTCCTTGCACTGAATTGCTATGAATATTCTTTCAAAACCTCATAATATCGACTCAGCACTCCCAACATAACCCATCCAACCCAAAAATAGTCACTTCTCTTCTGCGCATGCGCAATCTACTGGCGGCTAAAAGTCCTCTCAAAATAACACACCTTACAAAAAACTCCGATTCTCCAACACTAGTGGTTCGGAAGATATCGCATCTTTAATCTACGCATGCGCAGACCCTCATCAGGGATCTGAATTCTATGGAGGAATAGCATCCGCCACCCCAAAACCCCAATCCTCTCTGACGAAAACTACAGCAGTTAAAGGACTTCTCATCTGCGCATGCGCAATACGGAAAATGCCCGGAAAGGGCAGCATGAACCTCAAAAACATATGTTTCGGCATTAAAAGCAAAGTATTCCGCAAAATAGTAGTAATTTTTTTATTTTTTTCATGTCACGTGATCTTCACGAAATTTTGCAAAAGTGTTTGCTTTGGTCTTTTGCATCTAACTACTGAGTTTCAATTTAATCAGATCAGTATTTTTCGAGTTATCGTGAAAACAAAATTTTCAAATTTTCAAAAATTTTTTTTGCCACTTTAGGGCCGTCCGTTCAACACAAAACTTCGCAGGCATATAAAGGTCAAGATTCTACAATCTGATGCCAAATTTCAAAAAGATCGAGTGATCGGTTCCGGAAATATTCATAAAAAACGTTTTTATTAAAAACGGCCTTAACTCCGAAACCGCTCGGTCGATTTCGCCCGTTAACGAACTTGTCCGAGATATTTACGCTACGAAACTACCCTGCAAATTTCAACGCTCTAAGTCGTTCCGTTCGAGAGTTATCGTGCTAACGGCCGGACCGGCCGGCCGGCCGGCCGGACCGGACGGACAGAATTGAATTTGACCTCGAATTCTTCATCAGGGAGTCGAACCCAATCGTTTGAGACCATTTTCGAAAAAAAATTCGAAAAATACAGACATTGTGACGAAATGATAGCACGCTGTTCCTTGCGAAACACGCGCGCAAAAATAAGATTAATCAGTTCGCCAATTCTTGGAATTCAATATAATGTGATCTTATAATAATGAGGTCCAAAGAAGAAAAGCACTGACATGAAGTCAGTACTCTTTGGCGCTCGTGTTCACGGTGGCTAATTTGAATTGAGTGATGAGTACTTCAAGCTCAGTGGATTGAGCGAGCCGGAGATCTACCCAAAGGATAGTGGACACCATTCACTGCCGGTTCAAAAATTAACAGTGCTGTATCTAAGCTGCCCCCAGGATAGAGTAACAATGTTGAAAAAGAACACAACTGACTCTCCTTAGTCGCACAAGCTCCTAGAAGATTCTGAGGGATCTCCTTGGGAAAGACTTGGCAGGGTCACTATAATCATAATCATGTTTATAGCACGTGCGCCAAAGCAGATTGACCCCACGTCAATGCTTTTTTACACTTTTTCTTTAATTGTTAAGTCAATTTGCATTTGGCGCGAGTGCTATAAACATGATTATGATTATACTGACCCTGCCAAGTCTTTCACAAGGAGATCCCTCAGAATCTTCTAGGAGCTTGTGCGACTAAGGAGAGTCAGTTGTGTTCTTTTTCAACATTGTTACTCTATCCTTATGGCAGCTTAGATACAGCACTGTTAATTTATGAACCGACAGTGAATGGTATCATCCACTATCCTTCGGGTAGATCTCCGGCTCGCTCAATCCACTGAGCTTGAATTACTCATCACTCAATTCAAATTAGCCACCGTTAACACACGCGCCAAAGAGTACTGACTTCACGTCAGTGCTTTTTTTATTTTTTCAAGTTCCTTTAACAAATATGGCTATCAATACAGTTTGGCTGTTAGCTTTACCGTAGATCGAAAAAAATCCGGTTATGGGACCTCCGTTAGGAACGCAATTGCCTCTTCTCTTCATACATTTCAACTAGGAAACAACGCTATTTCTCCGAAACTGACTTGTCCGTGCACAGAATTGCCATGAAATTTCTCTTAAAACCTTAAAATGACGGCTCAGCACCAAATCCATCACCGCCAGACGCAAACCACTCCCAACATGAGCCATACAATCCAAACGTCTCCTCTGCGCGTACGCAATCTACTCGTGGCTTAAAGTCCCCTGAAAATAACACTTCACACAACATTCTGATTCTTCTACACCATTGGTTCAGGAGATATCACTCCTCCAATCCACGCATGCGCAGACACTTCCAAGGGGATTCTACGGAGGAATAGCATCCTGCACCTCAAATCCCCAATCCTCTCAGACGAAGACTCCAGCAGTTAATTCACTTATCGTCTGCTCATGCGCATAACGAAAAATGCCCGTAAGGGGTAACATCAATTTCATAATTAGCCTCAGGGCCACGGTACGGACACTTCAACTCGGAAATAACGCTACATCCCCCAAACGGACTCGTCCTTGCACTGAATTGCCATGAATATTCTTTTAAAACCTCACAATATCGGCCCAGCACTCCCAACATAACTCATACAACCCAAAAACAGTCTCTTCTCTTCTGCGCATGCGCAATCTAATCGCGGCTGAAAGTCCTCTCAAAATAACACACCTTACAAAAAACTCCGATTCTCCAACACTAGTGGTTCGGGAGATATCGCATCTTTAATCCACGCATGCGCAGACCCTCACCAGGGGATTCTATGGAGGAATAGCATCCGCCACCCCAAAACCCCAATCCTCTCTGACAGGAAATACAGCAGTTGAATGACTTCTC
This sequence comes from Halyzia sedecimguttata, assembly GCA_937662695.2. Classification (NCBI taxonomy): domain Eukaryota; kingdom Metazoa; phylum Arthropoda; class Insecta; order Coleoptera; family Coccinellidae; genus Halyzia; species Halyzia sedecimguttata. The sequence continues at coordinate 41,597,912 of OW569412.2, forward strand.
ATCATCTGCGCATGCGCATAACGAAAAATGACCGGAATGGGCAGCATGAACTTAAAAAAAATAGGTTCCGAAACCGCTTGGTGGATTTCGCCCGTTAACGAGCTTGTCCGAGATATTTATCGTGCTAATGGCCGGTCGGACCGGACGGACAGAATTGAATTTGACCTTGAATTCTTCATCAAGGAGTTGAACCCAATCGTTTGAGACCATTTTCTCAAAAAAATTCGAAAAATACAAACATTGTGACGAAATGATAGCACGCTGTTCCTTGTGGAACACGCGCGCAAAAATTTGGTGATCAAAGGAGCTTTTACAAATGCAAAATGGAATTAATTTGGTACATACATTCATTTAGGATTTTATCGTGATTTAGGGGATAATGATTCTACATTTACAACGATTTTGTTGTACTTCATTCCTAAATTTTCACAAATAATTTTATTATACTAATGTCCACTTGAACAGTATATGCTATTCAAATCTGGCCTGAAAATATATTATGCCTGAAGGAAAAAAATACATGTAAATAAAGTGGTTCACGTTTGCTACATAAAGTTTGTTCCCACAACAAAATTTAGACCGTTCAGTGTACCGTACAAGGGACGGTTTGAAACGTGTTTTTGCGCAGGTCAGTGTTATGTACGGTACGAAGGACTGGTTCATAATTTGATGTTGTTGGAACGCTTTTGTGCACCGACGAAAGACCCTTTCTTGAAATTTGATTATCACGCATATCATCTGAAGAAAGCTTATTTGAGGCTATGGTATTTATCAATGATACCTGTCTTACACATGAATTATTTCCTATTCTATTCCTCACAAACCTTGCCTACATATTTTCTTTATCAGAATAATCTTTATCATTTTGATTCCCATCGATATGGGTTTCAACCCTGTCGGCATTAATATTAAAGAGTAGGTAGGTCTTCACTTCTAGCCAAATTATGAGGCACATGACATGAGTCATTACAAAATGGACAATTACATTAATATTTCCCAATTTAACATGATACGTTTGCCTGAATTTTTGTTTCAATGTTTCAAAACAATGTTCAATAACATTTTTACACACCTTGAAGTTTCAAAAGTTAATATTGAACCTATTCAGCCTTTACTACATGATAATTGATCATAATGAAAAAAATAACACTGTTAAATTTACTACGTTTTTTCTATTAGAATAATTACAAATATTCTTGTTACTGTAGTTTCGAACTTTCTTCCATCATCAGATAGAGTTGAAAAGTGAATAAAAAGTACAATAATTATCCTTCCAGTTGCTGTGCAACATCTGATAGAAGTAGACGTGTCGTGATTAAAAGTGAGCGATAGAATTGAACCTACCATATCATACAACGCGGAAGAATTTGAGACATTCTGTCTCCCAAGAATGTCTCAACAAAGCGAATCATCAACGGATACCTGTCTGGAAGAATCCGGAAAAAATAATCCCGATTTTAAGACTGTTACGGGACGTAAACAGAAGAGACGAGCAAAAAATCGCCGATCTCCGGCGAAAAAAGTTGATAACAAAAGTTCGCCCGAGATAAGATTGCAAGAACCACAGATGCCTATGAAATGGCCAAACACACATGAGTCAAACACGATGATGGAAACAGCTGAGATCAATAACCCTACCACAACACAAATAACAACAAAACATATACAATCTTTCAAAACATACGAGAATTTATTTCTCATGACAACTTTATCTAACACAACAAGACTTCAAATCGCCGAGGAATGGATGAAATTGTTCCCAAATGGACGCGAAATTATTACACAAACCACACAGGGGTTTATTATTAAATCAAATAATACCAAGGATAACCTCAAAAAAGCGCTAACAGTTATGAAGGAAACGAAAATAATCAATACTTTCTGTGAAACTTCGACCAACACAGCTGTTCCCAACAAACTCAGAATTCACTCGGAATCATTTTCAGCCGTAATATCTCATGTGGAAATAGAAATAAAAGAGGAAGAAATTAGTAATCTTCTTACGAAAAATCAAATAACTCACCGATATTGTAAAAGAATTATCTCAAAAAAGACAAACAAACCCTCCTTATTTATTCGCATAATAACTAGTGAAGTAAAAGCATATGAAAAACTGATCAACGAGGGAATCTTTTTTAAAATGCAGACACTATGTTGCCAAGCCGAGCTACCCACCTGACCCAATACCAGTTCCATGTGCAAAATGCTCACAATTTTCCCACACAACGGACAAATGCAATACACCAATACTATGCAGCAAATGTGGACAACAACATAGAGAATCTGACTGTACAACAAGTCTACCACCAAGATGTACTGCATGCCTATCCACAGAGCATGTGGCATGGTCCCTGAAGTGCCCAAAAAGACCAACTAAGCCCATAGAAGGTATCCCGAATATCAAAATAAGATCCATAAACAAAAAAACTACTGACATGGATGTCGGTAAAGTGGAAAAAAGCAGAATACATAAATCTATTACTATACATGATCATATCATAGATACATACATTAACAAAATCAACAAACCTAAAAATACTGATAGACAACAACTGATTCAAAAACTCCAGAGACGCTTCATCGACAACTTCAATATTAGCACGGTGCCCACTTTTGTTGGTAACAGACTTTACATTCTCATGATTGACCTCGAAAATGAAAACAAAACAGTGGATACAGAACCAACGGAGGGGGTACAGCTATTTGGGGACATTCATGCTTAAATTTTTATATGCAAACATTAACAGCTATGCCAACAAAAAAGAGCTGATCCGACACTATCTTGAGCATAATAACATAGACTGTACAATGTTTCGTCGTTGCGCCTTCCAAACGCGACATGTGCATATATTGTGCAAAATGCGTTGAGTGAATATTTCGATTAAGAACTGCGCAAGATAGATATTTCGTTAAAAGCTGCCATGTGATAATCACACTAGTATCGGTTCCAGTTGGATTTGATCGAAAAGCGACAAGTACGAAATCGAAAATATGCTCCTGCAAACACGCTAAGTGTATGAATGCACAATTTATCAAAATTCACATGTCGCGCTTTGAAGGCGCAACGACGGTTTGTAGAAAGTAAAACAAAATTGAACACAAACGTTCGATACAAGGATTGGAGAACATTATACAAACATGGAAATGTATTGAATCAAAACATTAGAGGAGGTGTACTAGTGCAGGCTGCAAATAGAGTAAACATTGGTAAAAGCAATCCACCCCATTTAAACAACCCATGGAACGATGTCCTGCACTTTACTGTCCCCTTCAAGAACGAAAAACTTCACATTTTTGTAGCCTACATACATCACTCTAGCCGCCTTATCGAGGAGAACTTGTTAGTGAAAGCATCTCAATATAAATATTCCATAATTGTGGGAGATTTCAACATTAACAATCGGAGAACAACTCAAGTTAACAACTTTCTCAGAAACTCGAATTTCATCAAAATCTATACACCCCCAACATTCCTAATGGAAAACAATCCAGACTCTACACCAGATCTGCTAATGTGTACGAGAAATATAAGAGATAATATCTTAAACGTAACGTTAACGTCAGACTTAGGATCAAATCATATTGGAATTGAATTCACAATAGATATCAAGAAACAACCTGAAGAATACTGTCAAGAGACCACATTACACTACGAAAAATGTAATATTGAAGGAGTTAATAGAAGAATGCTCGAATTGATTGAACCCCAATTTGAAGTCACTCCTGAATATATAACACTATTCCACAGCACCCTATCAAGAATAATAACAGAAGAAACACCAGTACTTAAAAAACAATACTTCAGTCAAACGCTCCCTCCTTACATCATAAAGCTAATAAGAATTAAAAAACATTTGTATCGTGAATATCAGACTAACCATGAACCAAGTTTGAAACAAAAATTCAATAAACTGAACAAGGACATTCATAATATGATCATGCAATTCAGATCCCATAAATATCTAGAGGCCTGCAAAGAAATCGAAGATCAAAATGGCAGGACATACTGGAGAACGATTAAAAAACTTGCAAAGTACACTACTCATCAACATACAGAGCCAATTCAAGTCAATGGCGAAATTCTTACCAAGGATAAAGACATAGCTGCTGCTTTCGCAAAACATTTTGAAAGGTTGTATAGCAGATCTACAAACAAAGATTTCGATGAGGAGCATAGGAAGCAAATAGAGAACTGGTATGCGAATGAACTACCTGTCATTCCGCTAGAAGACACATTCGAACCAATACTAGAGGAAGAGTATTATACAGCACTCAATCATGGGAAAAACACAGCACCCGGCTACGACAACATACCAAGAAAAATACTAAGAAAATTAGGGCCTCCAATTCACAACGTCATAATCAGAATATATAACCATTGCCTATCTCACAATTTCTTTCCAAAAGAATGGAAAAAAGGAATTTTAATTACAATCCCTAAGGCTAGGACAGATCATACCGAAATAGAGAACTACAGACCCATAACACTTTTACCTACATTGGGAAAAAACTTCGAAAAGATAGTGGCAGAGAGAATACGCAAGGAGTCAGGAAAACACATACCACCATACCAATTCGGGTTCAAAAAGAAGACATCAACTATCCACCCCTTGGTGATACTCACTTCAAACTTCCAATGTAATAAGAAAATGGGAAACAAAACAGCGGTTGTATTTATGGACATTCAAAAGGCTTTTGACAGCGTTTGGCATGCCGGTCTGATCTCCAAGCTTCACCACCTAAAGTGCCCCTTCTATTTGATAGGAATCATAAATAATTTTCTTCTAGACAGAAAAGTACAGGTACGGGTTAGAAGAATATATTCAGAGGAATTCACACCTGCACAAGGTCTACCACAAGGATCGCCGCTCTCTCCTCTACTTTACAACTTATTCTGCTGGGACATGTACAGACAACACAAGGACAGGAACGAAAATATCAACGAGTATGCATACACTCTTCAATTTGCGGATGACACAACTTTGATATCCCATCATAAATCACTGAAGGAATGCATGAGTGAACTACAGAAGCTGGCAGATGTCACGGTGGCATGGATGAGACGATGGAGAATACAGCCTAACCCTACAAAATCAAAACTCGTCGTCTTTAATCACAAAATAAACGCAAGCTCCCCGAAAATAAAACTTGGAAGTGACACAATTACTCCAAAAGAATCATGCAAATACCTGGGCATACAAATTGACAGCAAGATGAACTTTAAAACACATCTAAAATGCCAAAAAAAAGCTGCTATCACACGAGCTGGGCACTTTAGGTCCCTAACTTATAAAAATCTAGGAATCAGTTGCAAAACGGCAACCAAGATCTACAAAATGATATGCAGACCCTTATTGGACTATGGACATACAATTTTCACAAATTCACCAAAAACAACCCGGAATATAATAGCAGTAGCAGAAAGAACTTGCTTAAGAAAGATTACAAAAATAAGACACCCCAACAACCCACTCCACAACCCATCCAATGAACTTTTATACCAGATGACGGAAATAGAGCCAATAACGGAAAGAATGCAGAAACTCAGCAAGAAGTTCATCACAAACCACGATAATGTCAACATAATTGAACCATTGCTACACCGATACAATAGAGAATCTACACCAAAGGCAAAGTTACCAGCTTTGCCACTTTTCGAACACCTGGAATCCCTAGGATAACAATAATTGTCAATACACAGTTTAAATAAGTTGTATTCTAATTCTTTTATATACAAAATGTAGATAACTGGCTGGAAGACTGCGGTCGATAGCCAATTGATTTCAAGATCAATAAAGTTGATTTCTCTCTCTCTCTAATTATCCTTCCAATATGAAGGTAGGTGGCATTGAAACAGGTAGAAAAAGTTTCATATGCAGGTGTCGAGGAAGTACAGCTTAATTGTAAAGGGATTAAAACATTTTTGAATTTTTTAAGCATTGAGAACTACTATTCAAAGATTTCGAATATTGGTGATCTATATAAAACAGTCTGATTCTTAAATATCATAAAAACCTTTTGTACCTGTTTAATTCCCAACTACAATCAGATTGTAGGAACAGTTGTACTTTAAATACACTTTTCAAAATCGAAAGTTCTAAATTGCAGCAACAAGAATATTTGAAATTATTTTGATAGTAAAAATGTAGTAAATGTAACAGTGTTGTTTTTCCGAAATTGAATAATCATAAATCAACAGCATCAAATCAACGAATATCCAAACCAATAACAAACAGACAACTGTCAAAATAGGAAGAAATAGAAATAGTGCAGGTCGATACAAAAACCAGCCCAAACGATCCCTGGCTCCGACCAAGTATCGATTTAACTGTACACTATATGGTACAGTGTACGATCCACAATGTTCTTGGAACACAAGAACCGATTAGAGAATCCTACAGTGAATCGTACAAAAACACTGTAGGAATGCTTTTACATCACTGTGCAGTTGGTGGACCGTTCACTGTACGGTTTCGGGCAAACCTATAATCTGCCTCCTATGCATTTACATGTAAGGAAATTTATTCTGCAGGATGCAATCAGAATTTCTTGTGGTGGTAAACTCCAACTAGGTTGGAAATATGACGATACTGGACCAACTGGACTGAAATCTCTTGGCAAAGTTCTCAGATGTAAAGCCAATCATATTCGATTTCAAAACACCTTTTGCAAGGGTCATAAGTCACCGCCTGAATTTGGTTGACCTTGTTAATTGATTGGACGAAAAGTCATCCATTTGGTATACGGACGGATCCAAATCCGATAGGGGCGTTTGTATTGAGGTATATGGGGCAAAACTAAGGATTTCTGTGTCCCAGGGACATGAGCCCTCTAAATTACAGGCAGATAAACTAACTGTGTATATTTTTACAAGGGAACGCAAGATTATAACAATAATATTGAAAACCTCCATTCGCATGATATTAATCGAGAAAAAACTTCCACTGGGCTCTTGAAAGAATGCTTCGGACTTGTTGATTTACATTATAACAGACCAGACCAGGCAGCAGTGAGAGACCTGGAATTACCCATCCAGGTTTCCCTTTTGTCTCTTCTACGGGTGCCATGGCACTGTGGCATTGAAGGAAATTGAGAAAGCCGATGAACTTGCGAAAAGGGCCTCAAGGGTAACCTGCTGAAACAAAATTCTTCTGTGGGCTTGGAAAGGACCACTACAGGGCAGTGGTCCAAAAATGGGAGTTAAATAACAGAAGAGTTCTTTGGAGAAATAATCTAGGACTTGCACATGCAAAAAGCTTAATGGATTTCTCACCATCCTATACCAGAAAGCTCCTGCAGCTGCCATGAGCAGAGCTTCGGGTAATGGTGGGACTGCTGACAAGGCATAAAACATGCAGGCTCTGTGGATCGGAAAAGGAAACAGCTATAAATATAGTTTGCAAATGCCTATAGTTGGCCATCCTAAGAATTTTACAGGGGTGACCAAGTCTAAATCCTCCTGACGTGATAGCCAAGGCTCCTTCAGGCCTCATCAGGTATGTTAAAAACATTAAGCATGTCCTTAGTATTGAATAAGTAGGGTATTAGAACAAAAGATCGTATCAGTCGCAGTTCTGTACTAAGCCACACAACCCTGTTCTAATAATAATAAATAAATCAGAAGTATATACAAATCATTTTCAATATTATAGTAATATCCACTTGAACAGTGGCTAAAGGTTATTAAATACTGGCCTGGTAACATTTTATTGAATGAAAAAACACATGTAAAACAAGAGGTTCAAGTTTGATAGCCTCATAAATGTTCTGTTAACGGAGGCTAGTGATTGCACAATTTGTTTTGGCAGATGATCTCAAATTCGACTAAAAAATATCAGTATACTTTACCTTTTTTTTCCCTCTTTGCCAACATATGCCAGACAACATCTTCCTTGAAATGGTTCTCGAATAAATAATCTAAAATCATTTGCTGTGCAGGATTTGTATAGTTATGACCTTCTAAAATAGCTAGTGTTGAAATGATATAATCCAAATTTTTAATATTCTTCACAATCAAGTTTACATAAGTTTTAACCTTTTCACAGCATTTATTTTCTTTAAACAATCTTTCTTCAGCTGTAGAATCATTGCTCGATACCTGATTTATTTCCAGTTCTATTGCAGTGCTGTATAAAATGGTACTTTCAGGATTAATTGTCAAACCCTTATGGAGTATTTGTAAAGCTTTATCGATATCATTTAAATGACAATACCATCCTGCAGCCAATTTCCATGCTTCTGGCTTATATGAAAACAATTTGATCATGTTATCGACAGCTTGCGAAGCTGTGGGGTTGAAGTTATGTTCCTTGCAGAATTTATAGAAACCCTCATGGAGGGAATAATCACTAGAAAATCTCTGTAGGGCAGTTTCGTACAGTCTTCTGATTCTTCGAATAATACTGTGATCTACCGAACCCTTTTTCTCTGAAATTTTTTTCTTGTCCCGGCATCTGCGGACCTTGTGTAATATCAGACTTTCGTGAGTAATATATCTTCTGTAATCATCGACGTTCTTTGATACATTATTTATTTTTGCTTCCATATGTCTTCTTGCAACAACAATACGGCGAATCATATCATCAGACAATATTTTAGTTTGACGAAGATCTTCCAATTCTCTGATCATTATTTCAGTATTTTTCTGCACTATTTCAGCCATTATGAGAAGAACTGTTTTATGCAAATGTATCTCAGTATAACAAGTTCAATTATTTGAAAAGCATGTGAAATTATCCAAAATCCAAACCTCCAACCAGAAAATTTTTGTTCAAATCTTGTCTATGTTCAAAACATAGAATATATCTATGGCAGTGTTGCCAGATTCTTTTTATCAAATTTCTTCAATTTATCCTCAAAAATTCTTCATATTTCTGCAGTGGTGTGTAACGTCATTTTGGAGTACCTACATACCAAGGGCGTAGCCAGGGGGGGGTTTTGATTTGACTCTCTATTATAGAACAGGATGACATATACGAGTATGAACACAGATCATGTAATAAATCATAGATAGAATAATTATATTATTCTGTGAAAACATAGAAGTACGATTCATTATTGAAATTTCAAAAAATCATATCTCCGAAAGTATTAGCTAGTTGGAGTTGAAAATGATATCAATGGATTTTTAGGGTGAAACTGCATCTTAAGAAAAATTATTTTGAAATTTGTAAGTTAAAAATTTTTTTTCGTTACACCGAAACCATCTCGCCTATTTTGTCCAATAGCAAACTTAACTTAACCGAGATATTTATCTCCCTAACCTACTCTGAATATTTCAACTGCGTAGCTCATTCCGTTCGAAAGTTATTGTAGAAACAAAATTTAAAAATTTTCAATTTTTTTTTTTACACTTTACGGTAACCCGATCAATACAAAACTTCACATGCGTCAAAGGTCAGGATTCTACAATTTGATGCTAAATTTCAGATAGATCGAGTGATCGGTTTCGGAAATATTCATAAAAAACATTTTAGTAAAAACGGCCATAACTCCGAAACCACTTGATGGATTTCGCCCGTTAACGAACTCGTCCGAAATATTCACGCTCCAAACCTACCCTGCAAATTTAAATCCTCTAACTCCTTTAGACCGAGAGTTATCGTGTTAACGGACGGCCAGCCGGCTGGACAGCATCGATTTCGACCACGGATTCTTGATCAGTGAGTCGAACCCAATCGTTTGATACCATTTTCAGCCAAAAATTCGAAAATTACAGACATTTGGGCAAATTGATAAGCACTCTCTGTTCCGAGGAACAAGAGCGCCAAAAAGAGTAAACGGTGACCGACCTCAACAGCAATCAAACGGTGATATAAAATATAAAAAAGCACTGACGTGAGGTCAGTACTCTTTGGCGCGCGTGTTCACGTTGGCTAATTTGAATTAAATTATGAGTGTTTCAAGCTCAGTGGATAGAACGAGCTGGAGATCTACCCAGATGGTAGTGGACACCATTCACTGTCAGGTGAAAAATTAAGAGTGCTTTGTCTAAGCTGACATAAGGATAGAGCAACAAAGTTGACAAAGAACACAACTGACTTTCCTTAGTCGCATAAGCTTCTAGGAGTTTCTGAATTGTCTCCTTAGGGAAGACTTGGGAGGGTCAATATAATCATAATCATATTTATAGCACACGCGCCAAAACAGATTGACCCCACGTCAATGCTCTTTTAGCCTTTCTCTTTCATTATGAAGTCAAACTGCAATTGGCGCGCGTGCTATAAATATGATTATGATTATATTGACCCTCCCAAGTCTTCGCTAAGGAGATACCTCAGAAGCTCCTAGAAGCTTGTGCGACTAAGGAAAGTCAGTTGTGTTCTTTGTCAACTTTGTTGCTCTATCCTTATGCCAGCTTAGACAAAGCACTCTTAATTTTTCACCCGACAGTATCAATGAAATACCAGAATTTCGATGCCACCACACGACTTTTTCGATCAATTTCGTAAACGGATTTTTTTTCATCAGATATATCTACACAATTCATGTTTGCATTATTGTCGACGATTATGCGAGGGCATGGGGCATGGTATTTCAAGAACGTTGCCACATTTTTCTTTACGCTTCACCAGCAGAATGTCATGTGCCTGATGATAGTTTGATAGCAAATGAACGCTTCTATTGTACTTGCATTTTATCATTTCTGTATGTGGGAACATGTTTTCGTAAAATATTTACTGTTCCACAAGATTATATTTTTTTCTCGTAGATATTCCATCAAAAGAAACGTGCGTGAAAAACTAAATAAAGTCAAAATAAATTTTGCTTCTTCGGAGGGTAACTATCGTTCAAATGTAAGTTGCCTAAAAAGTAACTAAATCTGTTCAAGTTCATTTTGCTACTCAGAAACATATCTTGTAAATCAGGAGCTCTGTGCTCCAATATAATCTACTAACTAACTAACTAACTAGGGAGTATTTTTATGGCCATCGCAATATTGAGGCCAATGAAAATAATATAATATATATATATAATAATAATTATAAATAATCGGTGTCCTCATAATTGATAGAAATACAATAAATTTGATCGTTTTACGCCATTTTATATTTCCCGCTCATTCGATGGACCGTTTGTAAAACTACTCCAGAGATATATTTGTATTCTGTGGTTAAAACCGCAAAATTTTGGTTATGCTCGTGATCTGTTCACAACTGATTCATGACGTCTGCGGACCTAAACCGATGGAATAACCGTTTTCACTTAAGCTGATGTAGGGCAAAACATTGTGCTATGCAGTTCTAAGTCTTAATAAATTATCATATTCTATTCGTTTTTTCCATGTTCATTAAATTCTTTTTGTCTTATTTAAGATTTTCTAAAGATTAATAGATTGTCCACCGTATTCACAAAGCATTCAATTTCCGTTAAGTCCTATCTGAGGTCCTCAGTTAGGACTTAACGGAGATTGAATGCTTTGTGAATACGGCGGACTGTCCATACGGCACATACGCGCAAAAGCTTCTTGCTTCACGTCAGTGCTTGCACCAATTTTTTTTTTTTTCAGATACATCTTCATCAAATATCATGCCGAATGAATTCATTATCATTAGTTGTTTCATCAAACAATCGAAGTTTTCACTAATAATCCCTTCAATACTTTTTTTTTTTTTTTTAAATTTAATGCTTGTGGCTTTTACTTGATGCAAATCCATATTAACTCAATGAAAAATTATATACGATTTACACTTATTTATTCAATATTGTGACGCGTTTCGTCGGCACAGCGACTTCATCAGACTACATCATACTAAATTCTTAACAAGTTATTATCTCCCTATACCTAGATGACATGGACACAGAATCATTTAAAACTAATTACATGAGAAACTTATTTAAAACAAATTACATAATAGACTTATTTAAAACTAATTACATGAGATTTCACTGCTGGTTTCTTTGTACACATTAACAATAATTCATTCCTAATGCTTTTATTTATAAATTGATTCTCTATTTGAATAGATTGAGTAACGGTGACAAATTTTGATCTAATTGTTCATTAACTAAATTACCCGTATGTTTTTCCCTATTTATTTCGACCATTTCCCAGTAATTAAGTTGCGCACCTTTATTCAAATTGTGTAGAATTTTGAAATCCGGGTTAAACTTATGTCCTTCTGCTAATAAATGATTCGAATAATTTGAATTAATTTTGTTGTTTTTGAAGCTGTGATGATGTTCCTTTATTCTTATGCCAAAATTTCTACCAGTTTTTCCTATATATGATTTGTCACAACTCCCGCAATTTAATTGATAAACACCGGATTTATCTTCTTTATTCCTTTTCGATTTATTGTTTTTTATGAATTTGGCAAGGTTATTATTTGTCCGGAATGAGATATTCACCTGTTGGTTTTGAAGAAACCTTTTAAGTTGTTGACTCGTTGTACCAAAATATGTTAAGCTATTGAATATTTTATTTTTATCCTTAATTTCTGGAAATACTAAACTAATTGTTTTTCTAAATTGTTTTTTCGTCAACATTTTTCTGATTAACTCTGTGTTATATCCGTTGTTCACCGCTATTTGTTCGATAATTTTTTAATTAGAAATTATCGAACAAATAGCGGTGAACAACGGATATAACACAGAGTTAATCAGAAAAATGTTGACGAAAAAACAAAATTTAGAAAAACAATTAGTTTAGTATTTCCAGAAATTAAGGATAAAAATAAAATATTCAATAGCTTAACATATTTTGGTACAACGAGTCAACAACTTAAAAGGTTTCTTCAAAACCAACAGGTGAATATCTCATTCCGGACAAATAATAACCTTGCCAAATTCATAAAAAACAATAAATCGAAAAGGAATAAAGAAGATAAATCCGGTGTTTATCAATTAAATTGCGGGAGTTGTGACAAATCATATATAGGAAAAACTGGTAGAAATTTTGGCATAAGAATAAAGGAACATCATCACAGCTTCAAAAACAACAAAATTAATTCAAATTATTCGAATCATTTATTAGCAGAAGGACATAAGTTTAACCCGGATTTCAAAATTCTACACAATTTGAATAAAGGTGCGCAACTTAATTACTGGGAAATGGTCGAAATAAATAGGGAAAAACATACGGGTAATTTAGTTAATGAACAATTAGATCAAAATTTGTCACCGTTACTCAATCTATTCAAATAGAGAATCAATTTATAAATAAAAGCATTAGGAATGAATTATTGTTAATGTGTACAAAGAAACCAGCAGTGAAATCTCATGTAATTAGTTTTAAATAAGTCTATTATGTAATTTGTTTTAAATAAGTTTCTCATGTAATTAGTTTTAAATGATTATGTGTCCATGTCATCTAGGTATAGGGAGATAATAACTTGTTAAGAATTTAGTATGATGTAGTCTGATGAAGTCGCTGTGCCGACGAAACGCGTTACAATATTGAATAAATAAGTGTAAATCGTATATAATTTTTCATTGACCCTTCAATACTTTCTAATTTGAAAAATGAAATGATCTCCTATAACGCAATGTTAAATTTTATTATTTTGCCTTGTCACGTGATCATTTTCTATCAGTCACAGGTACACATGAAGAATAGCCCCAACATAGATATTTTAAATGGATTGTGAAAGGCTACTACAGAATGAATTTTCATTGACGAACTATGAATCCCATTTTACTGGAATAAACATACGTGCATAATAGCCGTATTCTTTTTACCAACTTTAGCTGAGATTAACTGAGATTCTCAGTTCTGACTCAGTAGTTAGAAGGCAAAATGCAAGATTCTATGCATCTATTGAGATGAAACAAGGTAAAAAGAATACGGCTAATGTGCACATCACAGAACACGGATAAACAAAATCATAGACTTTGATTAGGGAAGAGAGGGGAAACTGCATGCCGTACTATGCAACGATATCGATCTGGAACCAAAACCTTGACAGTTTGGTGGGCATTTGTTGATTGTGTTTATCTGAGCGTTTACGGACTGTTTTGTTATAAAACATAAAACCGTTACACATAATGGTAGGATGTGCAGCTTACGGCTGTAACAGGAAAATGGAGCCAGGGGCCCTATTCTGAGGTCGACATTGCGAACGATTATCATTCGTTTTCGTAATCATCACGAACGTTTCACTCGTTTTGCAATTCTCAACTGACAGATGATATGATTTGGTGAGACGAGCGCTCGAAATTCTAAACGAGTGGTATATAGCACTCGTTTTCGGAAGAAATTCCACTCGCATTCAGTTATCAGTTGATTTGTTGATTATTATGCAAGCCTCTACACATTTTGTAGCCTCAAATCTGTTGTTGGTAAATAAGTTGGTATTTTTACGGTGTAATTAACGAATCTGTTCAGTAAAAATAATTAAATTGTCAGAATTATTATCATATTGCAAATTGTCGATGTTTTAAATAAACCAGAAATATCAAATAGATTTGTTAGATTCCCACAAACATTGGCGGAATTGAATAGTAGGTAAAGGCAAAGGTAGGTATTGATATTTTAGAATATTGCAAAATTATTTAAGTTTATTAATATTTTTATATTCAATGAAAATTCGACTTCCCTGGTCCCTGGCACACAATGCAAAATTTCCACCTAAAATTGAAGATTCAAATTACCCAAAACACACTATGTTAATCGAAAAGGATATACCTGGTAGGTTGCTGTAGTTATGCATTGAACGAAACGATGGCGAAATAGATGACAATGAAAACGAAGTGGACATGGGTAAAATCATCCAACATTTTCGTTATTTAATTAATCAATTAGTTCATTCCAGAAATGTAACCGGAAGGTAGAGGAATTGATGAAGAAGTGGCTGGGGGGGCAACAAAATCCAGAGCTGATTTCAGAAAGAATTCAGAGGAATATAATTATACGTTTAGCTTTTCGTTGAATTGTAAAAGATACACTATGAATAAATAGATATAGATTTCTCTTCCAAAAAAATGTATTTAATTCTAAAAAATAAATCACAACTATAAACAAAACATCATTCAACAATGCCTTAGTAGAATACAACTTAAAAAAAAAAAAGTATTCAATATGAAGTTCTGAATAATCTCACAACATCTAACAACAAAAAAAATATTTCACTGTGTCTACGTAGAATAAAGGGATCAGAAATAAAAGTATTCAATAACCAATACTAGAGAATATATCACAGTAAACAAAAAATAATGTCTATATAACAAATATCCAGTTTGGAATAGATAAATTAACGAAAAACAGCTGTAGCTTCAGTGAAATAATTAATCATTATTAATTACAATTGTTTATTTGGCAAGTGTTGCAGAACATCCATAAATTTTTGTGACCGTATCACTTATACACTCTAAGGACGCATTCATTGTAATTTTTCCACCAAAAATTGGTAAAATAAATCCAATATTTTCATTATTTAACTAATCAGTTAATTCACTGGAATGTGAAGGAATTTGATCAGGAAGTGGCTAGTAGGCAACAAAAACCAGAGCTGATTTCATGAAGAATTCAGAGGAATATAATTATATGTTTAGCTTTTCGTATAATTGTAAAAGACACGCTATAAATAAATAGATATTGATTTCTATTTGAAAAAAATTTATTTCATTCTAAAAATATATATCACAACAAAAAACCGAAAATGATTCGACAATTTGAGTGGAATAAAACTTTCAGAAAAAAAAAGTATTCGATATATACAATCTCTCTAGATTTTGTTCTTGACCCAAGACCTGTCTGAAGAGGTGAAATAACCCTTAATCCTTGTAAAATCTTTCAATATTATATTGCAAAACTTTCTCCAAGTTTTCCATTCTTTTTTTGGTCCAGGAATACTATTTAACATTGTACTCAGTTCCTCTTTCATAGGCATTCCGAAGAAAATTCTGTAGTAAATTTCCCGCTTAATAACTGAGACTTACATTTTAGGAAATTTATAATTACTTTTTTCTTATCGAAGCAAACAGAAAAAACCAAATAAATCACTCAAGTTCAACAAACAATAAAATATCGTTTTGATTTATGAATAAGCGCGCCAATAACATATACATAACACGTTCAAATCTCAAATGTTACTATGTTGCCAAGTCTTCAGACGACACGAATTCGTTTCAGTCATCGGTCATTGCGAAGGGCACATGAGAATAGCAATATAAACTATCGTTCGCAATTGCCACCGTTCGTTTTCGTCACGAGTGGTCGAAAACGAGTGAAGTTCAGAATAGAGCCCCTGGTTATTCTGTGGTCATGTGGTGGACATTTGGTTTCAATGTCAGGGTTGTGTTCGAAAATTAACTCCACGGAGTAGAGTTTTTGAAGGTTTGACAGATTTACTCTGGAGTTTACTGTCACTGACAGTGACAGAAGGTGCCAATATCGGAAAATAGGTTATGTTGGTTTAAGAAAGAAAATATTATTATTGTTTTCTTCACATATATGTAACTCTAATCATAAATATATATTGTGAGCAGTATTAAAACTATTAAATTACCTCGCAGAATATTCATAAAACAGTGAGACAAAGATACTAGATTTTCCGTCCCATGAGTTATGTCAATTTTGACAGGAGTAAAATGAACTCGGAGTCGAATACTCTGACATTTCGAACGACACATGGATTAAAATTTACCCAACCAATCAGTTTTCGAACGCAATGGAGTACATATTCGAACACAACTCAGGGAATATGTTATCCGTAATATCCGTCCTCTCTCTTCTATAGTCTAAGATTATCGACATCTTAATCTTGTCTATGGTCTCGTTTCCCCCGCCCCTCAAGGATTTCCGCATTAGTTAGGTTAGAATCATTCTCTTGGCGGGAGATCCATTTTCAAATTTTTTAACATGGAATTTCAACTTTAAGATGAAACCACCCTATTTAAAAGAGAATGTTAGTACAGAGACATCAAGTATTGGGTACTTTCATCATTAGTGCATGTTTTCATGTTCTTTCCACATTAAAATCTACTTCTATTTATCCTTAAATCAAAATTGAAACCAGTGTAGTTCGAAAGATTTCCGTATGTCGTAGATGACTTCTGTTGTGCGTCCTTAAAAGGCCGATTTAGGGTTATGTTATTATTTTTGACTGATTTCGAGTGAGCTAAGACATACGTCAATCGAATTTGGTGAACACTTTTATATTTATTAATTATCTTGGAAATATACAATTTCGTTATGAAAACTGTATTCTAGATTGTTGAGAAATGTTCACTGAATCTATTTCAACTAACATAAACCTTAAGAAATTAGCCCAAGTATCTAAAAACAGGCGAAAAATTCGAGTAAATTTTAGGTCCATAAGAAATGTTCGGATCCACGCATGGAGCGTAATTCAAATTTCCCGCCTAACCTAACTAATGTGGTCGCCGCTAGGGGATCGTCTATTCCTATTTTCAGTAAGTTTATAACGTGATTTTCATTAATATTGCTAGTTTGATATATATGCAAAGTGGTAAAATGAGTATGTGTTGCCTTCAGTTTTAAAAATATTCCATTAATAAATTTTAATCTCATGCTCGGAATTTATGTTTTTAAATACACCTTTCCCATTTATCAATGGCATATACAAACAATTCTAATTACTTTTAAATAAAAGGGAGAAATGGGTTTGAATTAATTGTTCCGTGGGCATGTGCTGAAAGCATAGTAGATCTTTTAGTGATGGGGAAAAAGATCACATATCCATCTGTCAACTACATAAGAGAAGGCACATCTAGTAATTACACACTGGTTCAAACCATGCCAAAGGCTGCTTTGAATATTTATTTACGAAATATATTCAATATATTCTATTTCTGTTTACGACGTCAATGCTTCAACGCCAAAACAGCGACAAACATTTTTCTTTTGTAAAGAGCTATGCATGCATCATTTCCGTTTCATACTGTATGGTATCCTTTTTGAATAGTAAGATAAGATAATTCGAGAATCAACATTACATATATTCTTTATAGTTGTTAATTCAATCAAAATCATAAATTGTCTATCCATTCCTGTGTATCAATAATCATCACTTGAAGATCCTGAGATTCAATCAATGAAGACTTATTCTCTTCCTCAAGCTTTGGATTTGAATGAATTTTCTTACTAGTACTTGGTAAATTATTTATAGAACTCTCAGAAGTATTCAACTTTGGGAATTTTGCTACTGGTAAATCATATTCTGTAGGAGACTCATTAAAAATGTCACTATATTTACTAATAGTTTTTTCAGATTTTGTTGGAACAGCTAAATTTTCATCAGTCATGGAATCAGGATGTGAATCATTAGATTCAGATTCGGAAATCTCCTCTTTAACTAAAGGTGGTTTTTCCTCAGATTGTATACTTTTTAGTTTTCTTTTATTCTTGTAGGTTATATTTACTTCCACAGGATCGGCTAACGTTGAATCATTTCTAAAAGTTTCTAATAATTCTTCAAGATGTTGGATTCTTCTTTTCTTTTCGTTCAGGAGTAAAACAAAGCTAGTAAGCATTGTTTTTTCATCAACAATCTTTCTATTGACCAATTCATTCAATTTATTTTTGTAATCCACAACATCTTTCTTAAAAATTTCATTTTTATGTCTGAGATCCTCACAATGAATTTCTGACTGTGATTTTTGTGAATGTAAATCATCGATAAGACTTCCTATACAGGAATTACTGACCTTAAAAACAAAATACAGTTGATCATTTATGGATATCAGAAGTAATATGTTTTTATAAATATTAAGCTTATCACATCAATTATTATCATAATGAATATTTTGACCCAATTTAAACATACAGTCTCTTGGTCCTTTTTAAAATACCTACTTGGTGAAATTTCTCTCTGGGATGATAATGATTCCAAGGCATACATGGGGAATCACTTTTATAGGCATTAATGATTTATTTCTTCAAAACTTGGGTGAATAATTTTTTATAATACTCACCTTTTCTAAGTTGCATTGAAAATATTTCACTTGAATATGAGAATTCACATCTGTGATTATAGTCAAGGAGTTTTTATTGAAATCAAATTTAACTTTCGTTGGATTTTCAATGAAATATATCAATTTTTCGAAATAAACATCCACATTCATACCAAGTTTGTCAGCCTGTCTCATCAAGTTTTGTTCTAGAACCTACATGTCATTATGAAGCGCCTATTCAAATTCAGTTTTTTCGCCATACCATTGATGTCTTGTAGGCAAGTAATTCTTCCTTGATTTCTTGTATTATATCAAGGGAGAGGCATCTTGTTCCAATAGTAGTCTGAATTCTATAGGTACTGTCGATTTCCTCAATTTTACTGTATAATACCCTATTTTTGTTCTCCATTTTATTCTTTTGAGGAGTTATATTGAAATATTACACACTTATAGAACTCATTTGATAAATGGTTTGATCGGGAGGTAATACTACAAAGAAAACTAATAATAGTAATAATTAAAACAACAAAACAAAACAACCTCAATGACCAAAGGCGTATTTTGGCGCTGTAACCACAGCTTACCATAGTTACATGTAACTATGACGTCATAGTTACTTATAGTTACTGATGACACGAAACAGCTGATCGAATCAAAACAAAAACAAATCTTCCAATGAATTGAAATGGACGAGTTCATTAATAGATTACGTCCATCATAAATGTGAGTTATATATCAAAATATCTTGAGTATGACTTCCTACTGTTTCAATTGGAGAAGAAGACCTTCTACTCCTTTATGAGAGTTTTCTGTTATATGTGCTCTCATTTATTGTTTTGCCGCCCTGTGCCAGAGACTGTCTCTTCTGCCTGTGCCCAGTCCCAGTCGTGTCTCGTTTCTGATTTGTTTTTTGTATACGGTATTGCATTACATTTTGATATAACAGGTAATTATTCAGATTCAGATAAATTCGGTGAAAACCGTTAACACGTTCTATGATCCTAAATTCATTCCATTTCACTCATTCGAAATGAGATAGATATACATACCACGCGAGTAACCTTGCTCCTGAGGAAGGTAACGTGGTATGGTATGCTTGACGTCATTGATACGTCATAGTTACATGGTTAACTCCGCAAAAACGTAGTAACCATGTAACTACGAGCTGTAGTTACCTGTGGTTACAGCGCCAAAATACGCCTTATATCTATCTCATTTCGAATGAGTGAAATGGAATGAATTTAGGATCATAGAACGTGTTAACGGTTTTCACCGAATTTATCTGAATCTGAATAATTACCTGTTATATCAAAATGTAATGCAATACCGTATACAAAAAACAAATCAGAAACGAGACACGACTGGGACTGGGCACAGGCAGAAGAGACAGTCTCTGGCACAGGGCGGCAAAACAATAAATGAGAGTACATATAACAGAAAACTCTCATAAAGGAGTAGAAGGTCTTCTTCTCCAATTGAAAAAGTAGGAAGAAGTCATACTCAAGATATTTTGATATATAACTCACATTTATGATGGACGTAATCTATTAATGAACTCGTCCATTTCAATTCATTGGAAGATTTGTTTTTGTTTTGATTCGATCAGCTGTTTCGTGTCATCAGTAACTATAAGTAACTATGACGTCATAGTTACATGTAACTATGGTAAGCTGTGGTTACAGCGCCAAAATTCGCCTCAAAGGTAATGTCGACCATAAAACATAGGGTGCGTTTTTATTTTAATCGCAATTTCTAATCGATTAATCGTAAAATAATCGGTGTGTTTTTATTTTCGTAAAGTGAATGAATACTTGAAAATGAGAACACATCGATTCATTTACGATTAATCGATTAGAAATTTCGATTGAAATAAAATGGGTTCAAGCCCTGTGGACAGGAGCTTTCTGGCGCTCTAGTTCAAACAGACAAATTATATCTCCGAAAGTATTGGTTTCTCAGAGTTGGGAATTATATCAATGTATTCATATAATAGAAATGCATCCTAAAGGAAATTCAATTCAAATAATAGTTTATTTATCAAGATTAAATGAGCAATCATGAGAATGAGAAAAGCACCATGGAAGATATCAAATTAAATCTGGCTTATTTTGCCCAATAACGAACTTAACCGAGATATTCATCTCCCTAAACTACTCTGAAAATTTCAACTACCTACCTCATTCCGTTCGAGAGTTATATCTATGTGTATGGATGAAAAGCAGTCTCACTACTCTCAGATCTCTTACTTCATGTTCAGTTCCGAAATGTAAGAATTTTCTGAGAAAAACTAATTTCGGAGCAAACAACTGAGATTTTTCTCACTTCGCTCACAATTCTTCGATAATGTAGGAACATCATTTGACATTATGACAATTCATATTCATACATAGAATAATATCATTCTGTGACAACGTTGAAATACGATTTATTATTGAAATTTTGAAAAATCATATCTCCGAAAGTATTAGCTTGTTAGAGTTAAAAATAATATGAGTGGATTCTTATGATAAAACTTCTTATCAAAAAAAATTTAATTTGGAATTTGTTTCGTAAAAAAAAAATTTTTTTTTTGTTACTCCGAAACCATCTGTCCGATTTTGCCCAATAACGAACTTAGCCGAGATATTTATCCCCCAAACCTACTCTGAAAATTTCAACTCTCTAGCTCATTCCGTTCGAGAGTTATCGTGCCTACGGCCGGACCGGCCGGCCGGACCGGCCGGACGGCCGGACAGAATGAATTTCCACCACGGATTCTTGATCAGTGAGCCGAACCAAATCGTTTAAGACCATTTTCAGCGAAATATTCGAAAATTACAGACATTTGGGCAAATTGATAAGCACTCAGTTCCGAGGAACTAGAGCGCCAATAAAAACGCACCCATATCAATTTATCAAACCATAGTCATAGAAAATATATCCTGCTCTCTTTAACTTAACAAGTAACAAGTTTTTCGATTAGTTTTAATAGTTTTGAAAACGGCAAGCTCTCTGAAGATATCTTGTAATGGGCGAAACATGAGTGTAATACTGTAATATCATTTACAAGTACAACAATGTTCTCCTTCAAAAACCTCGGTTTCGGTTAAGCAAGCAGGCCAGGCCATAGCTATTCGTATGTCAATGTCTATTGCTGTGATTAATCCAGAGACTATTTCTCTATGGATTAATCATAAATTAAATTCTATGATGGCCAAGTTGTCTACTTGTCTGTGGTGTGATAACGTAGTGCAGCCATTTGTCTTCTAAAAAGAGAACAGTTTTTCATCTTATAAGTTGTAGTGTAGTTTCTTGGACGTAAACAATAATTGTAACTTTCGTTTAGAACTATAAATACATACAGAAAAACCTTGTGAAAATGAATCCCGAATAGTGAGTATCGATTCTTTTTGATGTTTTCATTGAACTCTACAATGGAAGAAAGGTGTATTTTGACGTTAATTGCGCATTCCCTGAAATTATTTTAATGTTTCCTCGTCATACATAAAAGACAATTCAAACTTTTCCTTTAAATTTGTATCAATCAATTTGTATCGAAGTTATGTTGAAACATTTTAATTTGAATGTTGTCATGAGACAGCCATCCAGATATTGGAAGTAGTAACATTAAATCTTACCTACGTCACTTGAAATTGGCACCTTATAATGTGATTCATCCATTTGCATACTTTCTTGTATCAGTTTCCAAATTTTCTACATTGCCATCATTATGTGTATTTGTCTGATGTCAATTTTCGTGGATTTGCTTCCAGTGATATAAATTTATTTGTCGATCACAAAGGGGCGTAAAATGCTTCTTTGTTCTCTTTTATATGAGATGAATAATTGTTTAGTCTATCAATATCAATACCCATAGTTCTACTATAATGTAACTAGAACACAAAAGTATAGACTAATATGATTCAACAAGAATAGTCGCATTCTTTCTGAGATCACCTGAAATAGCTGCCTTAATATTTTGATGGATAGATATAAGTTAAAGAAACTGATTTTTGCTGGATTATCAGCTAGAAATAAGCTGAGTAAACATTCAATGTTAATATCGAAAATATAAAAGTATTTTAATTTTGATTATTATTTATTGTCCTTCATGATACGATACATGCATGCATATCTGAAGTCCTTTCAAATTGAGCTTTACCATCTCTCCATTATATTGTTCCCATAAAATTATCATTCTCTAGTCAATGTTATATTAATCAAATTCGAAAATGAATGATTAACCCCTACCCTTCATTGAACAGTAATATTTACTGTTCACTCAAAAAATAGTTCGACATTTCTTCAAACGTAAAATACTAATTTAAAATAATAACAATTCTTGATATTTTCATATTAGAGTTTATACAATTTACTATGTTTACACAATTTCAATGACATGTATCACAATTTTTCCTGGTAACGTGCAAGCAGATGCATTTGCTAAGTGAGGGGTATGCTCAGTATTTACTGGGCAGTTACTCTCACTACCTATCATTTTTTTTGTAATTCGATATGTTTGATTTTTCGTTTCATGATTAATGTATTTAATTGATACGAAGATCATGTTAAAAATTGTTTGCGTTATTTTGTTAGCACTCCATTTTAATCAATGACTGAATAATTATTGTATTGTATTGTATCTATCATACATCTGTCAAAAATTTTTTCGAGTAATGGATCTATAGGAAATTTCTTCTGAATGGAGCGTGGTGGATGACCTAAGGCAATTGACACTCATCTTTGAAGGGCCTTCCTCATAGACTGAGGTTAAGAATCTCCTAGCTTAAGAGAGGAATGAACTAAGTCTGGAGACTTGTGCTTTAACAGGCCACCTGTTTGACCAACATTTGAAGAGAACATGGATAGCTGGCTGCTACTTGTGTCGATGGTGCTGGAACCCAGATGAAACTGCTGAGAAGTACCATTGGTAATATTTCAGCCTGGAAGGTTAGACGTTGCCAGGGTTACCATCAGAGGGCCACAAAGCATGAGCAAAGCACCGATGCTCCAGGGTTGTGTTCAAAAATTAACTCCACGGAGTAGAGTAGAGTTTTTGAAGGTTTGACAGATTTACTCTACAGTTTACTCTGACACTGACAGTGACAGAAGGTGCCAATATCGGAAAATAGGTTATGTTGGTTTAAGTAAGAACCTATTATTATTGTTTTCTTACATATATGTAACTTTAATCATAAATATATATTGTGAGCAGTATTAAAACTACTAAATTACCTCACAGAACATTCATAAAACAGTGAGATAAAGATACTAGATTTTCCGTACCATGAGTTATGTCAATTTTGGCAGGAGTAAAATGAACTCGGAGTCGAATACTCTGACATTTCGAACGACAGTGATGGAGTAAAATTTACCCAACCTTCCAGTTTTCGAATGCATTGGAGTAAATATTACTCTATGGAGTTAATATTCGAACACAACCCTGGCATTTCACAGTTTACAATGTCATTCTGAAGTGCCTAATTGACAATACCAATAAGAACTGTATATGGAGGAAAGCAATACAGCATTTCGTTTATTTGCGATGAGTTTCATAATCTTTCTTCGCAACTAATCTAGAACTCACCATGAGGAGGTAGCTGTATTATTGAGTTTCGAAAGATTACAATGAGAATAGGTATTATTCAATTTTCTGAGGCATTTAAACTCAATCAAACATTCATATGTCTATAAAGCAGAAAATCAACAAGAAATTAAATATTTTGGTCATAAACGACTGGAATTTCATTTTGGATTAATTATTGAGGAATATAGGTACTACACATAATTTGAGAAAATTTACTCAAAAAAACCTTAAAAGGTTGCTGGCATAATGAACATTTGTCGTGATATAAATCTCAAGTACTCTCAAAATATTCTCAAAATTATGGAACAGATTCATTTTCTCAGAAGAAAAATATTTGGCAACAAAATCCAGAAACCGGTCAATTTTTGTTTCACTTTCACCAAATTTTTATGTTTTTGAAGGATTTTTGTTGCATCCTGTGCCATCCCCATCAACCCTCTAAAATTTTTTGAATAGGGAAAGTGGGTCATGTGGTACTTTTTCGGCAAGGTCTTTGTTTCTTCTTTACAGGCGTGCAGAAATTTTCAAGAAAACATTTTTCATTTTTAAAAAATAGTTCAAAGAGGTTTTCAGTATGTGCACTTTATTATTATTATTATTATATATTTAATAAGAGTTGAGGCACATATACCTATAAAATCAAACCTTAAAAATAGATGTAAAATTACATTACTAGAAATATGCACAGCTTAGACAAATGGTGTTAGGATTGTAGAAATAGGCCGACTTAGTGATTCCTGCTGGCTAGCGCATTTTTGGTAGCGATTAATTTCGGATAGCCTAGTCTCATTTCAATCAAATCCTCATATACGAGGGTAAGTTGTTATTCAAATTATTATTTTTGGATGATAATCTAATGTAGTTTTTTTTAATTATTTAGATTTTGTTTGGTGGCTAAATAGCCGTAAATTGGCTCTAGTAATATTGCATTTAGACGTGCCCAGCTATAGCTGAATTCTCGTCCATCGTATTGGTTTTTTTTTACGCCGTTATTCCACCTGGAAGTCAACTTACTCTTGTCATGGCTCATTTACTTACGATGGTACCTGATGAAATTTGTCACCGAATGAAAGTGGACCATTACAGTTTTGTTCATGCACAACTTTCAACCGCACCCCCCCCTACCCATTTCATTTTTTTTTCAATTAAAGGGTTCGTAGGAGTTGAAAGTTGTGCATGAACAAAACAGTAATGGTTGAGTTTCATTCGGTGGCAAATTTCATCAGGTACCATGGTCTCAAAGTAAATGAGCCATGACAAAGTGCACATACTCTGAAAAACTCTTTGAACTAACTATTTTCCAAAAAAGAAAAATGTTTTCTTAAAAATGTCTGCACGCCTGTAAAGAAGATACAGAGACCTTGCAAAAAAAGTATCACAGGACCCACTTTTCCTATTAAAAAAATTTAGAGGGTTGATGGGGATGGCACAGGGTGCAACAAAAATCCTTCAAAAATGCATAAAAAATTTTTAAAATTGAAACAAAAATTGACCTGTTTCAGGATTTTGTTGCCAAAAATTTTTCTTCTGAGAAAATCCGTAATTTTGACGCGCACTGTATATTTTAAAACGTCTCTCTGATTATCTACTTTACCAAAATTAATTTCATAATCAAAAGTGATAATTGTTTTGAAAATATTGTAACAATCTATTGAACATTCAAATAAGAATTGTGATGGGCTCTTTAATGAGCCGCGTGTGTATTTCAGTAGATAATCACTTACAGAGACATCTTCATCTGGTAATACCACTTGCGACGAAAAATGATGACAATCATTAATGGATACTTTGGAAGGTATATTCATAACTGAAGGGTTCCTTTCTGGGTTTATTCTCCCAAACTCTAAAAAATATCTATAAAATGAAAAATGTATTACATATTTTGTTAATTGCTTTTGCGTTGGAAACACAAGATATTTGTCAGAAGCATTGTATAAATCAATGTTGCCGAACAATCAATAACGAAACAACATCAACGATAAAACAAACTATTTCGTAACGTTACGGATACTAGATCGGACTCCTTCGTCAGATACCAAGCGAAAAACTTCAGAATTTTGACTTGGTGTCGAAAATTGTCCAATAAAATGTACCCTTTTCGAATAAAATTTGTATAGTTATTATTTTGCCAAATATCTAACCAATCCGCAAATTTGGATAGAAACAAAAGGCCAATGGACTGTAGATCGAATTTGTCGAATTTTTTGATAGGATCATTCAAAAAATAGCCTGCTTTCAACGAGGGGGTAGACGGTTCAAAAACCCCTACAGGAACTGGCGCTGGAGTATATGGACCAGGCACCAAATGCTCACTATCGCTAGGCTCCTATCCGAGCATACTTCAGGCAGAAGTACTTGCAATAGAAAGATGCGTGGAAATGAACCTAGTAAGAAACCAACAGAGATGTGATATAATAATCCACTCTGACAGTCAAGCTGCTATTAAAGCTCTGAGCTCCCATGTTATCAAGTCCAAGCTAATATGGGAGTGCCGAAGAAAACTCAATGAAGTAGGCAAGAACAGCAGGGTCTCCTTGGTCTGGGTTCCTGGTCACGCAGGAATCACAAAAAATGAGGAGGCCAACACACTTGCCAAGAAAGGAGAACCAACCCCCTTTATTGGCCTGGAGAACTGTGGGGTTGGTAGATACACCTACAAAAGTGAAAGAAGAAACTGAAAGAGGTATTTTCTGGAGATCTCTCCCTGGAATGTATCACTCCAAGAAATTCCTCCGGAACTTTGATACTGTCAGATCCAAGAAATACTTGGACCTCAGTAAGAACACGGTGCACCTCCTCACTGGTTTGCTCACAGGGCACTGCGGCCTTAGGAAGCATATGATGAGATTAGGGCTAGCAGAAACTGACAAGTGCAGATTCTGTTGGGAGGAGGATGAAACTCCTGATCACCTGATAACTGATTGCCTCGCCATATCAAACCAACGCAAGGAATGCTTTGGGCAAGAAATCTGCAGGAGCGAAGACGTAGCCTCCTTGAAGCCATCCCAGATACTGGAGTTCATCAGAACTCTGGAACTGGAAGCCGAGCTTTAGATGGTGATGACATCGACAGCTCTGACGTAGGGCACAATAGACCTTAAGGTCGCAGTGCAACGACGTTACCCCTTACAACAATATACAATATATACAACAAGGGAACATTGACGATTTTCTACCAAGAGGAAATTAGTTAAATGCATCCTGCTATTCCGACAATATTATTTTGGCTGGAATTTACTCCATAACTCATGGAACGCAACAATATTTTTTTCATAGAACAATTTAACTACTAAGGAAACATTTTGACGTTCACTGAAGGCGGATATAAAAAGATAATGCAACATCAGTTTATTTAGGAATGTTTCCTGGAATAGCACAGTACAGTATTGTCTTTAATTTGGAAACTATTTTCCCTATGGATTGCATTGGGGCATTTCCGTATTCTTGAAGGGTCTTTGGGGAATCGAAATACCGAAACATTCGTGGGTTGATTTAAAAATTACATACTCTTAGAACCAGGTACTGCACAAGCATGGGTCATGATAGAACTCAAATCGAAGATTTCCAAATGTGCCTTCTAATTACCTTAGATACCGACTTTATAGAATACCTAAATATCAAACACTATAGTTATCACCAATTTGTTCTGCCCTAAGAGGGGTTACTTGCACCCCTGGGCTATATAGCTTGAGACTATTTTATTATGGCACCACTTTCTTTATAACGACGTTATGCCGAGAGGTACATATCTCAGGTGTACACTGTAACAGATAGTGTTATTCACCCTTAATCTTATCTGTATTCCAACTAATCAGATCTGAACAAAATCGACGATCCAACAATTACTTATTAGTTTCCACACTGACTTGGATTAAATTCATTCAAATCCGTCGATTAGACTAAATACTATATTTCAATTCAAAGAAAGGTGGTTCTTTCAACTGGAATCTAAAGAAGAAATTAAAATTCAGCCAACTAACCCTGAATCTGTCATTTGGGAGATAAACAACGATTGCTCCATTATCGACTCTCGATCGATACGAGATACCGAGCAGAAGCCTCCCGTTCATAGATGGCGCAACCAGTATAGAAGTCTCGATATTCTCCACACAAAATAAAGAAATGCGACACACTTCACAATTATTAGGTAATTCAAACTTAATTTCAGTCAAAGCACTATTGGAGCAATTTAAAGAACTTGGACGTTTCTACACTGATTCCAGCTGAATTCAACTAAAAACATACGTATGGAAGGTTAACTCGATTCGCCGGTCGCCCGCCGATGTAAAATTGGCAACGCCGCATATTCGAATAACATTCTGGCCTGAGATATCAACGTAAGCTACGGCTGAACATATTCTGTTTAACTGCAGCAACCTAACCGAACAAAGGACGCTACACCTAGGAAACCCAACATTCACTATTCCTATGGTGAGAGGAACCAATCCCTGGCGATTTGCGGCGCCTGACTCTCTCCAACTTTACGCGGAGGAACAATCGGCCTCAATGCCTCCGTTCAGTCCAAGATCGGCGCCTCGGAAGAAGAAGATCCACCTCTAGAGTCTAATAATGATTATTATGTGTGTGAGCAGATGAGATTTTTTAACTTGGAAATGAGAAGAAATGTCGCCATTTTGATATTCCTTTGCAACCTGATACATTACAGAGTTGATTGTGGTGGAATCCTCATCGGCATCAGTTTCAGTTTGCCCAGATTAACTTCAGGATCTGTTCTTGTATTCAAATGTGATAGAAGTCTAGCACGAACATCCTTTGAAAGGAGCCAGTTGCCTCATGTGTTATTACTTCGATCTTAACTACATCTTTTCTGATCATTTTTCGTGCTCCCAAAAAACTATGGCAAAGTTAGTTATGAAGTATTTGTTGTATACATACCTTGTATTTATTAGTCATGGATGTACTCGCATGTATGTTTCTTTTTTTATCACCTAAATTGTCCCGTAAAAGGGTTTTTATAGGAAGATAAAACTATTATTATTATTATTATCACATAACTGTGTTTTGATCAATATATGATTTCTTGAAATGGAGTCTCATCATGCATTCTCTTTGAAATGTATTATTATTATCTTATATAAGCTGTTGTTCATTCGTTTCTGAGAGTTGTAGAATGTATCCAATTGAATGAATCGCAATTTCATCGAAGGTGACTCTAGCTAATTACTAATAACTCAAAGACACGACGAAACATTCTTCGATTAACCATCGACAAATATTCCTTCTTGATCCGAACTAGCCATGTCATCGCTTAACGTCCCCCCAAATAGGAATGTGCCATCCAGGGCAGATTTGTTCTGGGTTCTTGGTTGTTACCAATAATACGCGTACCTTAGCCACTGAATGACAAACGAAGGAGCTCTAGGAAACTTAAACCCTATGGGGGTGACGTACCTCACCAGCGCAACCTAGGTAGATCCTTACGAATTCCAACCATATGTGATGCAGAAACCTTGATCGATGTTCATGACGTTCATCCTTGTGTTGCAAGAGGCAGTCAAACTACCATGCAGACTACCTACATGTATGACAAGCTTACGACGCCCGTTGGAATATAGGTAGTCTACATCGCTATCCCTGACTCCCTCTGGCGACCAAAAGATGAAGGTCATGAACATCGCTCAAAGGTTCCGCATCAGGAGGTTGGAGGTCGTAAATATCTTACTAGGTAGCTTCCTGGTAAGGTACATATGTCCATACGGTTATGTTTCCTAGAGCTTCTGGTTCATTCATGATTGGTAACAACCATGAAACCGGCACTTACCTCTTTGGGAACATTGAGCGATGACTTGGCTTCTTTGATCAAGAGAGAAATTTGTTCATGCTTAACCGACGAATATTTCGCTGTATGTCTTTTAGATTCTCAATTAATTAATAATACATATTAATTAATTCTATTCGGTATTGAGAAATTTCTATTGTTCCTTGCCTTCTAGATTTTAGTCATTTTAAAATTATTTTCAACTACCCATTTTTTTCTTTCAGTGATTATCTGTTCAAACTTCTCCTCATTGGCGATTCAGGAGTAGGAAAATCGTGTCTATTGCTTAGATTTGCGGTAAGTAAATATTCACGAAATTGTAATGTAATATTTCCTTCAGATATTTTCAACTTTTGGCTTCGTTACTCTAAAATGATAGATCGATATCATAGATACCGAGGACTTTGATGCCGATTTTCTAGGTGACGCAATGTCATAGAAAAAGGCCTCAAGTTCAGCCAACCCCCAATAAAAGTGAACGCGACGAAGGCCGGCTGGCGGAAGTTACCAGATTTTATTTCTTGCTGGTGGAAATTTAGGATTCTGTTCTATTGCTTTCACTGGTCCACTGCCTGGTAGTTAGTGGAAAAGGAAATATAATAATAATGATACATATACAGGGTGTTCCTAAATTGAACGTACAAACGAAAAGGGGAGATTCCTTAAGTGAGTTTAAGAAAAAAAAGTCCCATAAACATGGGGTCGCAAACGTTTCGTTTTCGAGATACAGAGTGTTGAAGTTTGAATTGTTTACAAGTTTTTTTCTCATAGTATTTACACTTCACAAGATATTCAACTGAAATTTGGCAGAGATATTACATTTGAGAGTTCCCACCACGTGACATGGCAATTTCGATAGAAGATCTACAGGGTGATATTTTTTCTGGAACACTGCCACCTGTTCTTCTGCAGAATTTTTTTTTGGTGAGCAACTGTCAATTTGAAAAAATGTAAAAAGAAGCTTTGTTCTCATACTAAACTTTTCGGTTACTTGTAGTTTTGTCGTATCTACCATTGATTTCGAGAAAAAAAATTTTGAACGATTCTCTCGAAATTCTCGTAACTATGATAGGAAGGCCAGTTTGTAATCTGTGGTGAATGAATTCAATGCCAGTTTTGACACATCAAATTATTGAACGTTTGTTTTTTTTGAAGTGAAGGTGGTTGCATTTGTGGATATTTATTTTTTTGAATGTAGTTAGACTACTATTTTCATTACGATTTTTATGACTGTCACAACAATATTTGATCAGAAATTAGAACCTCTACACATTTCAATATCAAAACATGCCGAATTTCACGAATTCCGAAATGACTGATATGCATTTCATGTATGGTCTTGCAAATGGAAATGCAAGAGAAGCTAGGCGTCTTTACATGGAACGCTATCCCAATAGAGTGATACCAAATCATCGAATGTTCTCTGATATTCATAGGCGTCTTTCAGAAGCTGGATCTTTTTCCACGAAAAGAATTAATGCTGGGAGACCTCGCAGTGTGAGAACACCACAACTCGAAGAGGCAGTTATTAACGAAATAGAACAACATCCAAGAACCAGTACAAGAAAAATTAGTGTACTTTTGAATGCAAGTCATCAAGTTGTTTGGCGGATCTTGCGGGATTCTCTGCTATATCCTTATCACATTCAGAGGGTGCAAGCTCTTTTGCCACGAGATTTTCATCCGAGGGTTAGTTTTTGTCAGTGGTACCTCAGTAGACTATTGATGAATCCTTATTTTGATTGCCAAATTCTATTCACTGATGAAGCCTGCTTCTCAAGGACTTCAATTATCAATTTTCATAATGAACACGTATGGGCTGAGGAGAATCCGCATGGATATGTAGATACCCATTTTCAAGAGCAATTTTCACTAAATGTGTGGGGTGGTAATATTGGTGATGATTTGTTTGGTTCTTTCTTCTTGCCAGGTCGACTAACAGGTCAATCATACAGACATTTTTTAGAAAACGATTTGCCCTTGTTATTGGAAGCTCTTATGCTACGACGAGAAATGTGGTTCATGCATGACGGTGCTCCTGCTCATTCTTCAGTTTTGGCAAGGGAGTATTTGGACGAAAATTATGAAAACAGGTGGTAGGACAGGGGGTCCTCAGTCATGGCCCGCCAGATCCCCAGACTTAAATAGTTTAGATTTCTTTTTATGGGGCCACCTGAAATCTCTAGTATACTCGACACCCGTGAACACCGTAGAAGAACTGAGAAATCGTATAATAGGCGCATTTGATACAGTTAGGAATACTCCGGGAGTGTTTGAAAGAGTTCGATCGTCTATGAGACGAAGAACAGAAGCTTGTATAAGAGTTGGGGGAGGACATTTTCAACATTTGCTGTAGTTCAGTCCTTTGCGGTTACTTAGTTTTCTTGTTATGATTTTTTTTTAGTTTTACGTTTCTTGTTGTAATACATTTTTTGTGTTGATTATACGAGTTTATCGAATCTTTATGAATCATCGCTACAGATCAGGAAAATTTCCATAAAAACTGACACTGAATTCATTCACCACAGCTTACAAAGTGGCCTTCCCATCATAATTTGGATTTTCATGAGGATTTCGAGAGAATCGTTCAAAATTTTTTTTCTCGAAATCGTTGGTAGGTACGACAAAACTACAAGAGACCGAAAAGTTTAGTATAAGAACAAAGCTTCTTTTTACATTTTTTCAAATTGACAGTTGCTCACCAAAAAAAAATTCTGCAGAAGAACAGGTGGCAGTGTTCCAGAAAAAATATCACCCTGTAGATCTTCTATCGAAATGGCCATGTCACGTGGTGAGAACTCTCAAATGTAATATCTATGCCAAATTTCAGTTGAATATCTTGTGAAGTGTAGATACTATGAGAAAAAAACTTGAAAAAAATTCAAACTTCAACACTCTGTATCTCGAAAACGAAACGTCCGCGACCCCATGTTTATGGGACTTTTTTTTCTTAAACTCACTTAAGGAATCTCCCCTTTTCGTTTGTACGTTCAATTTAGGAACACCCTGTATACTATAGTTATACATATAGCTATGGGTACATCACACTTATCCGCTATAGAGTTATAATTCTTACTCATGAAATTAATTGGTGGCAGCTCAGATTAGTTCTATCCGATTTAAAATAAAAATAATGAAGAAAAAAAATTTGACAATTTTTCCAACAGAGCTGGGCAGTTAATTCTGGTCAGCAATTTATGAACAGTGTTAAGTAGGCTGATACAGCTCTCCTAGTCTCCAAACTTTGGTCATTTAATCTTTTGAGTAGCCTTCTGTGATTACATTTGGAGGAAATGGGGTCTACCTCCCAAACCAGAAATTTGTAAAATCTATAAGCTGAACTGCCTCGAACTTATTCCTATGATGTTGGTAGATGAGCCGCCAAATTGGGCAGGCTTGTTCAAGCTTAATACTTATCAGCGAATTGAACAGGGAGAAAAAAGTTACAGTGCTTGTAAAGTACCCATTGCTACTCACCTTGAATCCATATACCCTGAAAGCTGAACATTTGAGGATTATTCAATCAATCAAGCTGAGGATATTGTATTTGAGACACATCTCATCAAATAGGACACCTTATTCCCAGGAATATCCTCAAGAAGCTGGTCCTCCTCATAAATCTGGAGGTAATAAGAATTTATAAATTTTTCTGCGAAACTCTTGATTCCACAAAAGTTGTAAGAAAAGACTACTTGTCGCAATTCCTAAACCAAGGACAGACACAATAAAACTAGAGAATTACGGACAAACAACGTACTACTAGTAATTGGAAAAAATGGGAGAAAATAGTTGAGTAAATTAATAATAATAATAATCTTTATTTTGAAGTATGTATCCTAATGTACATCTACAGAAAATGAAATGATAATACATAAAGCAAACACAATATGTAGTATGCAGCAACTCCCCCTACAGCATTCACAAATCAAATCAAGATTTCAACACACTCAGCCAAATTAAATCCCATGTTATATTACCGAAAAATAAATATATATATATATATATATATTCAAGTACAGCCAAATCCCAGTAACTGAAACATATTACATAATATATCAGAGATTAATGAAATTGATGGATAATAATACCCCAATCTTTCAATTTGACTTCAGGAACAATCAACCGTCTATCTCCTTATCATACCTACTCAAAATGTGCAATGCAAGAGGAATGGACACCACTTAGCAGCACTATTTAGGGATATCCAAAAAGTCTTTGATAACATTTGGCACTCTGGACTTGTATTCAAACTACGAAAACTTGGTTATCCAACATATTTGCTAAGACAATATTATGATGAACGATTTTCTCAGAGAATGGACCATACAAATAAAAATTAAAAACACACTTTCCAACTAATTCACCTCCAAACAAGGTTCTCCTCTATCACCATACTTATATAACATTTACTGCTCAGACCTTCATAAGCCAAAACACAACTTATAATGCAGAATAGAAATGAAGTCATATCTATTACAGTTTGCTGATGATATTGCCTTAGTTGCACGCGGCAAAACTATATCGGACGCAATAAAAAAATTGGAAAAGATCAAGAATGAAATGACTCAATGGATGAGCAAGAGGGGAAAAAAAGCAAATCCCGAGAAATCGAAATTTATACTATTCTATCACGGGACCAATAACAACTCGACCTCCATTTCCCTGGATAATACCATTTTAAAATCAGTAACAAACTGTAGATACCTCGGCATGATAATAGATAGTAAACCCAACTTTAAGATGCATGTCAATTCTACAAAAGGTGACATCATCGCTAGAGCTAGCCACTTCAGATCACTTACATATTAAGACCGAGACATATAAATAAACACAGCATCCAACAACTACAAAATGATCGGCAGACATTGAATATGGACACCAAATTCTGGGCCCAATGCAACAAAACCACATTAAGAATTATATATCCCAACAACCCCACATCACATCCCCTCCAACCAATACCTATATGAAAGAACCAACATAAGTCGAATTTAAACGAATAACCGGAACAGTGCGGTTAAGACCAATCCCTTGCTAAACATAACCGATCGGTTATAATAGGGATTGGTCTTAACCGCACTGTTCCGGATATTCGCTTAAATTCGACTTTTCAGTCATTATCCTATTAGGTTTGTTCCATCAACCAGTTTGGAGCAGCTCAGAGCATCACACTCATGCGCATTGAGGACTTGGAGCTCGAAGTCGCGTTCCTACAAGATTTTGGAGTATGCAACTTCGTGTTCCAACAACCGCGAGAGCTCGCTGGAGCTTCTCTCCGGTTTGCTCCAAGCTTCTCCTTCTGATGGGTTGGAGCTCGATAAGGAGCACCAAACCCGCGCATGCGACCTTGCAATTCATCTATAACCTGCTTAAACTGTTCCTGTCACAACAAACAAACTAACCTAACTTGATTGATGCATTCGTGAGCAATTCCGATGTGGAATCATTTACCAAGAATAATACTACAGGGCCTTTATAAATTATTGTAATATCGCAGTTGACTTTGAATCATTATTTGCCGCTGTTCGCTTGACTATTTTACCGGCTTTTGAAATTGACAGCGTTGATAATTGTATTGTCAGATTATTAATTATGTGGATGGAAGTGCCAATGTGAATAGAATATTTCAAAGAGTCCCTGTATTTTCATGCCATTGTACACTCAACTCTGACAGAGAACAGTAATCAACTTATGGCTATTTCCATTGACACACTCGGATCACTTGGACAGATGCATGACAGATGAGATCGATTTCGAGTGCTCCGAGCGTGTCAGTGGAAATCGCCATTATACAGGTAGGTAGTTAAAATAAAAAGCAATTTCAAATTTCTCAACTGAATTATTTATGTGACTTCCACAGTAAGGTTAGTTTACCAACGTTACGCAGATGGCGACGCCCACTCGCTCTCTACTCGTTCCAACAAAACTTTGCGAGGTATGTAACCTTGGAGCTAATCCGGAGCGACTCTCTGCAACTCTAGGGCATCTCCAGGGGTTGCTCCAATAATGTTGATTGAACAAACCTGATTCATTTATTGTACAACCTAACTCATCTACAAGGGCCATCGCCATCTTCAGACATAATGGATTTATAACACTAGGGGGGCTGTATGTGTTTGAGTGTGTAGTGTTTCTGCATATAAATAAGCATATCTTTGTCGATAATTTACCTGAGCATTCTCATAAAACTAGTTCAACTACATGGGCAATTCCGTTTAAAAAAATCGTTTTTAAAAATCTGATTGGTTTATTGCATGATATTAAAATTTAAGTGATATATAAAAAAATGAATTTTCTTTTCAAGGATGATACTTACACGGAAAGTTACATCAGCACCATCGGTGTAGACTTTGTAAGTTATGATTATTCAGTAAGTTTATAGAAATATTAATTCTTCTTTTTACTGCAGAAAATTAGAACAATTGATTTAGATGGCAAGACAATAAAACTTCAAATTTGGGACACTGCTGGTCAGGAAAGATTCAGAACCATCACTTCCAGTTATTATAGAGGTGCACACGGTATTATAGTTGTCTACGATTGCACAGACCAGGACTCTTTTAGTAACGTCAAGCAGTGGTTGGAGGAAATTGATCGTTATGCATGTGATAATGTCAATAAACTGTTGGTAGGGAACAAGAGTGATCTAACAACCAAGAAGGTGGTTGATTACACCACAGCAAAGGTGGGTGCCATTAACTTTGAACCATTAGTCATGTTATTTATATAGGGTGTTTCTAAATTTATGCAAAAAATTTTAAGAGGTGATGCTTTAGCAAAAATTTATGAGGGTCTTTCGCATAAATTTGTGTTCGGAGCACCTTCCCCTCGAAATTTCTATATATATAACCATTCTTCACATAATTAATTAAAATGTGCGAAACTTTTAAGAAATGCAGTTTCTTAAGTACACACATATTTTCCTGAAATTTCCATACTTTTTCATCCAGGTCCTTAGACTGTCTCATTTGCTTTAATTTGAGGGAAAAAAATTGGTACTGACATGAAGTCAGGAGCATTCGCGCGCATGTTCTATGGTCTACTTACCTCTACTGGACACTCTATTACGAATTTATCATCGATATATACAGTTTTCTCTGCTTTTAAATTAAATATATGTGTACATTTCATACCATTTTAATGACAGACAGACAATCGTCTTTGATCACAGAATTGTGACATATGTATTCTATTGGAATTGAAGTTCGTAAAAACTTACGCCTCAAGTAACTGCAGGATACGAAATTCCGCGAAAATTAGTGCGTCAGCCTTCTACTAGTAATCGCCTAGTTTTAATTGGATCAGATTTGTATATTTTGAGTTATAAAGGAAATAGCAACGAAATTTCAAACGAGTATAACTCCAAAATCATTTGGCCGATTATCCCTATTAACGAACTTAAATGTCGCATTCGGACGCGCAACCTACTCTGAAAATTTTCTAGTGGTACGGTCCTCACAAAATTTCACACACTTTATGTCGATATTCTACAACTAGTTACCAAGATCGGGTCAATATTTTTTGAGTTATCGAGAAAATGATATTCCAGATGTGTATAACTCCGAAACCGTTGGGTCGATTATTCCCAACAAAGAACTCAACCCTCCCATTGGGATGTGCAACCTACCCTAAGAATTGCAAGTCCCTATCTCCTTTCGTTCGAAAGTAATCCAGGCAACGGTCACCCATCCAGCTACTGTATTCACACAAGGCTGCTCGGATCTCCAACAATATAGATTCGATCGAGTTCAAACTTGGAACTTGGCAGTAGAGTTAGGTTTTGAAGGCTCTCGTAAAATTTCAGCGATATCGGACAAATAGTAACTGATATATAGAATTTTTTTCAATGATTACATTTTCTAGTGATACGATCCTCATGAAATTTTGCAAGAATATAATCAAAAACTTATTCAGCATACCGACAGATTTTATTTATTAGTTTTCCTAATAATTACATAATTGAAAAAAAACCAAGGGTATGGTAGGATTCAATTTTTCATAAGCTTCCCAAATAGCCCACAATTGACATGTTTACATTTGAAAAACAAAAGTTGGGTATGGTTGCAGCCTAGGGGTTGAAGGCTAAATATTCCATTTTATCGCCATTAAATGGGGTAAATTAAAAATCAATTGACGGGTTTCCGCGTTTTTTTTTAAGATATTGATTCAAAAAATATTAATTTTATTCTATACACCGCCTATTTTTCGGGAACGATGTTCCCCTCTTCCGAGGTAACATCAAAATTTGTAGTGGACAAGAGCGTAGTTACTTGTGTAATGAATACAAACAACAAAAGATAAAAGGAAATTACAAAAAAAATGATTTAAAACAGTAACTGTAAGCCTTATTTTTGCTACAATGATTTAAAATCATTTAATAATTTTAAATATTTTATTAGCCTCAATTCTGGGAGAAAAGTTAGAACCAGTTCTATTCATTTTCATGTCTGAAATAGGATCGAGCGCATGCATATTTATTTTGAATTTCAGCCAACGTCACTAAGGCAAACTCATAGGCATGAAAGATAGAGATATAATATAAGGGTTTTATTTCTAAAAAAAATTGGTGTGCTGTGTTAAATTATGATTTAATTTTCAAGGAATACGCTGACCAATTGGGAATTCCATTCCTGGAGACTTCGGCGAAAAATGCAACCAATGTTGAACAGGCTTTCATGACTATGGCTGCAGAAATTAAGAATCGAGTAGGGCCCCCATGTTCGCCATCTGACCAAGCTAGCAAATTGAAAATCGATCAGAGTCGCCCAGTGGAATCAACAAAGTCTGGATGCTGCTGAAAGACTAAAGGGTCAGTAAATTAATCAATGTTCCACTTTTTTACTATATATTAATTAAAATTCAATAGATATTTATTCTTATCAAACATGAGAAATCTGCTTAAGTATGGATGTTATAATTTTATTATTATTGTATATCATTAATCGTTTCTGAATAATTATTTTTGGGAGTAATTAACCAAAGAAAAATTCTTCACAAATTTTTCACCTCAGTATAGACCACATTAGTTAGGCAGACATTTTGGATTATGATACATCCGTGGATCCAACAACTGAGTTACCCATGCATAGCTCACTCGAAATCAGTTAAAAATAAAAAGTTTACCTTAAATCGGATATGTAATGACGCTCAACAGAAATCATCTACGATTCTGCGACATACAGAACGCTTTTGAACAATACTGGTTTCAATTTTGATATAAGGATTAGTAGAAATAGATTTTAATGTGGAATGGACATGAGAAAACACACTAATGAAGGTACCCAATATTTGATGTCTTGTACTAATATTTACTTTTAAATAGCGGGGTTTTACCACAAAGTTGGACCTCTATTAGACACCATGTTGAAAAATTTTAATATGGATCAAAAAGAATGACTCTAACTAATGTGGTCTATTCTGTAAACTGACTATGATTTTTGAGTATTTCATGTCGCAGATAAAATTTTTGCGAAAAAATCCTTTTGTATTTCGCTGTGGTGAATTGCAATTCTGTATAATGAATTTTTTATTTGCAGGTGGGTGACTATTTTAATCTTCTGAAGTTTTCGTACGATGGCACGGAGCTACTAGTTATAGTACTATCCCATCTGTATAAATAGTTTTTTATTTCGTATATTCCATATTTTATTTTTTTCTTTTAATGAGAAAATGCAAATCAAAATGAAGGGTCTAATTCATTGTGACTCATTTGTGGTCGGAAAATCGTTTTTCCTCTAAAATTGCACATGTAGAAACCCGGTTTATTTATTTCCCTTTTCTTAATATCAAATTTGTAGATATAAATATGATACATAATTATTATAGGATAATGAGATTTTTAAAATGTGTAGTTTGTTTTCATAGGTGTGAAAATTTGTTATTCAAGTGCAGTATAAAGTAAGAATTCTTTTGTTAATACATTTAATACAAATATAATTCCATCCTCTATTCATTTTCTCATTTTTTCTTTATATCTCCAAGCTTTCATTCACGTAATTAGTAATTCATAATCGAAATAATGATTAAACTTATTGAACACTGAAACACTGATGGAGGGATCGTATTTTTACTATCAATAATTGTAAGCTGTCTGGTTATTTTTTTATTGTACTGATAGCAAATATACATTCACAAAACTGCAGATTAGTTCTTTAAATTGATGAATTTCTCAAAGGACTTCCTTTGCATGTATTTCTGTTTTTGATTACATCTGTTTGCAGAAGGTAAGTTGGTAGGATAGCAGATGATTTAATTTGAAAAATGACATTTGATTTTTTAGTTCATAAGTAATGAAATAGATATTCATATATCAAAATAACTAAACAACCCAGGGGGCTGAAAACAAATCAACTCATGTTGATCATTTCACATAGAAACATTTTAGAAAATTGCTGGGACACGTCCTTTTGTTCTCAAGTGAAAAATTTTACTGAAATGAAGACCATATCATTTCACGTCTTTGCATAGCAACTGCAATAATTGAAATTATGTGGTATCTGTAGTGCAGTCCATCATGCGAAGGATATTTTTGTGAAGATAATAGAAAACGAACATATACTCAACATTAAAAATGGGTTCAAGCCCTGTGGACAGGAGCTTTCTGGCGCTCTAGTTCAAACAGACAAATTATATCTCCGAAAGTATTGGTTTCTCAGAGTTGGGAATTATATCAATGTATTCTTATGATAGAACTGCATCATAAAGGAAATTCAATTCAAATAATAGTTTATTTATCAAGATTAAATGAGCAATCTGAGAATGAGCACTGCACCATGGAGGAAATCGAATTAAATCTGCCCAATAACGAACTTAACCGAGATATTCATCTCCCCAACCTACTCTGAAAATTTCAACTACCTAGCTCATTCCGTTCGAGAGTTATTGTAGAAAAACAATTTTTTAATTTTGAAATTTTTTTGTTGACACTTTGCGGTAATCTGGTCAATACAAAACTTCACATGCGTATAAAGGTCATGATTCTACAATTTAATGCTAAATTTTAGATAGATCGAGTGATCGGTTTCGGAAATATTCATAAAAAATATTTTTACTAAAATCGGTCATAACTCCGAAACCGCTTGATGGATTTCTCCCATTAACGAGCTCGTCCGAGAATTTACGCTCCAAACCCACCTTGCAAATTTCAATCCGCTAACTCCTTTCGTTCGAGAGTTATCGTGCCTACGGCCGGCCGGACAGAAAACAGTGCTATACCTAATAAGGTGGAGTAAGGACACAGTAACAAAACCAACACATAACACAAACGATTCTCCTATTAGAGCATATTAGGGATTTCCTCGGTACACCTAGGAGTGTTAGTATAATCATATTAAAAATGAAATATGCGAATAATGATACATAGCGTACAACCTATTCAAATTTCGAGGATTGCTTATCAAATGAAATTATATGACGTTTTTAATTTCTAAATATATCCCCCTTGGGAACAAAATATATTTCCCAAATTTTTTTTTTCTAACCTAAAAGATAAATTTTCCCAGACTATGTTAATGTTAAGTAATCATTAAAGGATACTTTGGCAGGTAAATTCATTACTAAATTGTTCCTTTATTCTGGGTTTTCTTATGTAAACTCTGAGAAATATGAATTAAATTAAAAAAAATATTATTTTGAAAATTGCTTCTGCGTAAGAAACAAGATATTTGTCAAAAGCAATATAAATATAGAACAAAGTTGACTAATAAACAGCAATATGTATATACAGGGTGAGTCTTTGACCACTGCATTAATTTTAACCAAAGATTCGCCTCTCATCAAATGAAACACTTTTTTCATTTAACATTTTTCCAAATTCAGCTCAGGTAAAAAGATACAGGCTGTTGAAATTTTGAAAAAATATCAGTTTTTATTTTGTAGCTTTGACATCCTATTTTCGAATAAAATGAATGTTGAAGTACGTAAGCAACTGGTCACGTTCTCGTTTTCTTGTGTTATTAATCGAGTCTTCCGACACATTATGGATTATGGCAACGTAGTGCCGTAAGTGCAGAATTACTCGCAATCGAAAGATGTGCAGATATTAACCTAGAAAGAAAATATCAGAAATGCGACATAGCAATCCATTCGGATAGTCAATCTGCTATCAAAGCACTGAGCTCCCATGCCATCGATTCAAAGTTGATATGGGAGTGCCGAAGAAAACTAAATGAAATTGGCAAGAATAATAAAGTCTTTTTAGTCTGGGTCCCCGGTCACTCGGGAATCAAGGGGAACGAAGAGGCCGATACACTTGCCAGAAAGGCAGCACGAACTCCTTTTATTGGCCCAGAACCTTTCTGCGGTATAGGAAAATGCACCTACAAGAAAGAGTTTCTGGAGAAGGAGGAAACCAAAAGAGAAATACTCTGGCGGAATCTTCCAGGTTTGGTTCATTCCAAAAAGTTCCTTAGGAACTTTAAAGAAGTGAGATCCAAAAGGTATCTGGATCTCCGTAAGAATAAGTTACACCTGGTCACTGGCTTCCTCACAGGACACTGTCGCCTCAGGAAGCATTTGATGAGAATAGGTTTATCAGATACTGACGAGTGCAGATTCTGTGGGGAGGAGGAAGAAACTCCTCTTCACCTTGTTACAGAATGCCTCGCCATTGCAAGTCAGCGAAAGGAATGCTTAGGACAGGAAACTTGTAGGAGTGAAGACGTAATATCCTTGAAGCCTTCCCAGATATTGAGGTTCATTTATACTCTGGAACTGGAGGGCGAGCTGTAGATGGCGTAATGGTGAGAACAGCTCTGATGGGGGGCACAATAGATCTCAAGGTCGCGGTGCAACGTAACCCCTTATCAATAATAATAATAATAAATAATAAACGTAGTGCCAGGTTCGCATTCGCCACACAAGTTCAGACTATCGATAATTTTTGACAGGACGTAACGGTTTTTTGACACCATTTCATTGTGCTTACATGCACTACTTAAACCAGAAACGATATTAGTTGTGGCCAATAACTGAAAGTTTATAATCTCGTTCATTTATGTTTGGCCGATTTTTCGTGTTTTTTATCTTTTCACCCAGATGTTTCAAATAACATACACCTTATTTTGTCCACTTATCGTCTCCAGCAAACAGTAAGCAAAAAAAAACGTATTTTTTTTCTTCAAATCCGCACAACCATAAAGTATTTTCGTAAACATTTCCTTCAAACTTCCTCGTAAACCCCGCTCGATTCTTATATCCGGGTTGTACGTGACTATAATTCAATACGGTCACAGGTCGTCCATTGTTTTTAATAATTAGCTCGT
This sequence comes from Halyzia sedecimguttata, assembly GCA_937662695.2. Classification (NCBI taxonomy): domain Eukaryota; kingdom Metazoa; phylum Arthropoda; class Insecta; order Coleoptera; family Coccinellidae; genus Halyzia; species Halyzia sedecimguttata. The sequence continues at coordinate 41,641,374 of OW569412.2, forward strand.
CCTTAAATCCTCAACGCAATTTTATAACACGAAAAAATTGGCACCTACACAATTAATACCTATCTATTTAGCTTAACCTATTTATTCCTTTCTGGGCTGCTATTAATACGCCCGAATCATCACTGAGAATCACGTGGGACTAGCTGGTGTCTGAGTGGGGACGTTTGCCGTCGCGATCGAGATTCAGCCCGGCATAGTGCGGACGCTCATATCCCACCTTCCCCCCGAATACCTCACCTTATTTATGGATGCCCCCTATACAGGGTGAGTCTTTGATCACTGCATTAATTTTAACCAAAGATTCCTCTCATCAAATGAAACACTTTTTTCATTTAACATTTTTCCAAATTCAGCTCAGGTAAAATGATACAGGCTGTTGAAATTTTGAAAAAAAAACAGTTTTTATTTTGTAGCTTTGACATCCTTTTTTCGAATAAAATGAATGTTGGCGTAAAGTTTCCTATAACTATGATACATATTTTCCAAATATTAGATATTTTCTACTTCTACTGGTTTTCTAGTTATGGACTCGTGGATTCATAAAACTAAACGAAATTAGCATAAAGAAAGCATATAAAGTTTTTCTTGAGTCATTTCAAGAATATTCCATCGTTTTAGAACATTATAATATTCTTCATTATTTTTCCTTAAACGCACCGTTTTCGAGATATTCTTCATTGAATGTTTTAAAATTGAAAACTCCAGAAATTTCACTACTTTTATGGATCCGTCCCTGAGCGTTGGAATCCCGAATCAAGCTGTAAACCACGTTACCATGCCTTATTCTCGTCCGCCAACAATGTCATAGATAATTTATATGCGGGAGTGTATTAGCACATTGTGAAATCCTTAAACGCTTGTAACTTTTTACCTGAGCCGAATCTGGAAAAATGGTTAATGAAAAAATTGTTTCATTTGATGAGAGGAATATTTGGTTGAAATTAATGCAGTGGTCAAAGACTCACCCTGTATAAGGAATTAGCGAAAAAAATTTTTTTAGGAAAACAAAAAGCGGCAGAAACAAATTATTGCAAGCTTTGACTCACAAAAAGTTTTGGCTACACGTATAAAGGGTGAGTCTTTCACCACTGCATTAATTTTAACCAAAGATTCCTCTCATCAAATGAAACACTTTTTTCATTTAACATTTTTCCAAATGCAACTCAGGTAAAAAGATACAGGCTGTTGAAATTTTGAAAAAAAATCAGTTTTTATTTTGTAGCTTTGACATCCTTTTATCGAATAAAATGAATGTTGGCGTAAAGTTTCCTATAACTATGATACATATTTTCCAAATATTAGTTATTTTCTACTTCTACTGGTTTTCTAGTTATGGACTCGCGGATTCATAAAACTAAACGAAATTAGCATAAAGAAAGCATATAAAGTTCATCTTGAGTCATTTCTAGAATATTCCATCGTTTTAGAACATTATATTATTCTTCATCATTTCTCCTTAAACGCACCGTTTTCGAGATATTCTTCATTGAATGTTTTAAAATGGAAAACTCCAGAAATTTCACTACTTTTATGGATCCGTCCCTGAGCGTTGGAATCCCGAATCAAGCTGTAAGCCACGTTACCATGCCTTATTCTCGTCCGCCAACAATGTCATAGATAATTTATATGCGGGAGTGTATTAGCACATTGTGAAATCTTCAAACGCTTGTAACTTTTTACCTGAGCCGATTCTGGAAAAATGGTAAATGAAAAAAGTGTTTCATTTGATGAGAAGAATCTTTGGTTAAATTTAATGCAGTGGTCAAAGACTCACCCTGTATATGCCGACAGTAATGTTAACCGGTTTCTACAGAAAATATGCGGTATTTAACTTCACTGTTTACCAGACATTTAAAAAAAATTGAATTTGCTTTTTGTGGCAAGAAAAAGACGGAAAACGTGGCTGCAATGAAATTTGAAGTGTAATTTTTTTTTGCATGTTCAAGAATGTTTTAGTTTTCTACTTTGTAATTTTCTAAAAAAAACCCATAAGGTTAAAATAGTTATTGATATAAATTGTAATTAAGTTCCTATTCCTATGTTGCTTCCTAGAAATTACATCCCTACTTGCGTTTTTTTTATTATTTTTTTTGTTTACATTTTTTATATTTGTTTATTTTATGTAGTTTTTAATATTAAAAATTTTTGTGAAAGAGTGTTTATTTTTTAATTTTCTAATAAAAACTTACCAACAAGTTTTTTTCATTTTATAGCGCCATTATAAAATAATAATATATTATTCCTGTGGCATAAAGTACAGTGACTATATTCTATATAACAATATAGTCACTGTAGACTATATTCTCACTGAATATAGTCACTGTAGCATAAAGTACAGTGACTTTATACAATTCTTGTATAAAGTCACTGTAGCATAGAGTTGTTATAAGCGACATCTCTTACAAACACTTGTAAACATAAGCGACGTCATGATATACGACATGATATCACTTTAAATTATTTAGGCCCAGTTCCATAATCGAACTTGAAGTCTACTTTTTCGACAGAGTCTCCTTTTACTCTCATTTTACTTAGTAAAAGGAGACTTTGTCGAAAAAGTAGACTTTAAGTTCGATTATGGAACAGGGCCTTAACCTCCGTTTTCGCCCTTTTTACTACTTTTTGTTGCTCAATTTTGACAAAACGTATATACTTTAGTATTAGTACTTATCATAAGCCCCATTTATAATAATTTTTTGAAAAAATAGTCTCGAAATAACACGTTTTACCCAAATTAATACATTTTAAAATTATAATCATACCCATAAAGTTTGTTATAATTAACTATACTCTATTGGCGATTCAAGTCGGGCTCCGAGCCACCTGGTGGCGAATTTTGAAGCGTCGTGTATGGGTAATGGAGTTTGTTTTGCTTTGAGATGGTATATTTCTTAACGCATTAACTGTTGTTTGTGGGGATTGAATGCTTAAAATTTATTTTTCTGCATTTCTTTTATATATTAGACTATTGAGGTTAATGATAAATTACTTCAAATGTCCAAATCAAAAGTGTTTTGTTGTGTTTATGGATAGTTTGGCCAACAGGGATAAAGTGTTCTGACATGGAATCTGGTACTCCCAAAGTAGAGGAAATAATGACAATTATGTTGTGCTGTGGTGAACTTATCAAACCCTATTTGTTTCCGAAGATCGTTTCTGAACGTAGTTTTTTATTTTTGAGGCCTAATGTACTTTTCTTTCTATTTATTATTTTGTATTGCTCCATAATACGTCAATATTGCCCAAATGTATTTATTGCTCATTTGAAATTTCACATTATATTATCTGAATCGCATTGTAGTGCTTTGAAAAACCTCACCCTTACCACCTTGTACCTACATAATTTTATCAAGGTATTATTTAAGACCTTCAGGATAAGTTAATGAAAGTTTCATGGAACGTCACACATATTTAATTTATACATTAATATATACATAAATAAAGAAACGAAACAGAGTATAAGACATTCAATGTCAAAGTACTTATGAGCCAATCAGAGGAAAACTGGTATAACTCACAAATTTCGAATTGTTGAGTTGATACTCATATTTTGGTACCTACGATTGTATTTCATTCCCTGAATGAATGGTATAAGTCGAAACAATTTTGTGACCGAGTTAGAGCCTGTTGATGTTTTACCTCTCAACGAAATGCCTTGATTTTTTGAATCCATTGAAAGGTAAAACCTTAAATTCCCAACAAATCACAAATGGAGTTATACCACTTTTCCTCTGAGCGGCTCTTATATCTCCAGTGATGTAAGTATGTGAGTAAGTACCTATGTAAACACTCGCATGTTGTATCATTAGCTGATACAATCCTATTTGACTGTATTCATTCAAATTGATATAATATATTCTTTTGGATCAAGATCAATTTGTTTAACAATATAGCATATGTATGACAGTAAAAGAAGTGTTCTCAGGGAGGGAACGGCTTTATATTTGGTGCTCTTCTCATTTTTTTTATTTTTCCACAAGCGCTTGAGGAGGTCAGTCCTGAAACAAAAAACGCAAGGAAAAGCAAAATATCTAAAAATTATATTGTGTATATATTATTCTCAAATTGCAAGTCCTGATTCAGACATCAAATAAATTAAAATTATACAACCTTGTGCAATGTAGAAGTAGAGCTGATATATGTTTACATCTGCCTCCTAAACCAGCCTTACAAGAACAGCTAAAAGCTGATATTCTTGCAGACCTTTCATCCGATATAATTTTTCCTCTTATTTCGTGAGGATCTGTTGAGAGGGCTGAGGTTTGCAAACACAAACCGAACACTTCTAAGCATCGCTGACTTTTGCCCAAACTTCCACACATAATAATGTGACCGGCATTCAAGACCGCTTCTTCTAAAATATTTGATCTTTGGATAATGCATGATTACTTATAAATTTCAATGAACTCACCTTCTATCACGTTCCTACTATTTGGCGTTGCTTCCAAATATCGGAAATACTCACTAATGCTAATAAACACACTCTTTTCTCTTTCCATCTTAATTTTTCCTCGCAAATAACCTTATGCCAGACATAGATGCATAGAATACATGGTGAAGACACTCTTTGACATATTTTCGGCCGATTTGCGGTCCAAATACTGTCAAAATACAAGGATTTTGTTTTACTTCAATTTTCGCCGATAGATGCCGGCAGTAGAAATTTTATGGACAAAATTACCGACATGTCAAATTAAATTTGAATCTTTGCTTATTCCAGTTTCTTGTGGAAAGTCGTTTGCCGCGCCGAAAGTAAGTCAAATGTTTGCTGTGTGAACTCTGAACGAGTATCCAGAACCATTTTGATCAAATACTATTTTCATTTCGAAAATACTTCGTTTTTATGCGAATTTATTTTTTTAACAATTGTATATTCTTACCGGATCAGGGGCAGATTTCTAGTATCAAGATAGTTATTAATTTTAATATTAATAATATTGAAAGATCGCTGATACCGTTAATTGTTAATAAATCAACATAGGAGAACGTAAGACTTGTTGATTTACTATAATCTTGCCGGTTGATGAACATAAACTGTTTTAACAGTTGAAATTAAGATATAACTCTATTGATTAATAATTATATTCATTATACAATTCAGTTATATATTGAGAAGGAATGAAATGCCATGTTATGAAAACTAACAATATTATTTGTGAACGATGAAAGGACTAGCAGAGAACAAAGTTCAGAGCAACCACACAGTGTGATTTCATCAATTTGAATAGCTTTCCTAAGGCGTCATTCTTTTTGGCGCTCTTATACTATAATATTATTTGTTTCAAGGATATTGTTAAACGACAAGAATGGCAACTGGCTTGTGCTAGAGGTAGGGTATCGAAAATTAGAACATTTGTTTGTTCAAAATATGTTTCTAGCGAATATATGTATATTGAATAAAAGATTGAAACGTAGTACACTACCCTCTATTTGGTTAGTTTATCAATTTAATGAATCATTTTTCGACATTTCATCAGTAGGTATATACTTAGTTCTGAATAATAGCTATCGAATTAAATATCTATATTCAGCAATCTAATTGCTGAGAACATGACAAGTTGTGAAGGGGTATTGGGTGACTGAAAAAATGCTGTATACATGAGAATGTTTTGATGAAATTTCAAATTATACATATAATATAATAAGTAAAATGCTCAATTTAAAAGAGCCTTACATGATAAAGGAATTACTACATTTGAATAATAATATGATATCGAAAGATATTGTATGTAGAGGTATTACAGAAAATTCTGTATCATTCAATGTATTTCAAAATACATAAATTAAATGCTTGTACTCTAATGACGTTGGATGTGATCTTTCGTAATGGAAAAATAATGATTTCACAGATTTCTTCATTTACAGTTCCATTCAAAATGTTCCAAAGAAACTCCTTTACTGATAAATCCCTTATTTGACCTCATTATGTCTTGGCAAGATGAAATTTCTGTTCCAAACCAATGTGGTTTACATATTATCTCCGAACAGATATCTGATTAATCAAAAAATGGATTGATTTTTCAATAAACTGCTTCATTATATTCTTTTAATTTGAATTTACGAACTAGCAACGGTGAAAAGTGTACTTTGTCGCTTGTCAGTTTTCATTTATTCGCTTGTCAGAATCTTCGAAATCGACCCTAGCGGCACCATCGTTAATAAAGTGAAGTAGTACATAAAGTACGTGATTTGACAGTTCTTGGTCCGTTTTTCGGCCGAAAATTTTAGCAGGAATTAGTAGGGAGTGTCCACACCTTGTTATTCTATGCATCTTGTGCCAGACCTAATGTTTACAAATCTTACCCATACAGGCAAACACGTGGTGTAGAGGGCGCAGCCTACCCTTGAATCGCGAATACTGTGGGATGTAAAAATATAAAATAAATAAATAAAATAACTCCAAAATATATTCTTCATCCATGTGTAAAAAGTACAAGAATTTACTTAAAACACCTGTACATTTTATGTATGACTTGTAAATTGTTTTCGAATGTTCTGTGTCCACGTGTCCCTGTTTCTTTCGTCACATCCGTTTCAATCTTCAGTTAAAAAAAAACTGTCAATCTATTAGGTACAAGTTACGGTGAAATTGTATCTTGGATATTTTCTGTAGTAAATATTGACAAGTTGCTATTTTCTCAATTTTATAATTGTATGAAGTAAATGGGCAAATTATTCTCATTAAAACTAACAACAAATTATTATTTCAATGTTTATTCACATTGTGTCAACTCCCGCCATAACATCCGCTTCGTTTTGAGTGAGTCACTTTGCGTTCTCTAGTCAAAATAGTTACTTTTCATTCTTTTTGTGAATTTAGTGAGAAACAAATGAATTTATTGACATAATGAATATTACGTAACTGTCAAATTAAGAGGTTCCTTCGAGGAAAAAGAACGAATATCCATTTTATTGAAAAAGTATAGATTCTTGCTAATAAAGTAAGATGAATGAAACATCCTTCAAGGTATATGCGTGAACGGTTCCCGCGCATTGCATGTTAGTAGTAAATATCTATGGTTCCTAGGCAGAGCCGCCATGATGGCTTTCAGGGAAGCACGCTCAACAAGGAAAGTTTCAAAGTTGTTTTTTAGTATTTGTGACTGAGTGAGTGCAAACAAAAACAATGGGAACAAACTAGGGAAGTCAAGGATTTGATTAGTGCCCGTCTCGGACGGTCCGAGACACTGGAAATCCGTTTTAGGCAGTATTTTATGTTGGCCTTGTCGAGTATTTTGTGCTGTCAACAAATATGTCGAAACTCTCGTTTAGGGCGCGAGCCCTGGATGCTAGCAAGCCTATGCCAATTTATATGGCTGAGGAACTCCCGGATCTTCCTGATTATTCAGCAATTAACCGGGCAGTTCCTCAAATGCCATCTGGAATGGAAAAAGAGGAGGAATGTGTAAGTAAATGAGGAGGTTGTAATTTGGCATTTGATTGAAGTACTCGGCCATGTTGTTTTGACCGGAGTGTTTATGCGCAACCGGCGAAAATAATTTTCAACATCAATTTCTATTATAGATATAAGATATTACAACAATACTATCAAAAAATCTGTCTGAGATTCCATTTTAAATCAGTTGAGACCAAAATTCAGAGTTGTCATTCAGTTTTTAATACTTTTTCCAGTTGTTGAAATCTGAAACTGACTTGTAGTAAACATTGTGTTTTTGGCACTTTATACTTTACCAATATTATGTTCAAACCAACTTTATATCACAGGAACACCATCTACAAAGGGCCATTTGTGCCGGCCTTATAATTCCTACACCAGAGGTTTCAGACATACCGCAGAATGATTACTATGACAAGGTTTACCCTGCAACGTACAAGCAGCCTCGACAGCTCATATACATGCAACGTAAGATTTCTTTTTCTATTTATTCGAAACATATTTTGGCTGTTATGTATTTCATGTAATAAAATATTTTCCATGTTGCCATGGTAAATTTTCCAAAGAAAAACATTTGATTCTTTCAGAAGATTGATACTATTATTATGATTTTGTGTATGTAGTTTTTTCTGTAAAGTTAAATATTTTATTGAGTCATAGAGTATATGACACAACTTATTATTACTTTTCATTATCACTAGTTATTAAAATGAATGTTTTGTTCTTAACTTCTTGTTCTTAATTTTTGATAATTTTTAGTAAATTAGTTTCTGAAAATGTAATTAGGGCCAGCAGATATTTTATCTGCTAGATTCATATCGGGAACTCTTATCACCAAGGCCATAAATGTAAATGTTCATTTTCAAGAATTTTTTATATTCAGGCTGTTCTGAAATTCAACTGCAAGTGGATATCGGGCATGGAGCCAGGTTATACTAGCTTTACTAGTTTGAGTTCCCTGTGGATTGATTATAAGCGCTACATGAGTAACTACACTCTTCTCCATTACAAATGTTGTCATCTGATATGTTTCCATCTACCAAGACCAAGCGTTACAAAAAACCTGCTATGTGTATACGAGTTTGGTCAAAATATGTCACTCGATGATAATGGTCATATTTTAGGAAATATCGAAAATCAACAAGACCCTTTCCATCATCTTTGGGCGCAAAATCTCACTACACATAAGCCCATAATTCTCACATTATGGAGAACCCGGAATATAGGTAGCTTGAAAAATATTAGTAGCTTAGTAGCAATATCACCCTTTTGCAAAAAAAAGTTTTTTTAAAAAAAGTGTTCTACCATTTGGATACCTTGACAAAATAGGTCTTTTATTGAAAGTACTTTCCTAGCAAAGTGTATTTTTGTTTTTCCAAAGTGGAGCATCAAAAATCTAGTTGTTTAAAATTTTTAACATCATAGCTCAAACAACCTTTCTTTTCACTTATCTAACATATTTCGTCGTTTCATTGGTGACTAACATAATATTGTGGTTGTATTGGATTAAAAAAATTTTTTCAAGCCCTGTGGACAGGAGCTTTCTGGCGCTCTTGTTCAAACAGACAAATTATATCTCCGAAAGTATTGGTTTCTCAGAGTTGAGAATTATATCAATGATAGAACTGCATCATAAAGGAAATTCAATTCAAATAATAGTTTATTTATCAAGATTTAATGAGCAATCTGAGAATGAGAACTGCACCATGGAAGAAATCAAATTAAAATACCTGAAATGAATTTGACTCTCTGTTATAGAACAGGATGACATATACGAGTATGAACACAGATCATATAATAAATCATAGATAGAATAATTACCTTTAGCATTCTGTGAAAACATAGAAGTACGATTCATTATTGAAATTTCGAAAAATCATATCCCCGAAAGTATTAGCTTGTTTGAGTTGAAAATGATATCAATGGATTTTTAGGGTGAAACTGCATCTTAAAAAAAATTATTTTGAAATTTGTAAGTTAAAAAAATTTTTTTTTTCGTTGCTCCGAAATCAATGGCGAATTTAACCGAGATATTTATCTCCCTAACCTACCCTGAAAATTTCAACTGCCTAGCTCATTCCATTCGAGAATTATTGTAGAAATTTTTTTTTTAAATTTTAAAATTTTGTTTTTTATACTTTACGGTAACCCGATCATTACAAAACTTCACATGCGTCTAAAGGTCATGATTCTACAATTTGATGCTAAATTTCAGATAGATCGAGTGATCGGTTTCGGAAATATTCATAAAAAACGTTTTTAGTAAAAACGGCCATAACTCCGAAACCGATTCATGGATTTCGCCCGTTAACGAACTCGTCCGAGATATTTACGCTGCAAACCTACCCTGCAAATTTCAATCCTCTAACTCTTTTCTTTCGAGAGTTATCGTGTTAACGGACGGCCGGCCGGCCGGACAGAATCGATTTCGACCACGGAATTCTTGATCAGTGAGTCGAACCAAATCGTTTGATACCATTTTCAGTAAAAATACGAAAATTACAGACTTTTGGGCACTCTGTTCCGAGGAACAAGAGCGCCAAAAAGAATGAAATTTCTGTCAAATTTTATTTTTTCCCCAGCACTCTCGAGGTGTGTATTTTTTAAATTTTCAATAATATTACTATCATCTTTATGTGACATTTCTTTTCGTATTTTTGTTGGAACTGGTAGTATAACCGGCTCCCCTCTCGGTATCTAAGAGATGTTGACTTTCTGAACACCAGTATAAAGTGGAACCCCGGTAATCCGGCGCCCCTATTAATCCGACATGCCTATCACTGTTGAATATATGTATTTTGACCTGTAATTTATCGGATTACGAGATAATTTTTTTCAAAGAATTCCGGACTATAGGGGGTATTAGGCAGTACCTATAATCCAACAAATTAGATAATAATAATAAACAGTTTTTATTTCAGAATTGCGTCATTAACAATAAAAAAAAACAAAATGAAATAGTGTCACAATATTTACATCATAATTATACTCTATTAACAAAAAATCTCCGATACTCCGACACTGCCTTGCAAAACGTTTGTCAGACTACCGGGTGTCCACTGTACTTAATTTTTGCTGTAGAAATTTTAGGTATCCTGTTGATCATTGCCAATAAATTGAAAGCAACTTTTTACAATTTATCTTCTGAGTAATACAAGGCATTTATCATAATATCTAAGGTTATCGGAAATTGATTTTTCAATTAAAATGTCTGAATACTATTTTCGGACTAAATTTAATAGAAATTTTCAAATCTTTGTTTATAAATTCATTTTATTAAAATTCACCTTCTATTCTCAAAGCATTTACTATGGAACATGATATACCCGATTATGACATGGACTCTGATGATGAACGATGGCTACAATCGCAGACCCAACGGTTAGATCTAACTCCCTTGAAATTTGAAGAAATGATGGATAGGTTGGAAAAAAGCAGTGGCCAGACTGTGGTTACTTTGAATGAGGCTAAAGCACTTTTGAAAGAGGACGATGATCTCATAATAGCAGTATTTGACTACTGGTTAAATAAACGATTGAAAACAGTGAGTTTGATTTTTATACACCTAGACAGGTGATTAAATTTCATGATTTTATCTTATCTCAAATGTAAATACTAAGAACAGGTTGATGCGAAGGCTGAGACTGACTTCTTTATCATTTAGTCTGGTTTTTATATATAGGAATGAACAGATATAGATAGTTATTTTTTCCATTAACGACTTTGGTTTAATATAAAAATCTCCAACAGTTTACAGCTTACAATAATTGTTTATACCTATATAACCTCAAATTTATTTATTTCTCTGATGATTTCACCAAATTGAAAAACATTTTGATTGCACAAAATGCATGTTTATCTTGTGAAAAAAATCTAAGGTCCAACTAATTTTGGATGTACAACGAAAGAACATAAACAGGATGGATCAGAGAAACCTCATGTTGTTCAGAGATTTACGGCGGGTTTCACAAAACTTTGTTTGTTCTAGATTCTCAAAATCAAATAAATTCTACGTTGGTTCCTTGTTGTTTTTGGTTCAACCATCGAGTTCTGGCTATTGTCAAGGAATTTAGGAGTGTATCAAAATTATGTTAAACGCACTGTGCAGGGAAATTATTTTCAGTACGGATTGAGGATAATGTTTATCGAAATGAAACTTATTTTATAATTTCCCAGTCAATTCTCCCTCACCATGTTGGTTTTCAAATTTCTGGTGGCTCTACTGTAAAATATAATATTTCAGTTTCGAACATTTTGATTTTTGTAGTTCTGTGGATTATCAAATTATGTTTCATACTTTATTTTGAATATTTCACATTTAGTATGGATTGATGTAAGTTATGGTGCCAGTATAGCACCATTTCAAAGAAATGAAATATAAAATTAGGTGATTCATTCTCCCTCATTCGATTTTCGCAAATTTCACCTCGAAAAGAATTTTAAAATGATGTTTCTAAATGCCCAACCTGACAGTCAATTACAGAGAAACACGGAGCGAAAAATAAAAATTCTTCTTGATATCAAATTTTTGAAAAGTAGTATCTTTTCTAAAAATTATCCTACTGTTTGTCGTTTTTTCTGAAATCACTTTTTTTGTGATTATTTTTTTAAATAGATGTATGTTTTGTGGGCGAAATAAAATTGAATATGCTCCAAAATGCCGTCCTTCTTCCTTCCCGACTGTTTCTATGCACAGTTTCATGTTGAAATACGTGGAAAATCTTCGAATAAATTTTGTCTCAACTTTTGAAATATGAAAAAATACTGTGATTTCATAATTTCATTTTTAATTTTCGTTTAGCAACACCCGCTAATTCTATCAGTGAAAACGGAGCAACGAGCTGGAGTAGCTGCCAACAATCCATATCTGGCGTTCAGAAGACGAACCGAAAAGATGCAAACCAGAAAGAACAGGAAAAACGATGAAGTTTCATATGAAAAAATGCTCAAACTGAAGAGGGATTTCTGCAGAGCTGTAACGCTTTTAGAACTGATCAAAAGAAGAGAAAAAATGAAGAGAGAGCATGTACACCTCACTGTGGAAATTTTTGAGAAACGATTTCACGCTAGGGATTTCAGCGGGACCGTTTTCAATGAAGTATCTTCCATCAAAACGACTCCCAGACCTGCTTTCACACCTATTTTCCAAAATCATTATACCAACCAATCATGGGCCAGCAAAACTATTCTGAAAGATGAAGTGAGTTTTTTAACACATTAATTTATAATCATTTTCATTCAGAAAATATTTCTTTGTTTTTTATACAGTTTAGGGGCAATAAAAATTCACTATCTAGTCTTGCAAGTAATGGTTCGTATACAGTGTGGAACAGCCAAATGGAATAAATTCGATAACGGATAAATGAGAGCGTGTTTGGAAAAACGCTTGGACACGTCGATTTGTATTTTTAACTGAGCATTTTTTTCAAAAAAAAAAAATTATATAGGGCGCGTCATGTGACAGTGGCCAATACCCACTTTCTTATTTTAAATGCAAGCCCCTGTATATTATTAATTTTTTGGATTCTTCAGAGAATTCTAGACATAAATAATGTCCTATACCTATCTTCCACTGTTTCGGAAATATTAAGTGTTTTCAGATTTATTACAAAAATTAACATTAAAAAATTTTTTTATTTCACAAATTCGCTACATTACACTAACAACCTAATAATTAATACTGATTATTTCTTAATAATTAAAAAAAAAACAAAAAAATATTAATGTCAATGTAGTAAATGTTCAAAATGCTCGCCGCGAACGTCTGAAAACACTTAATATTTCCGAAACAGTTGAAGATAGGTATAGGACATTGTACATGATTTATGTCTAGAATTCTCTGAAGAATCCAAAAAATTAATAATATACAGGGGCTTGCATTTAAAATAAGAAAGTGGGTATTGGCCACTGTCACATGACGCACCCTATATAATTTTTTTTTTTTGAAAAAAATGCTCAGTAAAAATACAAATCGACGTGTCCAAGCGTTTTTCCAAACACGCTCTCATTTATCCGTTATCGAATTTATTCCATTTGGCTGTTCCACACTGTATAATCCATTCACATTTAAAAAGTCTCCCGGTTGGCCATGAAATTTTGACACATTTCACCGTGTATATTTTGAAAATGTTAGGTTATGCTCATTTTCCTGTCAGATAACTACGCAACGTTGTCCTCTCTACATAAAAGTAGTAGTAATTACGTATTTTTCATAATGTGAATTTTCTTGGGAACAGTAATGAATTTGAGGAGATATTAAGTGAATTCAACAATTCCAAAGATCCGGCGACTGTTGAAGAAATTTTTTTCTCTGTTGTTACTGGAAATATTTCACGTATATAAACTGTTTGGAAGACGCAATTAAGCAATTTTTTTTGTACGGGAATCAAGTGTTGAAATTTTAATGAAAAATAATGGATAGAGTAGTCCGTCACTTTGTGATAGTTCATTTGAAAAAAGAATAAAAGTACCTGAATAATCCGGCAGGAAAACTTCTAAACGAACGGAATTCCCCACTTTTCAAAATTCTCAAGAAATAAGCCTACAGAAGACATTTAAATACCTTGTTGCACAACTTGAAATACACCAGTTTCAAAATGTAGTAGTACTACGAAACTCGAGTCACTGTTAAACCTTATTAAAATTTAGTGATAGGATAGGAAACTAAGTAATTTCATTCGAGAGTTCAACATGTCCTAAGACACTGTATAGCACTTTTTGATACTTTATCTCTGCTCCTTCAAAACTGCTTTCAGCATTTTCAATTTCAAAGCGAAGAGGTCTTTATTAATCGAAGATAATGATCGGTCATAATAGCTTGTAAGATGTTGATGGTTTAGTTAGAGTAGAAATTGACAACATCTCAGAGAATTGTTTTGACATTGACGATATGTCAGGAGTGCCAACCTGCTTTCGATCTAGTTACAAAAACGTAATAGACGTAATTCATGGCCAACCAGGAGACTTTATAAAAGTGAATGGAGTATACATTAGAGGCAGCCTCGGTCCGGGCTGCTGCATTAACGGGAATGCTTTTATTAGAGATGGACGTGTCGCACCTGGTAGCACCTCAAGGAGGGACAGGAGTAATCTCGGTGATAAAAAACTGAAAATATTTTAATATCTTGAGGACAACGTTTGCGAATTTCATACAAGAACTTACTATGAAGCAGAAAGTGTACAGAACACCAACATGAGGGAAGAATTAAAACATCGAGAGACTTGAGCGGGTCATAAATTATATCCAAGTGAAATCGGGAGGTCACAGTAGTGACAGTAGTTCCATATATACTAATTGAAATTGAGTCATGGCAACCGATTACTTAGTGATATTCTATATAGAATATATCTATGAGTCTAGAATATATTCTACTTTGATTAGGAAAACGAGGGGATACCACATGCCATACAATGCAACGCGATCGATCTGAAACCAAAACTTTGACAGACTTTGGTGGACACCAAACGATGTGTGTGTTTCTTGTATTTATCTGAGCGTTTACGGACTGTTTTGTTATGAAACTGTGTTAGACATAATGGTAGGATGTGCAGCTTACGGCTGTAAAAGCCACAGCAGGAAAAAGGAGTCTGGTTTTGTAGTTATGTGGTGCCCATTTGGTTTCAATTTCAGGGAATATGTTATCTGTGCCTAGAGTCTTAAGATATTCTAAAACTGAGATCAGTTATTAGATCTTCTATAGTTATAGAATATATTCTATAGCTGAGATCTGGATCCTCAACAGAATACTTAATTGTCACAGTAGATTTGACTCATCAGGTGATCAGGGGCGCGTTCCACTAAGGTCCCAAAACGCTCACGCTCACGACCGCAGTTCTTCCCGTTCCACATGCGTTTGACTAGCTCGTGGGTATTTCGATTATCCTATCAAGTGGAACGGGCTCATGGGTTTGATCGAAGTAGAGCGGTGGCGTTTGACAGTCCAAGTGTTAATTTAAATTTAATGGACTTAATTAATCAACATTTTCTATTTTTGAACAGGATCATGAAACAATAAATATAATTGATTTGATTGTTTATTTAAAAAGCATTTTATTCATACATAAAAAAATTGCAGCGTGTTTATTGCATACTGATTCTTCAGAACATTAATATATTTGGGAAATATGAAAGTTGATATATGATGAATGAACATTATAGGTATTTACCTCAGTACCTACTATAAAAGGATCAGTGGTATCTTAACCGTTAGGATACGCATTCGGATACGCAACATACTCTGAAAATTGCAAGTCCCTATCTCTTTTCGTTCTAAAGTTATCAAGGCAACGGTCACCCATCCATCTACTGAACTCACACAAGGCTGCTCGAATCTCCAACAATATATACCCGATCGTGTTCAAACTTGGAATTTGGCTGTAGAATTAGGTTCTAAAGGGTCTCGCAAACTTTCAGCGATTTTGGACAAATAGTTACTGATATTTAGATTTTTATTTTCAATAATTTTCTTTGATTTTTCAAAAAATTTCTAGTCATATGATCCTCACGAATTTTCGCGTTGGCATTCTACAACTAAAAACCATGTTTGAATTTAATTATTATTATCGAGTTATTGGGGAAATAACAAACAAATTTCAGATGGGCATAAATCCAAAACCGTTTGGCCGATTTATACCTATAAACAAACTCAAATGTTGCTTTCACATGTACAACCTAACCTGAAAATTTCAAGTCGCTATCTCTTTCCGTTCTCAGGTTATCGTGACAACGACCGGACAGAATCAAATTTGACCTCGAATTATTCATCGGGGAGTAGAACCCAATCGTTTGAGAGCATTTTCGACAAAAAATTCGAAAATTACAGACATTTCGGCAAAATTATAACGTGATGTTCCCCAGAACATACGCGCAAAAATATGAGTTATTTTGGTAAAGAAGGTTATGAACTTCATGATGTATTTTAACAGCTAATTAAATTGGAAAATAATCAAATATCGCAAAAGATTAAACTCAATTCCGAGTTATTCCGATCACTTTCCAAAAAGCCCTAATGTTATTGTTTTGGTCGCTATCATGAATATTCGTAAACGCTCACTTCGACCCGCCACAAGACGTGGGTCTCGGAAAGCTAGCCGCGGTCGAAAACAATGACGTCATCTATGACGTATTCGACATGCCAACAAAGACGGCGATCGTCATGTGGAACGACTCAAACCAACGTTTTTGACGTTGCGATCGCCTAGTGGAACACGCCCCAGGAGTTTCATCCTCCTCCCAACAGAATCTGCACTCGTCAGTTTCTGCTAGCCCTAATCTCATAATATGATTCCTATGGTCGCAGAGCCCCGTGAGGAAACCAGCGTGTTCTTACTGAGGTCCAAATATTTCTTGGATCTGACAGTATCAAAGTTCTGGAACCCTGTTGTTCTTACCTACTTCATTGAGTTATCTTTCTGCACTCCCATATTAGCTTGGATTCGATAACATGGGAGCTCAGAGCTTTAATATATAGTTTTTTTCTAGGTTCATTTCCACGCATCTTTCTATTGCAAATACTTCTGCCTGAAAGATGCTCGGATAGGAGCCTAGCAATAGTGACCATTTGGTGGCTGGCCCATATACTCTAATGCCAGCTCCTGTAGTGGTTTCTGAACCGTCTGTGTTAATGGCATTTCTTTTAAGAACTTGGGTGGTGGATTCCTTGTCCCAGTCTTTTTTCCTACCAAGCATCTTAGTGAAGTTCTTTTTGATGCTTACTTTCTTGATCATTTCGTCACTAGGAAGATTGGCTGATGAAATGTACCTGGTAATACTCTCATTACCTGTTCTTTTCCTAGATATTCTGAGAATGGCTAGCTGAAGTGGTGTGAGATTTGTGATAATCTCCTGAGTTGTGTTCGAAAATTAACTCCACGGAGTAGAGTAGAGTTTTTGAACGTTTGACAGATTTACTCTAGAGTTACTCTGACAGTGACACTGGCAGTGACAGAAGGTGCCAATATCGGAAAATAGGTTATGTTGGTTTAAGAAAGATCCTATTATTATTGTTTTCTTCACATATATGTAACTCTAATCATAAATATATATTGTGAGCAGTATAAAAACTATTAAATTACATCACAAAACATTCATAAAACAGTTAGACAAAGATACTAGATTTTCCTTCCCATGAGTTATGTCAATTTTGACAGGAGTAAAATGAACTCTGAGTCGAATACTCCGACTTTTCGGACGACTGTCACAGAGTAAAATTTACTCAACCTTTCAGTTTTCGAACGCAATGGAGTAAATATTACTCTACGGAGTTAATATTCGAACATGACCCTGGTAATGTCCTGGTAGGACAGGCTCCCATAGCTCCAGTGATACAAACACAGGCCAGCCTTTGTACTTCGTCGAGGGTTTTCTTCATGCTATTATGGTTTGTTTTTGAGTACCAGACTACTGCCCCATACGTAATTATGGGTCTCACAATCATGACGTACATCCATCGCAGTATCTTAGGATTGCAACCCGAAGTCTTACCGGCTAGATTCCTGCACGCCATTAAAGACTTTGTTGCTTTGCTAGTAGTGATTTCAACATACCTATTCCACAGAAGTTTACTATCTAGTGTTACCACTAGATATTTAACTTCAGACTTCCATTCTATAATATTTCCGTTCAAAAAGAGGGATTTCACATTTGGAAGTTTCCTTCTCCGAGTTAACAGAATCACTGTGATCTTGTTTATGCTGAGCCCCACTGATAAGTACCACTACTCGATAATTCTAAGGTCTCCTGTAGTAGGTCACTCAAGGTGCCCTTGAATTTACCTCTCACCATTAGGACTATGTCATCGGCATAGCCTATACACCCAAAGCCGAGCTCCGTTAGCTTGTGGAGGAGCTCGTCCACTACTAGGCTCCACAAAAGGGGAGACGTTACTCCCCCTTGAAGTGTTCCACGAGTGGCTTTGACAGAACTGATCTTATTGCCCCCCTGTGCTTCGGCTCTCCTCGTTGACAACAGTTCATACATCCATGTTATAATGGTTTTATTCACTCCTCGCCTTTCAAGTGCATCTTTAACAGACACATGTGTTTTCTTGGCAAAGGCCCCAGATATATTCAGGAATGCACACATTGCGATTTCTTTTTTCTCCAGAATTCTCTGGATGACTTCAGTCAGCTGATACAGAGCAGTCTCTGTAGATCGGCCTGCCCTGTAAGCACGCTGACTTTTGTGAAGTGGAATGCTCTCCCGATTCTCCGTTCTTATGTAGTTGTCCACTACCTTCTCCATTGTTTTAAGAAACAGAAAAAATGTCAGACAAATGGTTCTAAAAGATCGGGGATCAGTCCCATCCTTCTTCCCTATTTTTGGTATGAAGGTTACTTTTCTCTTCCTCTATTTACTAGGTACTTGGCCTAAGGCTAAACTGCTTCTCATGATTCTCAGCAGATGGGGAAGAATCTCTTCCATTCCGTTTCTGCAGGAGTGCTGGGAATATACCATCCACTCCTGGTGACTTATACGTCTGAAAGGTGTTTATTGCCCATTCTAGCCGTTGCTTTGTGCACATAACCTTAGCAATATCCCAATCTTCCTTGCGGGAGTTTTTGGTGTGATTTATTGCTGTTTCAGTGTTCATAACAGGTTCAAGGTGCTGCTTGCCTCTAACCTGAATTCAATAATCCTATGATCAGAGAGTGATGGGTTGTCCATCACCCTCCAGGCTGTTACATTCTTCCTAGCAGCAGCGTTAGCTGTTATAGAATATATTGTATATTTATAGAAAGAATACAGAATATTTAATGGTCTTGTGCAGCTAAGACACCAATTGCAATATTTTTTCAGTTTACATTATGAAGAAATCGTTTTTTTTATATGATATGTCTCATTTGAAATAACGAAATAGCTACTTCTTTCACATACAAGTAGCAACACTGTATTGATGAAAATAACTTGAAGTTTCTAGCTTTGAGATCTTATGGTAAAAAATGTTTCCAAGCAATGTGTTCCGCTCAATCCTAATGAATACTGAACAAAAAATTTTTTCGAAACTTTTTCGTTTCTTTTTTTTGGTCTACAAACTTGGAAAATTTGTTTACAACTTAACCACTATATCTATCGGATAACTTGTTTATTCAGCTTGAATTTGCTTTTTTAAAAAGTTCGATCGATCATTTCTCGCTGAGATATCGAACTTAGAATGGAAAAGGATCTTTTTGTCTTTAACCATCAATATCTCAGCAACCGCTTTTCGCACACAAAAATTAGGGACGGTTTTGAAATTTCCCACAAAAATCAGATACGATTTTTTGAACTCGACGTTAATTTGAAAAATCAAGAAAAAAAGGGCTTTTGACGGCATTTGGGAAGATCAGTTGCTAAGTTAGAAATAGCAGGAAAATCAGTAATGTTAGGTGTGCCTTTTACAGTTCAAAATGCCCACAAAAACTCCACAAAGTTTCGAGCCGTTTTTTGCGGCCCAGTGGTTTCCGAGTAATAATTTTGTTTTCAACCAATATAAATCCGATCGAATTGAAACTTGGTGGGTAGTTGTAGAATATGAACCTAAGCACGTTTGTGAAATTTTGTGCGAATAGTATGGCTAGAAAATTTTAAAAAAATTATTAAAAAATATTTTTGTTGTCACGATAACTTGAGAACGGAATGAGATAGCGGCTTGAAATTTTCAGGTTAGGATGTGCACCAGAACGCGACATTTCAGTTTGTTTATGAGCATAATCGGCCAAACGGTTTTAGAGTTATAGCCATCTGAAATTTTCTGAAATTTGGTGGTTTTTTGTTCCTCATTAACTCGAAAAATACTGAACCGATTGAATTCAAACATGGTTATTAGTTGTAGAATGCCAACGCGAAAATGTTTGCAACATTTGGTGAGGATAGCATTTGTAGAAAATTTTTAATAAATCATAGAAAATAAAAAAAAAAATTTTATATATCAGTAACTATTCGTTCGAAATTGCTGAAATTTTGCAAGAGCCTACATAACCTAACTCTACTGCCAAGTTTCAAGTTTTAATACGATCGGTTAAATATTGTTGGAGATTCGAGCATTCTTGTGTGAGTTCAGTAGATGGGTGGCCGTTGCCTCGATAACTTTCGAACGAAAGGAGATAGGGACTTGCAATTTTCAGGGTAGGTTGCGTATCCGAAAGGGAGAGTTGAGTTCGTTTTTGGGCATAATCGGTCTAACGGTTTCCGAGTTATACCCACCTGGAATATTATTTCCTTAATAACTCAAAAAATAAATATTCGATCGAAATGGCGCTTTGTAACTAGTAGTAGAAAATCAACATAATGACGTGTTTAAAATTTTGTAAGAACCGTACCCCTAGAAAAAAAAAAAATTACGAAAAAAAAATTTTAAGAATCGTACCCCTAGAAAATTTTAAAAAAATCACGAAAAAAAAAATTGGTTCAAGCACTGACGTGAAGTCAGAAGCTTTTGCGCGTATGTTCTATTGTCCATTCTTCTGTATTGGACACCCTTAATCGAATTTACCATAGTAAATTCGAATTGAGAGTGTCCAATACAGGAGAATGGACAACATAATTTACCATGGTAAATTCGATTAAGGGTGTCCAATACAGAAGAATGGACAATAGAACATACGCGCAAAAGCTTCTGACTTCACGTCAGTGCTTGAACCAATTTTTTGTTTTATTCGATCAAATTTTTGAAAAACAATTGAAGGATCATGATTTTGATATGAAATGATCATAATCTTTAAGAAAATGTAAAAATAATGTAAAATCGGTTTTATTTTTCATTTTTGGGCGTATGTTCTAGGGGAACATCGTCCTATCATTTCGTCCAAATGTCTGTAATTTTCGATTTTCGAGCTGAAAATTGGCTAATAGACTAATTCGGACTCCCTGATCACGAATCCGGTGTCAGATTTTAGGGTGCCGTCCGGCCGGCCGGCCGGCCTTCCGGCCGTAGGCAGTATAACAGGAGCACCGAAGGTCCTATCGACTTCAAACTTTCAGGGTAGGTTTCTGATCAAAATGCGACGGTTAAGTTCGTTAACGGGCAAAATCGGCCGGACGGTTTAGGAGTTATAGACATTTAAAATTTTGAGGTTATTTCCCTGATATTTCAGGAACTAAAGAAGATGTTGAATCGAAACTTGGTAGTCAGTTCGAGGATATAAACGCGCAACTTCTGGCAAAATTCTGTTATGATCGAAATGTTGGTTATTTTTAAAAAAATATTTCTTTTAATTTTTTCGAAAAAAAAATTTTTTTTTCGTGAACTATTCATCAGATTGCAACAAAAACTTGTACTAACGTCAATTGTAGTATTTTGCAACATTGTGCAAAATTTTGGCTCTATACGATACCAATTTCTGGAGATATAAGACAAAATGTGTCAAATTTCTTGGGTCTCTCTCAGTATTTTCATCGATTATTATATAATAATCTCAATAATATTAAGGTATTCAACATGATACTGCTTTTTTTCTTTACTGGTCAGTACGGGCCACAAGGAATATGAACATGCGCCCAATAGCTCCTGTCCACAGGGCTTGTTATAAATAAAAATGTTGAAATTTATGGAAAACAAAATTTTTTCAAAAAAAGTTTTTTTTAAATTTTTTTAATGAATTCAAACAAAAACATACCCACGTACCACGTGGAGGTTGCCCGGTCGGATTTTTATGACTCCAAACTCATTCTCTAAAGAGCGTGTGTGTGTGTGTGTGTTTCTTAGGAGAAATGAGACCCGAAGGCTCGTCAGTTCCTCAGTATTTTATGACTCATTCTCCAAAGAGTGTGTGAGTGGAAAAAAAAATCGGTCTTGTTGATAACGGGTATTACCACCCCTGTTATTTCTAACGACTGCCAAGCGTTCAGCCATATTGATGAATCGGGGAATCTGCGCTTGCGGAATGGTGCTCCAAATTTGCAGAAGTGCACGCTCTAGTTTGGCCAAGTTCTGCAAATTGGGTTACTCTCTGCGCAAACGACGACCCATTATGTCCCAAACATGATCGATGGGGTTGAGGTCTGGACTCATTGGTGGGTGCCGCAGCAATGTGATGTCATGTCGTTCAAAAAAGCGTCTGGTGATGTTGAAATGCCGCCCCAAACCATGACTGATCCACCGCCGTAAGCTACAATCGGGCGAACAAGCATCTGGCGAAAACCTTCTCCACGACGACGCCAAACAAGGGGACGTCGCTCGCTCCCATGAAGGGCAAACTGGAATTCGTCAGTGAATAAAACATTTCCCCATTGTCTTAATGTTCAAGCACGATGTGATTTAGCATACGCTAAACGTGCTTGGCGATGTCTCGCAGTCAACCCAGTTTGACGAAGATGGTTGATGACTGTTCGGGAAGAAATGTTTCGCACTTGTTATCGCAGCCGCTGTTTTTGTAGCTGTTGTTGGTGTTGTACCAAATTTGGCAAATTTCTTGCCACAATGTTCGCTGGTCACGTCGAACTTGTCGAACGATTGCCCGATCATCGCGTACAGTCGTGACACGAAGGCGACCTTGTCGAGGGCGACGATTGTATTGCTCCATCTCTCGGTATCTTGCATACGTTCGAGATACGACAGTTTGACTCACAGTACTCACACCCATCCGGGCGGCAACATCACGTTGACAGTAACCTTCTTGGAACAGAGTGATAAAAGAAATCAAAATGAATTTTTGATTTTTATTTAATGCACAAGGGGTAGTTTTGAAAAAAACTAATTTTTGTTTCACTCATACACTCTTTGGAGAATGAGTTTGGGGTCATAAAATACTGAGCAACTGACGAGCCTTCGGGTCTCATTTCTCCTAAGAAACACACACACACACACGCTCTTTAGAGAATGAGTTTGGAGTCATAAAAATCCGACCGGGCAACCTCCACGATTTGGGTAATGCTGATGCCGGCGGTAGTTTTTGTTTAAATTTTTTTAAGAGTCATTAAAAAAAGTAATTTTTTTCCATAAATTTAAACATTTTTACTTATAAAATGCATAATAAAACCGAATAAACATTATTTTTGCATTTTCTTGAAGATTATGATCATTTAATATTAAAATCATGATCCTTTAATTGTTTTTCAAAAATTTTATCGTATAAAACAAAAAAACGGCTCGATCGATTGAATCGAAACTTTATGGAGTTTTTGTGGGTATATTGAACTGTAAAAGGCACACCTAACATTACTGATTTTCCTGCTATTTCCAAATAACCAACTGATTTTCCCAAAAGCCGTTAAAAGCCCTTTTTTTCTTGATATTTGAAATCAACGTGAATAGTTGAAAAAAAAATTTTTTCCAAAGAATCGTATCTGATTTTTGTGGGAAATTTATTCAAGATTTCAAAACCGTCCCTAATTTTTGTGTGCAAAAAGTGGTTGCTGAGATATTGATGGTTAAATACAAAAATGTCCTTTTCCATTCAAAGTTGGATATCTCAGAGATAAATGATCGAATCGAACTTTTTAAAAAAGCAAATTCAAGCTGAATGAACAAATTATCCGATAGATATAGTGTTTAAGTTGTAAAAATTTTTTCTCCATTTCAGTATCGTAATGAGTCCATTCCAGCACTAAAAACAGTGCTGGAATGAACTCATTCCCGCATTGTTTCTAGTTATATTTTTCGTTTTGTGGTAGCCAGCACTGACATTCGATCCTATCAAATTCCAACATATGTCAATTGACAATACAAAATAATCTGAATATAGTGAATATAGTGCGATTGGCTCAGTGGTAGAGTAATTGACTTGGGAGCGGAAGCCCCAAGTTCAATTCCGAGGCTAGGAAAGAAATTTTCTAGTCATGGTAATCGCCACCATTCGCTGTTGGGTCAAACATTAACAGTGCTGTGCCTAAGGTGGCGTAAGGACACAGTAACAAAGCCTACCCAGAACACAACTGGTTCTCCTAACTCAGGGCAAGCTCTTAGAGCTTATGAGGGGTCTCCTTGTGGAAGACCCAGGAGGATCAGTATAATAATAATAATAATAATAATTGCTGAGGAAAAGTTATATTTTCATTAAAAAATATGGTACTAGAGATTTCCTTCTTGCTAATTTTGAATCATTCATGCTATTAGTAAACTGTTTTAAATCTGATCTCCATGCCCTGCATACGTTTTAAATTCAAATTCCGTAATCTGCCAACTTTCGTAACAGTCACACCAACTACCAAGATACAAGACAAAAGTCACTAGGATGTATAATCCCAATTTTTCATTAAATTTCAACAGTATTTTACAAAACTTGCCTGAAATAGAGAAAATATCGTCTAATACTCGTTGCAGAAGGCAATTCCAACACTCATGCGTTCGAAAACTCGCTCCTTCGTCGCTCGTTTTCGAATTTCGCATTCGTGTTTTAATAGGAGCCCATTCTGCAACTTGTTTTAGAATATACTATTCCAAGTTTGTAGACCAAAAAAAAGAAACGAAAAAATTTCGAAAATTTTTTTTCTGTATTCATTAGGATTAGGCGGAAAACATTGCTTGGAAACATTTTTTATCAAAAGATCTCAAAACTACAAACTTCAAGCTTTAAAATCAATTTTTTTTAAATTTTTGTACGACCATTTTTAAGAGAAATACAGTAACTTGAAAAACCTTAAAAAATTTGGGATATTTTTTTGATCCTTTAATTTTTTCCACTAGTGTATTATATAACTACACAAATCCTTTGAATTCAAATTTATAGACTTTCAATCCAATTTTGAGATAAGATCTATAAGTTCGCCATCTAATTATTGCTAAGATTTCTAAAACGATGGTGTATTCATACTTACCTGGAAAAGCTTGGGTCAATGATCATGAGCGACAACAGTAAATTTAGATGACATCCACACTGCGTTTTATATCGCTTCCATCGCAAGTATATAAATATTTCATTGATTCGAACAAAATTGAATCAGTGCTTATACATCGTGCCTAAGATCGAGACCATTTCGTTTCGCATATATATTTCTGCTTCTTCAGATCCTGTTATTTTGGTTAACAAAGATTGAGAAATTAATTATTGTTGCTACTTTCTATAATATCTGGGAATAAGCCTTTCCTCAAGGCGTCCCTACTTTTGCTTGAACAGTATAAACAAATCCATATAAACTCTGCCATATTTGTATTCATGTTCATTCAGACTGTGTTAGGAATAATCGCTAGTTGGTGGTCAAAATCTTCTGAAATAATTTCTTCATGAGGTGGACCTGTTAGGTTATCTGAAAACAATGATTCTACTGTATGAAAGGAGATAGTCAGGAAAACAGATGACTTGGAAGATCATTGCAGTGAGTGTTTGTAACAAGGATTGCGGATTTTTCAGGGACTACCACGTAAAGAGAAGAGGCAATATAAGAAGCGTAAACATAAAGCAATGTGTCATAACAGAACAAGTGGTGTGGGTCAGGATTCAGAGATAGGTCAGGTCTCGTCAGATGAAGAGCTCGCTGTTCCAACTGCATCCCCCGAACCAGAAGATACAGAAGATGAAGGACAGTTTGCTTTCAAAAGAAATAAACTGTGCTCCTACCACATGGTATGTTATACATGAATTGATATTTACTTTCCAGATACAGAGTTTCATAAAATAATTTCTTTTGATTTGTTTCAGCCTCTACCTCAGTTAGGAAACTGGCCTTGGTGTCCAAAAGAAGAACAAGGCTCTGCTAACAAGAAATTCCGGTATAATCTCACATCTATAACAGGCAAATTGAACCGAAGACGCTGTATAGGATTTGCTAGAAGAAGAGTTGGAAGAGGAGGCCGAATAATCTTGGATCGGGCTTCTACCACAGCAGATGATGAATTCTGGCGCACGCTAGATTTCACGATATTAGATAATAAGGAATCCACCGCCCCTAGAACAATTGATGAATCTAACGCCAAGGACATAGTAACAAACAGTGAAGTTTGCGTTAGATCAGATAGCTCTAATTCAACAACCAGTAATATGCAAAACTTGCAAACAGAATTTAAGAAAGAAATTGGTGATAGTGTACGAACAAGTCATAGTAATAGTGTTAGTGAACATAGGGTGGAGGTTAAAGTTGAACCAATGGATTTCTTTGAAACTGATGGCCAGGAATTGAATGCTACTTCCTTGATATCGGAGCCTCCAATTTATCCGAAAGAGGAAGAACAGCAAATGCTAGAGTTCCTTCAAAATATAAGGAAAGAATGGTGAGTTCAATATGTAAATCTGAATTAATCTTAATATATAAAATAAAGTCCCAATTCCTTTGGTAACACCATTTATAACTCAAGATCGTATCAACTGTTTGTTATGAAACTTAATTTGATGGATTCGTCTATAAGCGGGTTATTATAAAATACATTAAAACTCTGAAAAATTAGCCTATGAAGGAAATAATTTTCCTTCTTTTGAATAAGACCACTGAGTCCAGGTGTAATTACACCTGTCTTTCTACCGAAGCCTATGGAAAATTTTATAACGAAAGGTTTTAAACAAATCCTCATTCTATTATTATTGAAACAATTACTGTGTAATTTGAGTTGCCTCCAACTCTTTGCTGTGGACCAAAACCAAAACATCTTAGCGTAGAAGTGAAGCAGAAGAAGAAAACATCTTAGCGTAATATATGTTTGTATTCTGAGCGTCATAGTGAAGTGTAAGTACCATAAACAAAGTACTTCAATTCGAATTTTCAGAGTTGTATCCAGTGGTTAGTTAATACAACTTTATGTATCTTTGGAGCGATACAAAGTTCGCCGGGTCAGCTAGTTATTTTGATAAACATTATCAATAGCATGTGGTTATTAAGAATTGTGCAATTTATAGTCTTGGTGCCTTAAGAAGTGTTTAATCCAGAAGGAATAAAACCATCAACTCTATTTTCTGGCTACATAACTTAAAGTATGCTATGGTAACAATGTCCACGTTTTATCTTTGTTAATTTATTATGAAAACAAAATTTTATTTCACAGCTTTTTATGAAAAAACCAGCCTCTGTCTACTATTGTTAAGCGAAACAAAATGCCCTTAGTTTGAAGGTGTCCAAATTATAGCCATGCTACTTTGCAGGATTAGAATTGTTGGCTATTGCGTAATTGATCGACATAATATTGGGTTTGCAGTTAACAGAAATGCACATAGGATTGCGGGAGAAATGGTTTGAGGAGCTACTGTCTATGATGGCCGATCGCTACTTCTCTTTATTCAAGACACCTTACTGCCTCATCTAGATGGCTGACTACACGCCCTTTTTCAGCAAGATAGCGCATGTCCCCATATTGCTTGTCAAATTATGGATTTTCTTCAAGAAGCAGGTGTTGAATGTTTTCCTATGGCCACCCTGTTAACCGGATTTAAATCCCATCTAAAATGTGTAGGATATGATGGGGAGCAGACTGTTCACTCTGAATCATCCTCCACAGATTCTGGCACAGTTAATCCACGGAAGTTCAAGTTGCTTGGAAAGGGGTGGGACTCCTAACATTGTGTAGGCAACCCAATTTACACAAAATGAAACAGGAAAAATAGGCGGGAAGTTTAGATATTCAAACTAGGCTGTGTGTTCAGATATATACATTTTGTACAACTGGGGGGGGAAAGAACGCTTAGAAAAACCCCAGTAGTGTGATCGTCCTGATCATTTAAACATATATCAACCAACTGTTACATTCTCATTTCTGTCAGTGTTACATCGGCCTAGGCTGCTTACTGTGATATGTATAATAATAATAATAATATATCGCTGGAATAATTACCGAACCGGAGATCAGTAAGCATTACTGTTTATACATCATTAACTCACGCAGGAGGTGATTTATGACCAGAGTCATACTTCCTTTAGCCAGTGCCAGACGTGCTGTCATACGTCCTTCAGCCAGTGCTAGACCTGCAGTCATACTTCCTTTAGCCAGTGCCAGACCACAATTATTTTACAAAACGAAGATACTGACAGTATATTCGTTTTGTTGACATTCTCAGCATTTTGTTATTTATAGCATTCATTCAAATTTGCTGAATAAATATTATTATTATCATTCTATTCACTAATATCTATCATTTTCTAGGTTACATTTTCGACCCAAAACTCCTCCACCAGATCAGGAGCCTGTTTGTAACCTTCAGCCCCTAGAAGAATCCTACTGGAAGCTTGGCTCAACATCACCTTTCTCTTTGGAAATTCAGACTCTGGATTCACCAAGTACCCTGCTGGACACTTCAACTTTCGTTTCCGATCAGTTTAATTTTGATAATTTAAACTCTGTAGATATTCCAATTACCGATACTCGGCAATCAAGTGATAAGATTGTGCAAACAGGCATTAACTTGAACGTTAATGTCGGTATCAATACGCTTACTCCTAGTGTAAATAATGATAATTCTTATTCTAACGTCAACCATGTCGATAGTAAAATTGATGCAACGAACTTTGATTCATACTGTAGCAGCAGTGATAATAGGACTATTGGTTGCTCTAAGTTTTATGTGTCAGATATGAGCGTAAGTTCTAGTGCTCCTTCGTCCAAATCAACATTCAGTACGTGTACCTTTGCTAGTCCTAAGTTCAATAGTATTAACCAAGTATCAGACGGACAGTTGAGGCCGAATTCAGATACCGCATCAAGTAGTACCAATGGGATTTTGCCGCAATATGGTTACGAGAGTAAGTAGAAACAGTATTAAGTTTATGTATGTGTAGTGTTTGAAAGCACTTCAATTTTAACATTTTCAATTGAACTATTTTGTGAAAGTTACATAACCTAAACTTAACAACCTATTGACAAATCACTGATTTATGAGATTATGATACCTGTAGCCGTAACTGTAGAATTTAGATGCGCCCCAACAGAAAACAGAAATTTTGAAAAAAATATCTTTAAAGCTGTTTTTGGCAGACTTAGGGCCTGTTTCACCACTTGCTGATAAAGTCCCGGATAAGCTATTCATAACTTATCCAACAGATAACCCTGAAAATTGTGTTTCACATGTGTCGGATAGGTTAAACTAGCTGATAAACTCCCGGATAATTTAACACCTAGATGAAGCGGCCACTATATTTTTATAATTTCTCCAAACCCTTTGGCGTCCACCATTATATCAGGGAAAGATCTATACCATAAGGCCTTATTTCTGGTGGAACTATTTATTGATGACTACAAAGATTTTTGTCTGCTCGACTAGTTTCGGTGGTACAAACATCTCAAGAGTTGAGTAACAAGACAAAATGCAGTAGTCCTGTCACAGTTCCAAAATTGGGCAGAACAATCGACGGGGAAACATTTACATTTACATTACTTATGTTTCCCCGTCGATTGTTCTGCCCAATTTTGGAACTGTGACAGGACTACTGCATTTTGTCTTGTTACTCAACTCTTGAGAATGGCGTGTTTGTACCGCCGAAACTAGTCGAGCAGACAAAAATCTTTGTAGTCATCAATAAATAGTTCCACCAGAAATAAGGCCTTATGGTATAGATCTTTACTATATTTTTATTCGTTGGATAACTCAACTTTTATCATGACAGGCGTCATTCATATGCGCAATGACATGTTAATAATAATAATAATAATAATAATAATAATAATCTTTATTTTGAGAAATAATTACAATACATTGCATGTAGAGCAACCATTGAACAAAATAGTGTCAATGCCAAATACACCTACATATCATAAAATTCTTTCATCGTATAGGGTTCCAATTTTATTAATATATCAAAGATTTCTTTTTTATATGCAGTAAGATTATTGATCACTTTGATGCGTTCTGGCAATTTGTTAAAACATTTGACGGAAGTGTACAGTGCCCCTTTTTCAGTTACATTCAGTCTATGCATAGGATACTGCAGATTTACATGTCTCGTTGGGTATAGCCCTCTTGTTTCAAACTGTTTGAATAAATGCCTATTTCTGAACAAAAATAACAGACATTCTTGAATGTATAAAGCTGGTACTGTTTGTAACCTATTTTTCCTAAAGTAACCCCTACACGACTCTTTGCACTTCAAATGCAACATTATTCTCAAAGCTCGTTTTTGAATCAAGAACACATTTTCAGTATCTCGACTACTTCCAAAACATATCAAACCATATCGTATTCTTAACTCAAAATTTGCATGATACACAATTTTCATTGTTTGAAAGTTTGCATATTTTACAACTTCCCTGAGTGTGTAACAGATTTGACTCAGTCTCCCACAGAGCTGCTCAACATGTACATCCCAGCACAAAAAACTATCCATATAAACCCCCAGGAACTTGGAGTGTTTACTAACTATAAAGTTCTTATCACCTAAACTGATATTAGCAGGCATGTCAGAGCAGACATAGTTTGTTTTGAACAGTACGAGGCTTGTTTTATTTTCATTGAGAACCAGTTTGTTTTGTAGAAACCAAGATTTTGCTCTTTCAAAGTCTAGATCCGCTCTGGCAATTAGACTGATCATATCAGGAGCCCTGACTAGCATATTCGTGTCGTCTTTATCAACTTACAAGTCTCATTAAGCTTCATGAATTTATTCAGATCATTTACGTAAACTATGAAAAGCAATGGTCCCGTAATGCTGCCTTGTGGAATACCAATGTTTGTTATTTGTTCGAGAGATTTTCCATCAGCTCCATCTTTCGTAATCTTCACCATTTGTTTTCTATCTTTTAAGTATGTTCTAAACCACCTTAAAGCTGGACCCCTTACTCCGCAATCCTCCAGCTTATTTAACAATATCTCATGATTTAGGCAATCATATGCCTTAGAAAGGTCTAAGAATAGGCCTAATGCCAATGTATCATTCTCCAATGAGTCTATTATATGCTGTATAAACTGGAAAATTGCAGTCTGGGTAGATTTACCTTTCAAGTAACCATGCTGAGAGTCACTGATTATGTTACATGCTGTAAGAAACCGAATCAATCTGCCACACATTGCAGTTTCAAAGATTTTTGAAAAAGCGCTCAGCAAACTTATTGGTCTATAGTTATCAATAATTTTTGGATCACCCTTATTTTTGAGTACAGGGATTATACATGCCGTTTTTAACTGATCAGGAAACATACCAAACTTAAAGGAGTTATTAATAATGTAGACCAAAGGTTCAGCAATATAAACACCCACGATTTTTATCAATTTGTTCGGGATTCCATCTGCACCACTGCTCATTTTATTTTTCAGATTTTTAACTATATTCAAGAATTCAGCTTCACTAACCGGGTTAACAAACATAGATTTCATATTTTTGTCAGTGGTGCTTACATATGGCTGGTTTTGATCAGCTTTTAACTCATCAATGGATTCAGTTATGTGTTTCAAGAAGCTGTCAGCTATGTATTGTGCACTTCCCTGTACTTTTATGGAATTGTTTACATTGCTTTTCCCAGTTATACTATTCACTATTTGCCATACTGTTTTGGATTTGTTATCAGATTGAGTTATTTGTTGCTCATAGAGTTTTTGTCTTCTTCTCGTCAGTTTTCCGTTATACTCTTTCTTCACAAGTCGATAGCAATCATTGAACCTACGAGCTACTGTACTCATAGTATAAAGAATATTCAGCCGATTCTTACATTCCTCAATATCCTGATCATATCCCTCATTATGTTTCATATTTATTTTATTTATAATTTTTTTCAACGGAAAGTATTCTTTAAATCTTTTCATGAAAATCCCAGCAAACATTTCCCACTGCTCATTTATTTTGTCACTAGTTGTGTCATATATACGAGACCAATCTTGATTTTTCAGTAGGCCCCTGAATTTTTCCATGTTATTTACATTGAAACATCTGCTATAGATGTGGAAGCATTTTGTTTTCTCAGTCAAGAATGTTAATTTCTGTGCAGAGTGATCTGATATAGAGGTATGCAATACTTCAGCTGAGACACAGTCTTCAATATTAGTTAAGATGTTATCTACACATGATTGAGATGATGGTGTAACCCTGGTGTACTCTTTAATTTTGTGGACAATGTTAAATGAGTTTATCATATCACAGAATCTGAGTTTATCTATTGTTTCCGCCTTTAGATTTATGTTAAAGTCACCAGCAATTACAACATCTCCCCCCTCACTATACAGCACATTCAAATTTAGAGAAAAATATTTCAACGCTTGCACCAGAAGGCCTGTAAATAGAAATTATAAGCAGTTTCCTTGTTCCAATAATAACTTCACTTGCCGCACACTCAATTTGATTTTTTATTGACAACCTCTTGAACTCGTCTCGTTCTAGGCCCTGAATCCCTCTTCTTAGGTATATTGCAGCTCCACCATGCTCATTGTCCATTTGTCTACAAAAACTTGCCACCAAGAAGAAATCCAAAAGATTAAATGATCTCAATTGATCCTCCGTCTTCCAGTGCTCTGTGATACATAGAATATGGCAGCTTGCATTATCTTTCATCAACTCGTCCAGCTCGTCTACACAGTTACCTATTGATTTTACGTTTTGATGTATGATACTGATTTCACAATTTTTATGTCCCACTGTTATCGAGTGTATTTGGAGTAGTTTGACAGGCGAAGTAGTCATTCTTTCTTGAACTGTTTTTGGAGCAGCAGCGCCTTATTTGTGTGAACATGGATCTGTTCGAATTTTTAGAGGACGAGTTCAACGATTTCCTTGTACGTATCTCACGTCGACGAAAACGTCGTAAAATTAGAACCACAGTTGATCATTTTGCTGAGTACGACGAGGAAAAGTTTAGTTCCAGGTTTCGACTATCAAA
This sequence comes from Halyzia sedecimguttata, assembly GCA_937662695.2. NCBI lineage: Eukaryota > Metazoa > Arthropoda > Insecta > Coleoptera > Coccinellidae > Halyzia > Halyzia sedecimguttata. Next base: position 41,674,404 of record OW569412.2, read on the forward strand.
GTTAGCAGTTGACTATGTAAACTATCTTTTATAGAAGACGACATAAAAACAACAACCTAACAATGTCTAACCTAACCTCCAAAATTATTTACAAAACATTCTGATTCTATGCAATAATCATCACAGAGACATAATTACACGAGTTACAAGGCCCCAACTTACGTTTGTTTAACTAGTAGCAAGCATAAATGTGACGTTGCCAAAGACACCTTCCATTAAATTGTCAGATAGCTATCTAGTAGATATTTTATCTAGGACCCGCGTGGTGAAACAGAAAAATATTATCTGACAGATTTATCCAGCAGATATTTTATCTGCTGGATTCATATCCGGGACTTTATCAGCAAGTGGTGAAACAGGCCCTTAACCTCTTCATGGAAAATATTTTACCATCAGTCTTTTTAAGACAAAAGAGAAAATATTCTGAACTTAACAACAAACTTTTCTTCCTCTTTTTCAATAGAAAATGGCTGATACTATTATTAATGCAAAACAAACATGTGAGCATTCTGCTGATAAGAACTGATACATTGGTTTGGTAAATTGTACGACACTAACATATTCAACTAAACTGAGCATTTATTAACCTTCACAGTGTAGACGTTTTATGTTATGAAAACGCTTAGGCCACTATGGGAGAAGTGATGAAACTCAGACTACATGTCATGTAAACAAGTTTACCAACCTATTGATGAGCATCAGCAGAATGCTCACATTTTTGTTGTTCATTTATAAGACTTTATGGTGGGTTTCTAAAAAACTCTGATTCAGTCCTAAATTACTTATACAAGTAAATTGAACTTGATGGTTTAACCCACTGGGATCAAACAGAATAGATTTGTAAAACCCATTATTAATTTTTAAATAATGGTCGCATTCAGCGGACGAAGCGCTCAGCCACTTTACGCTACCGCTACCTAGCACAAATCAAATGTGCTCCATAAAATAGCCTCCGCTCCACAACGTGTTGAGTTCGTAGGGCATGTGCCACCGAACGTTTTGGTAACGGTTGTGCAACTGTTTCGTCCGCTGAATGCGACCAATCTCTTTCAGTGTTTATTTACATCGTTGATTGTTTATATTATTGCTCTTTTTGGCGCTCTTGTTCCTCGGAACAGAGTGTTGTTCAATTTGCCCAAATGTCTGTAATTTTCGAATTGTTGGCTGAAAATGGTCTTGAACGATTTGGTTTGACTCACTGATCAAGAATCTGTGGTCGAAATCGATTCTGTCCGGCCGGCCGTTAACACGATAACTCTCGAACGGAATGAGCTAGTCAGTTGAAATTTTCAGAGTAGGTTTGAGGGATAAATATCTCGGTCAAGTTCGTTATTGGGCAAAATAGGTCTAATAGTTTCGGAGTAACGAAACAAAATATTTTTTTTTACATTACAACTTTTGAATTCAAATTTTTTTAAGATGCAGTTTCATCATAAGAATCCATTGTTATCATTTTCAACTCTAACAAGCTAATACTTTTGGAGATATGATGTTTCAAAGTTTAAATAATACATCGTAAGTTCTATGTATTCACAGAATGTGAAAACAGAATCTGTGTGTGTTCACTATTCATAAATGTCATAAATTTTTTCTAGCTATTAGAGATTGTCAATTCGTAGTTTGAGAATATTTTCTGTTGGTAAGCAAGTATTCGATTCTTGAATTTGTGAATATATACAAGACTGTTTTGATGTAGTTTATGGAGGCAATAAGAAAGAAGAACATAATGGAATCATCAAAAGAAATTACTGTTCGTTGACCACTGAGGTTAAAATTACCTTTTACTTCCTTAAGTAGTGAGACATGTTCCTATATACCGTATTTTCATAATGTTGCTAGCAAAAAAAAATACGGAAATATGTGTTATTGATATGAACTATTAAATTTTAAATTATGAAAAGAGGATAGTATTTCATTAATATATTTTGAACTATTAAAATAATTTGTTCATAATCCACTACCTACTCAAATATGAAGAATAAATGGACAATCTGCTATGATTGTAATTATTATTGTTTCTAAATAAATCTTGTTTCCAGCCTTGCTCTAGAGATTTCGATGATACTTTCCTTAGGTATTTCGATTTGTGAAAACTTGGCACCGAGTGTAAGTTGCAACAACTCATTCCACGAGGTTGAATCATTGCAGATTGCTCATTTAATCTTGATAAATAAGTTTAATGACAGGCATTGTAGATTGCTATTTTTTTTTAAAGATAATTTTTGAAGCATTTTTTTTAAACGACAATTTTTTAAAATTTAATTTCTTTCATGATGCAGTTCTATCATAGGAATCCATTGATATAATTCCCAACTCTGAGAAACCAATACTTTCGGAGATATAATTTGTCTGTTTGAATAAGAGCGCCAAAAAGCTCCTGTCCACAGGGCTTGAACCAATTTTTGAAATGAATAATAATTCATTCTTTCTCTTCGCCATAGTAAATAATCAATCATTTTCAGAATCCAGTGGTAGAATGAAAAATAATAAAGTGTCATACGCTTATTCAAGTGGCATGGAATTTGCTAATACCACCCCTGGTATCAGTCTTCACACATCCGCTCACACACTTACGCTTAATAGTCATAGGTGAGTTTTTTATTTCTCTTATTCCAACTATCTCTTTTCTTGGCATTTATAATAAGGATGCAAGTATTTCAAACTTCATAAATATGGCATAATAATGAAAGAAAATCCCACATCATTCACTAAATGGATTTTTAGACATAAATCTTGGACAATTGGATAACTCTTTAATTAATGTAAATTGATGAACATAATAGTTTTACAGTTTTTGGAATTTTCAGTTTGATTAGGGGTCTTTAATAATGTCTTCATTATGTTGCCTATTATTGAATAGTGATAAGAAAAGCCGATGAAGACAACTAAATCATTTTATCTGATTTGATTTTTTTTTTAATGAGGAAAAATTTTGACAGAGAACAAAATTAACCAAATATATTATCATTTTTAAAGGATATTCTGCACAAATTATCTACTGAAATTGAAACATACTCTTTGTATCCACATTAAAACTAATTTGGTTAAATTTGTTCTTTAAGGCCTGAACCACTATAATTTATACATACTGGAAATGTTAATGTTTGAGTTGAAATTTCCAATGGCAAAAATAATGCATCGTTTATTTTTATTTGTCAAACCTCCATTTGTGTAGGAATATGCGCCAGTCTGATTAATTCACACACAATTTTCTGTAAGTTTGTTCATTAGACTTATCAGTTATAAATTTGAATCAAATCAAGACATCAAATGCCTTTCTGATTTTCCAGATATTGTTATTAAGGTTGCCACCTAATATAGAATATAAACTAGAATATTGTGTACACTACTCTAGTAACTACTCTCTTGTCCACTACAAATGTTGTCGTATGACATGTTTCTATCTTCTGAGATGGAGCATTACTAAAGCATACTACATTTACAAGTATGGGTTGACATTACCCTTAGGTCCACTTGCATGGAATACGGGGTTAAAATATTAAGCACAGAGTTAAAATGTTACATTTTTAACCCTGCGATTTCATTGCGCTTGAGAAAATTATCTCTTAGTTTCCATCTCTGATTTTTATTTTAGTACACAGAGTATTGTATATCTTTTGTCGTGATGTCAGTCTCTTTTATGATAATTTGAATTTGATAATCTATCGATTTCGTAATTTCGTGTTGAAAAATGTGTTAATTGAAAAATTTTAATTGTTAATAAACATGTAAACGAAATCTCGCATATGGGCCCCAAAGTAAAAGCATGGAGATAATGTCTTACTGCGACATTATATCTAAATATAAAGAAATTATTGAGAATAAAAGAACCGACGGAGCCAACCTTCAGCATAAACTGAAACCCTGGCTGGAAGTGATGAAAGTATTTAATTCTATCACCTCTGGTTATTATCGAACTCTTGAAGGTTTGCAGCCAAAAACCTGAAAAAAGGGCAAAGAAAACTGCATCCAGTCCTAAAATGGATATTCCAAGTGAGTTTTCCTGTTTGAATTGGGTTACTGTGATTGAGTTTTTTACTCTGATACGATCGATCGTATCCCAGCAATCCCACAGCGATTTTAAGCGGTGACGTCACATATGTCTATGGTACACCTGACGGTTAGTAAAAAAACTTGAATGGTCAGCTGATTACTCGGTAAATTTAATTTTTGTTGTTACTTGATTTGATTGACTATAAATAAGGACGGTTACGGAAATTGTTGGGTAATGAGAACTCCTTAAAACTAAATCCAGGGAGAACCGAACAACCGGAAAGACTTCCATTCTCAGAAGGAAAATTTGTTAAAATAAGATATTTTTTGTTATAATCATAGATACAACACGAATATATTGATTGTGACATATCTTATTTGATTAAAACATAATAATATCTTTGGCTGAAACTAAGATGTCTAAACATTTCACCTAAAACTGACTTCATAACCCTATAAACTATCAGCTGACACCGACAGCAAGTAAACAAACCGTATGAATCTCCAAATTTAAGGATCAATACGATCACTTGAGTTGTGTTCGCATATTAACTCCGTAGAGTAATATTTACTCCATTGCGTTCGAAAACTGAAAGGTCGAGTAAATTTTACTCTGTGACTGTCGTCCGAAAAGTCGGAGTATTCGACTCGGAGTTAATTTTACTCCTGTCAAAATTGACATAACTCATGGGACGGAAAATCTAGTATCTTTGTCTCACTGTTTTATGAATGTTATGTGAGGTAATTTAATAGTTTTAATACTGCTCACATTGGTCGCGTTCAGTAGAAAGACCTGTAACGTGAACCGCTACGCTACCGATAGGTAGCAGTATCGTGTTCTGCCGAACGGACAGCTCCTTTTGTCAGGAAATCACAGATGTTTGAAGTTCAGGTTAGGTGATTCGAGTTTTCTTTGATTGCCTGTCACAAAAATAAATATTCAATCATGAATCCAAATATCATTTCATTACTAGTCGAAGAAGATAATATTACGGCTAACATAAGAAGTGAACTTGTTGAATTATTGGCTCAACCTCTGCCTTCTTTGGAAGATGAAAACAGAGAAATTGTTCCTAGGAATCAGGATTTTTATGAAGAGACAATTCCTCAATATATGGGTGATTTATTCAAAGTCCATTTTAGAATGTCCCGAAATGCTGGTAATTCTTTCCGTCGAAAATATATGTCCAGTATCCATTTTTTCGCTCCTTATTTTTAAAATAAATATCACAACTATCGAACTTACAACATAACATGTTACCGATACTGAGCGGAAAAAATCTACGCTCTTTCCGTCGAAAATATATGTCCAGTATCCATTTTTTCGCTCCTTATTTTTAAAATAAATATCACAACTTTCGAACTTACAACATAACATGTTACCGATCGAGGGGGAGTTCACTCGTGGATATTATTGTACCGACTGTGGATATGCTTGGATATATTTAGATATGTTTGGATATATTTGGATATATTTGGATATGTTTGGATATATTTGGATATATTTGGATATGTTTGGATATTTTTGGATATACTTGGATATATTTGGATATATTTGGATATATTTAGAAATATGTGGATATATTTGGATATGTTTGGATATATATTTACTGTTGTTCTTTCATCTGCGCATGCTCAGTAGCTTTTTGAGGTTATGTCTGCATAAATAACAAACAGCTTGCGTTTTATTTTATATTTAAAGTTCAGAAAGCTGCCTAGTTATATTAGTGATACTGAATATATTCAGAATAAAGTACCGTAAATTGGGGATTGTATAGATATGGACGAGAAATTGAGAAAATGTAAACAACATTTTTTGCTAAACCTTCCCGTTAACATTCTACAGGGCGATAAAGTGAAAATCTTAAATACTTTTTTAGATTAGATTAGAGATATTAACTTGAAAATTGGCAGGTATCAGTTGTTTATCAGTACGAATCAGCACATGTCATTTTGACAAATTTTGATCATCCATTGACGTATTACAGCAAGGTTACCAAATTATTTTGATCTATACTTTTTGCGGACCCTGTATATTATAAAAATGTATACTCATAATTAATCCCCTAACGGTGTATCAATCATTTTTTCTTGAGTTAAGGTTCACAATACAGAAAAGAATGTGTAAATGGTATGAACTATTAAATTTCAAATTATGAAAAGAGGATAGTATTTTATAAATATATTTTGAACTATTAAAATAATTTGTTCGTAATCCACTACCTACTCAAATATAAGGAATAAATGGACAATCTGCTATGATTGTCTCCAGCCTTGCTCTAGACATTTCGATGTACTTTCCTTAGGTATGTCGAGTTGTGAAAACTATGCACCGAGTGTGAGTTTTGCAACAACCCATTCCACGAGGTTGAATCATTGCAGATTGCTCCTTTGATCTTGATAAATAAATTTAATGACAAATTTTGAAGCATTTTTCTTATACGACACTTTTTTTTTTATTCAATTTCTTTTATGGTGCAGTTCCAGGAATCCATTGATATAATTCCCAACTCTGAGAAACCAATACTTTCGGAGATATAATTGGTCTGTTTGAACAAGAGCGCCAAAAGCTCCTGTCCACAGGGCTTGAACCAATTTTTTTTAGAAACATATTGCTATCCACATTGCTATCTCAGCAACCTCATACTTAGTACTTACTAATAGGATAACAAGACTTGACAACACATGTCATTTCGACCAATTTGGATTATCCATTGACGTATTACAGCGGGGTTACCAAATTATTTTGATCTATACTTTTTGCGGAACCTGTATATTATAAAAATGTATACTCATAATTAATCCACTTACGGTTTTCTATCGAAAAGGTACTCTAAGTTCATGTAATTCGAATTCACCATGGTAAATTCAAATTAAGTGTCCAATGCAGGAGAATGTATAACATAATTTACAATGGTAAATTCGATTAAGGGTGTCCAATACAGGAAAATGGACAATAGAACATACGCGCAAAAGCTCCTGACTTCACGTCAGTGCTTGAACCATTTTTTTTCGTAATTTTTTTGAAATTTTCTAGGGGTACGGTTCTTAAAAAATCGTCCTAATGTCGGTTTTCTACTAATAGTTACCAAGCTTCAATTCGATCGAATCTATATTTTTTGAGTTATCGAGGAAATAATATTCCAGGTGGGTATAACTCGGAAATCGTTAAACTGATTATGCCCAAAAACGAACTTAACTCTACCATTCGGATATGCAACCAACCCGGAAAATTGCAAGTCCCTATATCCTTTTGTTCGAAAGTTATCGAGGCAATGGTCACCCATCTACTGCACATCAAGGCTGCTCGAATCTCCAACAATATTAAACCGATGGTGTTAAAACTTAAAACTTGACAGTATAGTTGGGTTTTAAAGGCTCTTGCAAAATTTCAGCAATTTCAGAGGAATAGATACTGATATATAGAATTTTTTTTACTAATTTTCAATGATTTCTTAAAAATTTTCCATGAATACTATCCTCACCAAATTCTGCAAGAATCTTCGCGTTGGCATTCTACAACTAATAACCATGTTTCAATTCAATCAGTTTAGTATTTTTCGAGTTAATGAGGAGAAAAAAACTACCAAATTTCAGATGGCTATAACTCTAAAACCGTTAGGCCGATTATGCTTGTAAACAAACTCAAACGTCGTGTTCAGATGCACATCCTAACCTAAAAACTTCAAGCCGCCTTCTCTTTCCGTTCTCAAGTTATCGTGACAACCACAATATTTTTTAATAATTTTTTAAATAATTTTCTAGCCTTACGATTTGCACAAAATTTCACAAACGTGCTTAGGTTCATATTCTTCAACTACTCACCAAGTTTCAATTCGATCGGATTCATATTGGTTGAAAACGAAATTATTACTCGGAAACTATTGGGCTGAATATGCCCATTAAAGAACTTATCCGTCGTAGTGGGATACGCCACCTACATCGAAAATTTCAAGTCGCTAGCTCTTTCCGTTCTCAAGTTATCGTGGCAACGGCCGGACGGCCGGCCGGACATAATCAAATTTGACCTCGAATTCTTCATTGGGGAGTCGAACCAAATCGTTTGATACCATTTCCGTCAAAACATTCGAAACTTACAGACATTTGGGCAATATGATAACGCGATGTTACCCAGAACATACGCGCAAAAAATATCCATTTCTATGGGGTTCCACAAAATTGATCTCAGCGAAATGGAACTCAAGCACAAGTGATTATATTAAGATCGATGGTTAGATATATTTCGATATACTTATGTTAGATATGATTGGATATATTTGGATATATTTGGATATATTTGGATATATTTGAATATAGTTGGATATATTTGGATATATTTGGATATATTTGGATATGTTTGGATATATTTGGATATATTCGGATATTTTGGATATATTTGGATATGTCATGGATATATTTGGATATATTTAGATATGTTTGGATATATTGTACCCAATTCTGAGAGTGATTTCCCCCTCGTAACCGATACTGAGCGGAAAAAATCTACGCTCGCTAAAATGACAACCGCTACTCAACATGTTCCAAAGTGAGCGTACCGTTCGGCAGAAAAATCATCGAAATGTGACAACTGTTCCGCAACTGTTGGTTCTGCTGAACGCGACCATTAGGTGCATCTGAGCGCTCGGATCGCTCAATCGTGTTTGTTATTTACAAATCGAGTACACTGAGTTGTGTTCGAAAATTAACTCCACGGAGTAGAGTAGAGTTTTTGAAGGTTTGACAGATTTACTCTAGAGTTACTCTGACACTGAAACTGACAGTAACAGAAGGTGCCAATATCGGAAAATAGGTTATGTTGGTTTAAGAAAGATCCTATTATTATTGTTTTCTTCACCTATTTGTAACTCTAATCATAAATATATATTGTGAGCAGTATAAAAACTATTAAATTACATCACAAAACATTCATAAAACAGTTAGACAAAGATACTAGATTTTCCTTCCCATGAGTTATGTCAATTTTGACAGGAGTAAAATCATAAAATGAACTCCGAGTCGAATACTCCGACTTTTCGGACGACAGTCACAGAGTAAAATTTACTCAACCTTTCAGTTTTCGAACGCAATGGAGTAAATATTACTCTACGGAGTTAATTTTCGAACAGAACCCAGGGTCGTGTTCGAATATTAACTCCGTAGAGTAATATTTACTCCATAGCGTTCGAAAACTGAAAGGTTGAGTAAATTTTACTCTGTGACTGTCGCCCGAAAAGTCGGAGTATTCGACTCGGAGTTCATTTTACTCCTGTCAAAATTGACATAACTCATGGAAAGGAAAATCTAGTATCTTTGTCTAACTGTTTTATGAATGTTTTGTGATGTAATTTAATAGTTTTTATACTGCTCACAATATATATTTATGATTAGAGTTACATATATGTGAAGAAAACAATAATAATAGGATCTTTCTTAAACCAACATACCCTATTTTCCTATATTGGCACCTTCTGTCACTGTCAGTGTCAGTGTCAGAGTAACTCTAGAGTAAATCTGTCAAAACTTCAAAAACTCTACTCCGTGGAGTTAATTTTCGAACACAACTCAGAGTGATCAAAATGGTGTATGGTTATTACCTCAGCGATTGCTCGGACGCCAATCGAAAAGCTCCGAGCAAATCGGTGGAGCGGATCGAGCTATCAACTATTTTCAATTTCAATGTCAATATAACCGTCAAACGTTCAACGAAATAATTACCCAAAAAAATTTGAGAATTATTTATGAATGCGAAATTTGCCAAGGAACAATAGAAAACATTTCTGTTATATGAAAATACATATGGAAGAACGTATGTTTTTTTTATACATGATTCTAAGTTAGCAAGGTACCACACGCAAATAATTAATTTCTTCTTCATTGCGACTTCAGGATGGCCTCTCGGCACGTTATCTTCATGAACCTCATGCAATTTTATTAAAAAAAGGCGACCGGAGTTATTCGAAAATGATGCCTTAATTGATTATCTGATGTAAATCTTCGGCAAAATACCATATTTTTTCTTCATGGTTGATTTCCTCATCTTCTGAATCGCTATCGAGTATCTATCTCTTCCCTATATGTAATAGATTGAATAATAATTCATTATTCAAATATTTTAAATTTTAATATAACGGAAGCAGTATATTTAGGTTAGAATTTCAAACTCAGAATAAACAATCGCGTTTGGATATTCCTAGACGCTCGAAAGACTCGAAAATCACATGATCATAAAATCCGCTCGATCTTATCGGCTCAGTGATGTAATTACCATATGCACCTAATATATATTTATGATTAGAGTTACATATATGTGAAGAAAACAATAATAATAGGATTCATTCATTCATTCAAATTCTCATTCTCCACAACGAGCATCGGCAGACCCCCAACACACTACCGTTGTGGAGACTTAGGCTCAGCAGTTATGCTATGTGCCCAAAATCCAGTAGAAAATATTTGCATGTGTGAAGTCTCAAGTAATCTTTGGTGTCCCTGGGACCTGCGGGAGTCTCGGGTGAACCGATCACCAAGGATTGGCACGTGCACACAACAGTCACAACACTGACTCTATTTTATCCGGCAATCCTTCAAAAATAGAACACAAATAACGTTTCACAAATATAATTTGAGAGTCTTGCGTCTTCCTTATTAACTATTTTAAAACTTATAATAGAATTTAAGTTCCAAACGAGGACGTGGGGAACTGTACCCATCCCGCTGTGACAACCATTTTGGAACTGAATAATAATAGGATCTTTCTTAAACCAACATAACCTATTTTCCGATATTGGCACCTTCTGTCACTGTCAGTGTCAGAGTTAACTCCAGAGTAAATCTGTCAAACCTTCAAAAACTCTACTCCGTGTAGTTAATTTTCGAACACAACTCAGAATGTTCAGTAAAAAAACTCATACGGTGGAACGTATGACGTCACTCATGTCAACATCGAAGTAAAAAGACAGTTGAGATCAGTGATCTGGTCGATCGTATCAACCGTAGCAAGTAAAAAACTTGCCCGTTGTCTCTTCATCATCATCAGAAAGTAATAGTATTTCATTAATCAACTCAAAAACACTGCACAATCAATACAAGCAAGTAACAGATCACTGCCAATAATTTTTTTACGATTTACCAGCAATTCAACACAAGTTTCAACCATGTTTCAACTAATCCAATTGGAAACGTCAATTTTGACATTATTAACCCTGAGTTAGCGATTTAACCCTGCCATTTGCGGGTTTTGTATAGTTTTAACTCTGGGATAAGCTTTAACTCTTGAAGTTGCAAGACAAATTATCTATTTAACTCTGTGTTAATATTTATTTAGGATATATATATATATTCTTTTGAACTTGAGCATTACAATTTGTTTTGTATCTAATAATAAAGCATGTGTATGAAAGAAGTGTTAGCAGAGGTTAGTGTAACGGGGTACCATATTATTTGATATAATATGATACTAGAGCTTAGGGAAAAAACCTCAGCAAAAAAACCCTATCTCCCCGTTAGTGTTGTGATTTATGAAAATTGATTTTGTTAACAAAATATGCTGAAATATTAAATATTGAAGGGCATCTTTTTCTTCATTATCGCTTCTTCCTTCAACAAGCAGAGAAGATTCTCCAAGGTCCGAAACCCAATCTGGAAAAGGAAAAAACAAAGGGAGAAAACGAACAAATTAAAATGGAATATTCTATATTTCATTAAATAGATTTGAAACTCGCTACCCATTCTAAAAAAGATTCAGAAACATTATGAATAGCCCTAAAACCATCTTTGAATCTATATATGCGACAATTATTAACTAAATGATCTATGGTTTCCTCTGCTTCCCCGCATTCACAACTAGGACTCTCAACTGAGTTCCACCTGAAAAGCATGCCGTTGCAACGACCATGACCGGTTCTTAGACGATTCAGAATAGACCATATTCTCCTTGGAAGATCAAACCCCGGAACTCTATCTGAAGGATCAGAAATTAAATCTTTGTTGAATAAATTGCAAGAAATCCATTCAGACCGCCAAACTTCCTTGTCACTTTTATTCGAATTAAGAAAACAGTTGGACCATAAAGGGTTTCGTGACTTCAATCTCGGAATCTTATTGCCTGGAATGTAGGAGATAATCGGAAATGAATTCGGAAAAGAATGAAATTTATTCCAAGAATTTGAAACAGCAGTCTGCCTGCGAATGTGGGGCGGGACAATGTTTGAAAGAACTGGCAACCAATGAATAGGTGTAGATCTAATAGTTCCAGTGATGATTCGCATAGATGAATTCAACTGTGCATCAATTTTTTGAGTATGAGCACTATTAAACCAGACAGGGCCGTTCGAAGAGTAGCTGCATCAGCACCCCATGAAGTACCAGCTAATTTCTGTAGAATATTATTTCTCGTTTTCAACTTCAGACGCAAGTCATCTAAATGGGCTTTGAAATTCAAAGATGAATCTAGTTTCACTCCTAGATATTTAGGATAAAAATTATGTCTCAAGAAAGAATCACCGAAAGTTACACTCAATGTTCTATATTTTTGGTGATTGTTCAAATGAAAGCAAGAAACCTCAGTTTTATTTGGATTCGGACACAAACGCCACTGAAATAGGTACTTTTTCAGAATATCTAAATCTGCAGAGAGATTATTTTCTATACTTTCGAAATCACAATGACGAAATGCAAGGGCAATGTCATCAGCGTATATGAATTTCTCAGACGAAGTAGCAGGAATATCACACAGATATAAATTGAAAAGAAGAGGTGCTAAAACTGAACCTTGTGGGAGACCATTATTCAAATTCTTGAATTTACTACTATTATTATCAATAAAAACACGAAACCTTCTATCCGAGAGCATATTTTCGAGTAATCGAACCATTTTGCCACACTTTAAATGAGTATAAAGTTTAAAAATCAAACCATCTTTCCATACCGTGTCATATGCTGCCGACAAATCCACAAATGCTGTTCCTGTTTTCATTTTACTATTGAAACCTGTTTCGATATATGTAGTTAGACTAAGCACCTGATCACAACAATTTCTATTTTTCCTGAAGCCCCCCTGGCAATTCTGTAGAACGTCTTCTACAGACGATTCAATCCTAAAAAGAATCAATCTTTCTAAAATTTTAAAAGGAACACTCAACAGACTAATGGGTCGATAACTGCTAGGATCAGAAGAATCCTTTCCACGTTTTAAAATTCCTATGACTTTCGCTTTGCGGAATTCTTTTGGAATATTTCCTGTATTCAGAATATTATTATAGAATGATAATAACCAGGACAAGGCTTTTTTGCCCAAGTGTTTGATGAACTCAGGATAAATTCCATCAAATCCTGCTGCTTTTCGAGATTTAGTGCATTTAAGTGCTGCTTTCAATTCATCCAAGTTGAATATATTCGAGATAATGTCTACAGATGAAGATGATGTCCTAAATTTGTGCAAATTATACTTCATATCCTTGATTTTTGATTTTGAAATTTCAACCGAATTGGAAACATCAACTAGTCGACGAGCAATCAATTCAGGATCAATTTTGGAAGATGACAATGTTAGAGGGGTAGCCTCCCCTAATTTTCTCAAAACATCCCATGTACTCCTACTCGAATGTGTGAAATTCATATCGGAAACTACACTATTCCACTTTTCCTTACGACTTGTATTTATCGAATTTATTAGCTTCTCGCATTTTTCATTAGTTGGGGAATTTTGATAATCCTTATATAAATTTTCTGCTTCAACTGACCAACCAGGAATATACTCTTGACGGAAACCCCTCGGAATGAATTTCTTAGCTGAAGCTTTTACTACACCAACAAATCTATAGTAATTGTCATAAGTTGGTCGAATCCATCTTATGTCACTATCAACTTTTTTCGCGAATTGAACGCAATTAGCCTTCTGGAAATTCCAACGGGGTTTATTCAAACAGGGAGCAAGATGAACCACATTTCCTATAGTTAATAACATGGGCTTGTGCTGGCTACGCGGAAAAACCCCTAAAATTTTACGTTTTACTGAAATAGGTTTAGAAGAAGTATCACAGGAAACCATGCATAGGTCTGGGTTATAGCCTCTATTCCATCTTGAATAATGGAAAGAAGGTGTATCTTTTGCATCGAAAATCAAGAAATAATCATTGTCTTCCATCCAATCGGACAAAGCTATACCATTTCTATCATTAACATCATATCCCCATGTTACATGATGCGAATTAAAATCTCCGCAGTAAATTGATGGATGATTAACATTTATATTGAAATTTCTTGGTAAAAAACTATTTGGAGGTTTATAAATGTTGATGACAGAAATGTCACAAAATTTGAAGGAAATGAAGAAAACTCCTTCAATCTCACCTTTCCTAATTAACTCAACATTTTGAACAGAGGAATTTTTGACATAACAAGCTAGACCGTAAATTCGACTTAGATTAGGATTACCCGCATTCACGCAAGTGAACCTTAGTCATTATTCGAGTAAAACATATTTTCTCTTATTCATTTCGATACCTTCCAGTGTTCCTAGGTACAATTCATAGGAATTTTTTAACAATTTATAGGAATTTTCGCAAATTGAGTAGCTCTTTATTAAAACGTGATTTGCAATAGCAGATTTATCGATGTTGTTATTCCGAATGTGATTAAATATATTTTGGAGTTTGTTATTTGGATGGAACGTTTGGATGGAATGTTTGGAAACCTTTTATCGTTTTTGGCGCTCTTGTTCCTCGGAACAGAGGGCTTATCAATTTTCCCAAATGTCTGTAATTTTCGATATTTTTGCTGAAAACGTCTTATACGATTTGGTTCGACTCTCTGATCAAGAATCCGTGGTCGAAATCGATTCTGTCCGGCCGGCCGTCCGTCCGTTAACACGATAACTCTCGAACGAAAGGAGTTAGAGGATTGAAATTTGCAGGGTAGGTTTGGAGCGTAAATATCTCGGACAAGTTCGTTAACGGGCGAAATCCACTAAGCGGTTTCGGAGTTATGGCCGGTTTTAGTAAAAACATTTTATATGAATATTTCCGAAACCGATCACTCGATCTATCTGAAATTTAGCATCAAATTGTAGAATGATGACCTTTATATGCATGCGAAGTTTTGTATTGATCGGGTTACTGTAAAGAGTCAACAACTTTTTTTTTATTTTTAAATTTTGTTTCTACAATAACTCGAACAGAATGAGCTAGGTAGTTGAAATTTCCAGAGTAGGTTTGGGAGATAAGTATCTTGGTTAAGTTCGTTATTGGACAAAATCGGCCTGGTAGTTTCAGAGTAACGAAAAACAATTTTTTTTTTACATTACAATTTTCACATTCAATTTTTTTCAAGATGCAATTTATTGGGGAGAATCGGTCTATTTGAATTTAATTTCTTTCATGATGCAGTTCTATCGCAAGAATCCATTTATATCATTCCCAGGGTACAATAATTTCAGAGATATGATTTGTCAAAGTTTGAACAAGAGCGCCAAAGCTCCTGTCCACAGGGCTTGAACCAATTTTTATTTCATTCGTCAGGCTTATGTTACTGAAGATTTGTTTATCTTTATGTTGGTTGATAAATTTCTGAACTACTTTATGACTACCCGTTTCTTTCGGCAATTTGGAAAATCATATTCCTTTCTTTCTTGAAGTTTGCATTGCTTAGGCCTTAGCGGAATATTAAATAACTAGTTGACGAGGAAATGCAGGCCAACCGTTTTATCTGACCAGGGAGCAACTGAATCATAAGAAATGTAAATATGTATTTTAATTGGTAGGTTTTCTAAAGTCAATAATTGAATTTAAACTTTCTCTAGATAATTTCAAATCTAAGAATGGCAAGAAGCCGTCCTTTTACTGTTTACAACAATTTAAGATACTGATAAATTCGTTAATATCAAACTTTGAATCCATAATTGCAAAGATGTCATAGACATATGTAGCCCAAAATTCTCGAAAATATGTGTGTATATTTGTGGGAGACCTAAACTAGTAAGCCAGTATAACAAATTTTCTATTGCGATTTTAACAGGGGTATTCGGAAATAATGAAACTACGTCCCGCTATATGATGTGGTCTTTATCATTGATTTTGAAATCTTTCAATTTATCAACTAATTCGTACTAATTTTTCATTGCCAATGTCTGAGTAATTTGGAAGCTTTTGAATCTATTTACTAACCAATTGGCAAGATTGTAGGTAGGAGACTTCATATTTGAGAAGATCGGTGTCATTTGCTTTCTGGGTTTAGATTTGAAATTATCTGGAGATACCTCGAATTCAATCAGTTTTGACATTTTTAGAAAACCTACCAATTGCCTAGTCACATCAAACAGAGTTGTGTTCGAAAATTAACTCCACGGAGTAGAGTAGAGTTTTTGAAGGTTTGACAGATTTACTCTAGAGTTACTCTGACACTGACAGTGACAGAAGGTGCCAATATCGGAAAATAGGTTATGTTGGTTTAAGAAATATCCTATTATTATTGTTTTCTTCACATATATGTAACTCTAATCATAAATAGATATTGTGAGCAGTATAAAAACTATTAAATTACCTCACAAAACATTCATAAAACAGTTAGACAAAGATACTACATTTTCCTTCCCATGAGGTATGTCAATTTTGACAGGAGTAAAATGAACTCCGAGTCGAATACTCCGACTTTTCGGACGACTGACACAGAGTAAAATTTACTCAACCTTTCAGTTTTCGAACGCAATGGAGTAAATATTACTCTACAGAGTTAATTTTCGAACGCAACTCAGGACAGCTTACATTTTTTTGTCAACCAGTTATTTAATATTCCGCCAAGCAATGTAAACTTCAGAAAAAAAAATTGGTTCAAGCACTGATGTGAAGTCAGGAGCTTTTGCGCGAATGTTCTATTGTCCATTCTCCTGTATTGAACACTCTTAATCGAATTTACCATGGTGAATTATATTGTCTGTTCTCCTGTATTGGACACTCTTAATCGAATTTACCATGGTGAATTCGATTAAGGCTGTCCAATACAGGAGAATAGAAAATAGAATTCACCATGGCAAATTCGATTAAGAGTGTTCAATACACGAGAATGGACAATAGAACATTCGCGCAAATATGTCATCATGACATTCATGTTTTTGAAGGTTCTCGCAAAAATACGACCATAGACAACATATCATACGACGATTCGCATCCAGCTACCGAACTCACAAAAGGCTTCTCGACTCTCCAACAATATCGATCCGATCGTGTTCAAACTTGGAACTCTGCGGAAACCATTAATGGTTTAACGATTATACCCATTAACGAACTTGTCCGTCGTATTGGGATGCGCCACCTAGCCTGAAAATTTCAAGTCGCTAGCTCTTTCCGTTCTCAAGTTATCGTGGCAACGGCCGGACGGCACCACAGAATTAAAATTTCACATTTGGGCAAAATGATAACGCGATGTTCCCCAGAACATACGCGCAAAAAGAAAATTGATTTACCAAATTGCCGAAAGAGACTAGTTCAGAGAGTTATCAACAAACATATAGATAAACAACTCTTCAGTAACATAAGCCTAATGAAAGAAATAATAACGAAATAAGATTTCCAAGTTTTCACGTTTCATCCGAAAACGAACAACAAACTCCAAAATATTTTTAAAAATATTATAATAATAATATATTATTGGCTTTCAGAGCTTCCACAATAATTAAACACCTTCTAGGAAATGCTTCCGATAAAACTCCGGTATATATGCATTAATGTTTAGATTGCAACAAGTGTTATATCAGGCAAACTAACAGAAATATTCTCACTAGGTATAATGGGCATACGGAACACATTCGCAACAACAACATCGATAAATCTGCTGTTAATTATGTTTTAACAGCCGGCTACTCAATTCTCGAAAATTCCGTTAAATTGTTGGGAAATTCCAATAAATTATATCTAGGAACACTGGAAGGTATCGAAATGTATAAGAAAAAATATGATTTACTGAATAATGATCTAACTAATCGGGTTATGACTAAGGGTATAATGTCAACCCATACTTGAGTGTAGTAATTGATAGCATGCTTTAGTATAGCTTCGTCTCAGAAGATGGAAACATCGTTTCCGAAACATATGTTGGACGACAAAATTTGTAGTAGACAAGGGTGTAGTCAACAGTGAACACAAACTAGAATAAGAGTATTGTGTATTATCTTAATTTTCCTGTGGGTGTACTTTTTAATATACAACACTAATAAAATACGCTAAAATACTCTATTTAGGTAGGTAACTATGACTGTTATTGAAAACTGAAATGAGGTGATAATATATTTCAATTTGAAAAAAGGTAAAAACCCTAATTGATATACAGGGTGATTCCGAATTAGACGTGAATCTTGGAGAAGGTGTTAGTACGACTCATTTGCTGTCGTTTGAGCCATATATTTTGATAACCGAAAATCAACATTTACCGAGATATTCTTGTGGTTTTTAAAAGATTTCTAACCGAGGTTCATTTTTCGTCATTTTCCTACATTCACCAAATTTGATTATAATTTTGGATTATTTTTATCAGAAAAGAATATGATATGTATGAAAAAAGTAAAACTATGCTGTATTAGGTATTGAAAAAGAATAAGTATGATTTGAAAGGGGATATATGAAGCAAAGAAAGAAAAATAACGAATTAAATATTTTTTTATGGCAACTAAATTCGAAATTTCATCAGAAAATTTCGATGGTTTAAAGCACAGATATTGTATGTCCACTATTTGCCAATGTTAGGGTAAAGTGATATTTTGAACGTACGAAGACAGATATACAGTCTGCAAATATTGTATGTCCCGAATAACGGGAAGTAAGACTTACTTCGTACAAGTTATGCACGTGTATTTATTTCTCTTTCGTGTACCATTTCTTTTAAACTGCCCCAAACATGAAAATCTAAAGGCGTTAGATCCGGACTTCTCGCTGGCCACGAAATATGTCCTCCCCTACCTATCCACCGATTAGGAAACAATTCGTCCAAAAACATGTACATATACTGAGGTGAGAAATCTGTTTAAAATCACCAGAACTCAAATATCTCGGAAACGGTTGATTTTCTGCTGTCAATAAATATGGCTCAAACGAGAGCAAATGAGTCATACTAACACCTCCTTCAATGTTCACGTCTAATTCGGAATCACCCTGTATACTTTCGATTTCTTCTCAAAGATATTCCAAGAAGAGAGAAGTAGATTCTACTTTTTATCAGTTATCGTTTTGCGACATTTTTTGACATTAAATATTTTGTTTTAGTGCCAACATTTTCGAAATTCCTATATCAAATAACACAGATTCCGTTTCAACTGACTTAGTAAATTCTCAATGTACAGACACTAGTGGGACAACGTCAAATAACAAAAATAAAACCATAGTAAGGAAGAATAACTTGGCAATGGAGGTGACGTGATGGTCGTCAATGGGCCTGCGATTTCTTCTGGAATTGTGGGATGGTTGTTTTGCGTGGGTTTACTGTAATGTGCATCAGGTTATGTATGCCTGACAAATCGTTTCCATTGGGATGACTTTGATATTACCAAACCGCAAGAATAGATGATTCCATTAGGTAACTTTACGAGAATATTTATTTCTATATATTGTGCTTCACCAAATTGTATTTATATAATTTTATGTTTTAATATACTATACAGTCTGTGTTTTAAGCTCCTGGTCACAAAATTTTATTTCTTGATTTACAGGGTTAGTTCAGAGATTTGTGTGGATGTGTAGAATTTCTTAATCTCCATTGCAATGCATCAGTGGACTCTTGATTTCTTGCAAATATCTTCATCTGTTCATAGTTTTTCCATATTTACTCATTTACCATACTCAAATTGGATATAATAAGAATAATGCCCCTTGTTTAGAACCTTGACAATTATTTAGAACATAAAATTTGTAAAAAATTATTGATATACTAGTTTCCTTTTGAACACCAAAATATTTTTGGTCCTATTATTCTCATTCACATAGAAATCTGGAAATAATTGCTGATTAAGTAGATACTTCCATACATTTCGAGGTTCATATGGAGTGAGAGGTTTATTTATTTCGCAAAATTATACATACTCATTGAACTGATTATTCTACTAAAAATCTATGTTTTCAATAATATTCAAAATTCATACATTACTTTAGTAAATATTGATTATCAATAACTAATAATCCATTGGAAGGATGATAATTTCAGCAGTATTATGTGGATGAGTTTCCCGTAATTGTAATTGCTTAAATAATAATGTTTTTTCCTCCTTGAATTCAATTTATGATTTATATCTTATTTACTTGTATCTCGCATAAAATGAATCAAATAAATAGTCTTCGATTCAATTACTTATCTATTTATTTCAAAATGAATCTTTGACTAATTAAGTTTATACTTAAAATACATTTTCTGGATTTGTATATTTCTCCATGCTTTTTCCATTTCTGATCATATATTTTCTTTGATTTAAAAAAAATATCTGATACTGTTTTGGTATTTATGTAATTAATTATCCAGCTTTTATAAAAACATTATCCCAGTTTGGTAGAAAAAGCCTTGAAATTTATTATAAATTCAATTTAATTAATAGATAAATAAAGTACTTGTAATGCACTATCAAGTATCCTTTCTAGTTGCTAAAAGCTTGTTGAGAAGTACGTTGGTGCAAATTATGATTTTAAATTATTGAAAAGCGGAATTAGAACTTTGAACGAATGAAGAATGCTTGGTAAACCAATAGTAATCACCTATACACTTGTGTTGTGTTCAGTTAAGTGATTGTAAAATAACTCGGCTTTCAGCTTTACATAATCAATTGATGTAAAGTATTTGGAATACCTGATGCTGAATAAATATACTTCTAATATTAGGAGTTGTAATTTATTTTTTGTATATTTAACATTATATAATTATATTTAGGTTATAATTTAGTCTTAAGAATTCATGAGGCTGTTAATATATTATTAGTAACTTATTTACATTTTGTAATTAAAAATGTTTCGTGAAATGTACTTATCTAAGGAAAAATGTGAAAAACATCCACTTTGTATATTGGAAAGATTTACTTTGCTAGCTTTTAATCACGAATAGTGTTATTTATCAAATGTCAAAAAAATATTCTGAAATAAATCCTTTTTTATCATTTTTGGAAATTTTTTACATTTGTTTATTTGGTCTCGTGAAATTTCTTATTGTATAAAATTCTTGTTGGCACTTTGCATTCAATATCGTTGATATTTTTCATTATGAACTATTTTGTGTATATTTTTTCCGAATTTAATAAATCGTTTACCATGTGTTAACAGATCACAAGTAGACAATTTCTCAATCCGACTTGATAATGATTGTATGTTTTATAAACAAAAACAAGGCTGTTGAAATAAATATTGGTATAGTTACGCTTTTTTTATTTCTTAGTTTCTTTATGAACACCAATTCTTAGTAAGTTACTATATACGATAAGTAGTTTCTCTGCTTTTGGAGATGAAAAGTGATGGGATAATTTATTCTACTTTCAATTTCGTAAGTTGTGGTATTCAGACTCCATGCATAGCTTTGGTATTCTGTCCTAATGGTGGGATGCAGGCAATCATAGTTCCTAACAACTTCATATAACCCAAGAGAAATTTGAGTTTTCAATACACAGAGAATCAAAATATACTCTTCATCTTTTCAACTCCAAAATCAAACAAAATTATTATCATTCCTATACACTACAAATTGGATTTAAATTTCAACGAACTGCTGAAGCATAATCAGAAAATAGCAAATAGTTTTTGCTACAATACAATACCATGTCTTTCACATTATCTGATACTTAGAAATTTATTTTCTTGAGTCTAGTTTCAGCTTCATTCTTTCATGTCATTTTAGGACACAAATGAATACATTCAATGTTTTGTAGCTGGATGATGATACATTTTGTGAATTATAAATGAAGCCAAAAATTAAAGTTTGACAATATTTTCTTGCTACAAAAAATATAAGAAGTATACATCTATTGACTTTTCTCAAGCTGCTTTTAATTTAGATGTCTAATTCTTATTACTGACATACGGGTCTATTGTTTTGGTTTTAATTAGAACATCTGAATGTGAATAAATGTAAATAAATTAGTTATGTGTAATATATTGAATAAAATCTGTTAACCAGAATCAGCTTTATCTCGTCACCCCATTTTCAAATTTGTCTATTGACCTTAAATTTCAATCTTTGATAATTTTGCTCGCTTCTTCCGCCAGGAGCAGCGTGTTATCATTATGCCCCTGTAATAGTTCAAATAGTTGGGAATACTAAAACATAACTTTCAAGTGATAATATACCTTATTGCATTGAAATACGAAAGCTTAATTTTCAAAGGAGAAAATAAATTGTATTGGGATAATGCGAAAGATTAAACCCAAGCTGGGAGTTCAATTTAAACCCGATAAGATATTACTCTCGAGCAGAATACATTATAGCCAGTTATCGGTCGGATACGCGATTAAAATTCCTATGTGACCCTAGGTGCTTTGTGTGAAATTAGGAAGCCGACGACGTCTGAAATTAATGGGATTGGACTTCCTGCGAAACTCTAAGAGAGCGCATTCCGGCAATGATAAGAGTCAAAAAGTGCAGACCATAGAGCCTTCCAATAATCGACGTTGGTAGAGTCGAAAGCCTGGGAATTAGTTTGGCTTGCTAAAGTAAGCACATTTGAGTGAGTGACCGCCAATTCGGTGGGAGTAGAGGGACTCAGAAAAATGCCAACTTAGGAAAAAAAGAGAGCTTAGGGTATAATGCTCCACATTCGTTGTTGGGGGCGAAAAAACGAGGAAGTTACAGGGGATGTAGCTCGCGGTACCGAGTAAAAGGCTATGAGACTTAGGTCAATTTTTGTTGAAGTCTGGAGTTTGGGACAAGTAGAAAAGCTGGTGGTAGAGTTCGAAGTGAGGTTAAGATAATTGTCGTAAATAGAGTTTGTTAGATTCTCGTTTAATTCGGTCGTACCGTTTTGCAGTAGATTACCTATGCCGAGGTATTGCAGCGAACGTTAGGTAAAACCACATAGAACATATAATATACCGGAACACGGATTAGAAAGACGGGCTCGAGACAACCGTTAACCGGTTAGTGGCGAGCGTTGAGTAAATTCAGTGAAAAGCAGATGTAAGTGAGTGGGTGAAAATCGAAGTTAGGTAAATTCTAGGTTTAGCGGTCTCCAGGTAACCGTCCTTAAAATGCCATTAGAATTGTCGGCGTCCTTCTCACTACGGCATTATAAATACCTTACCTGGTAATTCCAATTTCTAGGTACTGATGAGCGTTAACAGATGTAATTCATAGAAGAGGATCAAACGAACCTTTTTGAAAATGTTACTATAAACGTGACGTTTTTTTGGACGTCAGGAGGGGGGTTTGGGGGGAATTTCGAGGGGGTTTATCGAGGAAAAATACGGAATTTTCGTAGAATTTCGCGTTTTCGGAGTGGAAAGGCGGGGGTGTATTTTAAAAAAAAATCGTGAAAAGGTGAAAAAACTCCGATTTTGGCAAAAGGTGCAAAACTGTGTATAGAGGCGTTCAGAGGAACGGTGGCGTTCGGAACGACGGTATTTGCAGCAACGCGAAGACGAGATTCGAATTAGTCCGTAACGGAGCCCTTTTTTCGATCCTCTCTTTCGTTTTCCCGGAAGAACGATAGAAAAATGTGACTTTTCGCGAAAATCGACAAAATTCTTACGTTTCACGTCGTGTGGCGAATTTTAACGCGGCTCCTTGAAGGTCGACGTTTTCGGTCCGAACGGAGCGACGAGAAATGTCAAATCGATTTTGAATTTCGAACGGAAATACTCGAACATCTTAGAATCGTCTAGACAAACTGCGTGAAATATGAACGAGTAACCGATTTCGATCGATCTCTTGACAGGATTGACGATATTCTGAAAATCGAAAGACGGAAATCATCCGAGTACGACCTATATAAACTGTTTATGTGGTAGAAAATCGGAATTTCCTCACGTAGGTAATGTAGCCTAGTGATCTAAGGCGTTCTCTTTGGACTTTACAGTTCGCGAGGCAGCGGGATCGAATCCGGGAGCGTCCGTAATAGCTTTCTCTGAAATTTTTTCATTTTCACCCAATGAAATACTTAAAGGAGCGTTACTACAGTAAACGTATCTTGGGATTTTGATCTTTTCGTTAAGTTACGAAATCTATAATCAATATCTGCTCGATCGGACGGATTTTTGCATTCAAATTACTCAAAATATACAACATTAAGCGAAAAATTCACGGTTGAAAATGAAAAACCATTGCTATACAGGGTCTTTCAAGTAAAATGTCACCCCAAGAGATCTATCGTGAAGAGAATTCTCAACATTGTAAAACCGTTAAGAAAAGATAACCGCTGCTATACAGGGTGTTGAAAAAAAATGTCAACTCATCCGAAACGGCTTGACCGATTTCGATGAAAGTTTGTTTGTGTTTCGGTAGGTTATTGTTTCACAATAGCATCCGGTAGGTGGCGCTGATAATAATGCTCTATAGAAACTCAGAAATGGCACGACCGATTTTGATAAAAAAATTGTGCGTGTTTGAGTATGTATCAGGGTCACCATAGGTATAACCGGTAGGTGGCGCTGTATTCGGTTTATAGAAACTCAAGAACGGCTGAACCGATTTCGATGAAATTTTGTGTGTATCTGAGCATGTGCCAGGTCCGCAATACACTCCGGTAGGTGGTGCTGCAATCGGTCTATAGAAACTCAGAAATGGCTCGACCGATTTTGATGAAATATTGTGTGCGTGTTTGAGTGGCTCTCAGGGTGACAATAGGAACCCGTTAGGTGGCCTGCATTCGGTTTATAACAACTTGAGAACGATTGGACCGATTTCGATGGAACTTTGTGTATGTCTATCTGAGTAGATTTCGGATCCACAATATTCCCCGGTAGGTGGCGCTATAATCAGTTTACCGGAACTCAAAAATGGCTATAGACCACATTAGTTAGGTTAGGCGGGAAATTTGAATTACGGTCCATCCGTGGATCCGAGCATTGAATTCCCCATGCATTTCTTATGCACCTAAAATTTGCGCGAATTTCTCGCCTGTTTTTAGATACTTTGGCTAATTTCTTAAGGTTTATTTTGGTTGAAATAGATTCTGTGAACCTTTCTCAACCATCTAGAATCAAGTTTTCATAACAAAATTGTATATTTCTAAAATAATTAATAAATATAAAAGTGTTCACCAAATTCGATTGACGTATGTCTTAGCTCACTCGAAATCAGTCAAAAATAATAACACAACCCTAAATCGGCCTTGTAATGACGCACAACAGAAGTCATCTACGACATACGGAAATCTTTCGAACTAGAATGGTTTCAATTTTGATTTAAGAATAAATAGAAGTAGATTTTAATGTGGAAATAACATGAAAACATGCACTAATGATGAAGGTACCCAATACTTGTTGTCTCTGTACTAACATTCTCTTTTGAATAGGGTGGTTTCATCTCAAAGTTGAAATTCCTTGTTGAAATATTTGAATATGGATCTCCCGCCAAGCGACTGATTCTAACCTAACTAATGTGGTCTATACCGATTTTGATGAATCATGTGGTTGTCTATGGCCTTAGGTTTATATTGCGATAAGGTAGGTGGAGCTATATTCAGTTTATAGTAACTCAAAAACGCCTCGACATATTTCGATGGGACTTTCGTGTGTGAATGGTTCTCAGAATCACAACAGGACCCGTTATATAGATGGCATTGGACTAGCGGTTCAATTGATCAACCGATTGAATTCATCTACCGATTATATTGATCTACTGAAATAATGTAGATCTACTGGAAAAATGCAGATCTACCGGAAAAATGTAGATCTACCGGAAAAATGTAAATCTACTGGGAAAATGTAGATCTACTGGAAAAATGTAGATCTACTGGCTAGGTAGATATGTATGGTATTATTAATTTTCGTAATGAATATCTTCTTTCTTATTATTTCAATTCATATGTTAAGTGATTAAACTCCATTTATTGACTAATTGTAATAGCATTGTTTAAACAATGGTAATAGGGATATTCTTTCCAACCGATCCAACTGATTTTAGTTACATAAAATCACCATGTTCTGTTGAGTCTGAGAACTTCCCCATGTGATATCTCTGAGATGTTACTGGGCACATCCCCTGTGGCGGACATTTTGGAGGTGATAGGGAGCTCTTGGTGACCTCTCTGCGATATTGCAACCATCCTCTCAAAATATTCCCCAGGGTGAGCAGTTTTTCGAGAAGTTCCCCATGTGATATATCTGAGATGTTTCTGGGCTAATCCCCTGTGGTGGACATTTGAAGGTGATAGAGAGGTCTGGGTGACCTCCCAGCGAACCTTCTCAAAATATTCCCCAGGTTGTGCTGTATGAGAACTTCCCCATGTGATATCTCTGAGATGTTACTGGGCTCATCCCCTGTGGCGGACATTTGGAGGTGATGGGGAGCTCTTGGTGACCTCCCTGCGATATCGCAGCCATCCTCTCAAAATATTGCCCAGGGTGGGAAGTTTGAGAACTTCCCTATGTGATATCTCTGAGATGGCACTAGGCTCATCCCCTGTGGCGGACATTTGGAAGTGATAAGGAGCTCTTGGTCTTATCCCTGCGATATCGCAGCCATTCTCTCAAAATATTGCCCAGGGTGAGCAGTTTGAGAACTGGCTTCCCCATGTGATATCTCTGAGATGTTACTGGGCTCATCCCCGGTGGCGGACATTCGGAGCTGATAGAGAGGTCTGCGCGACCTCCCTGCGATATCGCAGCGAACCTCTCAAAATATTCCCCAGGTTGAGCAGTTAGAGAACTTCCCCGTGATATCTCTGAGATGTTACTGGGCTCATCCCCTGTGGCGGACATTTGGAGGTGATAGGGAGCTCTTGGTGACCTCCCTGCGATATTGCAACCATCCTCTCAAAATATTCCCCAGGGTGAGCAGTTTG
Source organism: Halyzia sedecimguttata (assembly GCA_937662695.2). NCBI lineage: Eukaryota > Metazoa > Arthropoda > Insecta > Coleoptera > Coccinellidae > Halyzia > Halyzia sedecimguttata. Next base: position 41,701,348 of record OW569412.2, read on the forward strand.
TCGAGAAGTTCCCCATGTGATATATCTGAGATGTTTCTGGGCTAATCCCCTGTGGTGGACATTTGAAGGTGATAGAGAGGTCTGGGTGACCTTCCAGCGAACCTTCTCAAAATATTCCCCAGGTTGTGCTGTATGAGAACTTCCCCATGTGATATCTCTGAGATGTTACTGGGCTCATCCCCTGTGGCGGACATTTGGAGGTGATAGGGAGCTCTTGGTGACCTACCTGCGATATCCCGGAAAAAGCTTACCGAGATATCTCTGGGAGGTCCCTGTGTTAACTAGGAAGCATCATTTTGCTGTGATGAGCCGAGCGGGAAGTATAATATGAATCGGCGGCCTTAAGAGTAACCAATAGAAATGAATGGACAATAGAATATCCGGGCAAAAGCTCCTGACTTCACGTCAGTGCTTGAACCAATTTTAATTTTTGCGGCCGTCAGAGGTATGTTATATAGTCGGAGGAAAGCTAGATAAATCCAGCATTACAATGACGTCGTTCAAATGACGAACGACGAGAACTTGTAGCGATTTCATCGTCTCATGAATTTTCGCCTTTATGGAGAGCACTTTCGGTGACGACTGAAAAATGCAGATCTACCGGAAAAATGTATATCTACCGGAAAAATGTAGATCTACCGTAAAAATGTGGATCTACTAAAAAAACGTAGTTCTTGGGCTAGGTAGATCTGCTGGCCACTAGTAATATATGCTAAAGAACACTCTCACCATATAACTTTGCGTACCTGGAATAACATGTATTAGTTACTGACTGTGGAATAATGCTCCGTTATTGGTCGCAAATCTTTAGCAAACAATCACAAGCACTACAAACTTAGTACTATCGAATCTATATTGATGGTAGATCTTGAGGTGAATATACTGAGGGGCCCTACAGAATATTGGAGGCGTGGTGAAAAAATACCTTAAAAAAGATTTATCCGGAGCCTCAGACTATGCGCTAGTAAGGGATTGTTAAATGCTTTATTCCAGCAAAATATATTTGAAGAAAAAACAATCATCATATTGTGGTATATATTTGGCAAAAACTGTGATTTTATTGAACACTGCAATGAAATTGATATTACTTTTCATTTGTCTCTTGGACATTAGACGATGGTTCAGAACCTGAATCACCACCTGGGAGTAGGCCTCTAATGGAGAGGTCATATACAACTTCTTCTATTTTTTTGACATCATATTTCAATGCATCAAATCTTTTTCGCAATGAATCATTTTTCAAATTCAGTAATCTAAAACCAGCATTCAATTCTGCTACAAATTTTGAGATTTCCAGAGGACGATTGTAGTTACCATAAGTCACGGAATTCACAGCAAACCTAGACTGTAAAATATATAACTCAGTTTAACAATCAATTTAATCAAATAGCTACTCACCAACTCTGTTGCTAAATTTAGCAGGCCCATAAGATAGTCTTCCAAATCTAAATGAAGATGTTTCTTTCCATTCACTAAAAACAAAATCATTGGACACCATTTATATTGCATTCAAGTCCCCAAGAAAAAAATAACCGAAGTAATTCACATATATAGGGAGATTACCTTGAAGACTTGTTCGTCTTCACTTCAGTGTCGACCTCAGATTTTATTTGAATTATAATACATTGAGTAAGACTATATTTATTTTTCATTCTCATGATGTATGTAGTTGAACAAATTTAATTCGGAATAAACAAAATTAGCACCAATATTAATGGACATCAAAAAGTATTTCACAGTCTGGCATGAGGGCCTGCTGTACAAATTCTAACTCCTGAAAACCCCAACCTACCTACAGAATACGATAAACAGCTGTTTGAAAGACAGAACCATGAGCATCAAAATCAATGACAAGTTCTCAGAACTATTCAGTTCACAACAAGACGTACCTCAAGGATTCCCTTTTTCTCCACTACTCTACAATTTATATGTTCAAGTGCTCTATGCAAGAATCTCAATCCAGCTACATTCTCCAAAACGCAGATGACACAATGTATTCTAACACACACAAGAACCTGCATGACACCATGGTAAACTTACAGCTCACTTTTCCAAAATATTAGAATAAATGAAAAAAATGGAGAATTCAGCTAATCCTCAAAAATCGAAGTTGTATATTGTTGTAGGGGGTAACGTTCCATTGTGACCTTAAGGTCTATTGTGACCTCCCGTCAGAGCTATCGATATCATTACCATCTACAGATCGCCTTCCAGTTCCAGAGTTCTTATGAGCTCCAGTATCTGGGATGGCTTCAAGGAGGCTACGTCTTCGCTCCTACAGATTTCTTGCCCCAAGCATTCTTTGCGTTGGTTTGAGATGGCAAGGCATTCCGTTATTAGGTGATCAGAAGTTTCATCCTCCTCCCAACAGAATGTGCACTCGTCAGTTTCTGCTAGCCCTAATCTCATCATATGCTTCCTAAGGCCGCAGTGCCCTGTGAGGAAACCAGTGAGGAGGTGCAGCTTGTTGTTACTGGTCCAAGTATTTCTTGGATCTGACAGTATCAAAGTTCCAGAGGAATTTCTTAGAGTGATGCATTCAGGGGAGAGATCTCCAGAAAATAACTCTTTCAGTTTCTTCTTTCATCCGGAATTCACTTTTGTGGGTGTATCCACCAACCCCACAGTAGGGTTCCGGGCCAATAAAGGGGGTTTGTCTCCTTTCTTGGCAAGTGTGTTGGTCTCCTCATTTCCTATGATTCCCGTATGACCAGGAAACCAGACCAAGGAGACCCTGTTGTTTTTGCCTACTTCATTAAGTTTTCTTGGGCACTCCCATATTAGCTTGGACTCGATAACATGGGAGCTCAGAGCTTTAATAACAGCTTGACTGTCAGAGTGGATCGCTATATCACATCTCCGATAGTTTCTTTGTAGGTTCATTTCCACGCATCTTTCTATTGCAAGCACTTCTGCCTGAAAGAGCCTAGCAATAGTGAGCATTTGGTGCCTGGCCAATATACTCCAGCGCCAGCTCCTGTAGTGGTTTTTGAACCATCTGTGTACCATTAAATTGCATTTCTTTTAAGAACTTGGGTGGTGGATTCCCTGTCCCATTATTTCTTCCTACCGAGCATTATAGTGAAGTTCTTTTCGATGCTAACTTTCTTGATCATTTCTTCACTAGGAAGATTGACTGATGAAATGTACCTGGCAAGAGAGGACAAGGCTTTCTGGTTTTTAATACTCTCATTACCTGTTCCTTTCCTAGATATTCTGAGAATCGCTTCTTGGGTCATTTTAACTATCACTAGATGAAGTGGTGTGAGATTTAATATAATCTCGAGTGCCCTGGTAGGACAGGTTCCCATAGCTCCAGTGATACACACACAGGCCAGACTTTGTATTTTGTACAGGGTTTTCCTCGTACTATTCTGGCTTGTTTTTGAGTACCAGACTACTGCCGCATACGTAATTATGGGTCTCACAATCATGACGTTCATCCATCACAGCATAATAGGGTTGCAGCCCCAAGTCTTACAGGCTAGATTCCGGCATGCCATTAAAGACTTTGTTGCTTTGCTGGCAGTGATTTCAACGTGCCTATTCCACAGAAGTTTACTATCTAGTGTTACCCCCAGATATTTAACTTCAGACTTCCATTCTATAATATCTCCGTTCAAAAAGAGGGATCTGGAAGTTTCCTTCTCCGAGTAAACAGAATCACTGTGGTCTTGTTCAGGCTTATGCTGAGCCCCACGAAGCCCATCGAAGTTGGTCAATTTCATAATATCACAGACGTATCACCCATCATCAAAGTTTTTCAGCAGGACATAAAACCATGTCAAAATGCCAAATACCTGGGAATCATAATAGATAATAAAATCAACCTAAAACAATACTCAAAATCCACAAAACCATCTACTGAACCATCATGGAATATGGGCATCTATTATATGCAAATTCAAGAAAAACCTACGCATAATAATATAGAAGTGACAGAACTTAGTAGCCTAAGAGCTATAAGAAAATTAGGACACCCAAGAAAACCACTACATAACCCCCCAAGTACTCTCCACTATGAAAAAATTGGCATAGAACGAATTCTGGCAAAGTGCACAAATGCAGCATTTTGTCCATTACAACGATAACTCTCGAAATTTTCAGGGTAGGGTTCGCAACCAAATCCGATGGTTGCATTCGTTAATGGACATAATTGAGCAAACGGTTTAGGAGATACCCATCTTTATTGTTGATGTTATTAATTTAATAGCTCAAAAAATACATATCCGATCAAATTGAAACTAGGAGATTTGTTGTAGATTGCCGACTTGCAAATTTGTGCAAAATTTTATGAGAATCTGATAAGAAAAAAAAAAAATGAAATGGTGGTCATTTACAATAAATTGCCGAATTTCAGCTTGAACGGCTTGGAATTTTTGGAATTATTACATAAAAATTCAATTCAGTTGATGCCCAATGCATTTTTTCACGTATTAACGTTTCCTTTTATTCATACTCAACTTCATGCTGTATTTTGTGAGGGTGTGTGATGCGTGAATAGATAATAGAACATGTGCGCAAAACCTCCCGACTTCACGTCAGTGATTTCCAGAATTTTTTTATATGGATACTCGATTCCTCTTGCGAAACTGCATCTAAGAAACAATTGACATTAAAATCTGAGATCAACACTAAAGTGAAGAACAAATTACACATAAAAATGTAAATTTAAAAGATGTATTTTATTAGTTTCCTAAAGTGGATATTGTTACCATTAGATTTGTCTTGCAAAACTGCATATATGAAAAAATTTAACATTAACACTGAGGTGAAGATTAACACTTTTAAAAAATAGAGGTTAATGCTCACATCCAATAATTTCAGCTGCAGTGTCCTTCTCAATCAGGAATCCTTTCTCTAGATATACAATCAATGCAGCTAGGAAACATAAACGTTGTGTAGGATACCTCCAATGATCATTATATCTATAATACTGCCCTTCAGGAATAATTTTGTCCAGTTTATCGAAACCATTTCGTACTTCTTCAAATAATTCCCTAGATTTCAAACAAGCTGCCCCAATTTGTTCGCAATTCTCTTTATGATGGATTACTTGAAGCTGTGTTATTATTTCTCGAAGAGGTTTTTCAATATCTTTCATAATGTTTCGAATTTCCTGTAACAAGCGATATGTAATTTAAGTTGCAACAATGTACCAACAAAAATATCCCATAAATATTAGGAAAACTCAATCAATTTGTAGAGGACATACTTCTCTGGTATCTTGTTCTGCATTTATATGATTTTGGAATGGCTTGAAGATAGTATTAATTATGATATTAGATGTTTCCATTTTAAAATGATTTTGATATCTTATGACGTAGTAAAATATATTATGGATAATATAATGTTTAGTTGTTCTTAAAAGAATATGGTTTGCGGAATTTCAAATACAATTTTCCATGAAACAAAAACACAGAATACTATTCTATGCAAAAACATGACTATTAAACTATATTTTTCTTCTTCTTCTTCAGAACAAATTACAGTGCAGAAATATTTAACCGTACATTCATTTCAAAAACTTGGACATCCCCAATAATTTTTCTCCATGTGATATAATCTTTAGGTATAATATAAAATAATATCGAAGAAAATGAAGCAAACATTTCATTGAATTCAGTTATTTATTGTACGCTATTTCCCTTGATATATCTATTTATCATGAATTATTGTCTTTAACATTTTCTGCTATATCTCGTTTCATTTTATTTAGGAGGGATGGTAAATATTCCATTTGTCTATCAACACATTTTTTGGCACAGTTCTCAAAGAGGGCAGTAAATTTGTCTACCTGAAAGAAGATCAAATATTAATGAATCATGAAAGTAATAGATAGTTTCACTGAAATATATTTACCTCCGAATCAGAGGGATTGGGTCCCATTTTCACTTTAATATCATCGTTACAATCCATCACACATCGTTGTAATTTATTTTGAAACATATTCAAATTTTTTTGAACATAATTCTGAGTCCAGTTCAATGACGCTGAACAATTCTCAACACACTTTTGGACGCCTTCTAAAGAAATATTATTATTATCACAACATTTAGCCGCACATCTATGCATGTTTGCCTGAAATTTTTATCAAAAAGTTAATGTAGAGAAAAATTTTATTCAATTATTGGTTACAATACCTGAATTTTACGAATATATTGTATATCTAATTCATTAATCATCTTAGTCATTTCTTGTTCTATTCTTTGCCTTTGTTCTTCAACCATTTTGATGAATTGTACTAGGAAACTTTATTTGTAAATTTGTTAATATGTAATATCAAATGATGTTGATTTATATTTCCTACTGAAATTGGAGGTTAGGAAACATAGAATATAAGAAAAGTGGCTCATGATGTTCATATACAAGTCATTTTTCCTCGAACTTAACCACGCAAACCAGGTTAACTTTCCTATGACGTCACGGTATACTTCGGTTTACTTTTGAATGTTGACAGATGTTCGTTTGAAGTGTTTGAAACATTTGAATATCGCGCTTATTATCTTCTTAGCTATTTCCCAATTTGTTTTCTAGTTCTTGAACATACAGTGAGAATAGATGTGACAAATTTATTGGTTCTAGAATGCATGGAGGATTCAGATTGTACCGCAATCTTCTTTAGCGGCCATCAATTCAAGGCGAATAAATTTTTTCAACATCTCGATTGCAAATTCTGGTAGATGATGAACATTTCAGAATGCCCATTGTAGATGATGATTGATGTATACCATCAAAAGAGTAGTGGATATTGTAGTTGCTTATTGTTTAATTTTTGTTTGGACAATAATGATGTGACTGAAGAACAATTCCAAGAACCAAGCACTTTTGATCATTTCCAACATGCGGAATATGTAGATGTTAATGGAGCAACAAAAAGATAAAAATTATCAATTGAAATAAACTCTTTTATGTTTTCGGTGTTTTTTATTGTTACATATAACAAACAACGCAAAGTTATATTCTATGAAATGCACAACAAATTATAAATTTAAATAAACTCCATATAAAAACGATGTGGTATTTAAAATATCTCCGTGATGAGAAGTCAGCCAGATTCTGATGAAATAGGTCTTTTTCGTTTCCTAGACCTAGAAATTTTATACATTTTATTCTTTCAAGATCTTCAATAGTCTTTTTTTTGTTCCAGTTGTTTTTCCATAAAATAAGTTTGCTCATGAATAGCTGCACAAATTTTATTAGTAGTTCCTTGCTGAATAGCATTATTTTTTCATTACATTCTGTAATTTCATTTATAATATCAGTTTTTGTTTGTACCTTCGTCCTTTTTTTCTCAAGACCAGATGAATTTGGTATACATGTTGTTGATGTCTCATATATGGGAGCATCAATCTCACCTGCATCAACAATTACTGTTGGTTTTGGGGTTCTAGATATGGTAGGTATCTGAAATGTCTCTCAACTGTACTTTATCTTCTATTTCTGGTGCTCTCCTAATGCGAATACGGCCCTCTTTATCGGCAGAGTCCACTGTCGGGCCAGTATCCTGTTTCATTTTATAAAAATTATATTCAATTAGGTATTCTTCATCTGTAACAGAAAAGTTCTACTTCAGATACGAAAAAATTAGATGTATTAGCCACTTACCTATTTTCGGCAAGTCGATTACATCTTTTTTATCAACAATCTGCTATTTTACTTCATTCACGTAAACTTCGTACGAATCCATTGTACCTCTGATTTCTTCATTTTCCTTCCTTGATACAAAGCAAACATAACCTCCAAAAAGATAACCCGGCCAAACTACCTCCGTGAGTTGGTATATGTGGTTGGTTAACTCTTACGTCATAGTTTGGAATACACTTCGAGGAATATTGGGTGGTTAACTTATTTCTAACCTGGTTTGTATGGTTAAGTTCGAGGAAAAATGGCTACAATTACACATAGAAAAGTCTAGTCACTCCACGGAATAGGTCGGTCAGGGTGGTCGGTGGTGCAGTGGAGGATAAAGATATATTTATATTCTGTGGTTATTGGCAACAATGGAACAATGGTGAAGAAAATATCCAACCTAAATTTAAAATTCAAATAACAAAAACAATTATGTTGCCGTCTAGTCATTTCTTGAAACTCTTTAGAATCCCTTTCGCAATTTCTAAAAGTTATCTAAATGTATCTACCAAAGTTATAAAGCCACTGGAAAATGTTAAAGCTGAACTCAAAATTTCTGATACTTGTGTCAATCGTCTAAAAGCTATTGCCAAAGATTCTGCTGATTTTTTGAGGGTCTCTGTGGAAGGAGGTGGATGCTCAGGATTTCAATATAAATTTGACCTAGATAACAAACTATCTGATGACGATAAGTGAGTATCTACTATAAATTATCAAGGACGGAACAAAACTAATTATATTATAGGATATTCCAGAAAGATGGAGTGAAGGTTGTTATTGACCAAGTATCCTTAGGGTTTGTGAAAGGGGCCACTGTCGATTATCAAGAAGAACTTATTAGAGCATCTTTCAAAATAGTTAACAATCCGCTAGCTGAACAGGGCTGTTCCTGTGGGTCATCCTTTGCTGTGAGACTAGATTGAATGAATCTGTTGTCAATAGATGAGAATTTGATAAAAAACTATTATTTGTTGAATACTGATTCTTAATTAGTAATAAAATTGTGAGTTTAGATTTGTGAACATTGGTCTCCTGTTAAATGTTAGCTTTCTGGAAGGTTTTATGCAAAGTTTATCTAATGAGAATCTATTTAGAATGTAAGATATTAATAAATGAGTAAAGTATCTTGGTGAGAGCCATATTGAATGGAATGTTTATTTCCTACAGGATAAAATTTAAGAATAGCTGTAACAATAATATTGTAAATAAGTATAAATAATTAGGTAACTAAATATGCATAATATACAGTAATATTATTTTTTAGATAATAACTTATGTCGCAGCATTTCAATTTCATCAGACTGTTGAGTTATTTTATCATTTTGGGCGGCCAAATGCTCAGTCATTGCATCTAATTGCACTTTATAATTTTGAGTAATTGTATTAAGTTCTTCTTTTCTTGATTCTAACTGAGAATCGATTTCTTTATTCTCTATTTGCAAATTTTCGAGTCTCTGACACAGAGCAGTATTTTCAGCCCATAGAGTTTTACTCTCTGAGAGGCACATTTGTTTGGTTTCTAGCATAACTGTAAGTTGCGACTCATAATATTCGGTGAGCTGCTCATTTGAGGTAGGTTTTGATCTTAATAATTCACATTCAGCTCTCCATCGTTCTGCTTCGTCTTGCCAAAATTTACTCTGAAAAAATTTATATCAACATGGAAAACACCAACAGTTTTGAGAGAAACTGTCTGACTTACTCTTTTCACATCTTCGAAATCATCTCTACTGTCCCTTGAACTATCAATTGAACTTTGACTCTGTACATCATTCTGAAGAATTTGTGTATTTATGCTATTTTGGTTCTTTAATTGTGATATTACATCACAATAATTCTTTTCCATTTCATCATATTTACCTTGAACATTATGTAGTTTGTTATCTAGCCATTCAATTCTTTCTTTACAATCATTAATTTCCAATTCCTTATCTGTCATCTATGAATTCAAAATCAATATGAATCATTTATGAAATAAGCATAAGGTGGACTTACGCTGCTCAGAAGTTGTGCATTTTCCATGATTTTTTTCTGTAACTCTTCATTGATGACCGACATATCTGGTTGGAGGAAATCATTATTGCCTTTCTGTTTTCCTTTCTTGTTGTTTGTTAATAATTCTTGCTGTAAAACAGCTATTCTTTTACTCAACTGTTCATTGCGGAACATCAAGCTGTCCATTTCTTGGTTATGCTTCCGCAATTGTTGCTCATGCTTTTTAATGTTATCCTTCAGATCAGCACTTTTAGCTTGCTCATCTAATAGCGCTTTTTTCAGTACTGTTGCATGCGTTCGTACCTGCAAAGAACAGCAATCAGCATATACAGTGCCGCCTACTAATCATTGGAGATGATAAAAATTACCTTTGAAAACTCTGTAGCTAGTTTTTGATATTTAACTTCTAACTCTGATAGGTTCCGCTTATCCATGATAAGAACTTTGTTCAATATGATATTACCTACCCAGTTACAATAATTCAATAAGTGAACAAAATACTTAATATAAATTAAAAATATTATCGACGGCTTTAGTATGGGGTTATATTTTACTTCTATGATAACAGAGAGATCTGACATCTGTCAAGTCGTCAAGGTTCGATTGCAAACACTAGCTAACTCAGTGGTTCCCAAACTTTTTTTTCTCGTGGAACCCTTTCAAAGCTTTACTGGTTTCAGTGGACCCCTGAAATATATAAACATATATAAATGCTTCCAGGAAAGTGTGTAAGAAAAGAAAAAAATTACAAAAATAAAATATATGTATTCTTTTGATCAAAATTGAAGATTAGATCTAACGATGGAAATTTGCGTGCAGACTGAGTTTCTTATCCTAAATTTGGAGTACTAAAAATGAGAGCAATAGTATATTTTCTTGTATTCTATTGATTGAAATAACTAGTTGACCCGGCGAACTTCGTACCGCCTGACACGCAATGAATGCCATGTATACTTCAATTTAAGATTTTTAATGTATCTAATAAAATGCATATTAAAATTTTATTAAGTTCAATTATTTTAGGAATAATATATTGAAAAATAATTGTCTCACAACAGAGTTCCAATCCTGAATGTGTAATAAAAAATTGGTTCAAGCACTGACGTGAAGTCAGAAGCTTTTGCGCGTATGTTCTATTGTCCATTCTTCTGTATTGGACACCCTTAATTCAATAAAGGAGAATGGACAACATAATTTACCATGGTAGATTCGATTAAGGGTGCCCAATACAGAAGAATGGACAATAGAACATAAGCGCAAAATCTTCTGACTTCATGTCAGTGCTTGAACCAATTTTTTTTTCGTGATTCTTTTGAAATTTTTTAGGGGTACGGTTCTTAAAAAATTTGAACACGTCTTTATGTTGATTTTCTACTACTAGTTACCAAGCTTCAATTCGATCGAATATTTTTTTTTGAGTTATCAAGGAAATAATATTCCAGGTGGGTATAACTTGAAAACCGTTAAACCGATTATTCCCAAAAATGAACTCAACTCTCCCTTTCGGATACGCAACCTACCCTGAAAATTGCAAGTCCCTATCTCCTTTCGTTCGAAAGTTATCGAGGCAACGGTCACCCATCTACTGAACTCACACAAGGCTGCTCGAATCTCCAACAATATTTAACCGATCGTGTTAAAACTTGAAACTTGGCAGTACAGTTAGGCTATGAAGGCTCTTGCGAAATTTCAGCAATTTCAAACGAATAGTTACTGATATATAGATTTTTTTTTCAATTTTCAATGATTTTTTAAAAAATTTCTAGAAATACTATCCTCACGAAATTTTGCAAGAATTTTCGCGTTGGCATTCTACAACTAATAACCATGTTTGAATTCAATCGGTTTAGTATTTTTCGAGTTAATGAGGAACAAAAAACAACCAAATTTCAGATGGCTATAACTCTAAGACCGTTTGGTCGATTATGCTCATAAACAAACTGAAATTTCGCGTTCTGATGCACATCCTAACCTGAAAACTTCAAGCCGCTATTTCTTTCCGTTCTGAAGTTATCGTGACAACAAATTTTTTTTTCAATAATTTTTTAATTTAATTTAATAGTATATTACGCACCGAGGGAGAAAAGTAGGACATTCACGCCCGCGAATGATTGTCTCCCGAGCCGGAGGCGAGGTTGACAATCGCGGTCGACGAAAAAATTGAATATGCACCTCGCCGAAAAACTGTCTATTGTCTCGACTCCTTGATATCCTCGGCAGCGATTTAGCAGCCGCCAATATGCAATTTGCAGACTCCACTATGATAGACAGTTTTTTCTTTGTTACATAAATAACTATTGTTATGTTCTATTTATTGAAATAATATGATCATAGACTAAGTAGAATTAAAATAAATCATTTCATAACGCAAATCAACAATAAAAAAATAATCATAATTTTAATGGGAGAGGTAAACTTGGTAGACTAAACGTAAATTATCGATTTTGACCTTTTTGGCGCTCTTGTTCCTCGGAACAGAGAGTGCTTATCAATTTGCCCAAATGTCTGTAATTTTCGAATTTTTGGCTGAAAATGGTATCAAACGATTTGGTTTGACTCACTGATCAAGAATCCGTGGTCGAAATCGATTCTGTCCGGCCGTCCGTTAACACGATAACTCTCGAACGAAAGGAGTTAGAGGATTGAAGTTTGTAGGTTTGGACTGAAAATATGTCGGACGAGTTCGTTAACGGGTGAAATCCATCGAGCGGTTTCGGAGTTATGGCCGTTTTTAGTAAAAACATTTTTTTATGGATATTTCCGAAACAGATCACTCGGTCTATCTGAAATTTAGCATCAAATTGTAAATCATGAACTTTCGACGCATGTGAAGTTTTGTATTGATCGGGTTACCGTAAAATGTAAAAAAAATTTTTTTTAAATTTTTAAATTTTGTTTCTAAAATAACTCTCGAACGGAATGAGCTAGGCAGTTGAAATTTTCAGAGTAGATTAGAGAGATAAATATCTCGGTTAAGTTCGCTACTGGGCAAAATAGGCCAGATGGTTTCGGAGTAATGAAAACAAATTTTTTTTAACCTACAAATTTCAAAATAATTTTTTTTAAGATGCAGTTCCACCATAAAAATCGATTGATATAATTTTCAACTCCAACAAGCTAATACTTTCGGAAATATGATTTTTCGAAATTTCAATAATGAATCGTACCTACTTCTATGTTTTCACAGATTGCTATAATTATTCTATCTATGATTTATTATATGATCTGTGTTCATACTCGTACATGTCATCCTGTTCTATAAGAGAGAGTCAAATTCATTAGAGCTATTCTAATTTGATTTCTTCCATGGTGCAGTTCTCATTCTCAGATTGCTCATTTAATTTTGATAAATAAACTATTATTTGAATTGAATTTCCTTTATGATGCAGTTCTATCATAAGAATACATTGATATAATTCTCAGCTCTTAGAAACCAATACTTTCGGAGATATAATTTGTCTGTTTGAACAAGAGCGCCTGAAAGCTCCTGTCCGCAGGGCTTGAACCAACTTTTTTGTCAACAGGTTCGTAAAGACACTGAAACTTTTTTCGACAAATTATGACGGAGAAAATGCTATAAAATTTTTTTTCACAATTTCCCACAGCCCAGGATATTTTACGGTTATTTCTGCTTACAGCCAAAAGGTTTGATAACCTTTTATAAATTTTCCATTCAATTTCTCATTAGAGCTAAGCTTGAGTAGCTCCACTTGTAGTGTCACATTCGCCACTTCCGTTTCATCGAATAGATTTATGATAGGAATATCTCCAAATCAATTTTCGAAGTCATCAATCAAGGCATTCAAATGATGAACGTATGTCTGAATATACTCATCAAGAGCTTTTGCCTGTTATACGTTTGGAAATTGGGAGAATTCACGCCGACCAATGTTTTGTTTCATGAATTTCAATTTTCCAAGAAAAGCAGAAATTACACTTTTTGTTTTCATTAAAGTTAGGCTGTCCCTTTTTAACTGCCAGTTAATGTCTGCAATTGGATAAGGTATTTTCAATTTGATAAAGTTTTCTCTTAAATCTAGATTTTTTCTTTCCAGAAACTCTAGAACTCAAAAAGTGAATGAAATCTTGTTAAACATACACCTTTCGACAACCATAGAACTTCAATATGTAAGAGCAATCGTTGGAAGTTTTCATCATTTACATCGCACAATAGATCAAATAAACGGGTATTCAACGCATTGCTTTTTATTTTGGTGACTGCTCTAATCAAAACTTGAAGCGATTGGTGCAATCCAAGATGCATAGAATAACAAGGTGTGGACCAAGATGCATAGAATAACAAGGTGTGGACACTCCCTACTAATTCCTTCTAAAATTTTCGGCCGAAAAACGGACCAAGAACTGTCAAATCACGTACTTTATGTACTACTTCACTTTATTAACGATGGTGCCGCTAGGGTCGATTTCGAAGATTCTGACAAGCGAATAAATGAAAACTGACAAGCGACAAAGTTCACTTTTCACCGTTGCTAGTTCGTAAATTCAAATTAAAAGAATATAATGAAGCAGTTTATTGAAAAATCAATCCATTTTTTGATTAATCAGATATCTGTTCGGAGATAATATGTAAACCACATTGGTTTGGAACAGAAATTTCATCTTGCCAAGACATAATGAGGTCAAATAAGGGATTTATCAGTAAAGGAGTTTCTTTGGAACATTTTGAATGGAACTGTAAATGAAGAAATCTGTGAAATCATTATTTTTCCATTACGAAAGATCACATCCAACGTCATTAGAGTACAAGCATTTAATTTATGTATTTTGAAATACATTGAATGATACAGAATTTTCTGTAATACCTCTACATACAATATCTTTCGATATCATATTATTATTCAAATGTAGTAATTCCTTTATCATGTAAGGCTCTTTTAAATTGAGCATTTTACTTATATTATATGTATAATTTGAAATTTCATCAAAACATTCTCATGTATACAGCATTTTTTCAGTCACCCAATACCCCTTGACAACTTTTCATGTTCTCAGCAATTAGATTGCTGAATATAGATATTTAATTCGATAGCTATTATTCAGAACTAAGTATATACTGATGAAATATCGAAAAATGATTCATTAAATTGATAAACTAACCAAATAGAGGGTAGTGTACTACGTTTAAATCTTTTATTCAATATACATATATTCGCTAGAAAAATATTTTGAACAAACAAATGTTCTAATTTTCGATACCCTACCTCTAGCACAAGCCAGTTGCCATTCTTGTCGTTTAACAATATCCTTGAAACAAATAATATTATAGTATAAGAGCGCCAAAAAGAATGACGCCTTAGGAAAGCTATTCAAATTGATGAAATCACACTGTGTGGTTGCTCTGAACTTTGTTCTCTGCCAGTCCTTTCATCGTTCACAAATAATATTGTTAGTTTTCATAACATGGCATTTCATTCCTTCTCAATATATAACTGAATTGTATAATGAATATAATTATTAATCAATAGAGTTAAATCTTAATTTCAACTGTTAAAACAGTTTATGTTCATCAACCGGCAAGATTATAGTAAATCAACAAGTCTCCTATGTTGATTTATTAACAATTAACGGTATCAGCGATCTTTCAATATTATTAATATTAAAATTAATAACTATCTTGATACTAGAAATCTGCCCCTGATCCGGTAAGAATATACAATTGTTAAAAAAATATATTCGCATAAAAACGAAGTATTTTCGAAATGAAAATAGTATTTGATTAAAATGGTTCTGGATACTCGTTCAGAGTTCACACAGCAAACATTTGACTTACTTTCGGCGCGGCAAACGACTTTCCACAAGAAACTGGAATAAGCAAAGATTTAAATTTAATTTGACATGTCGGTAATTTTGTCCATAAAATTTCTACTGCCGGCATCTATCGGCGAAAATTGAAGTAAAACAAAATCCTTGTATTTTGACAGTATTTGGACCGCAAATCGGCCGAAAATATGTCAAAGAGTGTCTTCACCATGTATTCTATGCATCTATGTGTGGACACTCCCTACTAATTCCTGCTAAAATTTTCGGCCGAAAAACGGACCAAGAACTGTCAAATCACGTACTTTATGTACTACTTCACTTTATTAACGATGGTGCCGCTAGGGTCGATTTCGAAGATTCTGACAAGCGAATAAATGAAAACTGACAAGCGACAAAGTTCACTTTTCACCGTTGCTAGTTCGTAAATTCAAATTAAAAGAATATAATGAAGCAGTTTATTGAAAAATCAATCCATTTTTTGATTAATCAGATATCTGTTCGGAGATAATATGTAAACCACATTGGTTTGGAACAGAAATTTCATCTTGCCAAGACATAATGAGGTCAAATAAGGGATTTATCAGTAAAGGAGTTTCTTTGGAACATTTTGAATGGAACTGTAAATGAAGAAATCTGTGAAATCATTATTTTTCCATTACGAAAGATCACATCCAACGTCATTAGAGTACAAGCATTTAATTTATGTATTTTGAAATACATTGAATGATACAGAATTTTCTGTAATACCTCTACATACAATATCTTTCGATATCATATTATTATTCAAATGTAGTAATTCCTTTATCATGTAAGGCTCTTTTAAATTGAGCATTTTACTTATTATATTATATGTATAATTTGAAATTTCATCAAAACATTCTCATGTATACAGCATTTTTTCAGTCACCCAATACCCCTTGACAACTTTTCATGTTCTCAGCAATTAGATTGCTGAATATAGATATTTAATTCGTTAGCTATTATTCAGAACTAAGTATATACTGATGAAATATCGAAAAATGATTCATTAAATTGATAAACTAACCAAATAGAGGGTAGTGTACTACGTTTCATTCTTTTATTCAATATACATATATTCGCTAGAAAAATATTTTGAACAAACAAATGTTCTAATTTTCGATACCCTACCTCTAGCACAAGCCAGTTGCCATTCTTGTCGTTTAACAATATCCTTGAAACAAATAATATTATAGTAAAAGAGCGCCAAAAAGAAGACGCCTTAGGAAAGCTATTCAAATTGATGAAATCACACTGTGTGGTTGCTCTGAACTTTGTTCTCTCTGCTAGTCCTTTCATCGTTCACAAATAATATTGTTAGTTTTCATAACATGGCATTTCATTCCTTCTCAATATATAACTGAATTGTATAATGAATATATTTATTAATCAATAGAGTTATACCTGAATTTCAACTGTTAAAACAGTTTATGTTCATCAACCGGCAAGATTATAGTAAATCAACAAGTCTTACGTTCTCCTATGTTGATTTATTAACAATTAACGGTATCAGCGATCTTTCAATATTATTAATATTAAAATTAATAACCATCTTGATACTAGAAATCTGCCCCTGATCCGGTAAGAATATACAATTGTTAAAAAAATATATTCGCATAAAAACGAAGTATTTTCGAAATGAAAATAGTATTTGATTAAAATGGTTCTGGATACTCGTTCAGAGTTCACACAGCAAACATTTGACTTACTTTCGGCGCGGCAAACGACTTTCCACAAGAAACTGGAATAAGGAATAAGCAAAGATTCAAATTTAATATGACATGTCGGTAATTTTGTCCATAAAATTTCTACTGCCGGCATCTATCGGCGAAAATTGAAGTAAAACAAAATCCTTGTATTTTGACAGTATTTGGACCGCAAATCGGCCGAAAATATGTCAAAGAGTGTCTTCACCATGTATTCTATGCATCTATGTGCAATCTATCACTCAAATTAACAAAAAACAATAATGGTAAAGCCGATCCGAGGTTTTCGTTATTCAAAATCGAAACCAGAATAATTTTCTTGGACCCCCACTAACAACTTGTGGTCCCCCATTTTTGTTTTACGCCACCGTGGACCCCCGTAGAGTCCCCCGTGGACCCATATGGGTCCACCTGGACCAGTTTGGGAATCACTGAGCTAACTGTTTGCGTCTGTTTGACACCAAATACAAGGTTTATCTGTCAGACTGCACCAAACAAACGACATCTAACACTAACAAATTCTCAAATTAGATAATTCTATCATTGTGAATTAAAAATTAATATGTTGTCATATTTTAAGTAAGTATATGTATATGGTATAATTATAAAAGATTTGGATTTTTCAATGATGTCTCTAACCTAACGAAAACACAAATTTTCATGGAAATGATTTCTTGCCTAAAAGAATGTGATAACACCATGTTGGCAACACAAAATACTGCATGAAATTTTGTCATATCATAGAAACTTACAGCGGCATCTAGCGGGTTGAAAACGAATATACATCATACATCACAGTTTCGTTCAGTGTCCCATCATAGATGTCCAGAATTTATTTATTGTGATTTTTTGTATTCTTTTTCAAGCCGCCAGATATCGCTGTAACATGACAAGATGTCAAGATTTTAAGCAGTATTTTGTGTTGCCATGCGTTGCCTAACGAGGGGAATTATAGATCCAGTGAACTCTTCATAAATATACCGTTCGAGTCTCTAAAGGCGGGTTTATACAGCAAATAAGATAAAATAAGAAACAAATTAAAATAAAATAAGAATTAAGGGTTAAACGGATCGGTTTATACAGATAATCTAAAACAAAATAAGAAATAAGAATGAACCAATCAAAACGCAGCTTTTTGACAATTTTATGCAAGTTCTATGAATTTCACTCTTTGAGCATGCGCATTGTCATTTTCCAAACAAAATAACATAAAATAAGAATGAGAGTTGGCCAACTTTAATTCTTATTCTTATTTCTTATTTTATCTTATTTCATGTATAAACGCTCTCATAGAAATGTACATGTTCAACTTTCTTATTTTACTTCTTATTTTATTTTATCTTATCTTATTTGCTGTATAAACCCGCCTTAACTTGGAATAAATTCAGTAAATCAAAGACAGTTGATACCTATATCAAAAATTATTTAAAAATGGGTTGAAGCCCTGTGGACAGGAGCTTTCTGGCGCTCTAGTTCAAACAGACAAATTATATCTCCGAAAGTATTGGTTTCTCAGAGTTGGGAATTAAATCAATGTATTCTTATGAAAGAACTGCATCATAGGAATTTAAGCGAAGGAAATTAAATTCAAATAATAGTTTATTTATCAAGATTAAATGAGCAATCTGAGAATGAGAACTGCACCATGGAAGAAATCAAATTAAAATAGCTGAAATGAATTTGACTCTTTCTTATAGAACAGGATGAAATGTACGAGTATATGAACACAGATCATATAATAAAGCTTAGATAGAAAAATTATAGCATTCTGTGAAAACATAGAAGTACGTACGATTATTTATTGAAATTTAGAAAAATATATCTCCGAAAGTATTAGCTTGTTGGATTTGAAAATGATATCGATGGATTTTAATGGTGAAACTGC
Organism: Halyzia sedecimguttata; assembly: GCA_937662695.2. Classification (NCBI taxonomy): domain Eukaryota; kingdom Metazoa; phylum Arthropoda; class Insecta; order Coleoptera; family Coccinellidae; genus Halyzia; species Halyzia sedecimguttata. Next base: position 41,720,365 of record OW569412.2, read on the forward strand.
ATCTTAAATAAAAATTACAGACATTTGGGCAAATTGTTAAGCACTCAGTTCCGAGCGTCAAAAAGTGTAATTCCCTTTCCGGGAATTGAGCCCGCCTTCTCTCGTTCCGAAACCGAGAACCCGACGGCCTAGACCAACCGGCTATCGGGCTCCTCGTACGATCTTGTCGATCTCCGGTATTAGAATAAAACGTCGGTACTTACCTGGGATATATATTCTTAATTTTCACTTTTCGACATAAAATCGCCACATGGGGGTTTATTTGACGGTTTTTTACCCTTGTCTCTCTAAGTCGATTTTGACGTTTCTCGAACCAACTATTAGCAAGGAATTAGACAACGTCATGTCTCAGGAAAATAAGTTGACATTATGACAATTCATACATAGAATAATTATATAATTCTGTGAAAACGTAGAAATACGATTTATAATTGAAATTTTGAAAAACCATATATCCGAAAGTATTAGCTTGTTAGAGTTAAAAATAATATCATTGGATTCTTATGATAAAACTGCTTATTGAAAAAAATTTAATTTGGAATTTGTTTTGTAAAAAAAAAAATTTTTTTTTGTTACTCCGAAACCATATGTCCGATTTTGCCCAATATCGAACTTAGCTGAGATATTTATCTCCCAAACCTACTCTGAAAATTTCAGCTGTCTAGCTCATTCCGTTCGAGAGTTATCGTGCCTACGGCCGGCCGGACTGGCCGGACAGAATGAATTTCGACCACGGAATCTTGATCAGTGAGTCGAACCAAATCGTTTAAGACCATTTTCATCGAAAAATTCGAAAATTACAGACATTTGGGCAAATTGATAAGCACTCAGTTCCGAGGAACTAGAGCTCCAAAAATTGGTTCAAGTCCTGTGGACAGGAGCTTTTTGGCACTCTTGTTCAAACAGACAAATTATATCTCTGAAAGTATTGGTTTCTCAGAGTTGGGAATTATATCAATGGATTCCTATGATAGAAAGAACTACATCATGATAGAAATTAAATTTAAAAAAAGAGTCGTTTAAAAAAAATGCTTCAAAAATCATCTTTAAAAAAAAAGATCAATCAACAATCCTTCAATATAATGCTTCAAAAATTATCATTAAGTTTATTTATCAAGATTAAATGAGCAATCTGCAATGATTCAACCTCGTGGAATGGGTTGTTGCAACTTACACTCGGTGCATAATTTTCATAACTCGAAATACCTAAGGAAAGTATCATCGACATGTCTAGAGCAAGGCTGGAGACAATCATAGCAGTAGATCAAGAGATATCGCATCATCAATCCAGGCATGTCCTGCCAAGAGGATTCTATGGTGGAATAACACCTCAAAACCCCAATCCTCGCAGACGAAAACTCCAGTAGTTAAATCACTTCTTGTCTGCGGGGTAAGTAATTTTTGCGCGTATGTTCTGGGGAACATCGTGCTATCATTTTGCCCAAATGTCTGTAATTTTCTAATTTTTCGCCGAAAATGGTCTCAAACGATTGGGTTCGACTTCCTGATCAAGAATTCGAGGTCAAATTTAATTCTGTCCGGCCGGCCGGCTGTCCGTTGCCACGATAACTTTAGAACGGAAAGATATAGTGACTTGAAATTTTCAGGGTAGGTGGCGCATCCCAATACGACGAACAAGTTCGTTCATGGTCATAATCGGCCCGATGGTTTCCGAGTAATAATTTTGTTTTCAACCAATGCAAGTCTGATCAAATTGAAACTTGGTGAGTAGTTTTAGAATGCAAAACTAAGCACGCACGTAAAATTTTGTGTGAATCGAATAACTAGAAAATTTTAAAAACATTATCAAAAAATATTATTTATGTCACCATAACCTGAGAACGGGAAGAGATAGCGACTGGAAATTTTCGGGTAAGGTTGTGCATCTAAATGGGATATTTGAGTTTGTCTATAGGTATAATCGGCCAAACGGTGTTGGAGTTATACCCATCTGAAATTTGTTTGTTTTTTCCTCAATAACTCGAAAAATATAAAACCAATCCAATTCAAACATGGTTGTCAGTTGTAGAATGCCACCGCAAAAATTCCTGCAAAATTTCATGAGGATGGTATAACTCCAATCTGCTCCACTGACATCGCTGAAATTTTGCGAGAGCCGTCAAAACCTAACTATACTGCCAAGTTCCAAGTTTGAAAACGATCGGATCTATATTGTTGGAGTTCCGAGCAGCCTTGTGTGAGTTCAGTAGCTGGATGGGTGACCGTTGGCTTGATAACTTTCGAACGAAAGGAGATAGGGTAGGTTGTACATCCCAATGGGAGAGATAAGTTCGTTTTTGGGCATAATCGGTCCATCGGTTTCGGAGTTATACCCACCTGGAATATTATTTCCTCGATAATTCAAAAAATATATTGACTTGATCGAATTGATGCTTGGTAACTAGTTGTAGAATATCGACATAAAGGGGTGTGTAAAATTTTGTGAGCACAGTACCCCTAGAAAATTTTTCAAAATTACAAAAAAAAAAAAATTGTGAGAACCGTACCCTTAGAAAATTTTTCAAAATGACGAAAAAAAAATTTGATTCGAATTTACCATGGTAAATTCGATTAAGAGTGTCCAATACAGGAGAATGGTCAATAGAACATACGCACAAAGGTCCTGACTTCACGTCAGTCCATGAATCAATTTTTTTTTCGTAATTTTTAAAAAAATTTCTAGGGGCACGGTCCTCACAAAATTTTACACACGTCTTCATGTCGATATTTATATATCTCCTTTCGTTCAAAAGTTATCGAGGCAACTTTCACCCATTCAGCTACTGAACTCACAGAAGGCTGCTCGGATCTCTAACAATACAGATCCGATCGTATTCAAACTTGAAACTTGGTAGTAGAGTTAGGTTCTGAAGGCTCTCGCAAAATTTCAGTGATATAGAACGAATAGTTTCTGATATATAGAATTTGTTTCAATGATTTTTAAAAAAAAGTTCTAGTCATACGATCCTCACGAAATTTCGCAAGAATTTTCGCGTTGGCATTCTACAGCTAATAACCATGTTTGAATTGGATCGGTTTTGAATTTTTCGAGTTATTGAGGAAATAACAACCAAATTTCAGGTGGGTATCACCCCAAAACCGTTTGGCCGATTATACCTATAAACAAACTCAAATGTCGTATTCAGATGCAAAACCTAACCTGAAAATTACAAGTCAATATCTCTTTTCGTTCTCAGGTTATCGTGACATAAATATTTTTTTTTTTAATTTTCTAGCTATACGATTCTCACAAAATTTCACAGACGTCCAAACGTCCTTAGGTTTGTATTCTTCAACTACTCACCGAGTTTCAATTCGATCAGATTAGTAATGGTTGAAAACAAAATTCTTACTCGGAAACTGTTGGCCGATTAAGCCCTAAACGAACTTGTCCGTCGTATTGGGATGCGCCACCTTATCGTGGCAACGGCCGGCCGGCCGGACAGAATCAAATTTGACCTCGAATTCTTCATCAGTGAGTTGAACCTAGTCGTTTAAGACCATCCTCGGCAAAACATTCGAAAATTACAGACATTTGGGCAAAAGGATAACGAGATGTTCCCCAGAACATACGCGCAAAAACTGAATTTAAAGTGCTTTGTATTTTGCTCTCTATCCCGTAGAGTTCTGTCAATTTTTACATAACAATTGACTTAAAAAATATACCTGGATCAATTTCTTTTGTATTTATATTTTAGAGTTCACTCGTTTCCCCTATGACATTTGTGTACTTTTGGCGCTCTTGTTACTCGGAACAGAGTGCTTAAGATAGCTTTACACGGTGAAGAAATTCATGAATTTCTTCACGAAGTTGACCTTGAATTTATTCATGAATTTCTTCATGAAGTGTGTGGTTTTACAAGGCAAAAGAAATTCATGAAGGTAAATGTCTGATAACAGTAATACCAACTGTAAACTTCTAAACTAGCAAATATCCAGACGACAAAAAAAACAGATATGGCTCGATTCGGAACTTCACTCGTTTTCCACCACAGAATACAACTAGAACTTCCAAACAACAAACTCAACGACCACCGGTTTATGTTTTAAAGATTTTCCGATAATTTATGGGACGAAATAGATGTTGGTACCCCTGACTTCACGCGAAACTTGTTGATAAAATAGAACAAGTTCTAATTTCGTGAAGATCTTCATGAAGTTTTACGTCAAGAAACTTCAAGTCAAGTTTGTGTTTTACACGGAGAATTTCTTCATGAAGTAACTCCATGAAGAACTTTGCGAAAAAATTCATGAATTTCTTCACCGTGTAAAACTAACTTTACCAATTTGCCTAAAAGTCTGTGATTTTCTAAGTTTTGACTGAAAATGGTCTCAAACGTTTTGGTTCGTCTCATTGACCAAGAATTCGTGGTCGAAATCGATTCTGTCCTGCCGTCCATCCAGCCGGCCGTCCGGCCTTTAACACGATAACTATCGAACGGAATGAACTATACAGTTGAAATTTTCAGAATAGGTTTGGTAGATAAATATCTTGGTTAAGTTTGTTATTGGGCAAAATCGGCCTGGTTGCTTCAGAGTAACGAAAACCATATTTTTCTTTGGCTGAAAATGGTCTCAAACCTTTTGGTTCGACTCACTGATTAAGAATCCGTGGCCAACATCGATTCTGTTAGGCCATCCGACCGTCCGTTAACATGATACCTCTCGAACGGAATGAGCTATAGACAGTTGAAATTTTCGGAGTTGGTTTGAGAGATAAATATCTCTTTTGAGTTTGATTGGGCGCAATCGGCCAGGTGGTTTCGGATTAACGACATTTTTTTTTACATTACAAATTTCAGATTGAATATTTTTTAAGATGTAATTTCATCATAGGAATCCATTGATTTCATTGTCAACTCTAACAAACTAATAGTTTCGGAGATATGATTTTACAAAATTCCAACAGAACGGCCGCGATACTAACTGCTGTATAATACTCACTGCGTCGCTACGAATTTCCTTGAGTGCAGAACGGAAGTGTTATGCGGCATCAGATCAGTTATCGAACCTAGTTCTAACGTTCATTGAGTGCAAAACGTTGTAACTTCACTCCACCGCCTTCAACTTACTCTAATCAACAACTGTATCTACAGTGGAACTCTTACTTGTTAGAGGCATCTGGCAAAGGAACCTCTAGAGCAGTCTACAGTGCAGTTCCGTTCGCGAGAAACGTAATCTCGTTCTTTTGCCGTGACATAGATGCATAGAATACATGGTGAAGACACTCTTTGACATATTTTCGGCCGATTTGCGGTCCAAATACTGTCAAACTACAACGATTTTGTTCTACTTCAGTTTTCGCCGATAGATACCGGCAGTAGAAATTTTATGGACAAAATTATCGACATGTCAAATTAAATTCGAATCTTTTTTATTCTAGTTTCTTGTGGATAGTCGTACCGTTTGCAGAAATTTAGTATTTTGAGTATTTTGTTCAACGTTCTTGTTTTCCGCGCCGAAAGTATGCCAAATGTTTGCTGTGTGAACTCTGAACGAGTATCTAGAACCATTTTAATCATATACTATTTTCATTTCGAAAATACTTCGTTTTTATGCGAATATAGTTTTTTTAACAATTGTTTATTCTTACCGGATCCGGGGCAGATTTCTAGTATCAAGATAGGTATTAATTATAATATTAATAATATTGTAAGATCGCTGATATCGTTAATTGTTAATAAATCAACATAGGAGACCGCTTAGACTTGTTGATTTAATATAATCTTGCCGGTTGATGAACATAAACTGTTTTAACAGTTGAAACACTAAGGTATAACTCTATTAATTAATAATTATATTCATTATACAATATATTGTTATATATTGAGAAGGAATGAAATGAGATGTTATGAAAACTAACAATATTATTATTTGTCAACGATGAAAGGACTAGGAGAGAACAAAGTTCATAGCAACCACAATGACCTAAAGCGTCATTCTTTTTGGCGCTCTTATACTATAATATTATTTGTTTCAAGGGTATTGTTACACGACAAGAATGGCAACTGACTTGTGGTAGAGGTAGGGTATTGAAAATTAGAAGATGTGTTTGTTCAAAATATTTTTCTAGTGAATAACTATATATTGAATAAAAGATTGAAACGTAGTACACTACCCACTATTTGGTTAGTTTATAAATTTAATGAATCATTTTTCGATATTTCATCAGTATACTTAGTTCTGAATAATAGCATCGAATCAAATATATTTTGCAATTTAATTGCTGACAACATAAAAAGTTGTCAAGGGGTATTGGGTATTTGGTAACTGATAAAATTGGTTCAAGCACTGACGTGAAGTCAGAAGCTTTTGCACGTATGTTCTATTGTCCATTCTTCTGTATTAGACACCCTTAATAGAATTTACCATGGTAAATTATGTTGTCCATTCTCCTGTATTGGACAATCTTAAATTCGAATTAAGTGTCCAATACAGGAGAATGGACAACATAATTTACCATGGTAAATTTGATTAAGGGTGTCCAATACAGAAGAATGGGAATAAAACATACGCGCAAAAGCTTCTGACTTCAAGTCAGTGCTTGAACCAATTTTTTTTTCGTGATTTTTTTTAAATTTTCTAGGGGTACGGTTCTTAAAATTTTTTTTTCGTCATTTTTTTCAAATTTTCTATGGGTACGGTTCTCACAAAATTTTAAACACGTCTTTATGTTGATTTTGTACTACTAGTTACCAAGCTTCAATTCGATCGAATATTTATTTTTTGAGTTATCAAGGAAATAATATTCCAGGTGGGTATAACTCGGAAACCGTTAGACCGATTATGCCCAAAAACGAACTCAACTCTCTTTTTCGGATACGCAACCTACCCTGAAAATTGCAAGTCCCTATCTCCTTTCGTTCGAAAGTTATCGAGGCAACGGTCACCCATCTACTGAACTCACACAAGGCGGCTCGAATCTCCAACAATATTTAACCGATCGTGTTAAAACTTGAAACTTGGCAGTAGAGTTAGGTTATGAAGGCTCTTGCAAAATTTCAGCAATTTCAAAGGAATAGTTACTGATATATAGAATTTTTTTTTCAATTTTCAATGATTTTTTAAACATTTTCTACAAATACTAATTTTGCAAGAATTTTCGCGTTGGCGTTCTACAACTAATAACCATGTTTGAATTCAATCGGTTTAGTATTTTTCGAGTTAATGAGGAACAAAAAACAACCAAATTTCAGATGGCTATAACTCTAAAACCGTTTGGCCGATTATGCTCATAAACAAACTGAAATGTCGCATTCTGATGCACATCCTAACCTGAAAACTTCAAGCCGCTATCTCTTTTCGTTCTCAGGTTATCGTGACAACAAAAATATTTTTTAATAATTTTCTAGCAATACGATTCGCACAAAATTTCACAAACGTGCTTAGGTTTATATTCTACAACTACTTACCAAGTTTCAATTCGATCGGATTTATATTGGTTGAAAACAAAATCATTACTCGGAAACCACTGGGCCGATTATGCCCATTAACGAACTTGTCCGTCGTATTGTGATGCGCCAACTACCCTGAAAATTTCAAGTAGCTAGCTCTTTTCGTTCTCAAGTTATCGTGGCAACGGCCGGACGGCCGGCCGGACAGAATCAAATTTCACCTCGAATTCTTCATTGGGGAGGTGAACTAAATCGTTTGAGACCATTTTCGTCAAAAAATTCGAAAGTTACAGACATTTGGGCAAAATGATAACGCGATGTTCCCCAGAACATACGCGCAAAAATGCTGTATACATGAGATGGTTTTGATGAAGTTTCAAATTATACATCGAAAATAATAAGTAAAATGCTCAATTTAAATGAGCCTTACATGATAAAGGTAATTAATACATTTGAATAAATATTGATTTCACAGATTTCTTCATTTGCAGTTCCATTCAAAATGTTCCAAAGAAACTTCTTTACTGATAAATCCCTTATTTGACCTCATTATTTCTTGGCAAGATGAAATTTCTATTCCAAACAAATGGGGTTTACATATAATGTCCGAACAGATGTGATTAGTCAAAAAGTGAATTGATTTTTCAATAAACTGCTTTATTATATTCTTTTAATTTGGATTTACGAACTAGCAACGGTGGAAAGTGAACTTTGTCGCTTGTCAGTTTTCATTTAATCCCTTGTCAGAAGCTTCGAATTCGACTCTAGCGGTACCAGCGTTAATAAAGTGAAGTAGTACATAAAGTACGTGATTTGACAGTTCTAGGTCCGTTTTTCGGCCGAAAATTTTAACAGGAATTAGCAGGGAGTGTCGACACCTTGTTATTCTATGCATCTTGGCCGTGACTAGTCTCTGGATAATAGATCAGCTTGTCCAAGTGCAACCCCAGTGGAAATCTTGTGATAATCCACCACGTCCGTCTGCTATAGGCTATGTGCGTCTAGGCAGTGTGTATTAAACGATTTCGGGAATCGCGTCCCCAAGGACTTCTGCCGGAAGTACCTTAGTGCAAAATTAACATCCCCTACCCCATTTAGATTTTATAAAATACTCATTGCTCATTAAGACATATTGTTATTGTCCACTACTTTATATAATGTAAGACTTTGGATAATAGATAATTTCAACCTCCGAGTTTGTTATCACTAATCCCCTTACCCAATAATTTTCAGTTCTATTGAAATACATAATATGTAACTTCTCGGAAACGCTTATCGGAAACGTAGTAGTACGAGTATTTTCGTATATTATTTATTCCTGTAACGTGGAATGGTCTAATGACTTTCCAATTTATAGTTTCCTCTGAGTATTGTTAACAACTTTATAAACAAAATAGTTGTATTTCTCAATTAATTGGCAATAAAATCCCACTAAACATATTCTTATGTATCTATATAAATTAAAAAGAATAACGGGAAATTCTGCAAGGGAGCAGAAAAAAAAGTTACTGGTGTTTGCCGACACAATCATGTTCAGATCATGCGGATCATATCCGTTCATCCCAAACTTGATACTTGATCGTTCGTTCTCAGCTTATAACCTACCCTACAAATATCAAGTTATTCCTTTTAAAAGTTTTTGTGCTGATAAACGGCGGGTTGACCGACGAGAAAGACGCACAGAATTAAAGTTGACGTCGAATTTTAGCCGAAAAGACAGACTTTTGGTTGAACTTGTAGCGGCTTGGTACGAGCGGCCAACTAATAAAGTGATGCAGAAAAGACCTATGTCTGTTCAACCAGGAAGAATCATCATCCAATTCAACGATTATCATGTCCTGTCTTCCTTGGATACCATAAAAGAAGAGGTCGTCTTCGTGAGCGGAGTGCTGCGCGTGCCGCGTTCGTGGGGGTCACGTAAGGTCACGCGGCATGGCCACAGAGACGCCCGCTAAGCACGCACCGGCCATCGACTAGGTTATCCGTCCTTCACTCTCTACCGCCCTCTGGAGCTGGTATGGCACGTCGGAGAGGTTAAATTGGAGGCTCCGCGTAAGGATAATTAATAATACGAGGTATTGTACCTTGGATACCCCGATCTGACCTGACAAGTTCCATGTAAAAAAAATTGTTCGGTTCTTCGAATTTTTTAGAGGTGGTAACCACAATGGAATGTTTACATCGATTTAACTAACAGGTATGAATACCTTCCACTATCAGTTTATCAGATGATGAGGTATGTCGGCCAAAGTCTTTCACCTAATATGTGTCAAGAGATGAAATAATCAACTTTTGTAAACATTCATACAACCTGCTTTTGGTTTATAATCTTGTCCAAAACCTCTCGTATCATGCACCAAAAATGTTTTCGCAACCCCCCGAAAAGAGTTTCGTTTTGAAGTACGTAGAATTCAAACATTACGTAAACTCAGTGAGCAGAGTGTTCAGGCCGTATCGAGAACTTTCATTGGATACTGTACATTTGATAGTACTATAGGTTGCCTTTTATATTTCGTGATTGGACAACCTAACGGTGGGTTTCAAAAAGCTTTGACAGCTCTTAATTGGCAGATTAGTGCGATTCTATGTCGATTTCCAGTTCAATTTTGATGCAACCATCGAATTAAATCCCCAATTAAGCTAATCGAAGCTTCGTGAAACCCACCATTAGGCCGGCCTTATACATCTGGAATGTCTCTCTGAATTTATACTCTTAATACATAATTCGCCGTATTCACAAAGCATTAAATCTCCGTTAAGTCTTAACTGAGGTCCTCAGTTAAGGATAACTAAGAATCGCAACCTCAGTTTACGTGAAAATTAACGTGGAACAGGACTGTTTCTCCACCGTTACATACGTTAATTGAGGTTGCTATTCTTATTTATCCTTAACTGAGGACTTCAGTTAGGACCTAACGGAGATTGCACGCTTTGTGAATACGGCGGATTATTAATTAAGAAAACACAGTGCATACTGATTTACTATTCTGCTCACACATTCTCGTTTTTTCAGAGTATTAATTTCTAGATTTTGCAAGCTTACATATTTCAGATTATGAATTAAGAATATGAATCCAGAGAGACATTCCGGCCGTATCAGGCCAGCCTTAGTGGTACAAACTAGTAGTATAAACTAGCAGTTCTATCGTGAAGTTTGACATTTTTGTGGTTATGCGAACTCAGTATGTTTTGACATACGAGCACTATTTGTGTTCTAAATCTACTGAAACATCATCCCCAATATTTACACATAAATTATTCAATATGTAATCAGTCAATATTATTTTCGGTTTCAAAATAGTCTTGTATATATTCACAAATTCAAGAATCGAATACTTGTTTTCCAAGAGAAAATATTTTCAAACTACGAATTGACAATCTCTAATAGCTAGAAAATATGACTTTTACGAACAGTGAGCACAGACAGTTTCTGTGAATACATAGAGCTTACGATATATTATTGAAATTTTGAAACATCATTCCTCCAAAAGTATTAGCTTGTTAGAATTGAAAATGATAACAATGGATTCTTATGATGAAACTTCATCTTAAAAAAAATTTGAATTCGAAAGTTGTAATGTAAAAAAAAATATTTTTTTCCGTTATTCCGAAACTATTGGACCGATTTTGCCCAATAACGAACTCAACTGAGATGTTTATCCCTCAAACCTACTCTGAAAATTGAAGCTCATTCCGTTCGGGAGTTATCGTGTTAACGGCCGGCCGGACAGAATTGATTTCGACCACGGATTCTTAATCAGTGAGACAAACCAAAACGTTCAAGACCATTGTCAGCCAAAAATTCGAAAATTACAGACATTTGGGCAAATTGTTAAGCACTCTGTTCCGAGGAACAAGAGCGTTAAAAACAATCTGTTTAGTATTTCCAGGAATTAAGGAAATTAAGGATGAAGATAAAATATTCAATAGCTTGACATATTTTGGCAAACCAAGTCACCAAATTAAAAAGTTTCCTCAAAACCAATAGGTAAATATCTGATTCCGCACAAACAAGAGCCTGGCAAAACTCATTAAGTATAATAAATCAAAGAACAATAAAGAAGATAAATCCTATGTTTATCAGTTAAATTGCGTTAGTTGTGATAAATTATATATAGGAAAAACAGGTAGAAATTTTGGAACCAAAACAACAAAATTTATTCCAATTATCCGAATCATTTATTGGCAGAAGGACATAAGTTTAATCCGGATTTAAGAATTCTACACAATTTCACAGAAGGTGCGCAAATAAATTATTAGGAAATGGAGGGAATAATTTCAAAAAAAATTGGTTCAATCCCTGTGGACAGGAGCTTTCTGGCGCTCTTGTTCAAACAGACAAGTTATATCTCCAAAAGTATTGGTTTTTCAGAGTTCAGAATTATATCAATGCATTCTTATGATATTGTATATTGTTGTATTGTATATTATTATACTGATCCTCCTGGGTCTTCCACAAGGAGACCCCTCATAAGTTCAAAGAGCTTGAGCGAGTAAGGAGAACCAGTTGTCTTCTGTGTAGGCTTTGTTACTGTGTCCTTACGCCACCTTAGGCACAGCACTGTTAATTTTTGACCCAACAGCGAATGGTGGCGATTACCGTGACTAGAAAATTTCTTTCCTAGCCTCGGAATTGAACTTGGGGCTTCCGCTCCCAAGTCAATTACTCTACCACTCAGCCAACCGCAGTACCGCACTACCGCACTGATAGAACTGCATCATAAAGGAAATTCAAATAATAGTTTATTTATCAAGATTAAATGAGCAATCTGAGAATGAGAACTGCACCATGGAAGAAATTAAATTAAAATAGCTGAAATGAATTTGACTCTCTCTTATAGAACAGGATGAACACATATCATATCATAAATCATAGATAGAATAAATATAGCATTCTGTGAAAACATAGAAGTACGATTCATTATTGAAATTTCGAAAAATCATATCTCCGAAAGTATTAGCTTGTTAGAGTTGAAAATGATATCAATGGATTTTTATGGTGAAACTGCATCTTTAAAAAAAAATATTTTGAAATTTGTAAGTTAAAGAAAAAAAATTTTTTTGTTACTCCGAAACCATCTGGCCTATTTTGCCCAATTGCAATCTTAACCGAGATATTTATCTCCCTAACCTACTCTGAAAATTTCAACTGCCTAGCTCATTTCCTTCGAGAGTTATTGTAGAAACAAAATATAAAAATTTTCAAAAATTTTTTTTTTGACATTTTACGGTAACCCGATCAATACAAAACTCCACATGCGTCTATAGGTCCGGATTCTACAATTTGATGCTAAATTTCAGATAGATCGAGTGATCGGTTTCGGAAATATTCATAAAAAATGTTTTTACTGAAAAACGGTTATAACTCCGAAACCGCTCGATGGATTTCACCCATTAACGACCTCGTCTGAGATATTTACGCTCCAAACCTACCTTGCAAATTTCAATCCTCCAACTCCTTTCGTTCGAGAGTTATCGTGTTAACGGCCGGACGGACAGCCGAACAGAACCAATTTCGACCTTGGATTCTTGATCAGTAAGTCGAACCAAATCGTTTGAGATCATTTTCAGCCAAAAATTAGAAAATTACAAACAGTTGATCCAATTGATAAGCACTCTGTTCCGAGGAACAAGAGCGCCAAAAACATACGAGTAATTTGGTTTATGAACAATTAGATCTAAATTTTTCTCCGTTACTCATTTAAATAGAGGATAAATTTATAAAAGCTGTAAGCTTGAATTATTTTGAATATTTACTAAGTACTAGCAGTGCAAGATTATGTAACTGGTTTTAATATTCGAAAGAAGAAGAACAACAAGGAAGAAGAAGACAAACAGAAAGAACTTGTTAAGAATTTAAACTCCTCATACGGGTTATTTTTGGAACCGGTATTGTGTCCTCTAACTCTGGTCGAAATATGTACAGTTTATCAGGATTCACCCAGTATATCAAATAAGAAATGAGCGATATGAGACAAACAAGAGAAAAACATTATAAAATAACTCCAGGATAATTGAACTATATAATTAATGAACTCTTCCACGTTATATAAAGAACCATGCACCAGCAACTTCCATACGATACGTAACGATGAACAAATCTTGGTTTATTTAAAACATGTAGGTTGATATTATCCGCTAATTTGAATATTTTCGCTAGAAATCAAGTTGACCTCTTGAATAAATTCCATAGAAAGCTCTATGGATGCGTATTTGTTGTAGGTTTGTATAGATTTATTTTTGGCGCTCTAGTTCCTCGGAACTGAGTGCTTATCAATTTGCCCAAATGTCTGTAATTTTCTAATTTTTCGATGAAAATGGTCTCAAACGATTTGGTTCGACTCACTGATCAAGAATCCGTGGTCGAAATTTATTCTGTCCGGCCGACCGGCCGTAGGCACGATAACTCTCGAACGGAATGAGCTAGACAGTTGAAATTATCAGAGTAGGTTTGGGAGATAAATATCTCGGCTTAGTTCGTTACTGGGCAAAATCGGAAAGATGGTTTCGGAGTAAAAAAAAAAATTTTTTTTACAGAAAAAATTCCAAATAAAATTTTTTTCAATAAGCAGTTTTACCATAAGAATCCAATGATATCATTTTTAACTCTAACAAGCTAATACTTTCGGAGATATGATTTTTCATAATTTCAATAATAAATCATATTTCACAGATTGATATAATTATTCTATGTATGAATTGTCATAAAGTCAACTTATTTTCCTGAGACATGACATTATCTAATCAATCGAAGAATTATGAGAGTAAAGTGTATTCCGAAATGTGAGCGAAGTGAGAAAAATCTCAGTAGTTTGCTCCGAAATTAGTTTTTCTCAGAAAAGTCTTACATTTCGGAACGGAACATGAAGTAAGAGATCTGAGAGTAGTGAGACTGCTTTTCATCCATAGATTTAGAATGCAAATATAATGTGAATATTGAAAGCATAATTCTGCAGTTCGAGAGAGGAGAAAATTTGGTGAACTTAGATCAGGAAATTTTTGATCGATTACAAGGTAATTTTTCATTATTACTCTTCTTTCATACATGTTTTGTGAAAAATCTACTATTTGTAGGTACTTTAGACCTGTTTTGGGCAATTGTCATACGAAACTTGTTGGCGCTCTAGTTCCTCAGAACTGAGTGCTTATCAATTTGCCCAAATGTCTGTAATTTTCGATTTGGTTCGACTCACTGATCAAGAATCCGAGGTCGAAATCGATTCTGTCCGGCCGGCCGCCCAGCCGTAGGCACGATAACTCTCGAACGAAAGGAGTTAGCGGATTGAAATTTGCAAGGTGGGTTTGGAGCGTAAATATCTCGGACGAGCTCGTTAATGGGCAAAATCCATCGAGCGGTTTCGGAGTTATGGCCGATTTTAGTAAAAATATTTTTTATGAATATTTCCGAAACCGATCACTCGATCTATCTAAAATTTAGCATCAAATTGTAGAATCATGACCTTTATACGCATGTGAAGTTTTGTATTGACCAGATTACCGCAAAGTGTCAAAAAAAATCTTGAAAATTTAAAAAAAGTTTTTCTACAATAACTCTCGAACGGAATGAGCTAGGTAGTTGAAATTTTCAGAGTAGGTTAGGGAGATGAATATCTCGGTTAAGTTCATTAGTGGGCAAAATTGGCCAGATTTAATTCGATTTCTTCCATGGTGCATTTCTCATTCTCAGATTGCTCATTTAATCTTGATAAATAAACTATTATTTGAATTGAATTTCCTTTATGATGCAGTTCTATCATAAGACTACATTGATATAATTCCCAACTCTGAGAAACCAATACTTCCGGAGATATAATTTGTCTGTTTGAACTAGAGCGCCAGAAAGGGCTTGAACCGGTGACACCGAAATATTCTTTCGGTGTTAACGCTTGAACCCATTTTTATTTATCGTTACAAATATTCAAGGCCGTAGCCAGGAGGGAGTCTGAACCCATCCCCCCCTTCCTCCACCGAAATTGTGTTGAAAATGTAAACTATACTATTATACAATTCATCAAACTTACACCGTAATATTCTTCTAGATCTCAAGTAAACAGAATTTTTACTACAAAAGCATCTTCGAATGTTGATTTTTATGATTTTATCGAAGTATAACAAGAGATGATTTGGGGCGATACATTTTTTATTTGAATCAAAATAGGTGTTCCTGCCATTTTTTTCTGAAAAGGATGAGTCTAATTTCACGTTACAGGTACCTGTACAAAAATGGGATTATCTATCCTCATAGAAGACCCCTGAGAGAAGAACTCGCAGGTTTTTGGGGTTGCTTGCACGGCTAACATGATTTATTACACATAAAATTGCGTGAAATTTCATATAATAGAAGATTTCTCGCAAGAGGACGTTATAAATAGGCTGTTTTGATTTATTGTTCGTATTCTGTGGGAACAGGTACGAGTTTTATTGGTAAAATACACAACTATCCTTCCAATCCATTCACGGAAATTAGAGCTTATTATGTTTTCTATATTTCGAATTTAAATGTCGTGTCGATTTTGATTGCTCAATTTATTTCAATTTGCTCATTTTGTCAGCCTGAAGGCGACTTATGAGCATTATGGAATACTGTTCAACTTATTGTAAAATTGGAATGTTATAGAATCTGATAATTGTTTGATGTGGACCATTCGTATCTATATCTTCATTCTTTCAAGATTGCGGTATGAAAGTTTGACAGTCCCCACTTAACGCACGTGTAAAAATCAAGAATGGCATGTATTTTTAATATAATTTATTTCAACTGTTACTTGATTTTTAGGGATTAAAATAACTTCAATTTTCAGATTGTTTATTGTGATCAATAGATCACAGTAATTTTATGCTATAAACAATTACGTTTCGGGCAGTGCCCTTTATCAAATCTCTTTCCGATTTGTTCTTTTCAATCTTCTGTAGATGTTTTTTTTTTTAAATATATAAATACTTATTATTATTGGATGGAAATTGAATATGAGATACAATACACATTCTGAATAAGGAATTGAAAAAATTCTTAGTGTGCCATTATATAGAACTAGGTATATCATTCATTTAATGGTCCATACCGAGGCATTGGTTAACTGAATTAATTATTCATTCTTTTGTCAAAGATAATGAATTTCTTGACTTTTTACTAAACTTAAATTACACAGTAATTGGATATTATCAAATTAATAAACAAAAAAACACAGTTGCTATTTAAACTTGAAATGGGCTGTCACTACCATGTTAAAAAATTAGTTCAAGCCCTGACATGTGAAGTCAGGGGCTTTTGCGCGCATGTTCTATTATCATTGTCTCCTGTATTTGACACTCTTAATCGGATTTACCCTGGTAGATTGGATTAAGAGTGCCCAATACACAATAATGGACAATAGAATATGCGCGCAAAAGCTCCTGACTTCACGTCAATGCTTGAACCAATTTTTTTTTCGTAAAATTTTAAAAATTTTATAGGGGTACGGTTCTCACGTCTTTATGTCGATATTCTGCAACTAGTTACTAAGCTTCAATTCGATAAAGTCTATATTATATTTTTCTAGTTATACAATCCCCAAGAAATCTTGCACAAATTTGCGAGTAAGCATTATACAACTAAACTGCTCCACAAGAGTTAGGGATAATCGTTTCAACTAAAATAACTGACATTCTGAAACCTTTGTTTGCGCTGATAACGTAATTGAATATAGTTTTAGGTTCAAAACTATAAATGCACTGAAGTTTTTCGGTCTGCAACATATACAGGGTGATTTACAGAATAGGGTCAAATTTAACGACTTTTATTTCCGAACATTTTATTGCTTTTTTGTCTTTTTATGCCTTCAATACAAGGTATGGCCACCATTTGCATCAATGACCGCCTGACATCTTCGTTGCATACAGTCAACGAGGGTGTTGAGCATATCTTGAGGAATTTCATTCCATAAACGAGGCAGTAGTGCTTTGAGGTCATTTAATGTTTCTGGTGGAGGTTGGTGATCATCTAGTCTTCTTTGTAGCATATCCCATGCATGTTCTATGCAGTTTAAGTCTGGCGAATGCGGAGGTATTGATGAATGTGGAATACCATGCTCGTCTCGCGCATTTTTTATACTATTGCTGCACGATGTGGTCTTGCGTTATCGTCAAGAAATTGGAAAGCTTCACTAATGGCAGCATAAAATTTGGCACTACGTTGCCAATGACATGTTCCCTATAATGTAAAGCAGTCATATTGCCAGGACGAATGTGAAGGTCTGTGCGCCCGTTGTAACATATCCCAGCCCATACCATAACAGAGCCTCCTCGAAATGGATGAACCTCTTGCACATGACGGCGATTTCGGGGTATACGCGGCATAGTCCATACCCTTATTCTTCGAGAATCTGAAAATCGACCGTATCTCGATTCATCTGTGGAAAGTACACTACGCCATTGGACGTTCAGATTAACATGCTGCCTGGACCATTTTAATCTCACCCCTCAATGGACATCTAGAAGCCAGGTTAATCTCCCCCACACGACGTCGGATGGTTTCAATGGAAATTTCAGGACCATTGGCATTTAAAACTCGATTTCTCAGCATCCTACATGAAGAAAGAGGATATCTCATCGCCGAAATTATGACAAAACGGTCTTGTGTGGGTGTTGTTTTTCTTGGTCTACCAACCCTATGTCTTTCCTGCACCGAACCTGTATAATTCAACCTATTCCAGAGTCGCGATATTACACTTTGCGATACTTGAAATGTTTCTGCCAGAGCGACTTGAGTGGGGCCACCATGTAGCATACCGATAGCCCTATTAGCCTCGGCGTTTGTTAATTTACGTCTTGGCATCTTAAGAAGCTCGTGAAATTTACTAAGTTCGATATCGCTAAGAGACTGACAATAAATTAACTGCATATTGAAATGCTAAATCTTACGAATAATGTGAAAAACTGCCAAACTCAATAAAAAAGACGACCAGACGGTGAAAATATGCATTCAAATCGAAATAAAAAGTTTTTATTGGCAGTTGATCATGTTTTTGATATTGTCTTTAAAATTTTACGCCCCTCAGAACAACTTAATATGATATCCCTAACTCTTGTGGAAACGTTTAGTTACTGATTTTCAATTCGATCGGATCTGTATTTTTTGAGTTATTGAGGAAATAACAACAAAATTTCATATGGTAATCTTCACATCGTTTGGCCGATTATGCCCAACTCAACCGTCATGCTCGGAAGACCAACCTGCCCTAAAAATTCAAAGTCACTATCTATATGTTCGAAGTTATCGTGGCAACGGCCGGCTGGAGAGAATCGATTTTGACCTCAAATTCTTCATCGTTTTTCGGAAAAAAATTCGAATATTACAAATATTTTTTCTAAATTATAGCACGCTGTATTCTAGCGTAAAAATCAGAGCGGCATCAGAAAAATAATCGTAACCTCACTTTTGTTCAAATATTTTTGGTGTATTTTGTACAACATGAGAGATACGCAAGAAAAGCTTACAATAAAAGTGGGAAAGCCCTGTGGACAGGAGCTTTGGCGCTCTTGTTCTAAGTATAACAAATTATATCTCCGATATTATTGGTCTCTGGGAATGATATAAATGGATTCTTACGATAGAACTGAATCATGAAAGAAATTCAATTAAAACAGACCGATTCTCCCCAATAACGAACTTATCCGAGATTTTCATTCCTCAAATCTACTCTGAAAATTATAAATATTATATCAATTAAAACCTAGACAATATTGCAGTTTTGTTTTTACTGGAGAAATTCTGAACCCAATTTATAAGTGTGTAAGTATTTTACCAAAGTATATATTTCCATCATCATATGGATTATCCACGGGCATTATATTATCACCTTAAAAGTATAAAATCATATCATCCTCATAATTCTACGATAGCTGAGGTTATTTCATTGGTCATTTTGTATTCAATCATACTTTGTTTTCTAGAACTGGAGGTGTATTTAATATCAAGAATAACGAACCAGAAATAATTTTGTCATTTATCTCTCATAGGAAAACAAGATGACATATGAGAACACAGATCATATATTAATTCATAAATAGAATAATTAAGTACAGCATTCTGTGGAAAAATAGAAGTAGGTACGATGTATTATTGAAATTTTGAGCAATCATATCTTCGAAAGTATTAGCTCGTTAGAGTTGAGAAAAATATCAATGAGTTCTTATGATGAAAATGAAACTTAAAAAAAATTGAGTTTGAATTTTGTAACGTAAACAAATTTTTTTTTTGTTACTCCGAAACCATTCCGGCCTATTGTGCCCAATAATGAACTTAACCGAGATATTTATGTCTCAAACCTATTCCGAAAATTTTAATTATCTAGCTCATTCCTTTTGAGAGTTTTCATGTTAACGGCCGGACGGACGGCCAGCCGGACAGAATCGATTTCGACCACGGATTCTTGATCAGTTAGTCTAACCAAATCGCTTAAGACCATTCCCAACCAAAAATTCGAAAATTCCAGACATTTGGGTAAATTGATAATAACTCTGTTACGAGGAACAAGAGCGCCAAAAACCAGTAAGTTATTACTGGACAGAATCAATTTTGACCTTGAATACTTCATCGGGGAGTTGAATCCGATCGTTTGAGACCATTTTCGGCCAAAAATTCGTAAATTACAGACATTTTGGCAAAATGATAGCGCGATGTTCCCCAGAGCATGTACGCGCAAAAATTGGTTCAAGCTGTGACGCATAGACGAGATATACTATAGATGGGCCACTCTAACCTGGGATTATTTGAAGCTCGAACGAGCAGGAAATTCAAATATATCTCCCATATATCCTATATTCCATTATATTGTTTTCCAAAACACTGCCAAACACCAAGTTGACGATAATTCGTCAAAAACCTGGCATTTGACAATGTTTTTGGAACAATGGTTTTCGCTGTAATCGAAAGAAAATAAATGAAATCCCAAAACTCTCTTTAATAAAATTGTATTCAGATTCATGAATTTGAGTTCAACATTTCATGTGATATAATGTACATGTATATTAGAACAAGAAAGAATATCAAAATTAAAAAATACATTTGGCATGAAAATTAAATTTAGTGTGACATCTTTGAAAAAATAATTATATAGCATATGCGGGAAAAACTTTCTTCAATAAAATTATCCTATATACCTTCCAATTTGAAGGAGCAATTCAATGTTGTCAATATTCACAATATTCATTTGATAATCACTCTGTTCGGAGGAACAACAGTGCCAAAACAGATAACATTATATACAACGTAATGTGGAAAACATTTTCTACATGAAAATCATCCCTAATCCATACCCATTTACCTTTGAATATGAAAGAGCGGTTGAATGAATGGCTGCCTTGATTCCAATATTCATTTACAATCATTTACAATACAAAATCCAATGTGTACAAAAATGGATATCATTATGCGAGTACAACATAATGTGGAAATATATTCTACATGAAAATCATCCACTTCACTTGTATTGTTACAGTTTTTTACCGAACATCAAACAGTGATATTCGAAAAAGTTTATTTTACAACACACAGATTTCACCAAAACTATGTAAAAGTAAAAACAAGCAAGCCGGTTGCGGACAGCTGATAAAGCATCAAGTAGTGGTATCATCACGTGATCCAAAAATCGCGAAGGCAGAGACATCTTCAAATTTGTGTGGGATTATTCGAACTATTTCACGGACCAGACTTTAGTAAGGAAGTTTCCACCCCATGCAGTGACGTGAAGTCAGAAGCTTTCACGCATGTGCTTTGTGCTATTACCCATTCACACCTCACACCTCCTCAAGAGCACGTCCGGTCCCTATTTTACTGGACTATATCTGAAACATACTCGTACATTCTGAAGAATTCCAGTTAACCCCCTCCTGGCGGACGATGCAATCGTGAACGCTTACAACGCCAGTCTGAAACCCACCCAAAAGGATTCATATCCTTCTGAAAGATTAAACCCCTACTGAACAAGACATGTGCCGTATTACAAGGAAAATTGAAATGTCAACTAGTCCTACACATGACATAATGGGAGCAGACACAAAAAGGGAGGTTGGAATTACAGCCAGATATGAATTATCCAAACTGCTACCTTTGTTTCTTTTGGGGTAAATATGGGAAATTGATAATTCTCATTATTCAACGGTTTTTTTCTGGGTTTTCTCTCCCAAACTCTGAAAAATATCTATAAAATAAAAATTAATTATTTTGTGATTTGCTTCTGCGTAAGAAACACAGGATATTTGTCAGAAGCAATCAATTGAACAATGTTGCCTAACAAACAACAACGAAACAACATCAACGAAGAAACAACTATAGCGTAACGTTTCGGAGTCTATACTGTCAATGTGACAATTCTTGAATTTCACCAAATAACTATCAACAAAATAATTCTCTCGATTTTCGTTGAGCGTCTGAAGAAGGGGTCTGATATAGACTCCGAAACGTTACGCTATAGTTGTTTCTTCGTTGATGTTGTTTCGTTGTTGTTTGTTAGGCAACATTGTTCAATTGATTGCTTCTGACAAATATCTTGTGTTTCTTACGCAGAAGCAAATCACAAAATGATTAATTTTTATTTTATAGATATTTTTCAGAGTTTGGGAGAGAAAACCCAGAAAAAAACTGTTGAATAATGAGTATACCTCCCACAGTTTCCTTTGATGATTACTTGATAATTCTCAGTTAATCTACAATTTTCGAATGAGATTTAATGTTTATATAACATTTAAAAAAATGATTACTCTAAAATAGAGTAATGCCCTCATTTTTGTTCAGGTGTACTTTATTATCTACGACCCCAATAAAGTCCCATAAGTTACTTTTTCGTCGACCTCTATGAAAAGTGATATTTTACGTACTAATTTGCGACCATAAAATCACTATGGATAAGGCTCAATACAAACATAAGTATGTCATTTGCTATTGTGAAATTATTTAAGAGGTCCGAAATTCATGAGAATATGTAGAGGTCGACGAAAAAATGTAGTATGCACCTCGGCGAAAAACTGTCTATTGTCTCGCCTGCTTGCTATCCTCGGCCCCGCCTCGGATATGAATTTGCAGATTCGAATACAATAGACAATTTTTCGTCCTTGCTACATAAATAACTATTATGTACAGCTTTAACAGTTACCAAAAACTGAAACGAGCTGATGATGTACCTATTTCAATTAGAATTTTGGTTGCAAAGAAACTATACTTAATTATCTTGAAGAAATATAAATATTCTTTAAATGTTGAGAAAAGTATCAAAAAATTTGTGTTTAGAGATAAATTAGTAAGTACACTCTTTTTATGTTGTGTACTTTATTTTTGCGCGCGTGTTCCGCAACACGGATCATCGTGCTATCATTTCGTCACAATGTCTGTATTTTTCGAATTTTTTTGCGAAAATGGTCTCAAACGATTGGGTTCGACTCCTTGATGAAGAATTTGAGGTCAAATTCAATTCTGTCCGTCCAGTCCGGCCGGCCGGCCGTTAGCACAACAACTCTCGAACGGAACGAGTTAGAGCGTTCAAATTTGCAGGGTATTTTTGTAGCGTTAATATCTCGGACAAGTTCGTTAACGGGCGAAATCCACAAAGCAGTTTCGGAGTTAAAGCCGTTTTTAGTAAAAACGTTTTTATGAATATTGCCGGAACCGATCACTCGATCTATCTGAAATTTGGCATCAAATTGTAGAATCATGACCTTTATATGCCTGCGAAGTTTTGTACTGAGTCCTACTGACCGGATGGGCATAAAGTGGCAAAAAACATTTCAAAAATTTTGAAATTTTGTTCCTACGATAACTCGAAAAATACTGATCTGATGGAATTGAAACTCAGTAGTTAGGCGCAAAAGACCAAAGGAAACACTTTCGCAAACTTTCGTGAAGACCACGTGACATGAAAAAATTCAAAAAATTACTACTATTTTGCGGAATACTTTGCTCGAAATGCCGAAACCTATTTTTTT
This sequence comes from Halyzia sedecimguttata, assembly GCA_937662695.2. Classification (NCBI taxonomy): domain Eukaryota; kingdom Metazoa; phylum Arthropoda; class Insecta; order Coleoptera; family Coccinellidae; genus Halyzia; species Halyzia sedecimguttata. The sequence goes on from OW569412.2 coordinate 41,743,716, forward strand.
GAAGTTCATGCTGCCGTTTCCGGGCATTTTTCGTTAAACGCATGAGCAGACCATCAGTGATTTAACTGCTGGTGTTTTCGTCAGAGAGGATTCTTCTCCATAGAATCCCCTTGGAAGTCTGCGCATGCGTGGATTGGAGCAGTGATATCTCCTGAACCAATGGTGTTGAAGAATCAGAATTTTGTGTGAAGTGATATTTTCAGGGGACTTAAGCCACGAGTAGATTGCGTATGCGCAGAGGAGACGTTTGGATTGTATGGCTCATGTTGGGAGTGGTTTACGTCTAGCGGTGATGGATTTGGTGCTGAGCCGTCATTTTAAGGTTTTAGGAGTAATTTCATGGCAATTCTGCGCACGGATACGTCAGTTTCGGTGAAATAGCGTTGTTTCCGAGTTGGAATGCATGTATCGTGGCCCTGGGGCGAATTTATAAATAACTATATTCGGTAGATCTATATTAAATTACGTTCGGATTTGGAGAAGAGGCAATTGCGTTCCTAAAGGAGATCCCATAACCGCAATTTTTTTCGATCTACGGTAAAGCTAACAGCCAAACTGTATTGATAGCCATATTTGTTAGAGGAACTGGAAAAGAGGCACTGACGTGGAGTCAGTATTCTTTGGCGCGCGTGTTCACGGCGGCTAATTTGAATTAAGTGATGAGTCCTTCAAGCTCAGTGGATTGAGCGAGCCGGAAATCTACCCAAAGGATAGTGGACACCATTCACTGTCGGTTCAAAAATTAATAGTGGTGTTTCTAAGCTGCCATAAGGATAGATTATCAATGTTGAAAAAGAACACAACTGACTCTTCTTAGTCGGACAAGCTCCTAGAAGATTCTGAGGGATCCCCTTGGGAAAGACTTGGTAGGGTCAGTATAATCATAATCATGTTTATAGCACGCGCGCTAAATGCAGATTGACTTAACAATGAAAGAAAAAGTGTGAAAAAGCATTGACGTTGGGTCAATCTGCTTTGGCGCGCGTGCTATATACATGAATATGAGTATACTGACCCTGCCAAGTCTTTCTCAAGGAGATCCCTCAGAATCTTCTAGGAGCTTGTGCGACTAAGGAGAGTCAGTTGGGTTCTTTTTCAACATTTTTACTCTATCCTTAAGGCAGCTTAGATACAGCACTATTAATTTTTGAACCGACAGTGAATGGTGTCCACTATCCTTTGGGTAGATCTCCGGCTCGCTCAATCCAATGAGCTTGAAGGACTCATCACTCAATTCAAAGTAGCCACCGTGAACACGCATGCCAAAGAGTACTGACTTCACGTCAGTGCTTTTTTGTTCTACCAAAATGAATAAATATTCTGTATATATAATTTCGTTTTCAATCAATTGAAACACTTTAAAAATAAATTTATGTATTTGAAGTGACTTGAACAAAGTCTCATACAGAACTAACTATCTAGAGCTATCAGAAAATCCAAATTGTTACATTCATCATTTCTGATGGCGCAGCATCGTCTCATGTAAAATACCACAACATGTTTCTCATGAAAAGTGTGAGAAAACGAAAAGAAATCGGACTCTAGCACATCATGTGTAGTTATTATTCAGAGATCTTCAGTTACTTGACAATACGATAACAAACGATACAGTGTCACTCCGAAAGGCTGTTGCTCTCGCCCGAGTTCAAGTTTCGCGAAATCAGCGATATAACGTCAATATATGCCAAAATAAATTCGAGAAAAACACTATCGTGAAGTCAGTTCTATCACGAAATACTGTATAAACGTTTAAGCCGTCTTTTTAGCGTTAATATGGAAAAAAATGCATTGGGAATCTACTGATTTTAAATTTTAAAATAAATAAAATGCTGAACTAACTCAGCATGGATCCCTGCTGAGTTAGTTCAGCATTTGCGGATGTCATGCGCGACAGGCGAGGATACTAACCTCTCGGCAGTCGGCATAGAGGTGTTCTTTTATTCTGAGATTTACATGATTTACGTGTGGATCTGTCTAGCTCGAGAATTTCATTCACTGTTTAGTTAACCACACCGAAAGAGTAGGTGACTATCAGGACTGCAGAGCTGTTCGTAGCAGACACTTTATGTTTCCCGGACAGCTGTGATTTCCATATATCTCGGAGCTTCTTTTTGTTGCTAACTGTTAAGACATCCTTGATTTGCGTTGTCTTCAGCGCGTCTCTTTGTTTAATTCCAAGAATTTGTCGAAAGCTGAATAAACTTTTTTTTTCGCTAGAGAGGAAAATCCTTTTATAGGCCTGCCCTGAGAGGGTCCGGTCCTCTCAGGAGTATGAGACTCCAGTTGCTGATTGGTTACTCACAAAAAAACCTCTCGCACGTTACTTGGATTAGTTCTTTGTCCTGTCCTTACAGCGAAGAGCTGCAAGTGGCCTTTACAGTTGATAATAAATAATAATAATAATACATTTTTATTGATCCATCCTTCACAATTTACACTGTATTGGACACGTCAGAAGAAAAAAAATTAATTGCACACACACAATATCCCAAGTTCAAAAACTGTAGGCCATTAGAAGAAACATAATATGCACGTTATAGTAATCGAGTTCAGTATAATATGCCATTGAAAAAATGCTTGAACTCTGAGAGATCATAAAAAACCTCCAACCTGAGTATGCTGATCAGTTTCTTTTTGAAAACATTTAAACTAGTGGCATTTCTTATTCCAAGAGGCAGTAAATTGAAAAACTAACATCCTGCATACTCGGGAGTCTTTCTATATGTATGGTTGTTATCTAGTGTTGTAATAATGTCTATCACCAACTTTTTCAAACTCTTTCTTGTTTTTATACGTACGACTGAGTACCTTCAGGAGATATACAATGGGAAGGTAAGTATGTTTTCTTTCCTGAAAGTTTCTCTGCAGGATTCCAATGGAATTAAGTTGAACATAAGGCGAATTATCCTTTTTTGTGCGATAAATACTCTTTTACTTTCAGCTGCATTACCGTATACTATTATATTGTAACTTATTCTTGAATAAATTAACGCATAATAGGCGCTCATTAGTCCTTGTTAGTTTAATGTTTGCTTCAAATTTAATATAGCATAGTAACCGCGGTTTAATTTTTTGCATATTTCCTCCACATGAACTTCCCAGTTTAGCCTACAATCCAAACGTACCCCCAAGAATTTTACTGTTTCTTCCGGTATTAAAACATGTTCACTATTTATCTCAACTGTGAAATTTACATTAACAAAACTATTGCGAAAGTTAAGGCAAACTGTAATAGTGTGATTCAACATAAGATTATTCCGCAGACACCTGAAGGGTCTGATGACTCAAAGTAATCCGAGCAACACCGCTTTCTGCATTCTGTGCGGCAAATCCTCGGTTAGGGATTTACAAGCCGGTATAATCTTCAATTCGGTCACGTAGTTCGCTCTCATTCCGCCAAGGCATCCTATGATTAGTATGACCATCGTAACTAAATGCCTTGGAAACAGGATCCCCAGATCGAACATTAAACCCTTGTATTTTTCTGCGGGGGTTGAGGTTGATTTGAACTGCAATTTTTCCAAGTGCTTCGAAAATTTGCCAATTCCGTTCAACATTGGGGAGATTCCTCCTACGTCCGTCCCTGCTAATGCCCATTTCAAAGAAACCCAGAACATCAAAACTAGTTTTCCGAAATTCAAACTTATATATTTGTGCGCGTATGTTCCGGGGAACATCGCGTTATCATTTTGCCCAAATGTCTGTAATTTTCGAATTTTTTCCGAAAATGGTCTCAAACGATTGGGTTCGACTCCCCGATGAAGAATTCGAGGTCAAATTTGATTCTGTCCGTCCGGCCGTTGCCATGATAATTTCAGAACGGAAAGAGCTAGCGACTTGAAATTTGCAGGGTAGGTGGCACATCCCAATATGACGAACAAGTTCGTTAATGGGCATAATCGGCCCAATATTTTCCGAGTATTAATTTTGTTTTCAACCCATGCAAATCAGATCGAATTGAGACTTGGTGAATAGTTGTAGAATATAAACCCAAGCACTTTTGTGAGAATCACATTACTAGAAAATTAAAAAAATATATTAAAAAATATTATTTACCTCACGATATTCTGATACGGAAAGAGATAGCGACTTGAAATTTTCAGGGAGGTTGTGCATCTGAAAGTGACATTTGACTTCGTTTATAGGCATAATCGGCCAAAATGTACTGGAGTTATACCCATCTGAAATTTGGTTGTTATTTCCTCAATAACTCGAAAAATACGAAAGCGTTTGAATTCAAGCGTGGTTATTAGTTGTAGAATGCCAACGCGAGATTTCGTGAGGATCATATCACTAGAAATTTTTTTAAAAATCATTGAAAATTATTGAAAAAAATTCTATATATCAGTAACTATTCGTCCGACATCGCTGAAATTTTGCGAGAGCTTTCAGAACCTAACTCTACAGCAAAGTTCCAAGTTTGAACACGATCGGATCGGATATATATTGTTGGGGATTCGAGAAGCCTTGTGTGAGTTCAGTAGATGGATGGGTGACCGTAGCCTCGATAACTTTCGAACGAAAGGAGATAGGTATAATCGGTCCAACGGTTCCGGAGTTATACCCACCTGGCATATTATTTCCTTGATAACTCAAAAAATATATACTCGATCGAATTGAAGCTTGGTAACTAGTTGTAGAATATCGATATAAAGACATGTGTAAAATTTTGTGAGAACCGTAACCCTAGAAAATTTCAAAAAAATTACGAGAAAAAAATTGGTTCAAGCACTGACGTGGAGGCAGAAGCTTTTGTGTGTATGTTCTATTGTCCATTCTCCTGCATTTGCCCTCTTAATCGAATTTACCATGGTAAATTCAATTGCCCGTTCTCCTGTATTGTTATTATTAAAAGGAGCCAACTGCGTACTCACATATTTACGTTGCTAAATTCAATAGAAATAGAAGCTTTTTAAAAAGCCATTCGACAGTGAGAATCAGCTCAAAATGGTACCAGATGGTTTGTATTATGACTACTCGGCGAAACTGAAACATCTATGGCTGGTTTCTGAGGACAGTTGAAATTATGTTATCTTCAGTTTATCTTCTGAATTCTATATACCGGCCCCTAGACAGCTACGCGCCTTAGATAACGCAATATTATGATAAATATTATTTAATATTTTTAGCCAGCTACACACATTGTGCCGAAAACTATTGAATATTGAATTTACCGAACAGTGTGTACAAGGGTACATGGTGTTATGCCATGTTATCCCGTCCCTATTATCTGTCTACTTTGCATTCATCTGGTCAGGCGGTCAAATATATTCACATTTCATATCAATTTTTTCGAAAATATTCCAACTCCTACGAAATAATTCTCAACTTCTTCGAAATTTTTTCCAACTCCTTCGAAATTTTTCCCAACTCCTTCGGAATTATTCCCAACTCCTTCGGAATTATTCCCAACTCCTTCGGTATTATTCCCAACTCCTTCGAAAATTTTTCAACTGTGTTGAAAATTAGCCAACTCCGTTCAACATTTGGGGGGGAGAAGATCATCCCCATCGTTTGAGACAAAATACAGGCTGTTCTCTAGAACATACGCGCAAAAATTGAATGAGACCTTCCTATTCATTTCTGCGTATTTATTACAATCCCCTCGAGATTAAAGTTAGATCATCCGGTGGTGGATTCTTTATGCTTCAAGACCATACGGCCACCCCTGCACAGTATTTGATAGGGATATCTGCATAATTTGTGGTGATAGTATTCTCCACGCTATCACTCCCTCAGTGGATTTGTATGTATATTCACAATGTCAATGTCTTGTTACAGTTATTGAGACTGGCGCTATCGAGAGTTTATATTGTAGCATAGACAAGATATACTATATATGGGCCACTCTAACGTTATTTCTGTTCCTTGCAACACTTGAGGTACGGCACTGGGATTATTTGAAGCTCGAACGAGCGGGAAATTCAAATATATCTGCCATATATCCTATATTCTATTATATTGTTATCCAAAACACTGCCAAACACCAAGTTGACGATGATTCGTCAAAAACCTGGCAATTGACAATGTTTTTGGAACAATGGATTTCACTGTAATCGAAAGAAAGCAAATGAAATCCCAAAACTCTCTTCAATAAAATTATATCAGATTCATGAATTTAAGTTCAACATTTCATGTGAACTAATGTACATGTATATTAGAAAAAGAAAGAATATCAAAAAAAAAAAATAGATTTGGAATGAAAATAAAATTTAGTGTGACATCTTTAAAAAAATAATTATACAGCATATGCGGTAAAAACTTTCTTCAATAAAATTATCCTTATATACCTGGTAATATACATGGTAATTCGAATTTACCATGGTAAATTCGAATTAAGAGTGTCCAATACAGGAGAATGGACAACATAATTTACCGTGGTAAATTCGATTAAGGGTGTCCAATACAGAAGAATGGACAATAGAACATACGCGCAAAAGCTTCTGACTTCACGTCAGTGCTTGAACCAATTTTTTATTTTATCAGAGCTATACATTTGGATCGTAGAACGGTTATTCTTCATTTGAAATTACACGCATCGATGAGACAAATAAACGTATACCAGGGTTTCCCACAATGTTTCCCGCCCCCCACATGTCACAGCGTGGGAGCTTCTTCTGACATTCGTTCGGCCCTTGACAGATCGCATCCGATCGGCAAATAGTGAGCTAATTCGGCCTCTATAATCCGTTTAGCTGGCCGGCTAAATGAACAGTTACGGGATTATATGGAAATGAAGTCGCATTGCTAATAAGGAGGGAATTCCCAAGGAACATGACACATGGAATTGTATTCCATCTGATCGAACAATTTAGTAACGCTTGAGATAAGTGGATTTGTGGCTGCATACATTTCGGGAAATAATTCGGCGGTTCTAATCCAATTTTTTCAGTGGAAGAATTATGTTCGTGCGAAAAAAGTAAAAGCAATTAACAATATGAAATGAATCATTATCGAATCGATGGGACTAAGTTTCATTAAATTCCGACAAATTGTTGGAAAATTCCAATAAATTGAACACTTGGACAGGCCCCGCCACTAGCTGTTTGATTGCCCGCATGCAACGCCGATTTTGCCGCCCTACGACTACTTACTCTAAAGTTTGTCAAAAAAATGTGGGAAAGCCCTGTGGACAGAAGCTTTGGTGCTCTTGTTCATACTTTGACAAATCATCTTCGAAATTATTGGCTTCTCAGAGTTGGGAATTATATCAATGGATTCCTACGAAAGAACTGCATTATAAAGGAAATTATATTCAAATATTAGTTTATTTATCAAGATTTAATGAGCAATCTGCAATGCTTCAATGTTTTAAGGCTCCAAAAATTATCATTTAAAAAAATGGGTTCAAGCCCTGTGGACAGGAGCTTTCTGGCGCTCTAGTTCAAACAGACAAATTATATCTCCGAAAGTATTGGTTTCTCAGAGTTGAGAATTATATCAATGTATTCTTATGATAGAACTGCATCATAAAGGAAATTCAATTCAAATAATAGTTTATTTATCAAGATTAAATGAGCAATCTGAGAACTGCACCATGGAAGAAACCAAATTAAAATAGCTGAAATGAATTTGACTCTCTCTTATAGAACAGGATGAAATGTACGAGTATGAACACAGATCATATAATAAAGCTTAAATAGAATAATGATAGCATTCTGTGAAAACAGAAGTACGATTCATTATTGAAATTTAGAACTTCATCTTAGCAGAAATTGAATTCAAACATCATAGAAGAATTTAAATTCAACAAGAGTGCCAAAAATTATCAATCCAAAACCAATAGACGAATTCTACCCAACAACGAACTCATCCGAGATATTCATTCCTCAATTCCAGTTTTGTTTTTAGTGGAGTTATTCTGAACTCAATATTATAACTTACCATTACCATTCCCATCATCATATGGATTGACCATCGGCATGAAAATATCAACCAACAAAAGTATGATAATATTCTAATTCTCATATTGATACCATTACTGGAATGAATTACAATGAGACAACGTCAAAGTTGACATTATAACAATTCATAGAATAGCCACAGAATAATTCTATCATTGAAATTTTGAAAAATCATATCTCCGAAAGTATTAGTTTGTTAGAGTTAAAAATGATATGCATGGATTCTTATGATAAAACTGCTTATTGAAAAAAATTTAATTTGGAATTTGTTCTGTAAAAAAAAAAATTTTTTTCTGTTACTCCGAAACCATCTGTCCGATTTTGCCCAATAACGAACTTAGCCGAGATATTGATCCCCCAAACATACTCTGAAAATTTCAACTGTCTAGCTCATTCCGTTCGAGAGTTATCGGGCCTACGGCCGGACCGGCCGGCCGGACGGCCGGACAGAATGAATTTCGACCACGGATTCTTGATCAGTGATTCGAACCAAATCGTTTAAGACCATTTTCATCGAAAAATTCGAAAATTACAGACATTTGGGCAAATTGATAAGCACTCAGTTCCGAGGAACTAGAGCGCCAAAAATGAGCAATCTGCAATGCTTCAATGCTTTAATGGTTCAAAAATTGTCATAAAAAAACCAACAGTCCCAAAAATTATTAATCCGAAACCACCAGACCTTTTCTACCCAATAACGAACTTATTCGAGATATTCCTTCCTTGAATCTATTCTGAAAATTATATTATATCAATTGAAACTTAGTCAATATTCCAGTTTTGTTTTTACTTAAGATATTCGGAACCCAATTTCATTAACTTACAAAGTATATATTTCCATCATCATATATGGATTATCCAAGAGCTATCCATGATAAGCTGGGATTGTTTCATTGCTCATTCTGCATTCAATCATATACTTTGTTTTCTAGAACAGGAGGTATTTTATATTTTACATCAAGAATTTTGAACAGAACTAGAAATAAATATGACATCATATTCAGTTTGAAATGTCTCTTATCTGTAGACCGAGACAATATCTTCTATTTCTCTATGAGATGAAAATCACAGAACACTAATATATGACAATGATGACACACAGAATATACCTTACCTAGGGTATATTCTGTGTGATATGTATGAACATGGATCATCAAATTCATATTTACGATGACAGCATTCTGTGAAATCATAGACTTGAGATATAATGTTGAAATTTTGAAAAATCATATCTCCGAAAGTATTCGCCTGTTAGAGGTGAAAATGACATCAATGGATTCTTATGATGAAACTGCATCTTTAAAAATAAACTTGTAATTTGTAATGAAAAAAACATTTTTTTTTGCCTTACTCCGAAACCATCTGGCCGATTTTGACCAATAACGAACTTAACCGAGATATTTATCTCCCAAATCTACTTTGAAAATTTCAACGGTCTAGCTCATTCCGTTCGAGAGTTATCGTGTCGACGGCCTGCCGGACTGGATCGGCCGGACATAATTGATTTTGACCACGGATTCTTGATCAGTGAGTCGAACCAAATCGTTTAAGACCATTTTCATCGAAAAATTCTAACATTACAGAGAGTTGGGCAAATTGATGAGCACTCTGTTCCGAGGAACTAGAGCGCCAAAAATAATGATTACTGTTTTCTCATTATGGTGGGAAAAATGGGTTCAAGCCCTGTGGACAGGAGCTTTCTGGCGCTCTAGTTCAAACAGACAAATTATATCTCCGAAAGTATTGGTTTCTCAGGGTTGGGAATTATATCAATGTATTCATATGATAGAACTGCATCCTAAAGGAAATTCAATTCAAATAATAGTTTATTTATCAAGATTAAATGAGCAATCATGAGAATGAGAAAAGCACCATGGAAGAAATCAAATTAAATCTGGCCAATTTTGCCCAATAACGAACTTAACCGAGATATTCATCTCCCTAAACTACTCTGAAAATTTCAACTACCTACCTCATTCCGTTCGAGAGTTATATCTATGTCTATGGATGAAAAGCAGTCTCACTACTCTCAGATCTCTTACTTCATGTTCAGTTCCGAAAAGTAAGAATTTTCTCAGAAAAACTAATTTCGGAGCAAACAACTGAGATTATTCTCACTTCGCTCACAATTCTTCGATTGATTAGATAATGTCTCAGGAACATCATTTGACATTATGACAATTCATATTCATACATAGAATAATATCATTCTGTGACAACGTTGAAATACGATTTATTATTGAAATTTTGAAAAATCATATCTCCGAAAGTATTAGCTTGTTAGAGTTAAAAATGATATGAATGGATTCTTATGATAAAACTTCTTATTAAAAAAAATTTAATTTGGAATTTGGCTCGTAAAAAAAAAATTTTTTTTTGTTACTCCGAAACCATCTGTCCGATTTTGCCCAATAACGACCTTAGCCGAGATATTTATCCCCCAAACCTACTCTGAAAATTTCAACTCTCTAGCTCATTCCGTTCGAGAGTAATCGTGCCTACGGCCGGCCGGACCGGCCGGACAGAAAGAATTTCGACCACGGATTCTTGATCAGTGAGTCGAACCAAATCGTCTAAGACCATTTTCATCGAAATATTCGAAAATTACAGACATTTGGGCAAATTGATAAGCACTCAGTTCCGAGGAACTAGAGCGCCAAAAAGAAAAACAACTTAACGAAGATAACATTTATTTCAATTAATTAGGTACTTATTATTATTATCTGAAGTGTAAAACTATATAATTAAATATTTATCTGCAAAAATGTAACTCTTCTTGCCTTTAAATTTGCGAAATCTTCTATCAACTTTCTTATATCCAAACTGTTTGAAATTTCATGGTCAATTGAAAGGATAGCTAAATAACTTAGCCTTTGCTGGACCATTGTTGAGCTTAAATGTCTTTTTATAATTTTTGGCGCTGTTGTTCCTCGGACCAGAGTGCTTATCAATTTGCCCAAATGTCCTTAATTTTCGAATTTTGGATGAAAATGGTATTAACGATTTAGTTCGACAGAGTCATGTCATATTTAATTCTGGTTCTATTTAAAATTCGTTACTCATAAATCATGAAATAAAATACCTCCTGTTCTAGAAAACAAAGTATGATTGAATGTAAATTGATCAATGAAATAAGCTCAGCTATCGTAGAATTATCAGGATTATAGGATAGCACAATTTCTGGGTGATACTATAATGCCCTTGGATAATCTATAAGATGATTGAAATATATACTTTGGTAAGTTAATCAAATTGGGTTCAGAACATCTCCAGTAAAAACAAAAATGGATTATTGGCTAAGTTTCAATTGATATAATATAATTTTCAGAGTAGATTTGAGGAATGAATATCTCTGATAAGTTAGTTTTGGATAGAATCGGTCTGGTGGTTTCGGATTAATAATTTTTGGCCCTCCCGTTTTTTTTTTTAATTACACTTCTTTGAATTTAATTTCTTTTATGATGCAGTTCTATCATGAATCCATTCATATAATTCCCATTCTGAGAAACCAATGCTTTCGGAGATATGATTTGTCAAAGCTTGAACAAGAAAGCCAATGTCCCTTTCTACAGGGCTTTCCCACATTTTAATATAGAAAAGGATCTTTCACAGATGCAACTGAAATCGGAAGTGTAAGTAATGAACTTAGAGCTATTGCTGCGTTCGGAAATGTTAAAATTAAGTGATTGGTAAAACAATATTGCAATAGTGTTTGTGGATCATAAGACTGGTTTTCTGCAAAATGAAACTTTAATGCAGTGATTTCATTAAATAAATCAAAACCGTCCTGTCCCATTCACGATTCGAATCATCTTTGAGTTTTAGATTTAAATCTTTACAATGTTTCATTAACTCATCATAGGAATAATTAAATAAGTTATTACTAAAAAGGACAAATAAATAATAATAATAAATGTTTTTAACTCGTCGAATCTATACTTCGAAGAAGTTATTGTCTGATCTAGAATTCTAAAATAAAACTCTACTCTATATTTTATTTAAGGGTCTACTCAAACTTCATCACTATGTGTTTATATTGAAATTGTGTGGATTTTTTTCCTGGATGAATTGATTATCTGAAACCCACCTCAAAAGAACTATTAACACTATAATTGCAATTTAATGTGTCATTCTTACTGTTTATCCACCATAGTACTGTTCGATGGCCTACAAGTACCTAGGTACCTAACCTACGCCTACCAACTGAGGAGAATTCTCAGAGGGTATTCCCCTAACTTCACCAGTCCTGCTTTTCATAGAACGAATTACGTGATGAGTCGCTAGATTTGCCGCCCCCTAGATGTGCCGCCCGTGTATGGTGCACGCTTTGCACACCCGCTTACGGCGGGCCTGCAATTGAAGGAATCGATGTATGACAGATGACAGAAAAGATGTTTTACTCAATAATGATCTAACCTATTGCTGGGACGTGCCGCCCGTGTACGGTGCACGCTTTGCACGCCCGCGTATGGCGGGCGGCGTGCCTGCACTTGAAGGTATCAAGATGTATGAGAGAACATATGTTTTACTATTTAATGATCTAACCCACAGACCAGTAATTACTGGTCTGTGATCTAACCTAGTGCTGGGACATCGACACAGAACATCGATGTTCACCATCGATGTTAACATCGAAAGCAAACATCGATGTCGTGAAAATATCGGTTGTGAAATATCGATGTTTCCCAAACCTCGATGTTAAAATAGTCTCGATTAAAAAAAGTAGAAATAGAAATATACAAATTTTAGGCTTTGTAGATGAGGAAGCTGAGTTATGAAAAATTGATTCAAGTACTTACGTGAAGTCAGGAGCTTTTGCGAGCATGATCTCTTTTCTATTAAACTCTATATGCCACTCTTTATCGAATTTACCGACGATATAGTAGGTACGTTTTCTCAGCTTTTATGAGATATTAATGCATTTCGTACCATTTTAATGACATAATTGAGTAGTGTGTGTAATTGGAAATAAAATTACCTATTCAGGATATTTCAGGATACGATATTCAAGAAATTCGAGAAAGTTTTCGCGTCGGCATCAACAAGTAATTAACGAGTTTTAATTGGATCAGATTTGTGTATTTTGAGTTATAGAGGAAATAACAACATAAATTCAGATGTGTATGTATACCTCCAGAACCAATTATGACTATTAACGAACTCCAACATCGCATTCGAATGCGCAACCTACCCAGAAAATTGCAATTCGCTATCTCTTTCCGTTCTCAAGTTATCGTGAGATACATAATATATTTTCATAATTTTTTTGAAAGTTTCTAGTAATACGATCCTCAAAAAATTTCCCATGCGTCTTCATGTCGGTATTATACTACTAGTTAACATGTTTCAATTTGATCGGATATTGTATTGGTTGAAAACAAAATTTGAAATCATTTAGCCGATTATGCCCATTAAGGAACTTGCCGTCGCATTTGGAGACGCCACCTACCCTGAAAATTTCAAGTCGCTAGCTCTTTCCGATCTGAAGGTATCGTGCCGGCCGGACAAAATCAAATTTGACCTCGAATTCTTCATCAGTGACTCGAACCTAATCGTTTGAGTACATTTTCAGAAAAAAAATCGAAAGTTACAGACATTTGGGCAATATGATACCACGCCGTTCTCTAGAACATAAGCGCAAAAATATCAAAATGCTTACTAAAAATTTTAATGAACCCAATGTATCTTCGTTAAGTAGAGGGACTAGGCGGGTTCTCGACCAAAGTTGATCTATGACCTCCCTTAATGGTGTCTGGGGGTCTGATGCGTCGGGCGGATGACGTCATGAAAAATTTTCTGGATGGACGCGGGATATGAACCCGGGGAGTTTGGGTGAGAGTCCGGGGTCCTTACCGCTACGCCACGGGGGTCGTAAGAATTTGGGATGTTTGGTGCTATAAACGGAGAGTGACGCATGATTGAAATTAACGTGAACTTTTGCGCGCATTGTCCATTCTCCTGTATTGGAATTGTTAATTGGGAGGGGCTCTCAGGGACTTTCAGGTTATCATAAAAATGGGTTCAAGCCCCGAGCTTTCTGGCGCTCTAGTTCAAACGGACAAATTATATCTGGTATTGGTTTCTCAGAGTTGGGAATCAATGTATTCATATGATATCACTGCAAGGAAATTCAATTCAAATAATAGTTTATTAGATAAGTAATAATAAATTACCTTGTAATCGATCAAAAATTTCCTACGTTCACCAAACTTCAGAATTATGCTTTCAATATTTTCGGGTGAGGTCCCCCCGTTGCATCGCTAAAATACGAGTATTTCAACCCCAATATTTTTGAAGTTACCTTCTGTCAAGTTGACATTATGAGAATTCATACATAGAATAATATCAATCTGTGAAATACGATTTACATTGAAATTTTATTCGGATTATTATTGGGTAGCGTTTATTTGAATGGGAATACCGGGTGTGGTTTCAGATTATTCGCAGGTACTAGATCCTTTCTTTGAATTATTAGTGGGGTGGCATTTATCGTTTATATGAACGGGAATTATTTATGAATGTTTCGGTTTACGCAGACGGGCAATATAAGGGATTCCAGCGCCATATGGTACGTTTCACGATTGTAGACATAAACAAAAGCAACCGCAATTTTAGTTGAGTCAGTTGCAATATGCACACATACGTGTTGTTCGCATTATGTATGGATTCTATTACATAAACAAAAGTAAAGATGAGCAGGGCCGTACTTATTCTTCCAATTTGAATCTGAAGAATTAGTGAAAATGAAATGTTTGAAAAAATTCATTCAATTGGAATCGTTTGAAAGTTGATGAAAGAATGATTCCATGAACATTAAGAACAATCTTTGAAATGCGAATACGAGTAGGTTTTGTAAATCGCAGCAATATTCAGTTTCCATTTTGCATCTATACTTTTCAATTCGTTGATTTGAAAAAACATCAGATCTGAAAACTGTTTAATTAGCAGTAGATTCAATGAAGAAATTTCATTCAAGTGAAAATAAAATCTGTCAGTTATATTATCGTTATGCAAGGAGCCGTGAACAAAGTGCTCTCAAAAAAAAAGATGTAATTATGATATTTTTCACCCCATATTTAGGAAAAACCTTAATGTATCGAAAAAATTTCCAATAATTCGATGATTGTAGATATCATTGAGCAGACTTTAACGAAAATATTGAAAATGTTTGAAAAGATGAAAAAGTTGAGCAAATCTATTTCAATAAGTCAATGAAAAAAAAAAATGTTTCCATGAATTTACACATCTTTGATATGCGAGTAAAAGGTTTTCAAAAATAATCTGCATATTCAACATCAAAAGCATTTGGGGAAAAGCCGATATTTTTCCCTTGAATCTAAAATAGCATTGTAGAAAAAAGCGGAAATGTATAAAAACGAATTGCTCCCTCTTTAATTTCGATTGTTCAGATATGGTTGAAAATATAATTTGACAGACGCCTAGGAAAATATTGTACTTTCCAATTTCATGTATTTTTTCTGTTCGTTTCTGATCTGAAAACTTGAGATTTTTCTTAAAACATAAAATAGATAATCACAAATTCCAATATTTAAAGCTGCGGTAGACTCTTTTGTGTACGATCGACTAAAATGTAAACATTTGCGTGACTCGCGATCTCCGGCAGAGGGTGGCTTGATTATATAAACAGCCGTTTTGCTTAACGTTAGTCAGTTTTCTATTATTTCCATATAGGAACACATCGTTGATCATTCGTGTGCCGATTGAAATTTTCATTTGTACTTTGTCGGAGCATCTGAATTTGTGATAGTGCGATCTTTGGGTAAGCATCAATTAGAAAATTATGTATCCATATATTAAAATATTTTTCTTTCCAAACAGCAGTAGCAGAAAAATCGTATATTACCCAAAGAGCAGTAGCAGTAGTTCATTAGAGAAATTTTGATACCCTACAGAACAAAGTAAGTTTCTGTTCATCTTACATCTCATGCATATTTTTCTTATTCATTTTCATTATAGACATGGATTTAAACAAACTTAACCGAAAATCTCTTCTTGAAGATAAGCCAACAAGGCGTATAGCAGAGTTGGAGAAGGATAAGAAATACCACATTCTAAAGTGTATTTTGGTGAAGACCAGGTTCGGTCCAGCTGTGCTCTTTGAATTCAACGAATTCAAAGCGTTCCTGCCAAAAAGGCTGACGGAGGACTACAGCGCACATACGACCGAGCTGTCATCAGGAAAATATTCGCTAATATTCCGAGGGACCATAGATACTGGGAAAACACATCCAGCCATTTCCTTGGAGATTGTAGATAAATAAGGTAATTCATCAATATCACTGCATCTCCACTTTTTTCTTTTTCTTTTTTGGTGTTATTGTACTACGCAGAAATGAATCGTTTTGAAGGTACATTGACGAAAATAGAACAAACATTAAAATCAATGGAAGAAAATCATTCTCCTGCGAATGCACAAATATGGTTACATATAATACGCAAGCATATTTATCGGTGCAATGTGGCATTGAAAAAATGTAACTTCAGTATTGGTCAGAAACGCATGATATATTCAAAAATTGCACAATTAAAAAGAATGCTTTGTTTCATAAAATGTTTTCCAAATAGATACATAGGTTCTGGATTAGGGCAAACTCAAAGGCGCAGCTCTCGAGTAATATGGCGCACTTTAAATGTTTTATATAATTGTAGAGTAAGGACAGGTATTGTTATAAATTTAACCCATCTTGATATTAAGCCATTTTTGACAGATGCTTTCCATTTGTTTAAAACAAAAATTTCAAGTGTTTTGAGGGATATGCCAATTTTGAAAGTTAACACAACCTTTTGTGCTGATTTCATTAAAAATAATGGTGATGACGAAATTGTGGATCGGAAATTTTTCACCACCCCTAATGCTACAATTGACCCATCCACTGAATTGAAATTTTGGTTTGATATTAACATAACTAATCGTATCATAGCTGACATCGAGGATATGAGCAACAAAGGTAGCGGCTGGGCTTTGAGCAAAATAATTCACTTGGAAGTTGCAATTAATAAATTTGAAATAGGAAATAACGCTGGTGGATCATCTTACATTAAACTACCTGATCAAATTTCGAGAAAAAAAGCATGTATTAACGTTCAGAATGACGATAACGCATGCTTTTTTTGGAGTGTTGTTAGCGCACTTCATCCAGCAACAACTCATAGTAATCGTACCAGAAGTTACCCCAATTACCATAACGTACTAAAAACTGATGGTTTAGAACTGCCCATGAAACTATCACAAATTGCAAAATTTGAAAAAATGAATAATATATCTATAAATGTGTATGGTTTACAATTGATAGAGAAAGAAAATCGATCATTTTATACAGTCTCGCCTTTAAGACTAACACAACAACATTTCGTGCAAAAACATGTGAATTTACTAATAGTTCAAGATAAATATTTTCCAAATTTGAGCGACTATGATGTCACACCTTCAGAAGATATACACGACTTTGAAATTAAATATCACTATTGTTGGATTAAAGATCTTTCCAGGCTTATCTCAAGTCAGCTCTCGAAAAATAAGGGGAAAAAAATGATATGTGATAGGTGTTTGAATTATTTTTCATCTCAGATAAAATTAAATGAACATTATGAGTTGTGCAAAGATTTCAATAATCAAAAAGTATCTTTTCCGGATTACGATCATGTTGAATTTCGAAATTTTGTTTACAAACAAAAATGTCCCTTTATTGTGTACGCAGACTTTGAATCAATACTTAGGCAATGCAATAAGAAAATCGGTCAAACTTCATTCAAGTATCAGGAGCATGTACCGTATAGTGTAGGATATTATTTAAAATGTACATATAATGATAATTTTTCACGTTACGCTAGTTTTCGTGGTGAGAATTGCGTGGATTGGTTTTCTGATGAAATAGATAAAATTGCTTCCTTTGTTCATTCCCATATGAAACATATTGAACCAATGTCGGGCACACCCAGAGAAGTTGGTAAAAGTTGTCATATATGTGAAAAAAGTTTTAACAAGAAAGATGTAATAGTTAGAGATCATGATCATTTTTATTCCGAATTTAGGGGATGGGCACATCAGCAGTGCAATTTAAATTTTCGTAAACTCTTTATTGTGCCCATAGTTTTTCATAATTTATCCAATTACGATGGTCATTTCATTGTAAAATCTCTTTTGCATCGGGGTAATATCACTACTCTACCTATTAATAAAGAAAAATATATTTCTTTTACATATTTTCATGCGGAAACCAAACTTAGATTCAGATTTATCGACTCTTTCAAATTTATGGGGGCTAGTTTGGATGAATTGGCCTCTACTTTGATCTTAGATAATTTTTATAATCTCAAGAAGGAATTTTCTGGTCTACTAGATAGTGAATTTGAGTTGCTAACAAGAAAGGGAACTTTTTGTTATGACTACATGACGGACATGGATAAACTGAACGATACAAAACTTCCACAGATCCATGAATTTTATAATAAATTAAATGACGCGCACATAGATGATGAAACTTACCAGCATGCTCAAACCGTTTGGAAAACATTCAAAATTAAAACGTTAGGTGAATATAGCGATCTCTATATGAAAACCGACATACTCCTACTCACAGACGTAATGGAAAATTTTCGGAAAACAGCTTTGGAGACGTACAAACTTGATCCTGCATGGTATTACACAATGCCAGGTTACACCTGGGACTGTATGCTCTTATACACCAAATGTCAGCTTCAGGTGCTCAAAAATGTTGATATGGTTATGTTTGTGGAACAGGGTATACGTGGAGGGATCAGTTGCTGCATGCACAGACTATCCGAAGCTAACAATCCCCAGATGACTAATTTTGATCCGTCAAAGCCAGAATCTTATTTACTGTATCTTGATGTAAATAATTTATATGGATGGGCGATGAGTCAATATTTGCCAATTGGGGGTTTTGAATGGTGTGATACGTCTGTTGATGTGAGCACTGTTCCTGATGATAGCCCAGAAGGATATATTCTTCAGGTAGATCTGGAATATCCACAACATCTGCATGATCTACATAAAGATCTACCAGTGTGTCCGGAGCACATAGTCCCTCCAGGTTCAAAGCTACCCAAATTACTATGCACACTCTCAGATAAAAAAGATTACATCATTCATTATCGGAATTTGAAGGCTGTTTTAGAATTGGGCTTGAGATTAACAAAAATTAAAAAAGTTTTGAAATTCAGACAATCCCCCTGGTTGAAACCCTATATCGATCTTAATACGGAACTTCGTGCAAAGGCGACCACCAAATTTGGTAAAAACCAGTTCAAGTTTGCGAACAATGCTATTTTTGGTAAGACCATGGAGAATATTCGATTACACCGGGTAGTTCGTCTGGTTAATCAATATGGGGGTCGCTATGGGGCGATGAACATGATTGCGTCCCCAAGGTTTCATAGTCGTACCGTGTTCGGAGAAGATTTGATGGCGATCGAACTCAAAAAGAATGAGCTCTTATTCAATAAACCTTTATACATAGGTATGGCGATTCTTGATATCTCAAAAGTCTGCATGCTTAACTTCCACTACAAATATATGCTGCCAAATAATCCCGATGGTTGTAAAATCATGTATATTGATACGGACTCATTCTTTTATGAGATTAAAGGTTCTAACCCATATGAATTAATAAAAAAAGATTGTTATACTCATTTTGACACTAGCGATTATCCTAAAGACAATGCTTTCAACATTCCATTAGTGAATAAAAAGGTACCAGGTTTAATGAAAGATGAGGTGAATGGTAAAATTATCACTCATTTTGTTGGTTTGCGGGCTAAAATGTACTCTTTTAAGGTTCAAGGGGGGCAAACCGTCAAGAAATCAAAAGGTGCCAAAAATTGTGTTGTTAAAAACTGCTTAACTTTTGACGATTATGTGAGATGCCTCAAAGGAAATGAACGGCATGTTTTATCACAGAATACAATAAGATCCTTTGCACACGACATTTATTCGATTCAACAATCAAAAATAGTATTGAGCGCACAAGATGACAAACGCTACTTGATTTCTTCATCATTTGACACCCTACCTTGGGGGCATTATTCACTGCAAACAAATCCACAATAATTCAAAATACTGATTCAATATTCAATGTGATGCGTCTGAATTTGCCTGAAATAATTACAATTGAAATATTGAAGAAATTTAGCGCATACAAGTGGAATCAAATCATTGCAGATGCCAGAACCTATGCAAAGAAAACAACTTCATTTGAGTATCTCTTTTCTTCAAGATTTATCACGAGTCGTAAAGCTCAAAGCCATATTCTATGTAAACGAGACTGGAGTGATGAATATGATGAGGATGAATTATGTATATGGCGAAATTATTATCATATTAAAGAGTTTAATTTATTTTTGTGTAAAATTTGCTTTAAAATTTTTCTAAAAGAATTGAAAAGGAGAAGGTTTGATTCAAAACTGTTCAGCATTCGCGATCACTCCCATTTATACATTAGCCAACACAATCTATATAAATTGTATAGAAATAGAAAATATTGGTGTAACGCAGATTTTGATAGAGTTCTTTTTGATATATACGATAAGAATACATGTTGTGATAGATTACATGATTTAGTGCCTAATACTGTAACTAATTTCAAAGCACATTCCAAACGATTTATAGACTCTGCAGATGAAGATAGTGACATAGATTGTTAGAATTGATAAAAATGTTGATGCTATTAATCTGAAAGATATGTAGAATCTGGAGATGTTAATAGTGATATAGATGAATTGAATTGTTATAAAAAATGTAAATAAACTATTATGTACAGGTTGTTTTTTATTTTTTATTCCTCATGTACTGATACAATATACAAGCACATCTACAAGAACCAAAAGATTCACAAATTCGACAAGCCAATCCATCCACTTGATCTTCACTTAGGTCTGCACCAATGCACTTGAGAGGGCAACAATATCTTGATCCCTCTATAATGTTGAAACTTCTTTCCTCAGTCATTTTGCTGCACAGGTTAGTATCACTTTCCATGCAGATTATGGTTAGCCCACAACTGAGACATTTCACATGTTCTTTATCAAATAAAAATTTACCACTAGGACACAAAGCATTTTTCAGATTTCTCAGACTATATAAAGTTGTCAAAAATAAAAGTGTAGTAGATAAGTGAAATCCAATGAAAATGTATCTCACAATTAATTCATAGAGTGAACCTTCCATGGTGACCGACACTTGATAAATAAGCTATAAAAGTGTGGATGTACTTTATTCTGAACTCATTAATATGCTAACGTTTAGAGAGGGAGGAGGTCTTGTTGATACACTCATTAATAAGTTACCTATTGAACTGCATATACCCGGTGGTTACAAATTCTGCGGACCTGGTACAAAGTTAGAAAAACGTTTACGTGAGGGACAGAAGGGTATCAACCCGCTCGATGAGAGTTGTATGGAACACGATATATTTTATTCGCAGCAAAAGGATTTGGCGGAAAGACATAAAGCAGATAAAATTCTAGAGGATAAGGCTTGGCAACGTGTAAAATCAAGAAACGCTTCAGTTGGTGAAAAAACTGCAGCACTCATAGTTGCAGGTGTAATGAAAGCTAAACGCAAGCTAGGAATGGGTTTCAAAGAGAAAAAGACGTTCAAGAGAAGCTTAATAGTTCCCTTAACAAAGGCGTTGCGCAAGTCACCTAATAGTGATGATATAAAAAAGTCATCATTGATAGCATTAAAAGCAGCCCGAGCTGCTATCAAAAAAGCCGGGGGGAAGAAGAACATCAGAGTGCCTCGAATTATTCCATTCAAGTCAGGTGGCATATTGCCGTTGATGCCAATTCTTGCTGGTTTGAGCACTTTGGGCAGCTTACTTGGCGGTGGAAGTGCTGTTGTCAAGACCTTTATCGATGCCAAAAACGCAACAAAAAAGTTGGCTGAACATCAACGTCACAACAAGGCGATGGAAGCGGTAGGACATGGTCTTTATGTGAAAAAATATAAGAAGGGTTATGGGCTCTTTGTTAAAAAACAAAAAAACTAATTGCGAAGCTACCCAATAGAGCATTATTTGACCATGAGTTGGTTGATTATGCGAAAAAATTGAAAATTCCAAACTTTCGAGGTGTATTCATGCGTGATGATTTATTAAGAAGAAGACGTTCTAGGTTGAAGGAATGTGGTATCATCAACTTGGATTGTTCAGATGGACCTGGAACACATTGGGTAGCATATAGCAAAGAAGGAAACGATGCAGAGTATTTTGATTCTTTTGGGGATCTGAAACCTCCGAAAGAATTGGTTAAATATTTAGGTGATTGTGATATAATCTACAACAGAAATGTATATCAGACATATAATACATCCAATTGTGGTAAATTATGTTTGCAATTTTTGTTGAGTAAAATTAATAAAGCATAAATAGTGTTATTTTGATAATCAATCATCAGTCATGTCGACAGTATTCACATTGAAAGGACGTAGTTCGACACTATCAGCAGATTTTGTGCCCCCAATCGAACTAGATCCCAAGCATCAGTATGGTATTGCTTTAATTGGTTTTTATTCATACAATACAATACCAAACATTGAAGAAAATACGTATTTATATTATTCAGAAACATCTGCAGAAGGGGAAAAAAAGCTCCAGATCCCTAGTGGAACATACGAAATTTCCGATATTGAAAATTATCTTGGAAAATACTTGGTTGAAGAGAGCGAGAGGAGCGAAAGAGATAAAATCTTTTACCTGAGACCAAACAATACAACGTTGAAGTGTGAAATTTTCCATCGGTCGATATCTATTGATTTTACCAAAAGCATTGTACTAGGTAAGCTTTTGGGCTTTTCTCAAAAACATTTGGTAGCAGGAGTCGAACATCAGTCTGATTTGCCTGTGAATATAGTTCCAGTACGCTGTATTCATATAGATTGCAGTCTTGCTCAAGGATCATTTTACAACAATAAAATTTGTCACACCATCTACGAGTTTTCAGTTGGTGTTGATCCAGGATACGCTATTGATATAACACCGCAACACTTGATTTATCTACCTGTGAATAGCAACGGAACAATTGACAATATCACTTTGACTATACTAGATCAGGATTTCAACTTTGTGAATTTTCGAGGTGAAGAGATTATTGTTCGACTAGAACTGAGGAAATGGTCTTGATTTTCCCCCAATATCAACATAATAAATATGTAACCCAGTCTAGGGAAAGCGCATTAGTACAACAACACCGCTCGAAGAAACAGCAGCAGCTTACGAGATTATCCCAGAGAAATAAAAGAATACTACAATCGCTCGGCTATGTTGTCAGACCACACGTTTGACATTTATCGATCGGTAGATAAAGATGATTCAATCGTTCGTGTAGAAAATCGAACATACCTTCCATTCATAAAATCATTCAACAATAATGATACGATTGAAATTGTTATTAACCGACCAGATGTATGGTTTCTAATGTATGAATCTGCACTTTTCATAAGGGGACAATTGAAAAAAACCTCGGGCGTCGGAACTTTGAAATTGGTGAATAATTATGGTGCTTTTCTGTTTGACTCGATAACCTACGAATTATGTGGCACTGAAGTTGAAACTGTTAAAGACCCTGGACTTGTATCACTAATAAGAGGATTTTTGTGCTATGAGAAAGGTGATAATAGTGAATTAAATGAAGCAGGATGGAATTTCCCTGATGAGCCATTGCAAAATGATGATGGCTCATTTGCAATACGTATACCTCTCAAACATTTGCTCAACATGTTCAATGATTATCCGAAAGCAATATGTGGTAAACAGCTCATTAGGTTAATCAGGGCTCGCAACGATAGCAATTCCATGATTATCACAGCCGGTACAGGAGAGCAGCCTGGAGAGACAAAAGGTGAAATAACGATAAGTGATATAGAGCTTAGAGTTAAACATGTGTATCCTAATGATGAAATCAAACTCAATCTACTCTCCATGATAAAAAGTGATAAACCCATTTTACTTCCCTTTCGGAAATGGGAAGTTCATCAACTTCCTGCCCTTACTGTCGGAGCTACTCAAGAATTATGGAGTATTAAAACGGGCACAGTTGTGGAATGTCCTCGTTATGTTATATGCTGCTTTCACTCTGATCGAAAAGATAACCCCGCTAAAGATCCAAATTACTTTGAAAATATTGACATTTCAGATATACGTGTATTACTCAATGGTGAATATTATCCTCAAGAAAGGTTACGATTGAATTTCGACCAAAATGACTATAGCGAAGCTCATTATAATTATTGTGAATTTACAAACACTTATACTGGTAGAACAGGCAATACTGCGGTGCTCGATTATGGGGAATACAAGACAAGATTTATTTTTACAATTGATTGTTCCAAACGAGATGATAGTTATAAATTTTCCACCGTTGACGTTAAATTGGAGATTGAAGCGAGAAAAGGTTTTCCAGCCAACACCAGGGTGTACTGCATCATTGTTCACGACAACGTCATCGAGTACCACCCACTAAGCGAAATTATAAGAAAATTAACAAACTTTTGAGGATTCAGTTCAGCTGAAGCAGTCACCGTAACAAGATGAAATTGGCAGTAGTAGATTTTCAAGGTTTCACAATTAATGGCAGCTTTCAACCAAAAGAGATATGTGTGAATAATGGGCATCAAATTGCACATTTTTTAGTGAAACCTGAAGTAAAATTCTTATCTTTATCGATGCAAGATCAGAAGGTAGTAAGATGGTTGGAGAAAAATCTTCATGGAATAAAATATAATCTTGGTTGTGGTGTGGAACTCAGTGATGTTGGTGATATTCTTAGGAGATTACTCTCAGATGTTGATATAGTTTATGTAAAGGGTAGCCAAAAAAAGGAATATTTATTGGGGATTGGACTGTCGACCCTTGTTATCGATCTGAATCAGCTTGAACATTACAATCCACCACCTCCAAATCTAACGATGCAACGACCTTTGTGTATGTATCATGATGGAAATGTATCACGCATGTGCAGCATGGCAAACTGCAGAGACATATTTAATTGGCTTTGGAATGCTATCCCCCATTAAATAACTAAACACACACACACACACACACACACACACACACACACACACACACACACACACACACGAAGAAAAATGTTGAAAGAAGAATATGCGGAGGAAGAACTGTCCCTAAGCAAAGATGGAAACAACCACGATCGAGATCAAAATATAATTATTCAATTTGAGAAGCTTTCCCTTCAACAATCTGAGGATCGACGAAATAACAATTCATCATGTATCTGGCAATCGTTAGTTTTTCATAATAAATCTAGATTTTCACGTCTTTCAACATCAACATGTAAAAAGAAAAGAGCTATTTTGAATAGAATTTGAAATCAGTTTATCTTTATATTCACCCACCACCTCCTAAAAATTATCAGTTCCATTCAAGATGCGAATTAAACAACATCAAAAATCTTTACCTGTATGTAATTTAGATATTTTTGAAGATCAACCAAAATTTAATAAAAATGGTGATTTATTTCCAGCCAATTGTAGATTTTTGATTGTAGGTCCAAGTGGTTGTGGAAAATCCAACGCACTTTTATCCTTACTTTTTCATCCTAATGGCCTTAAATTCGAAAATGTTTACATATTCTCGAAAAGTTTATATCAACCAAAATATCAGCTACTCGAAGAAGTGTTGAATGGCGTTCATGGTATAGGTTATCACAGTTTTAGAGAAAATGATGAAATCATAGATACTGTAGACGCTAAAGAAAATTCCATTTTCATATTTGACGATATATGTAACAGCAAGCAAGACAAAATCAGGTCCTACTACTCTATGGGTAGACATAAAAAAATTGATGTTGCTTTTCTATGTCAGACATATGTGTCAATAAATAAACATCTGATTCGAGACAATGCAAACATAATTGTTGTATTCAGAAGTGATGATGTGAATTTGCGTCACATTTTCAACGAACACATATCCCCCGATATGAGTTATGAAAAATTTAAAGAAATTTGTTCCGTATGCTGGAGCACCGATAATTATGGTTTTTTAATGATCGTTAAAGACTGCAACTTGCATGATGGGCGATATCGACATGGTTTCGATAAATTCATCAACATAAAGGAAAATTAATCAGTTTATAAGCATCATGTCGAGTGGCAAGTCAACACAACATCGCAAACTCAAACTTAGACGGCTCATCAATGATGTTAGAAGGAAATATTTAGCATTTAAATTGGGTCGTTCTGAAGAGGATGAATCGATAAATCGAATGGTTTTTCCTATTACGAAACGTATTGATGAGATGAAAGAACAATTTAAGCAGCAACCATCGCCAGCGGCACCCAAAACTGAATCCATAAAATCTATGCCGGCAAAAACCAACAAAAAAGAACTAGAATATTCCATGCCATTTTCGAAAGAGAATTATGAGGATGGCGTAGATAATGAATATTATGACTATGATGAAGATGATACTGCACAAATGCCCTACAATGAAATCAATAATTCTGGCAACTCCTTGGAAGACTATCCAAAAAATATTCGGGGCTATATTCAGAAATTGTGGAATAGAGACCCACAAATAGATTACATATATGGCCCTAAATATGAACACCGCAACTCTACGTGGAGTCTAGGTAGTAGTTCACTCAATTTCGACCTTCATAGTGGTGATATTATTATCGATGGTAAATATAATTATCATAGTAGTCAGGGGCTCCTCAAACTGCTATTCAACAAGGAACCTGTTGGATTTAGACCAGACGATGAAGAAAACTACAAACAGATATTGGATATCACAAGCGTGCATAGAAGATTGTTCAATCCATCGAAACAAATCAAAGCAAGCAATGCCCGCAAATATAAAAATATTATACAGAAACTTGGTGGTGGAATGATGCGATACAACGATAAAGCGATAGAGTATAGATATTGGAACAACATTAATGAATTAGTTGATCGTTTGTGTTTATTGCATGCGTCAAAAGAAGCTGGTAATAACTCAAGCGATAACGAAATCGAAGCAATCGTTGAGGAGTTGCGCGAAGCGGGAATTATATATTAAGTGTTGCTTATTGCACTGAAAATCATTTCACCTACAACAATGGACAAATTTGGTAGGGTATCGTTATCTCGTAGGATCTCCTCAGCGAAATGGGCGCGGCCTGGTTATACTTTTCCCATGACCAGTGATGGTGATTATGACTTTACCGGACATAAATTGTGTAATGTTGATGAGCCTATAAGAAAATCTGACGCTGCCAACATGAATTATGTTGATTTAACGGCAAAAAGGATACTTGAAGACCTAGGTAAATTGGGTATTGTATTTTATCAGTATAAGGGTGTTATTGAAACGAAATGTGCAAAACTTGGAGGCGAATTGGAAAACACTAATCATAACAATATTGAAATGTACAAGAAACTTAATGAACAACTTGATTACGTCTCAAAGCAGATACACATAATCGAACAAAAAACTGTTGCTGAAAGATTTGATATCGATAGAAAAATTAACGAAATAAAAGCTTCAATCGAAACCCTGAATCGTAAGTTGGGTACTGAAAGCCACAAAGATGCCACCATCCAGAGAAATAGCGCAAGTAGTTAAGGAACTTCATCGACCTGCACGCAAAAATTTTCCTCGACGAAGAACTATCATCAAGGGGTTAGATGATCTCTGGCAAATGGATTTAGGACAGCTTGATCGGCTCGCCACAAGCAATGATGGTTATAAATATTTTCTGGTCGTAATTGATTGCTTCTCGAAATTTGTATGGGTTAGACCGGTGAAAAGAAAAACAGGCGAAGAGGTGACTTTGGCTTTTCTCGATATCCTTGAACATAATGACGGTCGAAAGCCCATAAATTTGCAGTCTGATCAAGGAAAGGAATTCTTCAACAGACAATTTCAAGAACTAGTTAGAAAACATAACATTAATCATTATAATACCTACAGTGATAAGAAAGCAGCAATAGTGGAACGAGTGATAAGAACATTGAAAGAGGCGCTTTTCAAGAAATTCAGTTTGAGAGGAACTTATCGGTGGATTGACATACTTCAAGACGTTGTGAATGTATATAATAATAAAATACATCGAACGATTGGAATGAAACCAAGTGATGTAAACAAGAAAAATGAGGGTGACATATATAAATTCGCATACAGTCACATAAAAATAGCGGCACCTCATAAATTTCAAACGGGCGATATTGTACGTATAAGTAAATTTAGACATGTTTTTACAAAAGGATATCTCCCACAATGGACTACCGAACTATTTAAAATTATAAAAGTTCAATTGACCAACCCCGTAAGTTACCTAATTGAAGATTTAACAGGCAGACCTATAAGTGGAGCTTTCTACCAAGAAGAATTGCAAAAGACAAAGCAGCCTGATGTTTATTTGGTTGAAAGAGTATTGCGCAGGCGTGCAGACAAGGTTTTGGTGCGATGGCTGGGAATGGGTGAAGAACATGATTCCTGGATTCAGTCAGAAAACAAACTTTGAATAACCATGCTATCGCCAATATATGAGTCGGTGCTAAGTGAAAATTCTGATCACGAATCATGTAATTTTGAAGTTACAAACGAAAAGCACTACCTGTTGAACGGCCAGTTCCACCTAGAAATTGAATGTGGATTAGGGTCTGCTTCTTTATACATCGATTGTGGTATAAGTCCAGCGAGACAATTCACACCTGCTGTTAAGCTGAGCTGTAATGACTGCGTGATATCCTTTGATGATTGGGAATGGGAGTCATTTATTGCAATAATCGAAAATGGTTATCAACAAGAATGTGGAGCTACAGTTGTACGATGTGCTGGCGAATGTATGATTACTAGCGTAACAAAATGGGGAAACTGCATATATTTCAGTGAAGTTGACTTGAATAAGATATCTCAATTGAATCGACTGATAATTATCGGTCGTCTGGAAATGTTGAAATATCTCCGAATGACTTTGTATTACTTTAAATTTGTGGACACCATCAAAGAATTGATACGAAACTCCAGCAAAAATAACAACAACAACAATTCTGTTGAAGATTTCATAAATGCTTTCTGTAGAATCAATCCTTGTGTTCAGAGTTATGCAATTTTAGAATGTATGTACTTTTATAGGAATAAAGTATTGAACGATGTAGATAATTAACATTATGTTGAGTCAATAAAAAATCTCATACTGAAATTATTTTTTAATAGTCAAACCATGTAATTTCCACTCGAAGCACCACCACCACCTGTATATTCAAATCCCTCGATCCAATCCGTACACCCAGCTTGCACCGCGTAAACCAAGAGATTCACAAACGATAAATGCCTACCCAATAATAATCCGAATAAAATTTCAATGTAAATCGTATTTCACAGATTGATATTATTCTATGTATGAATTCTCATAATGTCAACTTGACAGAAGGTAACTTCAAAAATATTGGGGTTGAAATACTCGTATTTTAGTATGAATACATTGATTCCCAACTCTGAGAAACCAATACCAGATATAATTTGTCCGTTTGAACTAGAGCGCCAGAAAGCTCGGGGCTTGAACCCATTTTTATGATAACCTGAAAGTCCCTGAGAGCCCCTCCCAATTAACAATTCCAATACAGGAGAATGGACAATGCGCGCAAAAGTTCACGTTAATTTCAATCATGCGTCACTCTCCGTTTATAGCACCAAACATCCCAAATTCTTACGACCCCCGTGGCGTAGCGGTAAGGACCCCGGACTCTCACCCAAACTCCCCGGGTTCATATCCCGCGTCCATCCAGAAAATTTTTCATGACGTCATCCGCCCGACGCATCAGACCCCCAGACACCATTAAGGGAGGTCATAGATCAACTTTGGTCGAGAACCCGCCTAGTCCCTCTACTTCGTTACATTCATTATAAATCATTATTATAATACATTACCAATTTAAAACATATAAAAACATGTTCTTGAAAATAACAAATAAATTCTACAAATAAAATTAAAACACGACAGAATCGGTATTTCCCATTTAGGCTGGTTTTCCTGTCACGCTGACTGTCGGCGCTGACGGTCAGCGCTGATCGGTCAGCTCGGATCGTTTTAGTATCGCGCTGATCAAATAGAGAAATAGAAGGATGCTATTGTCTCTGGCTCACTGAATGTGGAGGCTTGTCGGCGCCAGCTAGTCTGCGGCGCCGACGCGCCGGTGCGTACGTGCACGTATATAGCTCAGCGCTGACGGCCGTCAGCGCTGCGTGACTCGAAAACGCTACCTATAGCTACATACATATTGACCCATCAGCGCCGACCGTCAGCGTGACAGGAAAACCAGCCTTATTCTGGGATTAAAAGCGAAAATTCATGAGAAGACGAAATCGCAACAAGTGTTCATTGAACGACGTCGTTGTAATGCAGGGTTGTGTTCGAATATTAACTCCGTAGAGTAATATTTACTCCATTGCGTGCGAAAACTGAAAGGTTAGGTAAATTTTACTCCATGACTGTCGTTCGAAATGTCAGAGTATTCGACTCCGAGTTCATTTTATTATTTATTTATTTATTTATTTATTTAAATTAAAGTGTCTCGGCTACTAGGCCATTGACACAGGGTACAATGTTTGTTTTTCCTATGTATTACAGATGTAGTTGTACTAAATTGATCACAAGATATGTAGATTTATACAGAAAAATTGAAATGTACATGTATTGATTATTATGTACTTGTATAATTGACATTCTTTGAGGAACTTTAGTGCTGCTTCAATTTGAGTTGCTGAGCTGAGGATATCCTTTACATGTTCTTTGAGTCCTAATCGATGGCGGATTTCATCGTAGTGTGAACAGCGAGATAGAAGGTGTTCCACAGTTAATCGGGTATCTCGACAGTAATCACATATAGGTGGTTCTTCTGATGACATCAAGTAATCGTGTGTCAACCTAGTGTGGGCTATTCTTAGTCTTCTCATTACTATTTTGTCTTTCCTATTGAGACTGATATTTACCGGGGAATTGATTTTAGATTGGATTGCTTGTAGCTTGTTGTTACTGCTATTCCATTGGGCTTGCCAGTTTTGAAGAGTTCTCAATTTTATTGTTGTCCTTAGGTCTGATTGAAGCTGAAAGTTTGTGATGGGAAAGTCAGAGGATCGTGCCAATTTTGCAGATTGGTCTGCAGCTTCATTTCCTTCTATACCAACATGAGATGGTATCCAAATTATGGTCGTAGAGATTTCTTTGTTGATCTTGAGTGTATGACATCGTTCCTGAATTTTTTGTACCAAAGGGTTCCTAGAGTAGATGTTGAGTTCATTTTACTCCTGTCAAAATTGACATAACTCATGGGACGGAAAATCTAGTATCTTTGTCTCACTGTTTTATAAATGTTCTGTAAGGTAATTTAATAGTTTTAATACTGCTGACAATATTTATTTATGATTAGTGTTACATATATGTGAAGAAAACAATAATAGGATTTTTTCCGCAAATCGCCAGGAAATTTTGACATTCCTGTCAAAATTTCTTGAAGAAAAAGTCAGGACTTCCTTACTGTAACGGTGGGTTTCACGAATCTTTGACAGCTCTTAATTGCCGAATTAGTGCGATTCTATGTCGATTTTCAGTTCATTTTTGATACAACCATCGAATTAAATCCACAATTAAGCTAATCGAAGCTTCGTGGAACCCAATGTAAGGAAATGTAATTTCCTTACTGTAAGGAAATGATATTTTTCGGCAACCGTCCGGGAAGTGCCCACTTCCCGGACGCTTTTTCTTTGAGAAAGAAGCATTTCCCGGCCTAGTCCGGGAAGTACGTACTTCCCGGACTAGGCCGGGAAATGCTGGGAAGAATCACGTCGTTTTGGTCATTGTAAATATGAAAATCATGGTAGGTATATTTTTGATAAATGAAGTTACCATAGCACTGAGGAAACGGCTGACAGTTCATATAAAATTAGTTAACATGTTATATTTTCTGTTCTGTTTAATTTGAATAAGAATCAAAATATATGAAAAAGAAATGTGTCGTCTCATTGATTTGTTATTCTACACGGTTGCCGAAAAAATATTGTACGCAACACGCCCGAAAAAGGTTTTTTTGGACTCATAGACTTCTAGGACTCGCTTACGCTCGTCCTAGAATTTTGTCTATTCGTCCAAAAAAACCCTATTTTCCGGACTTGTTACGTAAATTACTATTCCGTACAGTTGTTAGTGTTCTACATAAATGATAGAAAACACATTGCTTATAAGGAATTAATTTATATTTTGAAAACATCAAGTCATTGCTGAATACATTTTTAAGATCAATTTGTTATATTTACAGTAATTTGGCAGTTAGTACAATTATTGAACATTGGAGGAACACTCTTAGAACTATGAGAAACATTTTGGACAACATGCAGGGTGGAAGGGTCATTTTGTTGAATATTTTGTACTGTGAAAATTTTATTTGCCACCTCAACCTTATTGTTAAGCGATTCTTCGATATATCCTTCAGCAACGTTTGATGACTTCCATCCGCCATGCCTCTTTAAACTAGATATGTTGGCACCAGAGTCAACCAATATTGTTGCAGAAGACCGACGAAAGCAGTGACCAGTATATTCTGTCGGATTTACCAAGTTCAAATAAGTAGCAACTATTTTGGGCATTTTTCTAAATTGATGAATTCCTACCACTTGTCTACAACCCTTTCCGCTTTGATATTTAAAGAAAAATCGGTCACTGTTCATATTTTCTGGTCTTAACGAAACATACTTTCGATAAACATTCAAGTAGATCTGATTAATTACATAATTTGCAGTTTAACGCCCCCTCACCGATTTTCAAAATATTCTGTATATAGTATCTGCATGATGTTGATATACCACAGTTTCAATTTTAGCACTGGCAAATGAGTATTTTTCGAGAAAATTCAAAATGAAAATTGAAAATTAGAATTGTAAAATATCTAGGAACAGCTTAGAAATATCAAAATTATAATTGTCATGTTGATAGATTTATTGAAAATATAAAATTATGAAGTAGTTTATGGGAGAGAAACCGAGGTAACGGAAAAATAAATTAAATTATCGAGTTTGAAAGAAGTCAAATTTTCCCAAGAGAAGAATATTAAAGGTTCCTAAAGAAATATAGAGTTGAAATTGATATCAAGTTAAAGAGGATATTATTCCAGACAAAACAATACAAGAAGAAACAAGTTGTATAGAGATATCTTAGTTTTTTGAAAGGGAGAAGATTTTAAGACAGAAATCGAAGGAGGATACAAGGATTTCATTAGATTAAAGGGAGATAATAAGAGAGAAAACGCAAGAAAGAAATTGAAGGTGGATTCAAGGAAAATATTAGGTTAGTTAAAGATACTAGAATCATATTAGGTTCAATATATATATATGCATGCTAAATCTATCCAAATGTGTTTTTGTTGCAACCGGTTTTGTCCATTCATCTGTATTATGATAGACACTCAGGCACGTAAGCCCAAACTGGCAGTTTCAACTGTTTCCAGGCCCGGCTTTAGAGACGCATTTCGCTTTTCATTATTTCGAAAAAAAATTGTATCGTGAAGTGAATTTTGATGATTTTAAATAGTGGCAAAATAGTCCATTTGCTGGAATCTAAACGGGAGGGGAAGTGAACGAGAGTGCTGGGAGGGGTAATATATTCAATACGATGAATTTTTTATTACAAAAATTTACTCCAAATTTCAATTTTCGTCATAAATTTTACCATTTTTCTCATTTTATTAGCCAAAAATTTGAAAATTCTAAGCTATCCTATTGAATTTATTACCCCACCCAGTACCCCAATTCACTCCCCATACCGTTAGATTGCTTCAA
Source organism: Halyzia sedecimguttata (assembly GCA_937662695.2). Lineage (NCBI taxonomy): Eukaryota > Metazoa > Arthropoda > Insecta > Coleoptera > Coccinellidae > Halyzia > Halyzia sedecimguttata. Next base: position 41,777,432 of record OW569412.2, read on the forward strand.
AATAACTGATTTGCCACTATTGAAAATGATCAAAAATCACTGTACAATGCATATTTTCTTCGAAAAACTCGAAAAAGTCGAAATTTACGAGGGGGCGGTAAACTGCAAAATTACCGCCTCCTGGATAAATTTTTCAATTTCTTCCTTCGTTAAAATCTTAGATTTCTTTGCCCTATAACCTTGAGCTTGCCGTTTCAATAAAGAACGAAATTTTGAGTATGTAGATATATCTACATTGTGTTTAAGTGCAAGGGTTGACTTCAGCATTGAATAATTGGCCCATAATGTTGAAGATTTCATCTTTAAACAAAGGTCTAGGAAGTATGCCATTACAACATTTTCTGAGAAAGAACTCGTATTTTTACTCATGCGATAATCCATAAAACGTCTGTATGCATTTTCGTACTTTTCTCTTGATTTCTTTGGCAATAATTCTAATGAAGCAGTATTCACTGCCTCAACCAGCTCTGGAGGAGTCCCAGGAATGGAAATTTCATCATCACTTATCATTTTACTTTCGAGAACACCAGCAATTAAATTTATAAGCGTCAAGTTTGACAATTCAACCTCAATACGTTTCCATAGTAACCCAAGTAATTTTATTAGGGAATAAAATTATCGCGTTTTTTTTTAAATCAATGAATATCTGTCGAATTTTAAACGATTTGCGGAAAAATAGTATGTTTACCTCGTAGGAAAAGTCACTTTCCTGGACTCTGTGTTGCTAAGTCTCGGCTTGCGCCTCGACTTAGCAATCTTCACAGTCGTCCAGGAATGTTAAGCTTTTCCTACCCGGTAAACAATGTACTATTTCTTAGAGCAACATAACCTGTTTTCCTATATTGACAACTTCTGTCAGTGTCAGAGTAAACTCCAGAGTAAATCTGTCAAACCTTCAAAAACTCTACTGTCTTCTTTTCGAACACAACCCTGGATTTATCTAGCTTTCTTCCAACCATATATAACATACCTCTGACAGCCGCAAGAATTAAAATTGGTTTAAGCACTGACGTGAAGTCAGCAGCTTTTGCGCGCATATTCTATTGTCCATTCATCTCTTTTGGGTACTCTTAAGGCCGATTCATATTATACATCCCGTTCGGCTCAGCTCAGCTAAATGATAATGCGTTGTGTCCCCTTGAACATGCGCGCAAAAAGTAGGATGTGCAAAGCATGCAGATTTTCTTCAAGCAATGGAATCCGATATAGAATGTCTGCACGGAAGTATATTATTAACACGCAACTCAAAATTTTCTTTTATTTTATTTACTTTTTTTCAGGGTCGTATCTAGGGCGTGGCAAAGGTGGCGCACTCGCCATGGTCGCTAAGTCCACAGGGGCGCCAAAAAATATGAAAAAAAAAATTGGTTCAAGCCCTGTGGACAGGAGCTTAAATAATAGTTTATTTATCAAGATTAAATGAGCAATCTGAGAATGAGAACTGCACCATGGAAGAAATCAAATTGAATCTGGCCAATTTTGCCCAATAACGAACTTAACCGAGATATTCATCTCCCTAACCTACTCTGAAAATTTCAACAACCTAGCTCATTCCGTTCGAGAGTTATTGTAGAAAAACTTTTTTTAAATTACAAAAAATTTTTTTTGACACTTTGAGGTAATCTGGTCAATACAAAACTTCACATGCGTATAAAGGTCATGATTCTACAATTTGATGGTAAATTCAGATAGATCGAGTAATCGGTTTCGGAAAATTTCATAAAAAATATTTTTACTAAAATCAGCCATAACTCCGAAACCGCTCGATAGATTTCGCCCATTAACGAGCTCGTCCGAGATATTTACGCTCCAAACCCACCTTGCAAATTTCAATCCGCTAACTCGTTCGAGAGTTATCGTGCCTACGGCCTGCCGGCCGGCCGGACAGAATCGATTTCGACCTCGGATTCTTGATCAATGAGTCGAACCAAATCGTTTGAGACCATTTTCAGCCAAAAATTCCAAAATTACAGACATTTGGGCAAATTGATAAGCACTCTGTTCCGAAGAACTAGAAGCGCCAAAAAAACAAGTTTCGTATGACAATTGCCCAAAACAGGTTTAAAGTACCTACAAATTGTAGATATTCCATCAAACATGTATGAAAGAAGAGAAGTAATAATGAAAAATTACCTTGTAATCGATCAAAAATTTTCTGATCTACGTTCACCAAATTTTCTCCTCTCTCGAACTACAGAATTATGCTTTCAATATTTACGTAATATTTTCAAACATTTTTGGGTGAGGTCCCCCCGTTGCATCGCTAAAATACGAGTATTTCAACCCCAATATTTTTGAAGTTATAATATTCCCTTCCGTCAGTTCCGTCATAAATTGAGAGAACTGAGCATTCTATGTCTATGGATGAAAAGCAGTCTCACTACTCTATGTTCTCTTACTTCATGTTCCGTTCCGAAATGTAAGACTTTTCTGAGAAAAACTAATTTCGGAGCAAACAACTGAGATTTTTCTCACTTCGCTCACATTTCGGAATACACTTTATTCTCATAATTCTTCGATTGATTAGATAATGTCATGTCTCAGGAAAATAAGTTGACATTATGACAATTCATACATAGAATAATTATATCATTCTGTGAAAACGTAGAAATACGATTTATTAGTGAAATTTTGAAAAATCATATCTCCGAAAGTATTAGCTTGTCAGAGTTAAAAATGATACAATTGGATTCTTATAATAAAACTGCTTATTGAAAAAAATTTAATTTGGAATTTGTTCTGTAAAAAAAAAATTTTTTTTCTGTTACTCCGAAACCATCAGTCCGATTTTGCCCAATAAAAAACTTAGACGAGCTATTTATCTCCCAAACCTACTCTGAAAATTTCAACTGTCTAGCTCATTCCGTTCGAGAGTTATCGTGCTTACAGAAGGGCACGGACAGAATGAATTTCGACCACGGATTCTTGATCAGTGAGTCGAACCAAATCGTTTAAGACCACTTTCATCGAAAAATTCAAAAATTACAGACATTTGGGCAAATTGATAAGCACTCAGATCCGAGGAACTAGAGCGCCAAAAATAGGGTTCTGAGTTGAAAAACAGAAGTTTTGGCCAATTTTTGATCACAATTTTCGACACAAAATTTGAAATACCCTGTGATGATATATCTGAAATTCAAGATGCATGACCTTTCCACATTCTTCCTTTTCGATGCTGTGAAAACGGTTCACACTCAGGATGTTTAAAATAAGAATAATGAACATAATACTGACTGAACATATTTGACTTTTTTTCCAGTTTTTTTCGATATTTTGAAAACTATTCGAACGAATACAATGGTTTTAACAGAAATTTATTCAGCATTGAATACTTGATCATACCAGGAGTGCTAATCTTGAAAAAAAAATGTTTTCATCAAATTTATTTTCACTCCCTGTATAACCGGAAGTGCTTGGGCTTCGAAAATATTTTAACGATGTAGAGAATTTCAAGCAATATCTTAATCCAAATTTTCAGATTTCCAATATGTATAGTTCTTCAGAAACGTCTAATAGGCACTCGAACTTGGGACACCCTGTATAATGGATGAAAATAAATCTACGCAAATGGGGGCGCTTCCTTGTATATTGCCAAATGCGCAAGAGTACCTAGATACGGCTCTACTTTTTTTGTTAGGAATCAAAAGTGGAGCTGCTGTGATTGTTTCTCTTTTGCGATTTAATGCATTTATATAGGGCGCCACAGAGATAACTGTTGCATATACTACTGATAATATTTCAAATAGGTAACGGTTTCTATAGCACAAATCGAAATAATTATTATAATCACTCATTTTGCCCTTTGCCCTTTTTTTGGCGCTCTAGTTCCTCAGAACTGAGTGCTTATCAATTTGCCCAAATGTCTGTAATTTTCCAATATTTCGATGAAAATGGTCTTAAACGATTTGGTTCGACTCACTGATCAAGAATCCGTGGTCGAAATACATTCTGTCCGGCCGGCCAGCCGTAGGCACGATAACTCTCGAACGGAATGAGCTAGACAGTTGAAATTTTCAGAGTAGGTTTGAGTGATAAATATCTCGGCTAAGTTCGTTACTGGGCAAAATCGGACAGATGGTTTCGGAGTAACAAAAAAAAATTTTTTTTTACAGAACAAATTCCAAATTAAATTTTTTTCAATAAGCAGTTTTACGATAAGAATCCAATGATATCATTTTTAACTCTAACAAGCTAATACTTTCGGAGATATGATTTTTCAAAATTTCAATGATAAATCGTATTTCACAGAGTGCAAATAGAATGTAAATATTGAAAGCATAATTCTGCAGTTCGAGAGAGGAGAAAATTTGGTGAACGTAGATCAGGAAATTTTTGATCGATTACAAGGTAATTTTTCATTATTACTCTTATTTGATACATGTTTTATGAAAAATCTACTATTTGTAGGTACTTAAAACCTGTTTTGGGTAATTGTCATACGAAACTTGTTGGCGCTCTAGTTCCTCGGAACTGAGTGCTTATCAATTTGCCCAAATGTCTGTAATTTTCGAATTTTTCGATGAAAATGGTCTTAAACGATTTGGTTCGACTCACTGATCAAGAATCCGAGGTCGAAATCGATTATGTTCGGCCGGCCGAGCGGCCAGCCGTAGGCACGATAACTCTCGAATGAAAAGAGTTAGCGGATTGAAATTTGCAAGGTGGTTTTGGAGCTTAAATATCTCGAACGAGCTTGTTAATGGGAGAAATCCATCAAGCGGTTTCAGAGTTATGGCCGATTTTAGAAAAAATATTTTTTATGAATATTGCCGAAACCGATCACTCGATCCATCTAAAATTTAGCATCAAATTGTAGAATCATGACCTTTATACGCATGTGAAGTTTTGTATTGACCAGATTACCGCAAAGTGTAAAAAAAATTTTTGAAAATTTAAAAAAGTTTTTCTACAATAACTCTCGAATGGAATGAGCTAGGTAGTTGAAATTTTCAGAGTAGGTCGGGGAGATGAATATCTCGGGTAAGTTCGTTATTGGGCAAAATTGGCCAGATTTAATTCGATTTCTTCCATAGTGCAGTTCTCATTCTCAGATTGCTCATTTAATCTTGATAAATAAACTATTATTTGAATTGAATTTCCTTTATGATGCAGTTCTATCATAAGAATACATTGATATAATTCCCAACTCTGAGAAACCAATACTTTCGGAGATATAATTTGTCTGTTTGAACTAGAGCGCCAGAAAGCTCCTGTCCACAGGGCTTGAACCAATTTTTATATTTTTATTCGTGAAATTATCACACCTATCATACCTGAGAGACACGGAAAGTACCGCGACTGGACTTAGCTATCCCCCATTTCATATATGGTAGGTATACTATGGACTAACTGAGAAATCTCTGGCTTTCCTAAAATATGTGTTGTACATCGACCACTGGCTCTTAGGACCCGGTTTATTATTATTATTATTATTATTATTATTATTATAACCACAATAAGATTAGAGGTATACAAACCTATAAACTCAAACTAAAAAATGACATTCAAACAAAATATACGTTTTAGCTTAACAATGAAAATATAGTACATAAAAGAAGGATAATTTTCAACGTTGTGTGATCCAGCGGTCGTATCCGTTCTTGAAAGCATTGGTGGAAGATGCATTTACCAGGTCGTCAGGTAACCTGTTCCAGAGATGGAACACCCTATTGGTGATGAATTGTTGCCTCTGGGATGTCCGAAAATTCTCTCTTCCAAGTTTGAGCGAGTGGCCTCTCAAGTGATTGATATTCAAACAGTATTGGCGACGCACATCCTCACCAAAACGGCCGTGAAGGGCACTGAAGGTAAATATCATGTCACCTCTAGTTCTCCTATCCTCAAAGTAGGGTAAACTGAAATTTTGCAACCTCTCCTCGTATGAAGGTCGTACGAAGCCGTAAGGAAAGCGCGTCACCCATCGTTGGACCGACTCCAAAAGAACTGCGTCCGCTCGGGAGGAAGGCCACCAAGCAGGACACGCGTACTCCATAATGCGGCGCACATGGTACTTGTAGAGTTGGCTGAATGTCCTGGCACTACAGCCATGGAAGGATTTTAGCAGGAGAAAAGCAACCTGCTTGGCTCGGCTGGTAGTTTGGGAGACATGCTGAGACCAAGATAAATCACTAGAAACAGTTAATCCAAGGTCGCAATAATGAGTAACTGACCGCAGAGTTTTACCGTCTATTTGGTATTCATGAAAAGGGTTGTTTTTTCCAAGGTGCAGTACTGAACACTTCTCGATGTATAAGGGCAACAGCCAAGTAGAACACCAGCTCTTTAACGCGTTCAAGTCCTCCTGGAGAGTGACATAGTTGGAAAGAGGATATAATTATCCTCTCTTAGCTTGGTATCGTCCGCGAAAAGTAGACAAGAAGATCTCAGCATGCGTGGCAAATCAGCTGTATACAGCAAGAAGATAATTGGTCCCAAAACTGACCCCTGTGGTACGCCTGACACAACTGGCACAGCGGAAGAAGAAAGGGTATCACCCACTCTCACGCGAAAGGATCTACCAGATAGGAAGGCCGAGATCCAATCCAGAAGCTTCCCTCTGACGTCACGATGTTCGAGCTTGGAGATGAGTCGCCTGTGTGGAACCCGATCGAAGGCTTTAGAGAAGTCCAGGTATATTACGTCCACCGGAATGCCGCGGTCATAAGATCTAGTCCAATCAGACAAACAGGTCAAGAGATTTGTTTCTGAGGAATATACCATGTGGTTTATCTTCCGTTTATCTGTCCAATTCAATAGAATGCAGTAGATAAACTGAAGATAAACTCCATTCAAATGGGTCAGGAACCAGCCCTTTGACTAATTTTGAAGAACCCGATAGTTCGATCGGCTGAGGTTTTTCTCTGCAATTGTCGAAACGACGGGCGTTTCACGAACGCTTGTAAAATTCGTGCAATGGTCCATTTATAACGATCCAACTCCACTCCTCGGGTATTTCAGATTAATTATATTAAAGCTTTGCCGAAAGTGGGATGGACTGCCCCGGTTCGATCCTTGCGGCGGCCCTTCTTCCGACCGTGCTCTATAATTAGAAAATTATAACCCTTTAGGAACGTTATGCGTGGCTGATCAAACATAAAACACGGCCAAAAAACGTTCGGTCACGATTTTTGACGAATCGTTTGAGAGAGTGTGTGTATGTGTGATTTACGAAAATGTACATATACGCAATTCAGTCGGGTGATTTGCTGCACGCAATTGCATATTTAGCGTGTGTGTAGATTGTTGGTGCCCTATAGGTTGGTGGTATAGTCTAGTCAACAAGTGCTTTTTAGGTCAAAATTTTTGCGTATTCTCCGAAAATTATGATTGAGGTGTCATTCGATTCGAAATGGCATGTAGATAGTTTTTGAGAGAATGCTAAGGCCGCTCGCAAAAATTGCAATAGTTATGAACAATTAAGTGAAAAAAAAACTTTGGGGTTTGGTTTTTCGCCAATATCTCAAAAACTATTTGAGATAATTCAAATTTGAAAAAAGATTCAAATAGAGGAGAAAATTTCCCCACAAAAAATCCGCGACTGCCGGAACTGTAGTTCCCATATTTATAATTTTCCTAGAGGGTTGATCAATGAACAATAATCCGTGGTCCAAAAATGTTTATCGTGATTCTTCAATTAGTTATCCATTAGTTAATTTACAATTTTTTGTAGCACGAATATTGACATTGCAGGTACGCTAATTGTTAAGCTATTAATCGGAAATTTTTTTCCTTTCGTGGAGCTATTTTTAAAAGGTCTTGGATTAGATTCCTATTGGAAAATTTTAAAATTTGTTAATTCTCGTTTTGTTATGAACAATTCACTGTGAAAAATTATAAAGCTTCAATTTATAATATTACTATTGATCCGTTTTCTTATGATCAGAAACTACTCAAAAATGATTTTTAATAATTATTATCTCCTATTGTTTAAAAAATTGTTTTAAAACGTTGCGTTGTTTATGAGATAATTAAAATTTTCTTTTGAAATATAATTCGAGCTTTATAATTTTTCACTTAAGTGATCTGTTAATAACCAAACGAAAATTATCAATTTATCAAATTTTCCAACGGAAATCTATTCCAAGACCTTTGAAAAATAGCTCCACGAATGGAAAAAGTTCTCAGATTAATAGTTCAACAATTATCGCATGTATATTAATGTTCCTGCTACAAAAAATTGTTAATTAACTAATGGATAACTAATTGAAAAGTAGCGATACACATTTTTGGACCACGGATTATTGTTCATTGATCTATTCTGCAGACGTCTGAATTTTTTTCGATTTTTTATTTTTATATTTAACTAGCTGGCCCGGTGAACTTCGCACCGCCTAAGTTAATAAAAAAAAATGCTCGGTATGAATGAAGTTTCATTATTATTTTCGATTAATTGCACATTATGTTGCTTACTCAGAAAACAGAGTTTTGCTGAAATACTGGCTATATATATAAGGTTTCAATTTGTTTTTGACAGACACACACAGTTATGATACAGTACCTTAATCAATTTAAAGCTTTCTGATAAAGTATATTTTTTGTTTTGTTTTGTGGTGCGTAAATAAACAAAGATGACGGCTTTCCGACAAGGGAACACGCGATGTTTAATTGTCCATGCGCCATGTCCTTACATCAAAGGAAAAACAAAATTGTTACATTATGAGAATCCATCCAAGGTACTCATTTAGTTAATTTTGTTATAATTTGTGTGGCACAAATCACTTCAATTGTGTACAATTGTGCCGTGATATAAAGAACACTCTGTATACTAATGGTTTATTTTCAATTATGTATGCCTCGAAAGTATATTTTTTAACACAATTGAATGAAATTGTACGATCGGCGTGAAAAACAGCAAGTTGCAATTGACGTTAAAAGAAAAACACTCTGTATGAAAATTTCGGACAAATACATTATGATAATCCATCCAAGGTACCCATTTAGTTAATGCTTTGTTTGTGACACAAAACAATTCAATCGCGTACAAATATGCCGTGAGAAAAAGAACACCCTAGTAATGGTTTATTTTCAATGATGTATGCCTCGAAAGTATATTTTTTAACTCAATTGAATGAAATTGTACGATTGGCGTGAAATACAGCAAATTGCAATTGAAGTTAAAAGAAAAACACCCTGTATGAAAATTTCGGACAAATACATTATGAGAATCCATCCAAGGTGCCTATTTAGTTAATGCTTTGTTTGTGGCGCAAACCAATTCAATCGCGTACAAATGTGCCATGAGAAAAAGAACACCCTGTATAGTAATGGTTCATTTTCAATGATGTATGCCTCAAAAGAATATTTTTTAGCTGAATTGGATGAAATTGTACGATTGGCGTGAAATACAGCAAGTTGCAATTGACATTATAAGAAAAACACCCTGTATGAAAATTTCGGACAAATACATTATGAGAATCCATCCAAGGTAACTATTTAGTTAATGCTTTGTTTGTGGCACACCACTTCAATCGAGTACAATTGTGCAGTGATATGAAGAACATGGTAATGGTTTATTTTCAATGATGTATGCCACGAAATTATATTTTTTAACACAATTGAATGAAATTGTACAATTGGCGTGAAAAAGAGCAAGTTATAATTGACGTTAAAAGAAAATCTCAGACAAATACATTATGAGAATCCATCCAGGTAATATTTAGTTAATGCTTTGTTTGTGGTCCAAAGCGCTAAGGTTATATTAGAAATAATATTATATGGTTGTTAAGTTCTCTTAAATAACGATTCTTAAACTCTCTAATTTTCAGCGCAATTTTTCAATTTTTTTCTGTCATAAGAACCTTCTCGTGACAATAACAAACACAACAAAAAAATAGTGAAATCGGTCCAGCCGTTCACGCGTGATGGATGGCGTGACCAAGGGATATAGGGATTCATTTTTATATGTATAATATAGATAGATAAATTTGAATAATATTTATTCATGAAAGGTCTGAAGGGGGCGAGGCTAACGTAAGCCGGAGTACACGTTTTTGGGAGTATTTTCAACCCTCTGGGAAAATTATAAATATTGCTCCTAGTTCCAGGAGTTGAGAGTTTTCCTTAGGAAATTTCCTCCTCTTCTTGAATCTTTTTTCGAATTTGAATTTTCTCAGATAGTTTCTGGAATATTGGTGAAAAACCAAAGCCCCTTCTTTTTTTTCACCTAATAGTTTATAACTATTGCAATTTTTGCGAGCGGCCTTGGCATTTTCTCAGAAACTATCTACATGCCATTCCGAATCGAATGACACCCCAATAATAATTTTCGGAGAATACGCAAAAATTTTGACCTAAAGAGCACTTTTGGACTAGACTAGTATGTATGTAAATGACATAAAAGGCTTCTTCGCGATTGAGGGATTTCTTTCTCTTTTCGAATAATTTTCGCTATTATTATCGGGTGTTCCCTTAGATTAGGGAAGGGAGGGGATACCGCGCATAACAATAAACGAATAGGGCAAGTGAAGCTCACTTTAAGTATAGACGCAATTCACGATATTCACGAATTTCCGCGAAAATTAGCACGTTGGAGCGTTAATTGGATCGGATTTGTATATTTTGAGTTATTGAGGAAATAACAGCAAAATTTTAGATGCGTATTACTCCGAAACTGTTTGGCCGATATCCAACAATATAGATCTGATCGTATTCAAACTGGACTGTAATGTTAGGGGTTGGAGGACCTCGCAAAATTTCAGCTATATCGGACGGATTGTTTCTGAGATACTTACATAATTTATTTCAATGATTGTTTTAATATTTTCTAATGATTCGCGGTATTTTTGCCGTCGATTTGCGAGGTATGTTCGAGATGAACCGTGGCGTTCGTCTGCGAGGCCATACCCTTAAGCTTAAAAAAGAGAAATTTTCAACAGTGACCAGACAGCATTTTCTTTCAAACCGGGTGTTTGATTTGTGGAATGGATTGCCTGCAGGTGTTGTGAGTTCGGTTTCTGTGAATGCATTTAAGAACTCATATGATAACTGGCTCCGTGATCACTTATTTTCACTCTTATTATCTTTTTCACCACTTAGTTGTTTTCAATAATATTTTTTTTTCAATGTAATTAATTGTTCTTGAAATACTTGTTTTGTTGAATTTTTTTATTGTGAGTTTATAGGCCTGAGCCTCAACTCTTTTCATCGTTTAATAATAATAATAATAATGATACAATCCTCACGAAATTCCGCAAAAATTTGCGCGTTGCCATCCTACAACTTATTACAACTTATTACGTGTTTGAATTGGATCGGATTCGTATATTCTAAGTTATTGAGGAAATAACATTGAAATACCACATGGGTAAGCAAACGTAAATCTCGCATTCGGCTGCACAACCTACCCTAACAGTTGCAAGTTGCTATATCATTCCGTTCTCAAATTGTCGTGCGATAAGTAATATTTTTCAATAACTTTTTTGAAATTTTCTAGTGATACGATGCTCACAAAATTTTACATACGTCTTTATGTCGGTATTCTACAACTAGTTACCAATTCAATTTGATCGGATCTGTATTGTTTCAAGTCATTATCTCTTTCCGTTCGGAAGTTGTCGTGGTAACGGCCGGACAGAATCAAATTTGTCCTCTGATTCGTCATCAGTAAGAGTTGAACCTAATCGTTTGAGACCATTTTCGGGCAAAAATTCGAATATTGCAGACATTTGGGGCAAAATGATAGAACGTTGTTCCCCAGAAGATGCATAGCAGGAAAGCCGGAAAAATTGCATTAACAGAAAAAACTGACAATAAACAGTAAACTAAAGATGAAGCTAATTTCCCTTTTTGCGCGTATGTTCTGGGGAACATAGCGTTATCATTTTGCCCAAATGTCTGTAATTTTCGATTATTTCGCTGAAAATAGTCTCAAACGATTGGGGTCGACTCCCTGATCAAGAATTTGAGGTCAAATTTGATTCTGTCCAGCTGGCCGGCCGTTGCCACGATAACTTGAGAACGGAAAGAGATAGCAACTTGAAATTTTCAGGATAGGTGGCGCATCCCAATACGACGAACAAGTTCGTTAGTATAAATTTTGTCTACAACCAATACTAATCCGATCGAATTGAAACTTGGTGATTAGTGATTGAAGCGATAATAGTGATTAGTTTTAGAATATAAACAAAAAATCGTTTGATAAATTTTGTGAGAATCGTATCGATAGAAAATTTTCAAAAAATTATTAAAAAATATTATTTACGTCACGATATCCTAAGAACGGAAAGAGACAGCGACTTCAAATTCTCAGGTTACGTTGAGAATCTGAATGCGCCATTCGAGATTATTTATAGGCATAATCGGCAAAATGGTTTTGGAGTTATACCCATCTGAAATTTGGTTGTTATTTCCTCAATAACTCGGAAATTACAAAACTGATCCAATCCAAACATGGTCATTAGTTGTAGAATGGCAACGCTAAAATTCTTGCGATATTTCGTGAGGAGCGTATTACTAGGAAATTTTTAAAAATCGTAGAAAATTATCGAAAAAAATTCTAAAAATCAGAAACTATTCCTCCGACATCGCTGAAATTTTGCGAGAGCCTTCAGAACCTAACCCTACTACCAAGTTTCAAGTTTGAACATGATCGGATCTATATTGTTGGAGATCCGAGCAGCCTTGTGTGAGTTCAGTTGCTGGATGGGTGACCGTTGCTCCGACAACTCTAGAACGAAAAGATATAGGGACTTGCAATTTTCAGGATAGGTTGCACATATGAATGGGTGAGTTAAGTTCGCTGTTGGCCATAATCAGCCCAACGGTTTCGGAGTTATACCCACCTGGAATATTATTTCCCTGATAATTCAAAAAATATAGACTCTATCGAATTGAAGCTTGGTAACTAGTTGTAGAATATCGACATGAAGACTTGTGTAAAATTGTGAGGACCGTACCACTAGAAAATTTTCAAAAAATTACGAAAAAATATGATGAATCTCATGATTACTTGAGAACGGAAAGAAATAGCGACTTGCAGTTTTCAGGGTAGATTGCGCATCTGGATGCAACATCTGAGTTCGTTAACTAGCATAATAATAATATAATAAGTTATATCAATCTGAAATTTGGTTGTTCTTTCCTCAATAACTTATCCAAGATATTCATTCCTCAAATCTACTATGAAAATTATATTATATTATTTGAAACTTAAGCTAATATTCCAGTTAATAAATTAACGGACGTTAATTCTCGATACACCATTCTGTAAAATCATAGTTATGATTAAATATTGAAATTTTTATGAATCATATCTCCGAAAGCATTACTTTTTTAGAGTTGAAAATTATATCAATGGATTCTTATGATCAAATTACATTCTTAAAAAAAATTGAATTCAAAATTTGTAATCTAAACATTTTTTTTTCTTTTTTTCGTTATTCCGAAACCATTCGGTTCGGTTGATTTTGCCCAATATCAAACTCAACTGAGATATTTATCTCTCAAACCTACTCTGAAATATTCAACTGCCTAGCTCATTCCGTTCGAGAGTTGTCGTGTCTACGGCTGGACCAGCCGGACCAGCCAGACAGAATCGATTTTGACCATGGATTCTTGATCAGTGAGTTAAACCAAATCGTTTGGGACCGTTTTCATAAAAAAAATCGAAAATTACAGACATTTTGGCAAATTGTAAAGGTTCACTCAGTTCCGAGGAACAAGAGCGCCAACAAACGCTTGCTGATACCGCTGATAGCAGGCAATCCAACTTCTAGCAGGACAACTTCAGTCCGATCCGCTGGTTTCATTTCGAAATTTTGATTTCTAAAGTATAGAAAATAATCTATCTGCAGATTTAGAAACCTGGAAAATTACCTATTCGAGTGGTATTTGTGCCCTAATCCAAATAAAACTGAGGGTTCTTGCTTCCATTTGAACCATGATCAAAAATATAGAATATGAGTTTAGCTCCTTGGGAAAGATCTCAGAGGGTCAGTATGATAATATAATGTCGTAAGGAAGCGCTACAAAGCAATCTGACCTAACGTCAGTGCTTTCACAAAGTATTCATAGGGAAGTGAATCTGGTTTGGCAGTTGTGTTCTGTATAGGTTTTGTAACTGTGCCCTTACGCCAACTTAGGCTCAGCAATGTTAATACCAAAACAGTTTCACGCTTTTATGAATATATCCTTGTGGTGTCCCCATGAAGCTCTATACAGAGCTCTTGCAATTAGCAACTTTTGGTAAAACGAATGTACGCAGGGATCTATAGTTTTGAGTGGTCCGCAACGGGGAACTAGGTTGGTTGAACGCCAGGTGTCGCTTCTGTCTACTTCGCACTTGGAAGTGATTGCTGGATTTTGATTAACCGGCTTCTTCAAAGTGTATTTTCCATCAGCGTTGACTTTTGCATCACTGACGATTCCTAATAAGGATATGAAACCGCGATATGTTGCTACTCAGCGTCGACAGAATTAAACTTTGTGGATTACTCTCAAGCAATGTTAATTTTTGATCCAATACTACCATGTTTCCTATCCACGAAATTGAGGCCAGGACCTCCAGTTCCAAGTCAAACACTATATCCACTGAGCTAAAAGCACTCATTATGCGATTTAAATTGATCAACGTGAACAAGCGCACCAATGAGTACTGACTTCACTTCAGTGCATTTTTATGCACCCTGAACATGGGGAAAATCTCATTCTCTTCGATAACCCAACATTTTCATTCTGTGCAAGCGCAACAATCCTTGAGACAATATTTAGAGCCTCCTACAACTTATCTTTGAGTTTTCCAAAACAATTTTGTGGATTTTTTTTGGTTTTCATGTACAGTCACCCCTTTTGGAAGACCATAGCGTGGCGCCCCATCAGTGTTCGTATATAACAGTCAATAATGATCGATTTATCTGGTGAAGAGTCCGGATATCTATTATCAAACAAAAATTCCGTTTCAACGACATTTTTGGCGCACTTGTTCCTCGGGACAGAGTGCTTATCAATTTTCCTATATATCTGTAATTTTCGTATTTTTGGCTGAAAACTATTATTATCATTATTATTATGTCTTTATTTCCATATCTCAAATTAACATTACAAAAGAAAGAGAACAGATTTACACGTCAAATGCTGAAATACCAAGGGGAAGCTCCCCAATTGGTGCTCCACCAGTTAACCCTTGTTGTGGTACAGTTGTAAATACTATAAATTCCCAGTTTCCTAGTAATATCAACCTATACTACTCGCTACTACTAGTACTACCTATAGCTACACATCAATTACCAATCTAAGCATTTTATTTTTATTTTTGTATACATATTCAAAGTTGCTTCATCATGTCTTTCCACACCGGGTCACTGATCACCACTCCCAGCATATAACTTCGGTACCCATTTTAGGGGAAAAAAAAACAAAACAATTCGTACAGATAGTGTCGATCACCGAACAGAAATGATTTCAGTTCTTTTTTGAATTTATACTTACTATGTTTTTTCAGTTCATGAAGAATCGCGTTATATAATTTGTAAATATTAAATTGAAAACTTCTCTCAAATATAGCGGTTCTGTGTGCAGGACATGAAAGCTCGTTTCTATTATTGAGGAGGACATTTGTACAATACAATCTTGTGAAATAGACACAGAGAGATGTATCTGAAACGCTCCTTCATCGGAAGCCACCTCAACTCATTCAACTTGTGGGAAACATGTTCATATTTTCTGATTCCATATATGAATCTTATGCACGAATTCTGTACACGTTGTACTCTACCAAATGTTTCCTGATCAAGGCAGGAACCAAAGAGAGGGGAGCAATAATCGAATTGGGACAGCACTAAGGTTTCACACAATATTTTTTTTCGTCGCTTTAGGAATGTATAATCTATACGGAGGTACAATAATCTTAGAGCTCCATATGCCCTCTGAATACTACTCATGACGTGCTCACGAAATCTAAGAGAATCATCCAAAATCGAGTCAAGACTCCTAGCATTATCAGAAATATCAATGACGTCATTTTTGACGCGTTTTATTTGATTAGAGAAATCCATGGTTAAAATTAATGAACAACTTAAAGATTCACCCTGTATATTTGAAATGATCTCATTATTTTAATTATTATCAATATATCAATGTTGATATACTTAGGATTTAACCATCCTCAGATTTATGTCAACTATGTATCATAAAGTAAGAAAATCACAGAAATATCTACATTATGTTAAATGTTCCTTTATTGATTAGTGTTGTAGTGAACTGAAAAATGTTGTGAACTGAAAAATGTTGTAGTGAACTGAAAAATTCAAGTTCAAGTTCCTTCGAAATATTTATTCCTGGCAGTTTGTTTGATCTGTTTTGACTAAATCCTTTTTACTGAGACTCAGCCTGTCGAATACCTTGTAGCCTTTGTTCAAAGTTTCTTCTGATGGACTCTTACTTCTTGTCAAAATCCATGCAAACTCTACAAATTAATTCAATCAGTTTTTAAAGTTTTCATGCCATAATGAATTCATACTCACTTCTAATTGTTTGTACTTGTGATTGTGACTGAGATTCTGAACAAGCCCAAACAACCGCGTAATTGTCATAGTCGGTTTCTAATATCCAGTAAGGACCACCCGCACGGGCTGAAAAAAGCAAACATTGCTCATTGGTGAAACTTGTGATGTGACAAAATAAAATTCTTCAATCTGAAAGGATTCCGCTTTACTTGATACAAGTACCGAGAAAAATGCTTCCAATTTCTCTCATCCAAGAAAGAAAGATCCTGTCTCATTTGTGTTCATATACTGATTCACAAAAGTTAGGGAGGTTCAGAAATTTTGAGACTGTTTCCATTTTTTTCACCAATTTTTCAAATATGAGAAATCTAAATGTTTACTCACTTATCTAACTCATCATCTTGCCCATTTCTTTCCACAGTTCCACAGTTTCAGGTGAAAATTTAATTTAATATTTGTAGTGCAAAATCAGTTCACTCAGAAAATTGAAAAAATAAAGTTCAGTAAAGAGTATGGCCTCCTCGAATATCAACCACAGCCTAACAGTGCCTTTGCATACTTTCGATCAGATTGTTGAAGTAGCATTTATCAATTTCTGTTCAGAGTTGCGGTAAAAGCCGTCTGTGTTCTTGAACTGTATGTGGAGGTGGTCGATGAGAATCCAAAGCTCTTTGTAGGTGATTGCAAGTGTGTTCAATGGGATTGAGGTCTGGCGACCTAGGAGGCAGGGTCAAATTTCGAATACCATGCATTTCCAGAGCTTCAACGACAATTCTCGAACGATGGGGTGGCGTCATCATACAAAATGAAGGAATTTAGCTCAATAGCAGCATAAAATGAAGGAATAATGTTGTCAATGACTTGCTCTATGTAAATCGGCACATTCATTGTAGCATGAAGTACTAACTATTCAGTGCGTCATTGAAACAAATGCCTCTCCAAACAGTTACGATACCACCTCTTAACGAATGAACTTCCTTAACCGATCTGCGATTTCTGGAGTCCATACCCGAAGGCCGAATATCTGAAAACCGTCCATATCTCAACTCATCTGTGAACAATATAGACCTCATTGATCGTTCAAATTCACGTGCTCACTCCAATCGAAGTCGCATATGATTTTGAGTTAGTGGAATCCTTCTCAAAAGTCGTTGATAATGTAGAATAACGTCTGGAAGTCTTCGACGATCTTGTTCAGTAGAGGTAGGAAGACCTTGGGCGTCTCTTTCTCGATCTTGCGGTTATGTTTCCAGTATTTCGATATCGATGGACGAGCCAGGAAACTACGCTTTCACTAACTCGCAACAACTCTCTGATTACGTTTACCTCTAGGAATTATTGCAAAAAAAATCAGATCTTGGTACGTAGAAATTAACTTTTTCTGATAAATATGGACAATCAACTCTACCGTGAACAAGATTGTTCAAAAAAGTAATTGCCTGCAAACCACGCCGATCCTCCAGTGGCAATGGATCAAATCTCTGCAATAGTTCGGATAAAAGATGCATACTCAGGTTTAGTTCTTACTAAGGCGTTGAACAAAAAAATCAGTGTTACCGATCTTGAAAAATGCCTTCCATTACGGAGTATGAAACCATACAACATTGAAGCAGTACTCAATAAGTTGCTGATATGAGGGACGAATGTCAGCTCGCTGTCAAATAGTACTCCTATATCTCTAATCACTTTAGACCGGAGCAAACCGATCCTCCTAACAACATACTCATATATGAGTGAGTTTTGCTTCCTTGTAAACTAGACGACACTACATTCAAAGTCAAATTGTTCGATACACACCAATCCGATAAAACGTCCAAAGCACTTTGTAAAGAATAACAGTCCTGTATACAATCAATTCAAGGAAAAGCTTGAAGTCGTTCGCAAACACCAGCCTAAACGTGCAGATTATATTGATTAAATCATTGATAAATAATAAAAAAGGTATGGCCCAATATTAGATCCTTGAGGTACACCAGAAACAGACACATACTGAACTGAACGAAATCCGTCGCTCACCTACTGGTTACGACGAAACAAGTAGGACTCCAGAAGAAGCGTCAACCCCGGGCTGATTCCATATTCACTCCTCAGCTTTCTCAGCAAATTCCGATGATTCTCCTCATCAAAGGTCTTCTGAAAATCAGTATATATTACATGAACTTGTCCAGAATCATCTAATACCACAAATAGGAATTGAGAAATTGAGTCTAAATTCGTGATGCAAGATCTTCCCGAGATAAAACCATGTTGTTCTTGAACAACAGTTTCCATTTCCGATCCACAAAGCCTGCATGATTCATCTGCTGACCAGCCCATGTGGTACAATTGGTATTTATACCGACAGTATCCTGTCAGTAGTCACACCATCACCCGAAGCTCAGTAATGTGGCAGCTACAGGGGATCTCTGGTATAGGATGATGAGAAATCCACGAATCTTTTTGCCTGTGTAAATCCTGCAGTATTTTTCCGAAGAACTGCTCTGCTATTTAGCTCCCATTGTCGGATAGGTGGTTGTGGTCCATCAGGTGTCACCCAGGAGGCCCTTTAACATAAATCAGTGAACAAGTTCCTGAATTTTTTTTTCATCCCACAAATTATTTTCCTCAGTGTCAATCTATCCGGATGAAAAGCTCGAAGAATGTTTTCATCAGAGAAAAATATGAAGGCATGTCTTCCACTACATAATTCACGGCTCAGGAGGCCAGTAATCTCCCCACTGCTATGGAACCGTGTGGTGGACGGGCTCTTGGTGGAACTGAATAACAGCGGATTCTACACCCAGGGTTATGCGGATGACATCTGCATATTAATACGGGGAAGCACTTAAGGCAATATCCAGCTGGATAATTAACTCCAGGCTTGTGCTGGAATGACGACAGCACCTTTAAACCTTGGCTTTCAGAAACCGAGTCAACATCGGGTGGGTGCCAGGGCACACAGGGGTGGAAGGGAATAAAAGAGCTGAAGCACTTGCTAGAGAGGGCTTGGCTATCCTCCTCTTCGGGCCAAGGCCGGGAGTAGTGGTGACCAGCGGGGTAGTAAGATAGGGAAACCCTGCCCCTCAATAACTAAGGAAGTCTTACTACTAAGTAGTATCAAGCTCGGGGCAGTAACTGGCCTACTACCCGGACACTGTACTCTGAGAAAGTACGTGAACAACATGGGGATTCTCCGAGAAAACACTGTTTGTAGGAAATGTGGGGAGGCAGACGAAACTGCCTCTCATGTCATATTTGATTGTCCAGCCTACACACAATTCAGACTTCACTATTGGGGCGATGACACGACCCTGAGTACCAGAAACCATGCGAGGAGTCAAGGTACTAATCCTACTTGCTAGGAAAATGGACCTTATGTAGGTAATACACTGACAAGGCAATGGGGATGTTACATGAGGCCCATGAAATGTCAGCGGTGCAGGACTTAGTTCGGTGAAGAAACCTGAGCTGCAGAGAGTGAAGAAAACCTCAGCTAATAGGAGACTGACCGAGTTGCAACAAGCCTCTCTAGGCGGCAGCACGGGCTACTCGCTCAATCGGTATCGGTCTAACACGAACAAACAAACAACTACACAATTTAAAATCTGCCTAAGAATTTCATTTTAATTTCAAAAAGTGTGTTCATCATAATCCTCTCACTTGGGGCATTCATATCTAGGTATGTAGGTATTTTCGTGCGTTTTGCCCAACTGTCTACGAAATCTATATATGAATTTCTCTCGATGGTTGTGAGTTTATTTGAGTATTTATAATGAATTTCACATGCAAAATACTAACTTATCAATATAATATCTCACCTCCCTTTGATGGAAATTTCACCAACAATTTTCCTTCGTCCTTTGCACCTGCAGGTCTCGCATTTCCTTCAATAGAACCTTTCTGCAGAGTCCTGAAACATAAATCACATGTTAGATTTTTCATCAAAATTCTCTTTCGGGGTGATGTAACTCACTTTATATCAATATCCTGGTTCAATACCCTCAGTGTTCCATTCTCCAACAAAGAGTAATCTGCAAATATACACTTTTTGCCCTGTTCAAAATTTGCGGAGTATTTTAGTGCTTCGTACCATCGTCCTGTATACTGTTAAAATGACTCAAATTAAATTTTAGAATTCCTCTTCTGTTCATTGTCAATAATTTATTACGGGGAATCAGATTAAGTTATGAAATAAATCTTCATAATTCCTCAATTAAAAATATGAAATAGAAGTACACTGTGAAATATACACTGACTGTAAAATATACGACAGAAATTGAGGATTTCATTTAAATTTAATAATAGTTATTTATTATTTTTTTGTTTCTAAATCTTGTTATGATCAATTATGTCTTTCTCATTCATGTTTGGTTTAATTTTTCTTTTATGATAAAATGGGAAGAGTAAGTTCATGATTCATGCCTCATTTGGTTTGTACATGTATTTATTTTGACGTATTTGGATCTTATAGAACAATTATTCGAAAGTTTAGGATATTTTGTAAATTTTTCAGAGTACTGATTCGAAGAATCAATTTAATTAATAATTTAAATAGTAAACTGGAAGCCCGTTCTGTGAACGGTCGAGAATATGGAAGTGCTTCCTGACGTGTATGGGTAATACCTATTCAAGTTAGAAAAACTAATAATAATAAGTAAATCTTTATTTTATGCTAAACTGAAATTCATCATTATTTTATTAAAAATCTTACACAAGTGTTAGGAAAAACCGAATTCGTAATTTTCAATTTACAAAGTTTGATTATTCATCTTCAACATTGAAAAAAACATACACACATAACCAAAGTTTTCGTTGCTGGACCTGGATATTCAGAGTTCTGAATTATGTTAGTTTTTGAAGATGCGTCAGAACCGTATTCCTTGAAAAATACAGTTGAATCGGGAGAACCGCAAAAATGTTATGATAGATCGAAGTTGTAGGTGAAAACCGAACATCAATCACAGTGTATAATACCAATGAAGAGGAGAAGGCAATTTTTAATGGTCATTTAATGTTCAGCTGAATATAGCCTCTACAGGCGCGTGGTAGGAATATGTACAGTTCCTCATGTCTCACCGTGTATATTCGAATTCTATTCCCACGCATATTCTAGGGAACAGCGTGCTATTATTTTGTCCAAAATGTCTGAAATTTTCGAAAGATGACTGATGAAGAATTCGAGGTCAAATTCGATTCTGACTGGCCGTCTGGCATTCCGTTGCCACGATAACTATCGAACGGAAAGATATAGCAACTTTAAATTTTCGCAATGGAGATATTAAAACAATATCGGAAACCGTGCAGCATTAGGCGATTGGAGATATTGAAAAAATATTGGAAACTGTGTTGCATTGGGTGGGTTCAGTATCTGGATGGGTGACCGTTGCCACGACAACTTTCGAATGGAAAGAGATAGCAACTTGCAATTTTCATTTAAATTTTAAGTTCGTTAATAGGGCTTAATCAGCGGAGTTATACCCATCTGAAATGTTGTTATTTCCTCCATAACTTAAAAAATACAGATCAGATCCAATTTAAATTTGGTAATTAGTTGTAGATTGCTGACGAACTAAGTTTTGCGAAATTTCGTGTAAATCGTATCACTAGGAAAAAAAATCAAAAAAGCACTGACGTGGAGTCGGGAGCTTTCGCACATGGTCTTTTATCTATTCACGCCTTAGAAGAAGTAAATCCAGCTGTAATTCGGTACACGGCTGTAAAATGCTGATTCGAAGGTACGTGCCGAATTTTAGCGGATTCTGACGAATAGTTTCTAAAATTTTGGAAAATAAAAATTCCTTTCCAGGCCTGGGAAAATTAGCGCGTTGGCATTCTACATGTAATTACCAAGTTCTAATGGGATCGGATTCGTGTATCATGAATTATTGAGGAAATAACAACAAAATTTAAGATGCGTGTTATTCCGAAACCGTTTTAGCCGAATTTCAACAATATAGATTCCATCGTATTCAAACTAGACTGTTAAGGTAGGATTTGAAGGCTGTCGCAAAATTTCAGCGATGTCGGACGAATAGTTTATAATATATAGAATTTTTTTCAATTATTTGTTAATGAGACCATTTTCGGCAAAAAATTCAAATATTACAGACATCTGGGCAAAATTATAGCACGCTCTCCCCCAGAAAATGCATAGCAGGAAAGCTGGTCGGATTAATTACATTAACAGACAAAACTGTCAATAATCTGTGAACTGAAGATGAAGCTCTTTTCGCTTTTGCTCTCTTAAAACAAGGTACGTACATCTGAAAGCAATGATACGCCACTGTAATGAACAGAAAACGTTACTGATAACGACAAAAGCGAGTGACCTCAGTCAAGGCCGAGTCATAAAGAATTGAATTGAGATTCCGAAATTCTGGATATTCATTCACTCACCCCAGTTAAATTGAAGTTTTGTTGAACACTGTCAATTTCAGGACACTTTCCGAAAGAAATTACTTGACACCAAACTCCACTAAAGAAAATTATTAATACACCAGATAATTTCAACATCCTGAATTGGAGCTGACACGAAGAACGCCCAATGAGTGAATGATCTGAACAGCGATTAAATTCAATTCAAGCTGTATCTAGTGAATACTGGAAGTTGACTGGAGAAATTTTGGGTTTCTTTCAAGCAACGGAATTATCCGTTGCTATGAATTTGGTTTACCTATTTGTCTAAGAGCCGGTGGGAGGTGGACCTTAACCGATCTGATAACCAGATGAGACGTATTTTTGATCAAATATAATTTATAAACAAACACGCCTAAATAACTTGCCTATTGAAAAGTGCTCATAGCTATTCTTAATTTAATAAATTTTAATGAATCTTTTTCATCACCTTCATTCTTTTAATAACCGAATGAATTTTATCTCAATCGATAGTTTTTAACACACAGAATATGCCTAGGTAGGCTTGCCTACTCATTTCCGTGTATAGCAGGTGTGAACAGGTAAATCAATATAGGTAACTACACCGATCTGCTAGCCAATCGAAATTGACATCAGAGATTAGAATTTTAATTTCGAAAGCAATCATATAGTCTTGCCTGCAAAAAATCGTTTATAAAATATTATTGCCAAGCTACAAAGTTTTAGAGTTTTAACTATTTGATAGGTGCGAGAGAGAAAGTAGAGCGTTCGAGGTCCATGCAGGTAGAATAGGTTCAATGTATCCGAGTGCGCATGCTCGTATATAGTAACGTATCGTGTAAAGTCAGAAATCACCTATTAGTGACAACGCGTGCTAAATAATATTAATTGTGGTTTTCAAAATGAGTAAAAAGTGTTTTTTGTGTGATGAGAAAAAGAAACTATTGACTTTAATAAAAATTGAAAACAAATAAAAAAAAAATCAAAAGATCTCAATTGCATTAATTGCACGGAATTGGCCAAAAAATTAGGTGTGATTACACATCGGCATTTTATCAGAAAGGTAAAGTTCGGTCATTCAGATTGTTCTCCAAAAATCACTCATACCAAAACATATTTTCGTCATTACTGGATGAAGCTGATATTTTCATAAATAAAAAAATGCAGGCTATTCAGGAGTTTACTTCTCATATGTATGGCATAGAAAATTGCACTAGTGTGAATAACGCCAGGTATTTTTTTGAAAAGCTATTCGGTAAAAGAAGATAATGAGTACTTTCTGAAAAAACCAAAAAGTTATGACTCCAACAATTTACCACCATGCTGGTCCACCATGCTTTAACGCAAAAAATTTTACGAACGATTTATGTCAATTCGATGTGGCTTCATGCGACTGATCAACATTGCTTGAAATTGAGCCCTGAAAACTGTGGTAGGCTCTTAGAAAATGATCTTTTTTAACCAATTGGATTTATTGGGGATCAAACATCTATGAAAATTGATGACATCGCTCAAATCATGGACAATGTAGATGGAGAAGAGGCATTAGAATGTGATATTCATTATTCAACTTCCGATGATTCTGTTACTGAATAATAAAAATTGGTTCAAGCCCTGTGGACAGGAGCTATTGGGCGCATGTTCATCTTCCTTGTGGCCCGTACTGACCAGTAAAGAAAAAAAGCAGTATCATGTTGAATACCTTAATATTATTCTGGAACTCAAATTTTCCATTACAATAATCTTCATCTAGCTTCTATTTAGTATCAATTCCTGTAGAACGTGATCATAATAAGTGTTTTCCATATAATAAAATGTGTTTGAACTTGGTATGTAGGAAATCTGACATCAATTATTGGAATTAATTGATTTGACAAACAGCCGTCAAATGAGGTAAATAGATTTTTGTGACGATTTTCTGTGACCATAGAACGTCAAAACACGCTGGAATGTGAATTTTAAGCATTATCTTCTGGAATTGAGATCGTATCGAACTGAAATTTTGCACACTCGTGTAGAATGCTTGATTCAACGTCGGTACAAATTTTTTTATTAAAAAATTTTCCAACTGCCCGATCCCAACAATACTTAGATAATATTATATCCATAAATTAAGCATTTCATTATTGCATTTCTTGAAATAGGTACCTTTTCAAGTCGATCAACATCGTCCTTCTTTCGACGTCTGAACTATGACTTGATTCTTTATGTTTATGTCTTTGAATTTGTTTTCGGTGGAATTCAAAGAGTTCATAGAATAATCGATGAAAATACTGAGAGAGACCCAGGAAATTTGACACATTTTGTCTTATATCTCCAGAAATTGAAATCGTATAGAGCCAAAATTTTGCACAATGTTGCAAAATACTACAATTGACGTTAGTACAAGTTTTTGTTGCAATCTGATGAATAGTTCACGAAAAAAAATTTTTTTTTCGAAAAAATTAAACGAAATATTTTTTTAAAAATTACCAACATTTCGATCATAACAGAATTTTGCCAAAAGTTGCGCGTTTATATCCTCGAACTGACTACCAAGTTTCGATTCAACATCTTCTTTAGTTCCTGAAATATCAGGGAAATAACCTCAAAATTTTAAATGTCTATAACTCCTAAGCCGTCTGGCCGATTTTGCCCGTTAACGAACTTAACCGTCGCATTTTGATCAGAAACCTACCCTGAAAGTTTGAAGTCGATAGGACCTTCGGTGCTCCTGTTATCGTGCCTACGGCCGGAAGTACGGCCGGCCGGCCGGCCGGACGGCCGGACGGCACCCAAAAATCTGACACCGGATTCGTAATCAGGGAGTCCGAATTAGTCTATTAGTCAATTTTCAGCTCGAAATTCGAAAATTACAGACATTTGGACGAAATGATAGGACGATGTTCCCCTAGAACATGCGTCCAAAAAATAATGATAAATGTTTGAATTCAATTTTTTTGGCGCTCTAGTTCCTCGGAACTGAGTGCTTATCAATTTGCCCAAATGTCTGTAATTTTCGAATATCTCGATGAAAATGGTCTTAAACGATTTGGTTCGACTCACTGATCAAGAATCCGTGGTCGAAATTCATTCTGTCCGGCCGGCCGGTCCGGCCGGCCGTAGGCACGATAACTCTCGAACGGAATGAGCTAGAGAGTTGAAATTTTCAGAGTAGGTTTGGGGGATAAATATCTCGGCAAAGTTCGTTATTGGGCAAAATCGGACAGATGGTTTCGGAGTAAGAAAAAAAAAATTTTTTTTTTACGAAACAAATTCCAAATTAAATTTTTTTTAATAAGAAGTTTTATCATAAGAATCCATTCATATTATTTTTAACTCTAACAAGCTAATACTTTCGGAGATATGATTCTTCAAAATTTCACTGTAAATCGTATTTTACACATTGATATAATTATTCTATGTATGAATTGTCATAATGTCAACTTGACAGAAGGGAATATTGTAACTTCAAAAATATTGGGGTCTAAATACTCGTATTTTAGCGATGCAACGGGGACCTCACCCGAAAATGTTTGAAAATATTACGTAAATATTGAAAGCATAATTCTGTAGTTCGAGAGAGGAGAAAATTTGGTGAACGTAGATCAGGAAATTTTTGATCGATTACAAGGTAATTTTTTATTTATTACTCATCTTCTTTCATACATGTTTTATGGAATACCTAGTATTTGTAGGTACTTTAAACCTGTTTTGGGCAATTGTCATACGAAACTTGTTTTTTTGGCGCTCTAGTTCCTCGGAACAGAGTGCTTATCAATTTGCCCAAGTGTCTGTAATTTTGGAATTTTTGGCTGAAAATGGTCTCAAACGATTTGGTTCGACTCACTGATCAAGAATCCGAGTGCGAAATCGATTCTGTCCGGCCGGCCGACCGGCCGTAGGCACGATAACTCTCGAACGAAAGAAATTAGCGGATTTAAAATTGCAAGGTGGTTTTGGAGCGTAAATATCTCGGACAAGTTCGTTCGATCTATCTGAAATTTAGAATCAAATTGTAGAATCATGACCTTTATACGCATGTGAAGTTTTGTATTGACCAGATTACCGCAAAGTGTAAAAAAAAAATTTTGAAAATTTAAAAAAAGTTTTTCCACAATAACTCTCGAACGGAATGAGCTAGGTAGTTGAAATTTTCAGAGTAGGTTAGGGAGATGAATATCTCGGCTAAGTTCGTTATTGGGCAAAATTGGCCAGATTCAATTCGATTTCTTCCATGGTGCAGTTCTCATTCTCATGATTGCTCATTTAATCTTGATAAATAAACTATTATTTGAATTGAATCTCCTTTATGATGCAGCTCTATCATATGTATACATTGATATAATTCCCAACTCAGAGAAACCAATACTTTCGGAGATATAATTTGTCTGTTTGAACTAGAGCGCCAGAAAGCTCCTGTCCACAGGGCTTGAACCCATTTTTGATCTGTGATAAACGCTTTAAACAAAATAAATATTTTAATTTTTTTTCTTCTATATTGATAACGTTTTTGGCGCTCTAGTTCCTCGGAACTGAGTGCTTATCAATTTGCCCAAATGTCTGTAATTTTCGAATTTTTCGATGGAAATGGTCTCAAACGATTTGGTTCGACTCACTGATCAAGAATCCGTGGTCGAAATTCATTCTGTCCGGCCGGGCGGCCGGCCGTAGGCACGATAACTCTCGAACGGAATGAGCTAGACAGTTGAAATTTTCAGAGTAGGTTTGGGGGATAAATATCTCGGCTAAGTTTGTTCTCAGGAAAAATCGGACAGATAGTTTCGGAGTAACAAAAAAAAAAATTTTTATTTTACAAAATAAATTCAAAATTAATTTTTTTCAATAAGCAGTTTTATCATAAGAATCCATTTATATCATTTTTAACTCCTACAAGCTAATACTTTCGGAGATATGATTTTTCAAAATTTCAATGTAAATCGTATTTCTACGTTTTCACAGAATGATAGAATTATTCTGTGGGTATTCTATGAATTTTTATAATTTCAACTTATTTTCCTGAGACATGACGTTTTCTCATTGTCATTCATTCCAGCAATCGTATAAATATGAGAATGATAATATAATATCATACTTTTTGTTGGTTGATATTTTCATGCCGATGGTCAATCCATATGATGATGGGAATGGTAATGGTAAGTTAATAATATTGAGTTCAGAATATCTCCACTAAAAACAAAACTGGAATATTGGTGTATTGGAGTAGATTTGAGGAAAGATATATATTATCGTTCATCATAGAATTGAGGAATGAATATCTCGGATGAGTTCGTTGTTGGGTAGAATTCGTCTATTGGTTTTGGATTGATAATTTTTGGCACTCTTGTTGAATTTAAATTCTTCTATGATGTTTGAATTCAATTTCTGCTTAGATGAAGTTCTAAATTTCAATAATGAATCGTACTTCTATGTTTTCACAGAATGCTATAATTATTCTATCTAAGCTTTATTATATGATCTGTGTTCATACTCGTACATTTCATCCTGTTCTATAAGAGAGAGTCAAATTCATTTCAGCTATTTTAATTTGGTTTCTTGCCAATTACTCGAAGAATACAGATCTGATCGAATTAAAGTGCGGCAGTTAGGTGAAAAATACTGACACTAAAACTTATGCAGAATTATGTGAGGATCACGCTACTGGAAAATTAAAAAAAATATATTTGAAAAAATTCTATATCTCAGGAACTATCAGTCAGATATCGTTGAAATTCTGCGAGAGCCTTCAAAACCTTATTTCTCATTAAAGTTCTGAATTTGAACTTGATCGGATTTATATTGGTGAAGATATCACGGATATAACGAAATATTCCTACGATCTGAGTGTACTGGTCCACAGTTTTTATATTCGACCAAACAAATAATCAACAGTTTGTTTGATTTTTGACAAAAGTCAAAAAAAGGATTCAAGCTATAGAATGATGTAATCATAACGTGTTTGAATAGATCTTTATTATTACTGTTCGGTGATCGTATGTCTATATTCTCTAAGTTCAAGTTAATGTCTTCATGTCTGACATGGGACATGACAAACAAATCAGTTTGTTTTGTAGATTTGTAGATTATGAAATATAACATAACTTGGTATGAAATAAATATCGATTTCAAGATTTTCAAGTTTCAAATATTCCAATATAACCTAACATGGCTGGATACACGGGGTCAACCCCCAGATTTCGATTTATAGGGACAAAATGCTGCAACGGAATGGAAAATTTCGAAAACATCCTTCACACTTCATAGATTATTTAATAGCGACCGAACAGCATGAAGTTCAGGATCCAATAAAGTTGTCCATACTCAGAAACATTATTGGTACAGAAGCTGCAAGAATTATGTCCACATTCGTGATCCCAGAGATAGAACTGAACAAATATGAATATACTATGAAGTCTATTGAGAAATATGTCAACCCAAGAGTTAATGAGTGCTTTGAAAGTTATAATTTCTTGAAAAAGGTGCAAAAAGGAAATGAACAATGTGAACATTTCCTTACTGAATGCAAGTATCTAGTACGAACATGTAATTATAATGAAAACGACTCAAATCAAACTGCAGAAGATAAAGCACTGAAAGACAAAATAGTTATAATAAGATCATCCTGTAACCAGAGAGGCATTACTGAGAGCTGAAAAATTGACAGTGGAGATAGCAATTGAATTTTGCAGAACCAGCGAGCAGAACAAGCAACGGAACCTGCAGTTCCAGAGCGAATTGAGGACATTGAAGCTGCAGGGAAGTATAATAAACAAACGAAAAATTTCAAGTGTAGACAAGAAGGTCAGAAGAAAGAAAATTCAAATGAAGGAGATCTCAGTCTACACATGGTGCACGTGAATGCCCCGCACTTCGTATAAAGTGTAGGAAGTGCGGTACCTACGTTAAATCATTTTACTATATCTTGTAATGTTAAAAATGTTGAGAATGTCGAGAAAGATGGAGGTAGTTCTGATGAACCAGATATTATTGTACGATACTTAAGAAAATGTAGCTACCTGTTATAATACCAAGTTCATCCCATGCTTTCCTACGCCTACAGTAGGAAAGCATGGGATGAACTTATTCAATGATGAACGTAATAATTTCAATGTTGAATTAGATACAGGTGTGAACATTAGCATAATTCCTAGAGGACAATTTAATGAAATATAAACACAGATTTTAGTTCGTAAATCTAACTCATCTAAGGATTTGAAGATACACAGGCTAAAGCGACTGGAATTGTTAATTTGCACTGTAGATACAATGTTTGATTCATCTGAAGGGTATCTTCATTTGAAATTAAATGAGGAATCATCTTGGAATTTCTTCTTTGTGACACCATTTGGTATTTATAGATATTTGGTATTACCTTATGGTTTATCAAATTCCCAGGACTTATTTGAAGAAGCGGTAGAAAAGAGATTTGGCAACAACGGTATCGCCATTTTTCATTATTATTTTCATTATTAACATTGAAAATATTTTAATATGTCATGACCCTATGGTCGTAACAGGGAATACTAGGGAAGATCATGATTTAACAGTGAGAAAAGTGTTAAAAAGGGCTTGAGAAGATGGGGTTGGATTTAATAAGGATAAATTTCAATTTTGTAAAAACAGGGGCAAATTTATAGGTCAAATTTTATCTAGCAGGGGAATGGAGGTAGATCAGAACAGTGCAAAATCACTTCGTGAACTGAAAAAGCAAAATAACAAAGAATTAATGTAGAGTGGCTACCCAACCATGTTCTAAGGAGTTGAAAAAATTGTATGCAAATCCCCAGTCCTTCCATTCGATCCAAGTTAAAAAATAATTCTTAAGTGTGACGCTTCTAAAAATGGCTAAGGATGTTGTCGTTGTGTATTCCAAGAATATGAGAATAAAGTTTTGAAGCTAGTGGAATGCACATCTCGTAGCATGAATGAGAGTGAGGTAAATTATAGTCGAACAAAAAAGAATTGCTCGCTATTTATTTTGGTACGCAAAAGTTTCATCCCTTCATTTATAAGTATATAGTAGATGTTCACTGTTATCATAAACAGATAAGGCCAATTATGAATAAACCAATATGTAAAATTGGATCGGTGTTATGATTCTGAGATGTTAGAAATGTTACATTCAGTTTCAAAACATTTACCAATGAGCGGAGAGAAAAAATTAAAATTCAGAAAAGCTACGATGTATTATTACTTAAAATTTTTAATTATCATTTTAATGGATGGGCTCAAGAGAAAAATATTCCTCACAGTTGTACACTGTATTATAAAATGAAGGAATCTTATATGTAGAGGCTGGTATCATATTTTTTTACTGCAAATTGATTGTTCCTGAAAATCTGAGAGCTCCAATGATGAAGTTACTTCACAAAGGTCACGTGGACGTGAATAAAACAATAAATAAGGCTAGAACTGTATTCAATTGGCCAGAATTAACGACAGATATCGTGAATTATATTAAACAAAGTAGAACATGTGAAAAGTACAGTCCAAGCAACTTTAGAGAACCGTTATTATCGCACTCAGTACCCAGATTAAGATTTAATTAGATAGGTGCAGTTATATTAGAATTTGGACCAAATTCATATTTAGTGATAGTGGATTATTTTTCGCATTGGCTCGAAATTATGAAAATGAAAGACAAAACTTCAAGTTCTGTAATATGCGCTTGCTTTTAAAGGCACGTTCACTAGATTTGGTTACCCAGAACAAATAATTGCTGATAACTTACCATTCCTATCAAGTTAATGTCGGAATTATTATATAAGTAAAGACATTACTATTTCGACATATAGTCTGCATTATCATCAAAGCAATGGACCAGCCGAGAAATATGTGAATATAGGCAAACAAATTTAAAAAAAAGGGTATTGAGGGAAATTTAGATTTTAGAGACCTTGTAATGAATTACAATAACACGGCTCTGATTAAAAGAATCAATAGTACAAATCTTACAAAGTAGACACCTCGGAGATCTTTCACCAATAATAAGCTACAACCTCATATTCAAAAAAATATTTAGTTTAAGAAAGAGGACATCAAGTGATACATTCTGGGAAAAGGTTATTGTCTTGGGAAAGGCAAAAGAACCTAGTTCTTATCGGGTGAAAAAGCAAGTAAATGGTCAATTATTATGACGTAATACTCAACAGATAAAATTGTCATATACCAGACCCCGTAGTAATGAATATACATTAGAAACTCAATTAGACCCAAACCAATTATCACCAAATGATTGTAAGGAAAACAAGAGTAGAAAAAGTTCGAACACGACAAATTTTAGTAATGTTCTAAGTGAACCAGAGATAATGACTAGAAATAAAAAAGCAATATAATCCGTTGTGGAAGAATTTTAAAACTCCTGGGTGTTTAAACCTTCGAGGGGAAAGTGTTCAACATAATAATCTAATAATAATTCTATGGTCTAACCTCAATGGACATATACCTATTGTACCTATATCGTATAGCATTGTTGTATCAGATTATTACGGTCTGTAAGAATGACAGAGACATTTGATAAACATAAATTGAGTATATATCTTTAAATATTAATCACCAAGTATCAAACAATGAACATATTGATTCTGGAACCAGTCTCGCAATTTACAAACAATGAGTGGAAAATAGTTAGCTATGCAAAAAAGTCTTTCTCATGAGAAAGACTACCACTTTCTCATTTTGTTAAATTCTCAAACAAAGTATTCTGCATTTTTTCTGGAGCTAATCAGCTTTAGGCGAGTTCGGTATCTAGATGGGTGACAGCTCTGGGTATAAATTTGGACAGCGCCAAAGCTCCTTTCCACAGGGCTTTCCCACTTTTGGCGGTCTAGTTCCTCGGAACTGAGTGCTTATCAATTTGCCCAAATGTCTGTAATTTTCGAATTTTTCGATGAAAATGGTCTTAAACGATTTGGTTCGACTCACTGATCAAGAATCCGTGGTCGAAATTCATTCTGTCCGGCCGTCCGGCCGGCCGTAGGCACGATAACTCTCGAACGGAATGAGCTAGACAGTTGAAATTTTCAGAGTAGGTTTGGGAGATAAATATCTCGGCTAAGTTCGTTACTGGGCAAAATCGGACAGATGGTTTCGGAGTAACAAAAAAAAAAATTTGTTTACAACGCAAATTCTAAATTAAAGCAATTTTACCATAAGAATCCAATGATATCATTTTTAACTCTAACAAGCTAATACTTTCGGAGATATGATTTTTCAAAATTTCAATAATAAATCGAATTTCAACGTTGTCACAGAATGATATAATTATTCTATGTATGAATTGTCATAATGTCAACTTATTTTCCTGAGACATGACATTATCTAATCAATCGAAGAATTGTTAGCGAAGTGAGAAAAATCTCAGTTGTTTGCTCCGAAATTAGTTTTTCTCAGAAAAGTCTTACATTTCGGAGCGGAACATGAAGTAAGAGATCATGGAGTAGTGAGACTGCTTTTCATCCATAGACATAGATATAACTCTCGAGCGGAATGAGGTAGGTAGTTGAAATTTTCAGAGTAGGTTAGAAAGATGAATATCTCGGTTAAGTTCGTTATTGGGCAAAATTGGCCAGATTTAATTTGATTTCTTCCATGGTGCAGTTCTCATTCTCATGATTGCTCATTTAATCGTGATAAATAAACTATTATTTGAATTGAATTTCCTTTATGATGCAGTTCTATCATATGAATACATTGATATAATTCCCAACTCTGAGAAACCAATACTTTCGGAGATATAATTTGTCTGTTTGAACTAGAGCGCCAGTAAGCTCCTGCCCACAGGGCTTGAACCCATTTTTTTTTAGTTTTCTAGCGGTACGGTTCTAACAAAATTTCACACACGTCTTTATGTCGATATTCTACATCTAGTTAGCAAGCTACAATTTCATCGGGTCTATATTTTTTGAATCATCAAGGAAATAATATTCCAGATGGGTATAACTCCGGAACCGTTGGAACTCGGTAGAAGAGTTAGCTTCTGAAGGCTCTCGCAAAATATCTGCCATGTCGGATGAATAGTTCCTGATATATAGAATTTTTTTCAATGATTTTTAAAGAAATTTCTAGTAAAACGATCCTCACAAAATTTCGCAAGAATTTCCGTGTTGGCATTCTTCAATTAATAACCATATTTGAATTGGATCAGTTCATTATTTTTCGAGTTATTGAGGAAATAACAATCAAATTTCAGATGGTGATAACTCCAAAACCGTTAAGCCGATTATGCTTATAAACAAACTCAAATGTCATATTCAGATGCACAACCTAGCCTGAAAATTTCAAGTCACTATCTCTTTCCGTTCTCAGGTTATCGAGACATAAAAAATATTTTTTAATAATTTTTTTAAAATTTTCTAGTGATGCGATTCTCACAAAATTTCACAAACGTGCTTAGGTTTATATTCTACAACTATTCATTAAGTATCAATTCGACTGGATTTATATTGGTTGAAAACAAAATTATTACTCGAAAACCATTGTGTCGATTATGCCCATTAACCAACTTGTCGTTCGTATTGCGATGCCCCACCTACCCTGAAAATTTCAAGTTGCTAGCTTTCTCCGTTCTCAAGTTATCGTGGCAACGGTTGGCCGGACGGACAGAATCAAATTTGACCTCGAATTCTTCATCAGGGAGTCGAACCCAATCGTTTGAGACCATTTTCGGCGAAAAATTCGAAAATTACAGACATTTAGGCAAAATGATAACGCGATGTTCCACAGAACATACGCGCAAAGATAGCAGTTAGAAAATAATCATCCAGTACAGAGCTGAGCCAAAGCACTGTGCTTAGTGCTTGTAGAAGTGCTTGAAGCCTTTTTGTGCTCCCGAGCACTGTGCTCCCGAGCACTTTTCAAAATCAGTGCTTAGTGCTTTGTAATTCAAGCTTCATGAAAGGGCTTAGTGCTTAGTAATCCCTTAAGTGATCTAGAGCACTTTCCTGAATTACTAAGCACTAAGCCTTTCCGGAATCATGTCGTAACAAGAATAGACACTAACGCGCTATGGCCCGAGGAGTGTGTACCAGGGTGATCAATAATTGAGGCATGAACGGGACTTATCAGTAATTATCAGTTGTTGGTTATTGATTCATAGAATAGGATGGGATATGTCAATATTACCAACACCTGAAAAGTATTCAGTATAAAAGCCATATTATGTGGTTCGTCTATCAGGAAGATATGAGTGATTTTTTTTGGAAAATTTTCATGTTAATTCAAAGATCTGTCCGATATATTCATATTCAAATTTTCCATCCGATTTACAATGCTAAATTTCTTACGAACACAATCCCAATAGAAAATAATGCTATCCGATTTTTATGCCGATTAATATTTTTGATATTTTGAAAAATTAAATAAAGCATTTAATTCATGTTGATCAATTCGAATTAAATTATGAATTAATGGAAAACTACCACAAAGTGCACTGAATTCACGCCAGTGCTTTTTTTATTTGTAAGGGAAAGGAACACTTGGCCCAAGATTCACAATATAATGTTGTTGTCATTTTGAAATTGGAAAATTCATTTTGCATGTGCAGAAAAAACTGAGACGCTTATGGAATTCATATTTCCATTAATTGATCATCATTTCCTAAAATAATAGAAAACATTTCAAACTGGGTGAGAATATAATGAATTTTGAGTTCGTTAGTTTTATAGAAATATGTTTCGTTGCACTACATTTCTCATCCGTCAATGACGCATATATTATGAGGAATGCAAGTTTGCTAGTTTAGATGTTTCTGTAATTGAATACAATTTTATATAACAATTCGGAGTAAATATCTTCATCTCCAACAGTTTTTTGAAAGTGCTTAGTGTTTAGTGCCCGAAAAATCGAATTACTTTTAAAAAGTGCTTAGTAATGGCAAGCCTTTTGTGAAAACGAGGTGCTTTGTGCTCGAGGCTCGGGAGCATTTTTTTTGAGTGCTTAGTGCTTAGGGCTTGAAGCACTTTTCTTCAGTGCTCGGCACAGCTCTGATCCAGTATACCCTTTAATTTTCAGGACCTTCAAAGCTCAAATTTCAAATGACTGCGACATTTTTTTGTGCGATACAATGAGCAATTATTTCCCGAATACCAAAAGTGCGCCGCCAACTCGATTCAGGTGTAATTCACATTAGTTGAAAGTCACATACAATAGAAACATTCTCATATTTGTACCTTCTAACAATGTCATCAGGTCGCAAAGAATGGAGTAGGTATAGATCATTATTCTACCTTACTATTATATCGTCAAGGAAAACTGTAATTTGCAATTTTCTA
Organism: Halyzia sedecimguttata; assembly: GCA_937662695.2. Taxonomy (NCBI): domain Eukaryota; kingdom Metazoa; phylum Arthropoda; class Insecta; order Coleoptera; family Coccinellidae; genus Halyzia; species Halyzia sedecimguttata. The sequence goes on from OW569412.2 coordinate 41,813,475, forward strand.
TGACTGATAAACTGAGTTATATTTTTATGGCTAGCACTCCTTCTATTACTCATCGAATAATAGAGACGTTATCTGTTTTTCAATAGTAACAAAATAAACTACTTTAGATCTATTTATTTGCGTGATTATCTTTATGTATAAATGAAAATTTAAAGTGCAATATCAAGTATTTCCGATTAGTAAAACTCCTCGTAAACATGTTCAAATTCTTGATATTCTCAGTTTTATGTGTTTTTGGTGTGCAGAGTCAGGTGCCATCAGTGGGAAAGTGCCCAAAAATCGATAGTGTACAGCAGGATTTCGACTTGAAAAAGGTAGGAAGGTAAAAATATTCGATCTAACAAAGAGCACAAAAAATTGGAGAGAAATATTTCTGTTAAGAATGAGTGGAAAGAGATTCGTTGATCAGTCGCTCCCAAAAAACACAATTTCAAATACAAATATTTCTATTGAACCCGTACCTAGGTTTCTTTCATCAACTTCATATCTGAGTCACATTTCGAGTTTAAAAGACCACCAATTTTAGTGAATGTTCGTTTGAAAATGTTGTTGGCTGAAACTATAAGCATTGCATTGAAGTGATAACGTCCTAAACCGAGCACCCAAAAAAAGATTTTTCATTCTCATTCTTAATACGCGAGAACTAAATTGAGCTACAACACACAAATAAAGTTATCATTGCGAACTTCCGAGGAAAAATAAATGGAGATTAGTGAAGGGGCTTGTAGTTGAATTTGAAAACAGTATAAACGGCGGATATTATTTTTGGCGCGCTGTTCTATGAACAGAGCACGCCTCCCTTCCTTTCTGGCCGTCAGAACGATTTTGCTCGAACGCAATGAGTTAGAGAGTTGAAATTTTCAAGGTAGGTTTGGAGCCCAAATGCGCCTGCTAATTTCGTTAATGGGCGAAATCCACCAAGTGGTTTCAGAAATAGCTATTTGAAATTTTGTTCTCCCAATAACTCGAAAAATACTAATTAAATCAAATCAAAGCACGGTAATTAGTTGAAAAATACCCACACGGAGACGTATGCAAAATTTTGTGAGGATCGCAGGGCTGAAAAATAAAAAAAAATATAAAAAAAAATTATACAGGTTGAGTCTTTGAGTTGTGCATTAATTTTAACCAACGATTCCAAATTCGGCTCTGGTAAAGAGATACAGGCTGTTGAAATTTCGAAAAAAAATCAGTTTTTCTTGTCTATCTCTGACATGGACATTCCGAATGGAATATATTTTGGGGTGAAGTTTTCTATAACTATGATACATAACTTTTAATTAACAGTTTTTTCCTACTTCCACTCATTTCCTAGTTATATACTCGCGAATTCAAAAAACTATGAGAAATTAGCATAAAGAAAGCAGATTAAGTTTAGCTTAAGCTATTATAAGAATCTAAAATCATTTCAGAAAAATTAAGTGTTCTTCATAATTTCTCCTAAAACGTTCTGTTCTCAAGATATTCTTCTTTGAATGATATAAAGTCTGATGAAAAATCTAGAAATTTCACTACATTCATAAATCCGCCCCTGGATAAGGAATCCTCAATCAAAACCAAAACCAGAGATATGATACCTCCATATATCTCTGATCAAAACTGAAAGCCACAATGCCATCGTTCATAGATTATTATTTGGATTGAACATTTCATAGAACATTGAATAGGTGTCAAAGGTTTGAGTTCTATTAATAAACATGTATGTAATAACATGCGTTTGTTCGCAAGTTCTTGATTCTCTTTTGGACAAAAGAATAATTCAAAGCCTAAAGACTTACTGTTTTAAACAATCCTTTGAAAAAAATCAAATATTTTACTTAGGAATAATATGTATGTGAAATTTATATTCAAATCAGGATGTACCTATCTACACAAATAAAAATATGATCGATTCTGCAGAATTGATAGCAGCTATTAGTAATCGCTGATTCCATTTCAAATACCTACTTACGTCTCTCATATTTTAGAATGTGTATAAATTATTATTTCCTTAGATTCAGATCAGAGCTGAGCCGAAGAATTGTGCTTAGTGCTTGTGAATGTGCTTGAAGCTTTTTTGTGCTCCCGAGCACTTTTTAAAACCAGTGCTTAGTGCTTAGTAATTCAAGCACTTCATGAAAAGGCTTAGTGCTTAGTAATCCCTTAAGTGCTCCCGAGCACTTCCGAGGATTACTAGGCACTAAGCCTTTCCGAAATCTTGTCTAGATTTATTTTATTTATTCGATATATGCATTTAAGTTTATATCTTAATTACAATGCTTAAGTGCTTACCAATCTGATCACAATAGAAAATGATGCTACCCAATTTCTGCGTATTAAATTTTTGACATTTTGAGAAATTAAAAAAAACTGACTTCATGTTGAACAATTCGAATTCAATTATGTATTAATGAAAAAATGCCCCAAAGAGCACTGAATTCACGACAGTGATTTTTGGCGCTCTAGTTCCTCGGAACTGAGTGCTTATCAATTTGCCCAAATGTCTGTAATTTTCGTTGGCTGGTACATTTCATCCTGTTCTATATGAGAGAGTCAAATTCATTTCAGCTATTTTAATTTGATTCCTTCCATGGTGCAGTTCTCATTCTCAGATTGCTCATTTAATCTTGATAAATAAACTAGTATTTGAATTGAATTTCCTTTATGGTGCAGTTCTATCATAAGAATACATCGATATAATTCCCAACTCTGAGAAACCAATACTTTCGGAGATATAATTTGTCTGTTTGAACTAGAGCGCCAGAAAGCCCCTATCCACAGGGCTTGAACCCATTTTTTTTATTATAAAGGGAAAGAAAATACTTGCCCTAAGTTTCATTTTCAATTTCGCATTCGTGTTTCAATAGGTGCCCATTCTGCAACTTGTATTAGAATATACTATTCAAGTATCATTGAAGATATATGGGATATTTAAGGATTTTTCTTAATAGAAGATCATGAAATTGTGTATATTATATGGTGGATTATTAATGGGCATAATCGGCCGAACGGGTATACCCATCCAAAATATTTTTTCTTCAATAAATATAAAAAAGCACTTAAAAGACTTATGAGGGCCAGTATAATCATAATCATGTTTATAGCACGCGTGCCAAAGTAGATTGACCCCACGTCAATGCTTTTTTTAGCCTTTTTCTTTCATTGTGAAGTTAATCTGCATTTGCGCGCGTGCTATAAACATAATTATGATTATAATTTCCTTCCTAAGTCTTCCCCAAGTAGACCCCTCAGAAGCTTCTATGAGTTACTAAGGAGAGTCAGTTGTGTTCCTTGTCAACTTTGTTACTCTATCCGTACGCCAGCTTAGACAAAGCACCGGTAATTTTTGACCCGACAGTGAATGGTGTCCAATACCCTCTGGGTTGATCTCCGGCTCGCTCAATCCACTGATCTTGAAAAACTCATAATTTAATTCATATTAGCTAACGTGAACACGCGCGCCAAACAGTACTGACTTCACGACAGAGCTTTCTTATATTTTTTCAAGTTCCTTTGACAAATCTGGCTATCAATACAGTCTAGCTATTAGTTTAAACATGGATCGAAATAATAAAAAATTGCGGTTATGGGACCCCCGTTAGAAACGCAATTGCTCACGCCTATTCTTCAATTTCAAACGTAATTTATTACAGATCTTCCAAATATAGTAATTTATAAATTGGTCCCAGAGCCACGATACAGACACTTCAACTCGGAAACAACGCTATTTCCTCGTAACTGACATGTCCGTGCAAGGATTTGCCATGAAATGTCTCTTTAAAACTCACAATATCGGCTCAGAACCAAATCCATGACCGCTAGACGTAAACCACTCTCAAAATAAGCCATACAACTCAAGAAGAGCCACATCTTCTCTACTTGTGGCTTAAAGTTCTGTCAAAATCGCACACCTCACACAAAACTCTGATTCTTCAACACGAGTGGTTCAGGAGATATTGCAGCTTTAATTCACGCATGCGCAGACTCTTCCAAAGGAATTCTATGAAGGAATAGAATCCTGCATCTCAAAACCCCAATCCTCTCAGACAAAACTGCAGCAGTTGAATCACTGCGGCTCATCCGCGAAAAGAAAAATGCCCGTTACATGAATTTCGAATTAGAAACGGAATTTCTTCGCCTATTCCTCAAATCCCAATATAATTTGATATACATCGAATTGTATGGTACACCGTTACACAAACTTCTGCTAACACTTTTTTCTTACACATGCTTTATTGTTAGATGATTGAATGTAATGCTCAAAGTTCAAAAGAATATATATACACAATTAAATAGATCTACCAAATATAGTTATTTATAAATTGGCTCCAGTGCCACGGTACATACATTTCAACTCGGAGAAAAGGCTATTGCATCGAAACTGACTTGTCCGTGCACATAATTGCATTGAATTTTCTTCTAAAACCTCACATTATCGGCTCAGCACCAAAACAATGAACGCTAGACGTAAACCGCACCCAACATAAGCCATACAACCCAAAAAGAGTAACTTCACCAATGCGCATGCACAATCTACGTGGCTGAAAGTTCTCCCAAAATCACACACCTCATACAAAACTCTGATTCTTCAACATCATTGGTTCACAGGGATGCCACAGCTACCGAAATATCGGTAGATCTACCGAATTTTGAAACTTTCTACCGATCTACCGATTAAGATTGAATTTCTACCGAATTTTCCTAAGCCATAAACTACCTCATATTTTTCACTATGAATTGATTTTTTTATTTGATTCCTGGGATAATAGTTTAATAATACTTGGATTTCTATTTTTCAAGGCGTCACGGACGAATCTGTGGCTGAGAACGAATAAGCAACGCTGCTATTACTCCCTTCGCGGATAGATGGCACTAGTAGTAAATACTTCATTTTTTCTTCATGCATTGAAATTCCTACTATTATTTATTGTTTTGTGTATAGATATTTACATACATAGCACTTTGCTCTCATAATATTGATATAAAACCGCTCGATTCGGTGCAAACGGACCAAATAAATGAAGTTATTTCAAATCTACCGAAATTTTACGGAATCTACCGAAATTATTCGATCCTTCTACCGAAACTTCGCTCAAAGTCTGTGGCATCACTGTTGGTTCAGAAGATATCACAGCTTCAATCCACGAGGTTGCGATTCTTATTTATCCTTAACTGAGGACCTCAGTTAGGACTTAACGGAGATTGAATGCTTTGTGAATACGGCGGTAAATCTTCTGAAACATCATTCCGAATTTATACGTAAATTATTCAATATGCAACCAGTCAATATTATTTTCGGTTTCAAAACAGTCTTGTATATATTCACAAATTCAAGAATCGGAAACTTGTTTGCAAACTACGAATTGATATGACTCTAAAAGCTAGATAAGATGACATTTATGAACAGTGAACACAGACAGTGAATACATAGAACAACGATGTATTATTGAAATTTTGAAAAATCATATCTCCGAAAGTATTAGTGTGTTAGAGTTGAAAATAATATCATTGAATTCTTATGATAAAATTGCATCTTGAAAAAATTTTATCCAAAAGTTGTAATGTAAAAAAAATATGTTTTGTTCGTTACTCCGCAACCATCATGCCTATTTTGCCCAATAACGAACTTAACCGAGATATTTATCCCTCGAACCTACTCTGAAAATTTCAATTGTCCAGCTCATTCCGTTCGAGAGTTATCGTGTTAACGGCCGGACAGATGGCCGGACATCTATTTTGACCATGGATTCGTGATCAGTGAGTCGAACCAAATCGTTTAAGACCATTTTCAGCCAAAAATTCGAAAATAACAGACATTTGGGCAAATTGATAAGCACTCTGTTCCGAGGGACAAGAGCAAAAATGCCCAAATGGGGTAACATGAATTCCAAAATTGGCCCCAGGGCCACGGTACGGACACTCCAACTCGGACACAACGCTATTTCCTCCAAATTGACTTGTCCGTGCACAGAATTGCATTTTCCATTTAAAATCTCAAAATATCGGCACCAGACCCATAGCTATAGTCCTAAACCACTCCCAACTTAACCCATACAACCCCAAAACAGCCACTTCCCCTTTGCGCATTTGCAACCCGCTCGCTGCTGAAAGTCCTCTCAAAATCACACACCTCACACAAAACTTCGATTCTCCAATACTAGTGGTTCAGGACATATCTCATCTTGAATCCACGCATGCGCGGAACCTCACCAAGGGATTCTATGGAGGAATACCATCCTCCCCAATCCTCTCAGACGAAAACTCCAGAAGTTAAATCACTTCCCATCTGAGCATGCGCATAACGAAAAGTCACAGCAGGTACTTAAAACAAATGTTGGAAAACCCTGTGGCTTTGGCGTTATTATTCGAACTTTGACAAATCATATCTCCGAAATTATTTGTTTGTCAGAGTTGGGAATGATATAAATGGATTCTTATGATAGAACTGCTTCATGAAAGGAATGAAATTGAAAAAGATGTGATTTAATAACAAATGAGAGTGCCAAAAATTTTTAATCCGAAACCACCAGACCGATTCTACCGAATAACGAATTTATCCGAGATATTAATTCCTCAAACCTACTCTGAAAATTATATTACATCAATTAAAACTCAGACAATTTTGCAGTTTTGTTTTTACTGGACATATTCTGAACCCAATTAGATTAACTTACCAAAGTATATATTTCCATCATCATATGGATTTTGCACGGGCATTATATTATATCCTTGAAACTAAAATATCATATAATCCTCATAATCCTAAAATAGCTGAGTTTGTTTCATATTGGTCATTTTGCATTCAATCATACTTTGTTTGTCTAGAACAGGAGGGGTATTTTATATGAAGGATAATGAACCAGAAATAAATTTGACATGTTACTCGTAGGAAAATAAGATGACATGTGTGAAGACAGATCATATAATAATTCATAGATATAATAATTAAGTGCAGCATTCTGTGAAAACATAAAAGTACGATTTATTACTTAAATTTTGAAGAATCATATCTCAGAAAGTATTAGCTTGTTAGAGTTGAAAATTTCAATTGATTCTTATGGTGAAACTACATCTTACTTAAAAAATAGGTTCAAGCCCTGCGGACAGGAGCTTTTTGGCGCTCTTGTTCAAACAGACAAATTATATCTCCGAAAGTATTGGTTTCGCAGAGTTGGGAATGGATTCCTATGGTAGTCTGCATCATGAAAGAAATTAAATTTAGAAAAACTGTCGTTTAAAAAGAATGCTTCAAAAATTATCTTTAAAAAAAAAGAGCAATCTACAATGCTTTAATGCTTCAAAACTTGTCATTAAATTTATTCATCAAGATTAAATGAGCAATCTGCAATGATTCAACCTCGTGGAATGGGTTGTTGCAACTTACACTCGGTGCATAGTTTTCCCAACTCGAAATACCTAAGGAAAGTATCATCGAAATGTCTAGAGCAAGGCTAGACAATCATAGCAGATTGTCCATTTCTTCCTGATATTTGAGTAGGTAGAGGATTACGAACACATTATTTTGATTTGATTATGAAAATACTGTATATAGGAACATATCCCACTACTTAAACTACATCATTCAAATGATCCATTTCTAAATCTTCTGAAACATCATCCCCAATATTTATACATTTATTATTCAATATGTAATCAGTCCATATTATTTTCGGTTTCAAAACAGTCTTGAATATATTCACAAATTCAATAATCGGATACTCGTTTTCCAAGAGAAAATATTTTCAAACTACGAATTGACAATCTCTAATAGCTAGAAAAGATGACATTTATGGACAGTGAACACAGATAGATTCTGTGTTCACATTATGTGAATACATAAAACTTACGATGTATTATTGAAATTTTGAAACATCATATCTCCGAAAGTATTAGCTTGTTAGAGTTGAAAATGATAACAATGGATTTTTATGATGGAACTGCATCTTAAAAAATTGAATTCAAAGGTTGTAATGTAAACAAAAAATTTTTTTTTCGTTATCGTGTTAACGGCACTTTGTTCCGAGGAACAAGAGCACCAAAAATAGAATTTGAAATTTCTAATTCAAAAAACAATTCATTTTTGGCCATCAGGCCGATTTTGCCCAACAACGAAGTTAACTGAGATACATTTCTCCAAAATCTCTCAATTTTCATCTGTCTAGCTCATTCCAATCGAGAGTTTTCGTGTTAAGCTGGACATAATCGATTTTGACCACGGATTCTTGATCAGAGAGTCGAATCAAATCGTTTAAGACCATTTTCATCCAAAAATTTGAAAATTACAGACATTTGGGCAAATTCATATGCACTCTGTTCCGAGAAACAAGAGCGCCAAAAATAGGTTCAAGAATTTCAAGCAAAATATTCCGCAAAATAGTAGTAATTTTTTTATGTTTTCATGTCATGTGATCCTCACCAAATTTTGGAAGAGTTTTTGCTTCGGTCTTTTGCATCTAATTAGGTACTGAGATTCAATTCAATTATATTGTTGCATGTGCGATTATGGCCATGAGAATTAAAGATGGCGCTCTTGTTCAAACTTTGACAAATCATATCTCCGAAAGTTTTTGTTTCTCAGTGTTGGGAATGATATCAATGTATTCTTATGGTAGAACTGCATCATAAAAAAAATTAAATTCAAAATATCATATTATTACGATTAGTTATTGAAATTTTGGAAAATCATAGCTCCGAAAGTATAAGTTTGTTAGAGTTGAGAATGATGTTTATTTGTTTATTTAGTTGAGAATGATATCAATGAATTCTTAGGATGAAACTGCATCTTGAAAAAAATTGTATTTGAAATTTGTAATGTGAAAAAAATTTTTCGTTACTCTTAAAACACCGATTTTGCCCAACAACAAACTTAACCGAGATATTTATCTCCCAAATCTACTCTGAAAATTTCAACTGTCTAGCTCATTCCGTTCGAGAGTTACCGTATTAACCAACGGCCGGACATAATCGATTTTGATCACGGATTCTTGATCAGTGAGTCGAACCAAAATGTTTAAGACCATTTCCAGTCAAAACTTCCAAAATTACAGCTATTCGGGCAAATTGATAAGCACTCTGTTCCAAGCAACGAGAGCGCCAAATACGACGTATATGGCAGAAAAGTTGGCTGGCCGACAAAGAACAAGCACTGACGTGAAGTCAGAAGCTTTTGCGCGTATGTTCTATTGTCCATCCTTCTGTATTGGACACCCTTAATCGAATTTACCATGGTAAATTATGTTGTCCATTCTCCTGTATTGGACACTTAATTCGAATTAAGGGTGTCCAATACAGAAGGATGGACAATAGAACATACGCGCGAAAGCTTCAGACTTCACGTCAGTGCTTGAACCAATTTTTTTTTCGTGATTTTTTTTGAAATTTTCTAGGGGTACGGTTATTAAAATTTTTTTTTTCGTCATTTTTTTCGAATTTTCTAGTGGTACGGTTCTTACAAAATTTTGAACACGTCTTTATGTTGATTTTCTACTACTAGTTACCAACCTTCAATTCGATCGAATATTTATTTTTTCAGTTATCAAGAAAATAATATTCCAGGTGGGTATAACTCGGAAACCGTTAGACCGATTATGCCCAAAAACGAACTCAACTCTCCCTTTCGGATACGCAACCTGCCCTGAAAATTGCAAGTTCCTATCTCCTTTCGTTCGAAAGTTATCGAGGCAACGGTCACCCATCTACTGAATTCACACAAGAATGCTCCAATCTCCAACAATATTAAACCGATCGTATTAAAACTTGAAACTTAGCGGTAGAGTTAGGTTATGAAGGCTCTTGCAAAATTTCATCAATTTCTAACGATTAGTTACTGATATATAGAATTTTTTTTTATTTTCAATGATTTATTAAAAATTTTCTACAAATGCTATCCTCACCAAATTTTGCAAACATTTCCGCGTTGGCATCCTACAACTAATAACCATGTTTGAATTCAATCGGTTCAGTACTTTTCGAGTTAATGAGGAACAAAAACCACGAAATTTCAGAAAATTTCAGATGGTTATAACTCTAAAACCGTTTGGCCGATTATGCTCATAAGCGAACAGAAATGTCGCGTGCTGGTGCTCATCCTAACCTGAAAATTTTAAGCCGCTATCTCATTCCGTTCTCAAGTTATCGTGACAACAAAAATATTTTTTAATAATTTTTTTAAAATTTTCTAGCTATATGATTCGCACAAAATTTCACAAACGTGCTTAGGTTCATATTCTACAACTACCCACCAAGTTTCAATTCGATCGGCTTCATATTGGTTTAAAACAAAATTATTACTCGGTAACCGCTGGGCCAATTATACCCATTAACGAACTTGTCCGTCGTATTGAGATGCGCCACCTACCCTGAAAATGTCAAGTTGCTAGCTCTTTTCGTTCTCAAGTTATCGTGGCAACGGCCGGACGGCCGGACAGAATCACATTTGACCTCGAATTCTTCATTGGGGAGTCGAACTTAATCGTTTGAGACCATTTTTTTCAAAAAATTCGAAAGTTACAGACATTTGGGCAAAACTATAACGCGATGTTCCCCAGAACATACGCGCAAAAATATTGTCACATGTCGCTTTTGCGGGAACTAAGGGATAATAATCACGATAACTTTTAAAATTATTAAAGTATGGACGCAAACACGTTTGATCCCTGACCGCTCGATCATGTGTGTGTGTATGGCGATGAAACGCCATTCCAGAGGAAAGCACGTGTGAAATCCCTTAACGCTATATCATGGCGTGTTGCAATACTCACTCACGCAAGGGATTTTCCACATGATTTTGTAGATAACACGATAAACCGCGCGAGAGGACGTCCGTGTATGGCCAGTTATTGACAAACGAAGGGGCTCCACGAAACTTGAACCCTACGGTGGTGAAATACCGAAAGGCAATCTTACCAGTGGCACCTCAGCAATCACGTGGCTAACTCGGATCACCAGGGAATAATGGTTGACAGTAAATCACCGAATATTTCACCGTGTGTTAAAAAATGACTCAAAGTTGTATCATTCTTTTTCTGAGTATTTGTAGAATCCATCTAACTATGTAGTTGGAAAAGTAAAGTCAAAATCTATTTATTAACCAACCAAATTTATTAATGGCCCTGTATGATAGTGCCAAGCAATACTTTTGAATGTTTTTTTTTGTGGAAGAAGTTTTCAGTATTCCATGTGAAATGGTAAACAAAAGTGGTATATGATCGTGATATAACTGCAAAATTTTAAATCTGCCAGTTAATTGGTTCAAGATTTATTGAACTATAAAAAAGCATGGACCTCTGGTAATTCAAATCCCTCGATATGAGTACACATAGATTATCTCAGTTTATCGTTTCCGTTTGTCGCATTCCTTCCAGGACACCCTGTATATTCAAATTTAATTAATTTTGTAATACACTTCTTGAAATATTATCGTATGATTTTGGCAAATATAAGGGGTTCCGAGAATTACGTCAATGTTCCCCAATATCTGGAGTACTAGATTGTAGAATCATATCAATTCAATCGTACTTCAGTTTGGATTAAATAATTATCGAATTGATACAAATAAATCAATCGAAATTTTGAAGGACTTGTTGATCACTTACTTTGGTTTTCGCGCAATATAATTTTGTCCAGATTTTTTTTAATATTCAGCCAAAATTTATCTCAAATGATTCAATATGATATACTGATTAAGAATCAGTAGTTGATTTCGATTCTATTTCCGTCCGTTCGTAAACACGTTAACTATCGAAGGAAGACATTTACGGACTTGAAATTTGCAGGGGAAGTTTCGTATCGAAATAAGCCGCCTGAGTTCGATAACATCAAAATCCGACCAAGGATTTCGGAAATATAACCAGTTGAAATTATGTTTTTCCAATATTAGAATACATGGTGCGGACGCTCTCCGACATATTTTCCGCCGAAATGCGGTCCACATAATGTCAAAATACAAGAATATTGTCCTATTTCAGTTTTTGCCGATAGATGCCGGCACTAGAATATTTACCGATATGTTAAACTAAGTTCAAAGCTTTGTTTATTCATGCTTCTTGTTGAAAGTCGTACAATATTTTGTATTTATACTTTTTTGGGACGCTTTTTTGGAACGCCCTGTGGACAGGAGCTTTGGCTCTTGCTCAAACTTCGAAAATTCATCTCCGAAATTATTGGTTTCTCAGAGTTGGGAATGATATCAATGGATTCTTATAATAGAACTACCTACATCATAACAGAAACTAAATTAAAATTAAATATATAATTGATTCGAGATATTCATTCCTCAAATCTCCTCTGAAAATTATATTATATCAATTGAACTGTTTTCACTAAACATATTCTGAACCCAAGATGATAAACTTTCAAATTATACATTTCCATCATCATATGGATTATCCAAGGGCATATAGGGTAGAGGTAATTATAATATCCTATAAATGTTCATTTTGCATTCAATCATACTTCGTTACAACAGAAATACATTTGACATATCTGTCATAGGTAGATAAGATTACATGTATGAACAGTGAACACAGATAAATAGAACTCACATTCTATGAAAACATAGAAGTAGGATGTATTATTGAAATTTTGAAAAATAATATCTCCGAAAGTTAATGGATTATTAGGATGAAACTGCACCTAAAAAAAATTGAATTCGAAATTTGTAATGTAAAAAAAATTTTTTTTGGTTACTCCGAATCCAACTGGCTGATTTCGACCAATAACGAACTCAACCGAGATATTTATCTCCCAAACCTACTCCGAAATTTTTAACTGTCTAGCTCATTCCGTTCGAGAGTTATCTTGTTAACGGACCGCCGGACAAAGTCGATTTTGACCACGGATTATTGATCACTGAGTAGAACCAAATCGTTTAAGACCATTTTCAGCCAAAAATTCAAAAATTACAGACATTTGGTCAAATTGATAAGAACTCTTGTTCCGAGGAACAAGAGAGGCAAACATGTACAACAAACTTTTAGTTTATACGATAGACTGTCTTAATTTTTTTTCTGCATTAGTTTTAATGTTTTTTTTTTTCACAGTACTTGGGAAAATGGTACGAACAAGCGAAATACTTTGCAATTTTCGAATTAGACGGGAAGTGTATTTCGGCAGATTACTCTCTGGCAGATGATGGAACAGTGAAAGTATTCAACCAGCAAATTGATAAATTGTGAGTCAATTAATAGTGTAAATCCTCTAATAAAACAGGTCTTTTTAGGACGAAAAAGACCAAATCCATTGAAGGAACTGCCCGACCAGCAGGAGATGCCAACGAAGCAAAATTGATAGTAAATTTCAACGATGTACCAAGTACGTATAGTAGTAGTTATTCATTTGAGAAATTGAATGCTAGTGGCTTCTGGATGAAAATGTATATCTATTAACTCAATGAAACATATACATTACGACTTACACTAATTTATTCAATATTGTGACGCGTTTCGTCGACACAGTGACTTTATCAGACTACAGCATACTACATCAAGCAATGTAATTTTTGTTTTTACTGGAGATATTCTGAACCCAATATGATTAACTTACCAAAGTATGATTAATGAAGTTGAGACCTATGTGATTACAATTCCAATTAATTTTTTACAGGTTTTAGGTCGGGGGTTATTACAAAATCAAATATCTTAGAAAAAGGCCAACTAGTTTCAACTTCATTCCGAAGTCTTCTTCAGGGCTCTGAAATGGAGAACCGAGAACTACAGTTATAAACTTGATGCACCAAATTATGAACTACAATTCACTTCAAAAAAAATAAACAAGTATACAGTATTCAAGTGAGGAAACAAGTTCGGTGATATGATTCCATAGAGAAAAAAAAAATAATTAACTTCAGAATCACATTTTTGTCTTTGTTTGATTTTGTCGTCAGGGATTTGAATTTTGGAAATGTCGGCAACGGCGTTCATGGGATACTGTCAAAAGACTGAGCTGGACAATTCCATGGATTTTAGAAATGCGCGGATCATAACAGCAGCGGTACATATTGGGGACAGAGAACCCTCCTATTTATCTTTGATCTTTTTGGCGCTCTAGTTCCTCGGGACTGAGTGCTTATCAATTTGCCCAAATGTCTGAAATTTTCGAATTTTTCGATGAAAATGGTCTTAAACGATTTGGTTCGACTCACTGATCAAGAATCCGTGGTCGAAATTCATACTGTCCGGCCGGTCCGGCCGTCCGTCTGGCCGGCCGTAGGCACGATAACTCTCGAACGGAATGAGCTAGACAGTTGAAATTTTCAGAGTAGGTTTGGTAGATAAATATCTCGGCTAAGTTATTGGGCAAAATTGGACAGATGGTTTCGGAGTAACAAAAAAAATTTTTTTTTTACAAAACAAATTCCAAATTAAATTTTTTCAATAAGCAGTTTTACCATAAGAATCCAATGATATCATTCTTAACTCTAACAAGCTAGTACTTTAGGAGATATGATTTTTCAAAATTTCAATAATAAATCGCATTTCTACGTTGTCACAGAATTATATAATTATTCTATGTATGAATTGTCATAATGTCAACTTATTTTCCTGAGACATTACATTATCTAATCAATCGAAGAATTGTGAGCGAAGTGAGAAAAATCTCAGTTGTTTGCTCCGAAATCATTTTTTCTCAGAAAAGTCTTACATTTCGGAACGGAACATGAAGTAAGAGATCTGAGAGTAGTGAGACTGCTTTTCATCCATAGACATAGAATGCTCAGATCTCTCAATTTATGACGGGACTGATGGAAGGGAATATTATAACTTCAAAAATATTAGGGTTGAAATACTCGTATTTTGGCGATGCAACGGGGACCTCACCCAAAAATGTTTGAAAATATTACGTAAATATTGAAAGCATAATTCTGTAGTTCGAGAGAGGAAAAAATTTGGTGAACGTAGATCAGGAAATTTTTGATCGATTACAAGGTAATTTTTCATTATTACTTCTCTTCTTTCATACATGTTTTCTGGAATATCTACTATTTGTAGGTACTTTAAACCTGTTTTGGGCAATTGTCATACGAAACTTCTTTTTTTGGCGCTCTAGTTCCTCGGAACAGAGTGCTTATCAATTTGCCCAAGTGTCTGTAATTTTGGAATATTTGGCTTAAAATGGTCTCAAACAATTTGGTTCGACTCACTGATCAAGAATCCGAGGTCGAAATCGATTCTGTCCGGCCGGCCGGCCGGCCGTAGGCACGATAACACTCGAACGAAAGGAGTTAGCGGATTGAAATTTGCAATTGCGATTTTAGTAAAAATACTTTTTATGAATATTTCCGAAACCGATCACTCGATCTATCTGAAATTTAGCATCAAATTGTAGAATCATGACCTTTATACGCATGTGAAGTTTTGTATTGACCAGATACCGCAAAGTGTAAAAGAAAAAATTTTGAAAATTTAAAAAAGTTTTTCTACAATAACTCTCGAACGGAATGAGCTAGGTATTTGAAATTTTCAGAGTAGGTTAGGGAGATGAATATCTCGGTTAAGTTCGTTATTGGGCAAACTTGGCCAGATTTAATTTGATTTCTTTGATTTGATTGAATTTCCTTTATGATGCAGTTCTATCATATGAATACATTGATATAATTCCCAACTCTGAGAAACCAATACTTCCGGAGATATAATTTGTCTGTTTGAACTAGAGCGCCAGAAAGCTCCTGTCCACAGGGCTCGAACCCATTTTTAATTAAATAATAGTATGCAGTATTTAGATTTTCAATGTATGTTCTCTTATTTATTGAATTTTTGTTTTGTCTTTTAAGACATTTGTGCAAATTGATGAGCACTCTGTTCCGAAGAACAATAACATAATACATAATTATATAAAGATAATATATTATTGTAATAATCATATCATCAATAATTATATCATTATATATTACAAATAATTAGTCGTAATATTCCACTATTATAAACCACGTTTTCGTTCCTTATATTCATTGAAATTCATTAAACCGTCCTCATTATGGGCGTTGAATGATATTTGTTTATGATCTATAAAAAGTGATTCAATCCATTAATCGAAAGGCTTCAAATCAGGCTATCTGGGTGCACAAAAAACAGGACCTTCTTCACCAATTCCCCTATTCATGTTGGAAGCACAAACCTCTTTTTGCAGCATCTAAGTGAATTGAGAATTTCGCAGCAAATTCAAATTAATTTCTCCCATATGAGGTCCTTTAAAATTATCATTACAAACTCCATATCACAAATTCTCTACAGCCGAATCTTGTGTGTTCCTTGTATTATAAATCCCATCACTGATGAATTATTATGGCTCCTCAGTGAAGAAAATACGAGAATAGTATATTCTACAACAAGTTGCAGAATGGGCTCCTATTCAAACACGAATGCGAAATTCGAAAACGAGCGACTATGGAGCTAAGAGTAATTAGAGTATGCAAAGAGTATTAGACGATATTTCAGTCAAGTTTTGTAAAATACTGTTGAAATTTAATTAAAAATACGGACTATATATCCTAGTCAATTTTTCAATTTATCTTGGGAGTTGGTGTGACTGTTGCGAAAGTTGACAGATTACGGAATTTTAATTTGAATCGTACGTAGAGCATGAAGACCAAATATAAAATAGTTTACTAATAGCATGAATTATTCAAAATTAGCAAGAAGGAAATCTCTAGTACCTTAATTTTTAATGAAAACAAAACTCTTCACACTATGGCCATATCAAGAATATATTATATTGACAATTGACGTGTCTTGAAATTTGATAGGATCGAATGTCAGTGCTGACTACCACAAAACGAAAAATATTACTAGGAACAATGCGGGAATGAATTCATTACAGCACTGTTTCTAGTGCTGTAATGAACTTATTACGATACTGAAATAGAGAAACCATTTTCCTGTTAGATATACCGCCGTATTCACAAAGCTCTCAATCTCCGTTAAGTCCTAACTGAGATCCTCAGTTAACCATAAATAAGAATCGCAACCTCAGTTAACGTGAAAATTAACGTGAAATAGGCTTGTTTCACCACCGCTAAATACTTAAATTGAGGTTGCGATCAGATTTATCCTTAACTGAGGTCCTCCGTTAGCACTTAACGGAGATTGAAACTCTTGACAATGCTTTGTGAATACGGCGGATAATCCGCCAACTAAATTCTTACCAGGTACTTTTACTTCTTGTTTCTATTCGCTGAATAGACTTTGGTCGTGGAAAACTCTGCGTAATTCGAAGTTTATATTATATTACAATTAGTTCTATTTCATATTTTCTGATTTATCTGATATTAACAAGTCTCTCGAATGATTTCAGTTCACATTGATGCACCTTACTGGGTTCTGGAAACAGATTATGACAGTTACTCAGTCGTGTGGTCATGTACAGATGTTTCAATATTGAACACAAGTAAGCTTTTCCTTTGAATATATCTATCGTCTCTATGAATACTGGTTTTGTTTCAGAGTTTGCATGGATTCTAACGAGACAAAGGAATCCACCATCTGAAGTACTGGAAAAAGCTTACGCAGTCTTTGATAAATTCAATTTGGATAAAAACAATTTGCATAAAACAGATCAAGATAATTGCCCTGAAGAGAGTTGAAGATGAATGCTGAAATCAGATTTTATAATACCTATATAAAATATGTATATCAGTTATTTATAGTTTTTTGCTTCGGCCCTCATCATAATTATAATAATAATAATACAAAAGGAATGATTAATTTCGATGTGTTACAGGTACGGATGCACCAAAAAATGTCTCACCTCTGAAAATATATTTTATCCTCCTCATTCCAAACTTTGGATTGGGAGTCCAAATTTGCGTGGATTTTTTTTAGTTGTTCAAAAGTTACATAACACCTCAAATTTTTATTTTCAAAATCAATCTATTAAAAAATATGATATTTTGAAACAACTATACAAAATAATGGTATTCTCTAATTCGTTTCAATAAAAAATATTTAAACACAAATAAGAAGTCTCGTTAGATTAACAAAATATAGGTAATTTCACAAAAGTTCCTCATTAACTCGAAAAAAGCTGAACCGATTGAATTCAAACATGGTTATTACTTGTAGAATGCCAACGCGACAATTCTTGCAAAATTTCGTGAGGATAGTATTTGTAGAAAATGTTTAAGAAATCATTGAAAATTGAAAAAAAAATTCTATATATCAGTAACTATTCGTTCGAAATTGCTGAAATTTTGCAAGAGCCTTCATAACCTAACTCTACTGCCAAGTTTCAAGTTTTAATACGATCGGTTAAATATTGTTGGAGATTCGAGCATTCTTGTGTGAGTTCAGTAGATGGGTGACCAATGCCTCGATAACTTTCGAACGAAAGGATATAGGGACTTGCAATTTTTAGGGTAGGTTGGGCACCCCAATGGGAGAGTTTTGTTCTTTTTTGGGCATAATCAGTCCAATGGTTCCGGGGTTATACCCACCTGGAATATTATTTCCTCGCTAACTCAAAAAATATGGGCTCGATCAAATTGAAGCTTGGTAACTCGTT
Source organism: Halyzia sedecimguttata (assembly GCA_937662695.2). Lineage (NCBI taxonomy): Eukaryota > Metazoa > Arthropoda > Insecta > Coleoptera > Coccinellidae > Halyzia > Halyzia sedecimguttata. The sequence goes on from OW569412.2 coordinate 41,831,949, forward strand.
GTAAAATATCGACATAAAGACGTGCGTAAAATTTTGTGAGAACCGTACCTAGAAAAATTAAAAAAATTACGAAAAAAAAACTGTTCAAGCACTGACGTATGAAGTCAGGGGCTTTTGCGCGTATGTTCTATTGTCCATTCTACTGGACACTTTTAATCGAATTTACCATAGTGAATTCTATTGTCTGTTCTTCTGTATTGGACACTCTTAATCGAATTTACCATGGTGAATTCTATTATCTGTTCGCCTGTATTGGACACTCTCAATCGAATTTACCATGGTAAATGTGAAATTTTGTGAGGATCATATCACTAGAAAATTTCAAAAAGATTATTAAAAAAAGCTTCTGACTTCACGTCAGTGCTTGAACCAATTTTTTAATTTTCTAGCGATACGGTTCACACAAAATTCTACACACGTCTTCAAGTCGATATTCTACAACTAATTGGCAAGCTTCAATTCGATCGAGTCTATATTTTTTGAGTTATCGAGGAAATAATATTCCAGGTGGGTATAACTCGGAAACCGTTAAACCGATTTATGCCCAAAAACGAACTAAACTCTCCCATTCGGATACGCAAACTACCCTGAAAATTGCAAGTCCCTATCTCCTTTCGTTCGAAACTTATCGAGGCAACGGTCACCCATCTACTGAACTCGCACAAGAATGCTCGAATCTCCAACAATATTTAACCGATCGTATTAAAACTTGAAACTTGGCAGTAGAGTTAGGTTATGAAGGCTCTTGCAAAATTTCAGCAATTTCAAACGATCAGTTACTGATATATAGAATTTTCTTTTTTTATTTTCAATGATTTATTAAAAATTTTCTACAAAAGCTATCCTCACTAAATTTTGCAAATATTTCCGCGTTGGCATTTTACAACTAATAACCATGTTTGAATTCAATCGGTTCAGTATTTTTCGAGTTAATGAGGAACAAAAAACCACCAAATTTCAGAAAATTTCAGATGGCTATAACTCTAAAACAATTTGGCCGATTATACTCATAATCAAACTGAAATGTCGCGTTCTAGTGCACATCCTAACCTGAAAAGTTGAAGCCGCAATCTCTTTTCGTTCTCAAGTTATCGTGACAACAAAAATATTTTTAATAATTTTTTAATAATTTTCTAGCCATACGATTCGCACAAAATTTCACAAACGTGCTAAGGTTCATATTCTACAACTACTCACCAAGTTTCAATTCGATCGGATTTATATTGGTTGAAAACAAAATTATTACTCGGAAACCGCTGGGCCGATTATGCCCATTAACGAACTTGTCCGTCGTATTGGGATGCGCCACCTACCGTGAAAATTTCAAGTTGCTAGCTCTTTTCGTTCTCAAGTTATCGTGGCAACGGCCGGACGGCTGGTCGGCCGGCCGGACAGAATCAAATTTGACCTCGAATTCTTCATTGGGGAGTCGAACTTAATCGTTTGAGACCATTTTTTTCAAAAAATTCGAAAGTTACAGACATTTGGGCAAAACTATAACGCGATGTTCCCCTGAACATACGCACAAATAATATGAAATATCTCACGATAACTTGAGAAGGGAAAGAGATAGCGACTTGCAATTTTTAGGGTAAGTTGCGCATCCGAATGCTACATTTGAGTTCAGTAATAGGTATAATCGGCCACTCGGCTTTGGAGTTATCCTGAACATTTTTTATTTTTTCGTCTCAAAATTTACGAATCCAATTCAATTAAAACTCGGTAATTACTTGTAGAATGCCGACGCGCTGATTTTCACGGAATTTCGTAGATATCACAATCAAAAAAAATTAAAAAAAAAGTTTTCCTAAAAAATTTTATATTTCAAAAACTGTGCGTCGGAATTAGCTGAAATTCCGTACATAATCGAGCCACCATTTGACAATAGATGCAATGGAACATGCGCGCAAATGTTCCTGACTTTACGTCAGCGCTTTTCCCGAATTTTTAATGATAGGTAGTGTCGTATTCTATATCTATAATCAGGACCAATCTTTAAAACGACGTAGCTCTCACAAGAAAAAATTTCAAATCGTATCACCTATTATGATACCTGGAAACTGAGCAGTTCAAATGTTACATGAGATCTGATTGTGCAACTCAAGGAAAAAGTTTAAATCTATCCCCAATTCAAACATACTGGGAATGAAAATGATTACCCACCAAGATTTAACAGTTTATTTTTCGACCTGCTCATCCGCTGCGGCAACCTGACCCTCATCAATATTCAAAGTCCGATATGTCCATAATCTTAATAATCGTAATTATGGTAGTTATAAATTCGGTATAATAGTCGGAAGTTCTCTAACGAAATCCGTATCGTGCTATATGTAAATTCGACGTATGCATAATGCATGGAACAGTTTTTTGTGATGTTGGCGTAATAAATTTTTGGAGTCGATACCTTATCAATATTCATCAGGGGCGGAGACCATCTGTCTCGTAAAAAACCGCTGGGTTGTGGTCGCCAAATGTGTGTTACGGGCTTTAGAACAGCTTTAATAGGCATGTGATAGCCGATTTGGCTCTGTCGTCTTCGGTATTGATTTTTGAGGGTCCGAAAAACAACAACGGGGGTGATTATACCCCCTAAAGACCATCATTTCGGTTATAAGAGACCCTTTTTAATATTTCCATTCTAATCACTATTATGCTTATCGCTTTCCGGGTTCTCTCGAATGTCTCGTTTAGGCGAGGGCGTAATTTTGGGTAATTTAACCATGAAACGACAGGTCCAACTATTATTACTGTTGTGTCAACTCTTCTGTGACATCTGCACACTTTGGTTCTGAATCTGGTTGATATCATATGAATTATATGACATTCAAGTGAAGTTAAAGAGTTATAAGTACCGTATAATATACAGTGTGGAAATGGAATACATTCCTTATCTTGGTTACTTTATACAGGGTGAGTCTTTGACCACTGCATTAATTTAAACCAAAGATTCCTCTCATCAAATGAAACACTTTTTTCATTTAACATTTTTCAAAATTTAGCTCAGGTAAAAAGGTGCAGGCTCTTGAAATATTGAAAAAAAATCAGTTTTTATTTTGTAGCTTTGACATCCTTTTTTCGAATTAAATGAATGTTGGCGTAAAGTTTCCTATAACTATGAACTATGATACATATTTTCCAAATATTAGTTATTTTCTACTTCTACTGGTTTTCTAGTTATGGACTCGTGGATTCATAAAACTAAACGAAATTAGCATAAAGAAAGCATATAAAGTTTTTCTTGAGTCATTTCAAGAATATTCCATCGTTTTAGAACATTATATCATTCCTCATCATTTCTCCTTAAACGCACCGTTTTCGAGATATTCTTCATTGAATGTTTTAAAATGGAAAACTCCAGAAATTCCACTACTTTTATGGATCCGTCACTGAACGTTGGAATCCCGAATCAAGCTGTAAACCACGTTACCATGCCTTATTCTCGTCCGGCAACAATGTCATAGATAATTTATATGCGGGAGTGTATTAGCACATTGTGAAATCTTTAAACGCTTGTATCTTTTTACCTGAGCCGAATCTGGAAAAATGGTAAATGAAAAAAGTGTTTCATTTGATGAGAGGAATCTTTGGTTAAAATTAATGCAGTGGTCAAAGACTCACCCTGTATATTTATGGAAAATCCCGAAACACGTCTAATTTAAATTTTAAAAAGTCATTCTTCTTCGTAAAAATGCGAACCCTACCTTTCAACCCCCTGCGAAAGACAGGTACAACCGCCAATTTTTCAAATATTAAATATGGGCTTATGATACATCTTTTGAAAGGTCTCGTCATTTCTATTCAGAAATATTATCACTTTCATGTTAATTGCAATAATCCAATTAGAAAAAATGGGTTCAAGCCCTGTTGACAGGAGCTTTCTGGCGCTCTAGTTCAAGCAGACATTTTATATCTCCGAAAGTATTGGTTTCTCAGAGTTGGGAATTATATCAATGTATTCTTATGATAGAACTGCATCATAAAGGAAATTCAATTCAAATAATAGTTTATTTATCAAGATTAAATGAGCAATCTGAGAATGAGAACTGCACCATGGAAGAAATCGAATTAAATCTGGCCAATTTTGCCCAATAACGAACTTAACCGAGATATTCATCTCCCCAACCTACTCTGAAAATTTCAACTACCTAGCTCATTCCGTTTGAGAGTTATTGTAGAAAAACTTTTTTTAAATTTTGAAATTTTTTTTTTACACTTTGCGGTAATCTGGTCAATACAAAACTTCACACGCGTATAAAGGTCATGATTCTACAATTGGATGCTAAATTTTAGATAGATCGAGTGATCGGTTTCGGAAATATTCATAAAAAATATTTTTAGTAAAATCGGCCATAACTCCGAAACCGCTTGATGGATTTCTCCCATTAACGAGCTCGTCCGAGATATTTACGCTCCAAACCCACCAGGCAAATTTCAATTCGCTAACTCCTTTCGTTCGAGAGTTATCGTGCCTAAGGCCGGCCGGCCGGACAGAATCGATTTCGACCTCGGATTCTTGATCAGTGAGTCGAACCAAATCGTTTAAGACCATTTTCATCGAAAAATTCGAAAATTACACACATTTGGGCAAATTGATAAGCACTCAGTTCCGAGGAACTAGAGCGCCAACAAGTTTCGTATGACAATTGCCCAAAACAGGTTTAAAGTACCTACAAGTAGTAGATTTTTCATAAAACATGTATCAAAGAAGAGTAATAATGAAAAATTACCTTGTAATCGATCAAAAATTTCCTGATCTACGTTCACCAAATTTTCTCCTCTCTCGAAATACAAAATTATGCTTTCAATATTTACATTCTATTTGCATTCTATGTCTATGGATGAAAAGCAGTCTCACTACTCCCAGATCTCTTACTTCATGTTCCGTTCCGACATGTAAGACTTTTCTGAGAAAAACTAATTTCGTAGCAAACAACTGAGATTTTTCTCACTTCGCTCACATTTCGGAATACACTTTATTCTCATAATTCTTCGATTGATTAGATAATGTCATGTCTCAGGATAATAAGTTGACATTATGACAATTCATACATAGATTAATTATGTCACTCTGTGAAATACGATTTAACATTGAAATTTTGAAAAATCATATCTCCGAAAGTATTAGCCTGGTAGAGTTGAAAATGATATCATTGGATTCTTATGGTAAAACTGCTTATTGTAAAAAATTTAATTTGGAATTTGTTCTGTAAAAAAAAATTTTGTTTTGTTACTCCGAAACCATCTGTCCGATTTTGCCCAGTAACGAACTTAGCCGAGATATTTATCTCCCAAACCTACTCTATAAATTTCAACTGTCTAGCTCATTCCGTTCGTGAGTTATCGTGCCTACGGCCGGACGGCCGGACAGAATGAATTTCGACCACGGATTCTTGATCAGTGAGTCGAACCAAATCGTTTAAGACCATCTTCATCGAAATATTCTAAAATTACAGACATTTGGGCAAATTGATAAGCACTCAGTTCCGAGGAACTAGAGCGCCAAAAAATAAAATCAAGCGATCAGCGAAATTTGGTACAATATCAACAAGCACTGACGTGAAGTGAGGAGCTTTTGCGCGTATGTTCTATTGTCCATTCTCCTGTATTGGACACTCTTAATCGAATTTACCATGGTGAATTCGATTGTCCATTCTCCTGTATTGGACGCTGTTAATCGAATTGGTATCCAGTTTTTTTTCGTAATTTTTTAAAGATTTTCTAGTGGTACGGTCCTCACCAAAGTTTACACACGTCTTCATGCTAACTAGTTACAAAGCTTCAATTGGATCCAGTCTATTTTTTCGAGTTATCGAGGAAATAATATTCCAGGTGGGTATAACTCCGACACCGTTTGACCGATTATGCTGAACACCGAACTCAACCGTCCCTTTTGGATGCGCAACCTACCCTAAAATTTGCAAGTTTCCATCTCTTTCTGGTAAGAAATCTAAATCGAATTCATAAATATTGTTGAAGCATATGTTGATAGATCTCAGCAATTTTTCATATTATTATACTGATCCTCCTAGGTCTTCCCCAAGGAGACCCCTGATAAGGTCTTAAGATATATTAAATCTTTGTTGATCTTCGGCAAAATGAAATGAAAATCAGTATGATATACCTACATACGTGCTTTATTTTCTTTAAAGAATTTCATACAGAACATGTATTAAAGGAAATAATTTTTCTGAAGTTAGTTTGAAGAAAAACTTTTCCATCAATTCCCAAAACATTATAATTTACCTGCAAAATCTAACTTGAATACATTATATATAATTTTAAAGCATACTTATATCTACAGCTTTTATCGTTACTATTAATATTTTTTATAATTCCAAATAATTTTTGTTCTTCCTAAATCAAATGAATATCAAGTTAGTTCTGATTTATTTCCTTGCTGGCAGGTAAGTGACACAAGCTAGCTGGTAAAGAAAAAATTGCTAGCCGGGAAAGTGAGATTTGCGAGCCGGGAAATGCTTATCAAGACACTCTCTCACTTCTTTCAACATTGTTTCCGATCAAAAAACCATTCTTTCTTATCCACCTTTCAACAGAAAAACCAAAGTTGCTTGACACAAACAACTATGGTCATGGGAACTCGTGGTCAGATTGTCATGAAATTTTGACACATGGCCTTCTAAAGAATGGCGCCATCGAATGCAGTTTTTGATTTTGCATTTGTGAACCCATCTATGTGCAAGTTCAAAAACTATTTGATCAATGTACTACATACAAAATTTCAGCGAATTATGGCGATAATTTGTATTGAGTGTTGTTTTTGTTCGCTTCTAGTGATAAGATTCCCATGAAATTGCTTACGAACTCTTAAGTTGTTATTATGCACCCAAAATCGAGATTTCCATTGGATCTGGTGGAGATTTGGAAATAATTGAAAACCATAATTTAAATTGGATATATCCAATATATCTCTGAAATCATTAGGTGTATTTTGATCATCCACGATACCAACCGGCATATTCAGGCCTCAAACCTACCATATAGCTTTAAACTTTCTGAGTTCTTTGTTCTGAAAGTTATCGTGTTCACGGACGAACATGATTGAATCTGGCTAAGGACTCTTCATCACAGTCATTTTCGGCCCAAAATTCGAAAATTACAGATATTTGGGCAAAATGACACGAGCGCGCAAAATCAGGGGTGAAAATTGCAAAAGCACTGACGTGGGGTCAATATGCTTTGATACGCTTATTCAAATTAATAGTATTCTCATATTTCATTTCTGAAAAATTTTAATTCCTGCTAATATTTCACCGGAATTCTGACGTTAAAATATCCTCAGAATTTTCCTATAAATACAGCGTGCCAAAAAAGTAAAGTAACTCGTCAATAATTCTTGTACGAAGAATTATCAAGGAAAATCCTGGCACCCGTCGATTTTTAATTTCAAAAGCAATTTATTGTATGCTTTTTGCGCGTATATTCTGGGGAACATCGCGTTACCATTTTGTCCAAATATCTGTAACTTTCGAATTTTTTGACGAAAATGGTCTCAAACGATTTGAGGTCGAATTTGATTCTGTCCAGGCCGCCGTCCGGTTGTTGCCACGATAACTTGAGAACAGAAAGAGCAAGTGACTTGAAATTTTCAGGGTAGGGGGCGTATCGCAATACGACGGACAAGTTAGTTAATGGGCATATTCGGCCCAATGGTTTCCGAGTAATAATTTTGTTTTCAACCAATATGAATCCGATCGAATTGAAACTTGGTGAATAGTTGTTGAATATAAACCTAAGCACGTTCGTGGAATTTTGTGAGAATCGCATCGCTAGAAAATTAAAAAAAAATTATTAAAAAATATATTTTTAATACGCGATAACCTGAGAACGGAAAGAGAAAGCGATTTGACATTTTCAGGTTAGGTTGTACATATTAATGCAACATTTGAGTTTGTTTATAAGCATAATCAGCCAAGCAATTTTGGAGTTATACCCATCTGAAATTTGGTTGTTATTTCCTCAATAACTCGAAAAATATGGAAGCAATCCCATTCAAACATGCTTATTAGATGTAGAATGCCAACACAAAAGCTCCTGCAAAATTTCATAAGGATCGAATCAGTAGAAATTTTTTAAAAAATCATTGAAAATCATTGAAAAAAAATTATACATATCAAAAACTATTCATCCAATATCGCTGACATTTTGTGAGAACCTTCAGAATCTAACTCGACTACCAAGTTTTAAGTTTGAACACGATCGGATATATATTGTTGGAGAATCGAGCAGCCTTGTGTGAGTTCAGTAGATGAATGGGTGACCGTTGCCTCGATAACTTTCGAACGAAAGGAGATAGGGACTTGGAATTTTCAGGGTATGTTGCGTATCCGAATGGGTTCGTTTACGGGCATAATCGGTCCAACGGTTCCAGAGTTATACCCACCTGGAATATTATTTCCTCGATAACTCAAAAAATGTAAACTCGATGGAATTGAAGCTTGGTAACTAGTTGTAGAATATCGAAATAAAGGCGTGTTTGATATCTTGTGATTACCGTACCCCTAGAAAATTTCAAAAAAATTACGAAAAAAATTTTTGGAAGAACCGTACCCCAAGGAAATTGCAAAAAAATTACAAAAAAAAATGGTTCAAGCACTGACGTGAGGTCAGGAGCTTTTCCGCGTATGTTCTTTTGTCCATTTTCCTGTATTGGACACTCTTAATCGAATTGGCCATGGTCAATTATATTGTCCATTCTGCTGTATTGGACACTCTTAATCGAATTTACCATGGCAAATTTGATTAAGAGAGTGTCCAATACAGGAGAACGGACAATAGAATTGGACACTCTTAATCGAATTTACCATGGTAAATTTGATTAAGAGACTGTCCAATACAGGAGAACGGACAATAGAATTTACCATTGTAAATTCGATTAAGAGTGTCCAATACAGCAGAACGGACAATAGAATTCACCATGGTAAATTCGATTAAGGGTGTGGAATACAGGAGAAAGGACAATAGAACATACGCGCAAAAGCTCCTGACTTCACGTCAGTGCTTGAACCAATTTTTGAATATGATATTTCTCACCCTCTACGCCCCGCACCCCACACTTTATTTTTTCAAATGGGAATATATATCGATTGTGATACATCAAATGAAAGGTAATTTGATAACCTACTCAACGGTGCGAATGAAAGGAAAATTGGTTGTGCCTTTTTTTTATTAAAACATTAGAAAATAATCAATTGGGTATGGTTACCCGCATTTTGAAATCGACGAGTTTCCTATTAAAGGATGAAAAATAATTAATCGAGTACCGTTGGCTGCTTGACAATGTGCAAGCCGTTCTTCGAAACTCCTTAATGAATTAATCAATGCAGCAACAATTATTCTTCCGACTCTCTGAATTTTAAGTCGAAGGTCCTCCAAATTATCTGGCCGATATGGGTGAACAGCACTCTTCAAATGGCCCAACAGAAAATAGTCGAGAGGTTTCAAATCTGGAGGTCGGGGTGGCCATTCAACTGATCCTCTTCTAGCTAATCCATTTCTCACCATCAAGATACCTCCTTACTTCAATTCCATAATGCCGAGGCGCAACACCTTGTTGGAACCAAACATTGTCAGCTACTTGTCGACCATTCACACCGGAAAAGAGAACAACGACTGCAGGGAATATTTGATTCCTCAGTAACTCTAGATAAGAGTCACTAGTCAAATTTCCTTCTATAAAAAAGGTCAAATAATATGATGGTCAGTTGTGCCCAACCAAACATTTAATTTTTCCGGATGTTAGGTGTGAACTGTCTGCACCCAATGAGGATTGTTTGTGGACCAGAAGCGACAATTATCTCGATGGACAGACCCATTGAAGTCGAGATTGAAGTAAAACGTAGCTTCATCCGTAAAAAGAATTCTCGATGAAAAGGTATCAGCCTCATTGCATCTCTCCTGCATTACTTCACAAAACTGCGCTCGTCGGTCGAAAACATCATCAGATAATTCTTGTGTGCTTTGAATCCTGTATGGGTGAAACTTAGTTTTTCTAAGAAGATTACCAACTGACTGCTTATTCACATCGAATTCATCGACCAGGTTTCGTGTAGATTGTTTCGGATTCTCTTCTATGGAAAGTGATATATCGAGGACCTGCCTCCGAAATTACAAATCCATGGATTCATGGATTTTCCTTAGTAATAATTAGTAAAAGAATAATGTTCTGATTGCTGTACTCTCCACGCACAAATTGTAAATTATTACCTTTCATTTGATGTATCACATTTCTTATATTCTCATTTGAATATATAAAGTAGCGGGGTGCAGGGCGTAGGGGGTGAGAAATATCAAATTCAAAAATTGGTTCAAGCACTGACGTGAAGTCAGAAGCTTTTGCTTCTTCGAATTTACCATGGTAAATTCGAATTAAGTGTCCAATACAGGAGAATGGACAACATAATTTACCATAGTAAATTCGATTAAGGGTGTCCAATACAGAAGAATGGACAATAGAACATACGCGCAAAAGCTTCTGCCTTCACGTCAGCGCTTGAACCAATTTTTTTTTTCGTGATTTTTTTAAAATTTTCTAGGGGCACGGTTCCTACAAAATTTTAAACACGTCTTTATGTTGATTTTCGACTACTAGTTACCAAGCACCAATTCGATCGAATATTTATTTTTTGAGTTATCAAGGAAATAATATTCCAGGTGGGTATAACTCGGAAACCGTTAGACCGATTATGCCCAAAAACGAACTCAATTCTCCCTTTCGGATACGCATCCTACCCTGAAAATTGCAAGTCCCTATCTCCTTTCGTTCGAAAGTTATCGAGGCAACGGTAACCCATCTACTGAACTCACACAAGAATGATCGAATATCCAACAATATTTAACCAATCGTATTAAAACTTGAAACTTGGCAGTAGAGTTACGTTATGAAGACTCTTGCAAAATTTCAGCAATTTCAAACGAATAGTTACTGATATATAGAATTTTTTTTTTCAATGATTTATTAAAAATTTTCTACAGATGCTATCCTCACCAAATTTTGCAAACATTTTCGCGTTAGCATTCTGCAACCAATAACCATGTTTGAATTCAATCGGTTCAGTATTTTTCGAGTTAATGAGGAACAAAAAAAACACCAAATTTCAGAAAATTTCAGATGGCTATAACTCTAAAACCGTTTGGCCGATTATGCTCATAAATAAACTGAAATGTCGCGTTCTGGTACACATCCTAACCTGAAAACTTGAAGCCGCTATCTCTTTCCGTTCTCAAGTTATCGTGACAACAAAAATATTTTTTTATAATGTTTTTAAAAGTTTTCTAGCCATACGATTCAGACAAAATTTCACGAACGTGCTTAGGTTCATATTCTACAACTACTCACCAAGTTTCAATTCGATCGGATTCATATTCGTTGAAAACAAAATTATTACTCGGAAACCACTAGGCCGATTATGCCCATTAACGAACTTGTCCGTCGTATTGGGATGCGCCACCCACCCTGAAAATTTCAAGTTGCTAGCTCTTTTCGTTCTCAAGTTATCGTGGCAATGGACGGCCGGACGGCCGGCCGGACAGAATCAAATTTGACCTCGAATTCTTCATTGGGGAGTCGAACTTAATCGATTGAGACCATTTTCGTCAAAAAATTCGAAAGTTACAGACATTTGGGAAAAATGATAACGCGATGTTCCCCAGAACATACGCGCAAAAAGCACAGGATAAATTGCTTTTGAAATTAAAAATTAACGGGTGCGAGGATTTTCCTTAATAATGCTTCCTACAAGAGTTATTGACGAGTTACGTTACTTTTTTGGCATGTATATGAATTTATATTGTACACAAATCGAGGTTGTACAATGATGAAATTCGAATAGCACCTCAACCGTTAGATGAGAAGTATTACCCGCTTAAAAAAAATCTTCCTCGTATCACTCCAAATGAGAATTAATAAACTGTAACCCTTCGAATTTCACGTCTCAACGCACAACAAACAACGCTGCACAATCGGCCATATTGTTCAGCGGAAAGATCACCCCTCGCTGGATACCCCCGTTCATCCGTAACATTACAATGCAAAGCCCGAGGCGACAAGTGCTGTTTACTCTATTTCTTATCCAAAGTTCATTTCATTTATCTTCGTATTCCCTCTACGGCCAGGATTCGGTGCATTGTTATTATATACGAAAGCATATTCCACCAGAGAAGTTGTTTGGATTTCTGCTCTCTTGTTCTTTCTGGTTTTTGGATCATGACAAAGGAGAATCAGAAGGTGATAGGGTTTCGCATTTATTCGTGTCCCGATGGTTTAAAATGTACCCCGAATTTTGTTGTCCAATTCAATTTTGGGTCCAAAATTAATAGTTTAGATGACTCAAGTAGTACCTTCTACCTACGCCTAATCAAATCATAGCTTCAAGAGTTCAATTCTCCAAATCATCTCTACAGTGTGGAAAAGACAAACGGAATAAATTTATTACCTTGGTTAATGTACATATTTATGGAAAATCCCAAAACACGTCAAATTCGAATATTAAATTGTCATTCTTCTTCGTAAAAATTCGAACCCTACCTTCAACCCTCTTCGAAAGACAGGTACAACTTCTGCAATTTTTCAAATAGGAAGTATGTGCTTGTGGTACATCGTTTGAAAGGTTTCGTCATTCTCTATTCAGAAATACTTTCATGTTCATTGCAGAAATCAAATTAGAAAAATTTAAAATCGCTTGATTAGCGGAATTTGTTTCTATATCGAAAACTAAAATGTTGGGTACCCTGAAAGGCACCTTGCCCAGCGATTACAACTTGCCCACTTGCAAGGGCATACTTGATTTTTTTTCCAAAGACGTTAGAACGTTGTGTCATGTTTCTACGCGTTCCTAAAGATTGGCTGGAATGGTTAATTCCTCCCCAACTGCTGCTGAAATGTGTTACGCTCGAATGCGAAGTAAGGAAAATTACGTCCTTTTTCGCTAGTTTTGAATACTAAAAGCTAAGGTCCACAAATACATGATTTGTGTATGGATTCAAATGAAAATTTGATTGGTTATGCCCTGATACGTTGTGAACAACATGGCTATTTCAAATTACGGCCAAATTTCACAGGTGTTGTCGGGTGAAAAAAAATCGAATTGGGCAAAGTTATCACCTGAAACTTCGAAAAATATTTTGTTAAAAATTTGCCATTTTTAATAGTTTATGTACTTCGTTTCACAACTAAGAGATCTCTCAAACATTACATTCAATCGGCCTCCTAAAAATATGACAATTATACTGTGAAATTCTTCATAAAAGACACTAGAAATGACAAAATTTACTTTATCTATCCCGACTGGGATGATATTTCTAATGTGAATTTTGTGGACATTGAAATATTATTAAGAGCACCTTAAATAAGAGAGGCCACTACTTTTTGTGATCAATTTGAATATTTTCATCCTTTAAGTCTGATATATGAGTGATAGATGTTAAGGCGCGCTAAAGAATAAAGTAAACTTTTTTTTTCTACCCACATCTTTATGCTAATTTTGAGAATTCATTTATTTTTATTTCTTCGCATTTCGGACGTTGACAGTTACCGACCTATTGATTTTAAGTTTTTTGAGAGTTGAAAACTTATCGACTGTGAAAAAATGTTCTTTCTGAAAGTTTTTTGGAAATAAAGTATTTGATTGTCTATAAATTATGTTTCATTCAAATTTAAAACCTCCAAGTGGCATTCTGTATAATAAATAGTGGGCGAAGTTATCAAATCAAGCTTATAATAGTATATTCTAAAACAAGTTGCAGAATGGGCTGATATTCAAACACGAATGCAAAATTCGAAAACGAGGGACGAAGGAGCGAGTTTTCGTACGCATGAGTGTAGGAATTGCCTTCTGCAACGAGTATTAGACGATATTTTCTCTATTTCAGGCAAGTTTTGTAAAATGCTGATGAAATTTAATGAAAAATTAGGATTATACATCCTAGTGACTTTTGTATTGTATCTTGGCAGTTGGTGTGACTGTTACGAAAGTTGACAGATCACGGAATTTGAATTGTACGTAGAGCATGGAGATCAGATTTAACAGTTTCCTAATATCATGAATGATTCAAAATTAGTAAGAAGGAAATCTCTAGTACCGTATTTGTTGATGAAAATAAAACCTTTCCTCTCAACAATTATTTCACCTTATCCAGATTATCTTATATTGACCATAATTGACGTTTGTTGAAATTTGATAGGATCGAATGTCAGTGCTGACTATATACATATACTGACAAATATAACTAGAAACAATGCGGGAATGAGTACATTCCAGCACTGTTTTTAGTGCTGAAATGAACTCATTACGATACTGAAATAGAGAATAGTATATTCTAAAACAAGTTGCAGAATAGGCTCCTATTAAAACACGAATGCGAAATTCGAAAACGAGCGAGGAAGGAGCGAGTTTTCGAACGCATGAGTGTTGGAATTGCCTCCTGCAACGAGTATTAGACGATATTTTCTCTATTTCAGGCAAGTTCTGTAAACTACTGTTGAAATTTAATGAAAAATTCGGATTATACATCCTAGTGACTTTAGTATTGTATCTTGGTAGTTGGTGTGACTGTCACGAAAGTTGATAGATGACAGAATTTGAATTTGAAACGTACGTAGGGCATGGAGATCAGATTTAAAACAGTTTCCTAATAGTATGAATGATTCAGAATTAGCAAGAAGGAAATCTCTAGTACCATATTTTTTAATGAAAATAAAGCTTTTCCTCAACAATCATTTCACTATATACAGATTATATTGTATTGTCAATTGAAGTGTGTTGAAATTTGATAGGATCGAATGTCAGTGCTGACTACCGCAAAACGAAAAATATAACTAGAAACAATGCGGGACTGAGTTCATTCCAGCACTGTTTTCAGTGCTGGAATGGACTCATTACGATACTGAAATACAGAAAATTGATTTTCTATGCTTTTTAAATGTGCGGGAAAAGTTGTAAGATTGGCTGACAACTTTACCCACTATGTATTTATATTTTTTTGAGTGATTTAGGAAACCTTTGAGTTGAGGACACAGCCAAAAGTTACTCTGGCAATCGCGACACTATTAGACGAAGAAAAACATAAACAAAAGCGTCAAAAAAGGGCCAATAAGGAAACTATTCGCAAAAAACGACTTGCGTCTGGGCAAAATTGGCAGGTTTTACGGTATACCTTTTTGTTTGAAGAATTAATGATAAAATACATAAATGGAGGAATTTCACCTATATCTCCAACCAATGGGGAAGGTGTTGGAAACAAATCAATACCTATTGATATTTTTATTGATTCAAATTCGAAATATTACCAGAATACGTTGCATCGTTAGGATGTTATCACAAAAAAACTGAATTATGGTAGTACCATTTGAAGCTCATATCTTCGCAGGGGGGCTCGTAGGATAAAAATTAAAGCATTGCTGACTGGTCTTTATATAATTTATTTACACCTGAGAAAGAGTCACGTATTGCCGGGACACCCTGTATCTAGATAGATACTTATTCGGTTTCATTTTAATGCACATATGCTTGGAATAAATATTGAGAAAATATTATTTCTTTCCTAGAAGCCATAATTTGTGCCATAATATCTCAGCGCAGTGCCTATTTAGGCTGAAAATAAGATGAAAAACTCTACCTTCACCTCGAGAATTATCTCCTTGATATATTTTATTCAGTCATTCTGTGCTTTCCTTCGATCAGATGTTCCATCCATAGAAATTATTCTTCACCACAGAAGTATTTTCGTGGGATACCTCTATTTTGGATCCATTCATACTTATAGAGTTACTGACCCAACCATCCAATACAGTTTAAATCCACCCATGGGCGAGGATCAAGCTTATTCAAACAATTGGGCACGCATGGCACTCATGCGGGACCCTTCACGCTGATGCCACACAGCCTGCTTGACATGTATCTGTTTATATATCTCTATACCATTCATTATTTATGGCTACTGACCGGCTTATCAGGGTCGAATCTTTGTTATTGACGAACAACTATCCAATACACACAATAATTTTCAGGAGTGCATCTCAGTCGAATATGAATGGAGTGAGAGTAATCGAACACAAAAACGTGTTCGATGTTTACCTACTGTGATTTCACGCTGATTTCGGGGATGTGACAGTGGTTGCTCCTGAGTAAAAAAACCTTTTTTTGGTAAAGATCAACGAATATAAAAAATTGAGGATTGTAAAGAATTTTTTTCTGGGTTGATTGGATTTGACGAAGCAGGTTATACCCAAAATATCTGTGAAATCAGATACAGTTAGCAGCTTTTTATGGGGCATACAACTCTCTATTATCAACGAACCCACAGATGAGGGATGAAAAATCCGATCTTGAATACCTGCGTTTTAACAAAACAGATACATCAATTGAACCTGCGGAAAATGTCTACGGAAATTAATCGTAGAAATAATTGAAACCATATGGACATTCATACTATGATATATACAGGGTGAGTCTTTGACCACTGCATTAATTTCAACCAAAGATTCCTCTCATCAAATGAAACACTTTTTTCATTTATCATTTTTCCAGATTCGGCTCAGGTAAAAAGTTACAACCGTTTAAAGATTTCACAATGTGCTAATACACTCCCGCATATAAATTATCTATGACATTGTTGGCGAACGAGAATAAGGCATGTTAACGTGGTTTACAGTTTGATTCGGGATTCCAATGCTCAGGGACGGATCCATGAAAGTAGTGAAATTTCTGGAGTTTTCCATTTTAAAACATTCAATGAAGAATATCTCGAAAACGGTGCATTTAAGGAGAAATGATGAAGAATAATATAATGTTCTAAAACGATGGAATATTCTTGAAATGACTCAAGAAAAACTTTATAGGTATGCTTTCTTTATGCTAATTTCGTTTAGTTTTATGAATCCACGAGTCCATAACTAGAAAACCAGTAGAAGTAGAAAATAACTAATTTTGGAAAATATGTATCATAGTTATAGGAAACTTTACGCCAACATTCATATTATTCGAAAAAGGGATGTCAAAGCTACAAAATAAAAACTGTTTTTTTTTTCAAAATTTCAACAGCCTGTATCTTTTTACCTGAGCTGAATTTGGAAAAATGTTAAATGAAAAAGGTGTTTCATTTGATGAGAGGAATCTTTGGTTAATATGAATGCAGTGGTCAAAGACTCACCCTGTATACCTGCATAGATGGCGCTAGCTTTTGATGAAAACGTTAAACTTATAAGATATGGATATGGGAGGGTAAGTATGATCATTACCATGTTTATAGCAAGCGCGCCAATTGCAGATTGACTTCAAAATGAAAGAAAAAGGCTAAAAGAGCATTGACGTGGGGTCAATCTGCATTGGCGCGGGTGCTATAAACATGATTATGATTATACTAACCCTCTCAAGTCTTCCCCAAGGAGATACCTCAGAAGCTCCTAGGATCTTGTGCGACTAAGGAAAGTCAGTTGTGTTCTTTTTAAACTTTGTAGCTCTATCCTTATGCCAGCTTAGACAGAGCACTCTTAATTTATAACCCGACAGTGAATGATGGTGTCCACTACCCTCTGGGTAGATCTCCGGCTCGTTATATCTAGGTTGAAACACTCATAATTCAATTCAAATTAGCCAACGTGAACACGCATGCCAAAGAGTACTGACCTCACTTCAGTTCTTTTTTATGTTTTTTCAAGCGAATACTGGATTTAAATTCGATCGTATCTGTATTTTTTGTTATCAAATGGTTTCTTTCGGGGTTTTCTCTCTCAAACTCCGAAAAATAAAATGTGGCTTGAGGGTTTGTGTGGCATTTCAGCGGAATCGTACAGATAGTTTATGAAATATAAAATCGAATTTACCATGGTAAATTCGATGAAGTGTCCAATACAGGAGAACGGACAATATAATTCACCATGGTAAATTCGATTGAGAGTGTTATATCGAATATAGGAGAATGGACAATAGAACATACGCGCAAAAGCTCCAGACTTCACGGCAGTGCTTGAACCAATTTTGAAGAAAAATTTCAGTTTCTTTTCGTTCGACAGTTTATACGGAAAATAACTCCTTTTACAACTTACCATTGCAAGTGAGAAGCTTATCTGTTTTATGATTTGAAAATAAGTTATTTGTTTCCTTCCAACCATTTCTGCCATAACGCCTACAAAAATGAAATAAATTCTACGGATTAGAAAGTACAACAAAAGTACAATTCTCCTTTCTCAGTTGGACACTTTAGTGTGGATATTATCAATCCGAAGCTGTGTTAGTTTGTTTGGTAACGTTTTTGGCGCTCTTGTCCCTCTGAACAGAGTTCTTATCAATTTGCCCAAATGTCTGCAATTTTCGAATTTTTGGCTGAAAATGGACTTAAACGATTTGGTTCGACTCACTGATCAAGAACCGTGGTCTAAATCGATTCTGTCCGGCCGTCCGTCCGGCCAGCCAACCGTTAACACGATAACTCTCGAACGGAATGAACTAGACAGTTGAAATTTTCAGAGTAGGTTTGGGAGATAAATATCTCGGTTAAGTTCGTTATTGGGCGAAATTGCCCTGATGGTTTCGGAGTACCGAAAAAAAAGATTTTTTACATTACAAATATCAAGTTTTTTTTTTAAGATGCGGTTTTATCATAAGAATCTATTGATATCATTTTCAACCCTAACAATGTAATACTTTCGGAGATATGATTTTTCAAAATATCAATAAATTCATCGTACTTCTATGTTTTCACAGTCTGTGTTCACTGTTCATACATGTACATAATCTTATCTACCAATAGACTTTGTTATAACGAACAAAGTATGATTGAATGCAAAATGACCAATTCAGGATATAATAATTACTACTACCCTATATGCCCTTGGATTATCCATATGATGATGGAAATATATAATCAGGTAAGTTTCTCAAATTGGGTTCAGAATTATCTCCAGTGAAAACAAAACTGGAATATTGGCTAAGTTTCAGTTGAAATAACATAGTTTTCAGAATATAGTTGAGGAATGAATATCTCGGATAAGTTCGTTATTTAACTTCTATTGTAAGAATCCATTGATATCATTCCCAACTCTGAGAAACCAATAATTTCGAAGATGAATTGTCAAAGTTTGATGATGCCGAAATTTTCTAATCTAGATCTTTATTTGAAATCAAACATATTCTGAATAAGTTTTCCCATCTTGTCCATAATTACTGATCAGTCTTCATTAATCAATATTTCAATACGAGAATGAGTTTAGCACGGCGATACCAAATTGGCCAAGACGGTCTTGAGAAACTTATAATTGATTGCAAATTTCATTGCCCTAAATATTTGAGATATCAGTTAATGAATAAAACATATTTCCGAAGTATCCAACCCAGCCGAACTTCCCCACAAACTTCCCAGTCATAATTAATTCGCACCATAAGAAAGTTGAGTATTTATGAATTTTTTGACTATTAGGAATTATTTTATAAGAGCTTGGGACGAGGTTTCCACCATAAATTCGAGAAAAGCTCTGAAGGTAAGTCAGGAGCTTTTCCGCGCATGTTCTATTGTCTATTCACGCCTCACACACCATAATGACATACTGCATGATGTTGAGTATGAGTAATGGAATGGTCAACATTTAAAAAGGTACATTCGGCATCAACTGAATTCAAATTTTAAAATAAATCACATAATTCCAAAAATACGAAGCCGATCGGGCTGAATCCACTAATCGATTGAAATATAGTGGCATGAAGGTAAGTGCGGAATTTCTGAAATATACAATTTTTGAACAAACATTTTTATTTTTTTTTTTAGAAAAATATAATTTTTTTTCTAGTCATGCAATCTTCACGAAAATTCGCACAGATGTGCGTTTGTGCGATTGTGCGTTGACATTCTACAACTAAGTTTCGATTTGATCGGATCTCAGTGCTGTGCCTCAGGTGGCGTAAGGACACAGTAACAAAGCCTACACAGAACACAACTGGTTCTCCTTACTCGGTCAAGCTCTTAGAGCTTTTGAGGGGTCTCCTTGTGGAAGACCCAGGAGGATCAGTTTAATAATAATAATATAATAATAATAATTCATCGCGCTCGTTCATTTCCAATTAAAAAGTAATATGTTAATATGACTGATTTCTAATAACGCGTTATATGAAGATAGCAAAATTTCAAACAGGCATTGTCTGGAAATCATTTGAAAGATACATCCAAATAATTACACTATACAATAGAATATTTGAAACACGTCATATTTTGATGCAAATCTATAGATTAATACATCAAATTAGTGAACCTGACAAAGTAATATCGTCTATTGATATTTTTCAGTGACCCAAAATTATATTACCAGTAAATCACATTAATTAAAAACGAATTAATCGTTTGCTTATGAACCATCAATGAGCTAATCAGTTTCAGGAAAAACATATTTTGCGCGTATGTTCAGGGGAACATCGCGTCATCATTTTGCCCAAATGTCTGTAACTTTCGAATTTTTTGACGAAAATGGTCTCAAACGATTTAGTTCGACTCCTCAATGAAGAATTCGAGGTCAAATTTGATTCTGTCCGGCCGGTCGTCCGGCCGTTGCCACGATAACTTGAGAACGAAAAGAGCTAGCGACTTGAAATTTTCAGGGTAGGTGGCGCATCCCAATACGACGGACAAGTTCGTTAATGGGCATAATCGGCCCAGTGGTTTCCGAGTAATGATTTTGTTTTCAACCAATATAAATCCGATCGAATTGAAACTTGGTGAGTAGTTGTAGAATATGAACCTAAGCACGTTTGTGAAATTTTGTGCGAATCGTACGGGTAAAAAATTATTAAAATATATTTTCGTTGTCACGATAACTTGAGAACGGAAAGAGATAGCGGCTTGAAGTTTACAGGTTAGGATGTGCATCAGAACGCGACATTTGAGTTTGTTTATGATTATAATCGGCCAAACGGTTTCAGAGCTATAGCCATCTGAAATTTGGTTGTTTTTTGTTCTTCATTAACTCGAAAAATACTAAACCGATTGAATTCAAACATGGTTATTACTTGTAGAATGCCAACGCGACAATTCTTGCAAAATTTCGTGAGGATAGTATTTGTAGAAAATGTTTAAGAAATCATTGAAAATTGAAAAAAAAATTCTATATATCAGTAACTATTCGTTTGAAATTGCCGAAATTTTGCAAGAGCCTTTCTTACCTAACTCTACTGCCAAGTTCCAAGTTTTAACACGATCGGTTAAATATTATTGGAGATTCGAGCAGCCTTGTGTGAGTTCAGTAGATGGGTGACCGTTGCCTCGATATCTTTCGAACGAAAGGAGATAGGGACTTGCAATTTTCAGAGTAGGTTGCGTATCCGAATGGGAGAGTTGAGTTCGTTTCTGGGCATAATCGGTCTAACGGTTTCCGAGTTATACCCACCTGGAATATTATTTCCTTGATAACTCAAAAAATAAATATTCGATCGAATTGAAGCTTGGTAACTAGTAGAAGAAAATCAACATAAAGACGTGTTTAAAATTTTGTAAGAACCGTATCCCTAGAAAATTTGAAAAAAATGACGAAACAAAAAATTTTAAGAACCGCACCCCTAAAAAATTTCAAAAAAATCACGAAAAAAATTATTGGTTCAAGCACTGACTTGAAGTCAGAAGCTTTTGCGCGTATGTTCTATTGTCCATTCTTCTGTATTGGACACCCTTAATCGAATTTACCCTGGTATATTATGTTATCCATTCTCCTGTATTAGACAGTCTTAATTCGAATTTACCATGGTAAATTCGATTAAGGGTTTCCAATACAGAAGAATGGACAATCGAACATACGCGCAAAAGCTTCTGACTTCACGTCAGTGCTTGTTTGTTGTTGTACTGAAGAAGCAAAAATTTCAGATAACGCTGAAATGTTATGTTTTTGGTAATATTGGGCTTCATGTTCCAATCAGAATCACTAATATCTATATGCCGGCTCGATACTAAGTTTAGTGTAGTGATAAGACCTAGTGCCGTCGATGAGGAAGACTCAAGTTCGAATCCTGCTTGTTTCACTTTCAAAGATTTTTTCTTTTAAATGAAATTCCTACTGTCACCTCCAACAAGATTGCGTTAAACGATTAACGCTACCATGGAGGGGGCATAAAAGCACTGTTGCGTTAAACGTTCAATGCTCCTGGGGAGGGGGAATAGAAAGAGACAGAGCTAGTGTGAATGCGTGCCACTCGAAAGCATTGCGTGTAGTTTTCTACCCCTTCCTATTTTTGGCGCTCTGGTTCCTTGGAACAGAGTGCTTATCAATTTGCCCAAATGTCTGTAATTTTCGAATTTTCGGCTGAAAATGGTCTCAAACGATTTGGTTCGACTCACTGATCTAGAATTTGTGGTCGAAATCGATTCTGTGTGGCCGGCCGTCTGGCAGTCCGTTAACACGATAACTCTCGAACAAAAGGAGATAGAGGATTGAAATTTGCAGGGTAGGATTGGAACGTAAATATCTCGGACGAGTTTGTTAACGGGCAAAATCCACCAAGTGGTTTAGGAGTTATGGCCGTTTTTAGTAAAAATATTTTTAATGAATATTTTCGAAACCAATCACTCGATCTATCTGGAATTTAGCATCAAATTGTAGAATAATGACCTTTTTGAGCATGCGGGGTTTTGTATTGATCGGGTTGCCGTAAAGTGCCAAGAAATTTTTTTTTTATTTTTAAATTTTGTTTCCACAATAACTCCCGAACAGAATGACCTAGGCAGTTGAAATTTTCAGGGCAGATTTGGGAGATAAATATCTCAGTTGTCTTCGTTATTGGGCAATGGTTTCGGATTAACGAAAAAAAAAATATTTTTTTCAATTACAAATTTCAAATCCAATTTTTTTAAGTTGCAGTTTCACTATGAAAATCCATTGATATTATTTTCAACTCTAACAAGCTAATACTTTCGGAGATATGATTTTTTGAAATTTCAATAATGAATCGTACTTCTGTGTTTTCACAGAATGCTATAATTATTCTATCTATGAATTATTATATGATCTGTGTTCAAACTCGTACATGTCATCCTGTTCTATAAGAGAGAGTCAAATTCATTTCAGCTATTTTAATTTGATTTCTTCCATGGTGCATTTCTCATTCTCAGATTGCTCATTTAATCTTGATAAATAAACTATTATTTGAATTGAATTTCCTTTATGATGCAGTTCTATCATAAGAATCTATTGATATCATTCCCAACTTTGAGAAATCAATACTTCCGGAGATATGATGTGTCAATGTTTGAACAGGAGCGCCAAAGCTCCTGTCCACAGAGCTTGAACCAATTTATTTCCACATTCACCTCTTCCGTGCGGAGGGACTCCACGCAAGATTTTTTTGTCCGGCTTCCATACGATTGGATGGGTGTGGTCAATTGACATAAATTGCGGAGTTGGAGAAGTAAAGGGGTGAAGTCAGTCTGCTTCTATGAGCTTTTATTGTAGGATTGTTTATCATTTTGCCCAATTATCTGTAATTTTCGAATTTTTGACCAAAACTGATCTAAAACGTATAGTTGCAACTCACTGATGAGAAATCAGAAGTAAAACTTAAGTCTGACTGTCCGACTGGCCTTACGCACGATAATTCTCGAACTAAATGATTTAAAGAGCTGAAAATTCGTCCATGGGGAAAATCTGCCAAGCCGTTTCGGAGTTATACCCTATTTTCCCAATATCCCGAAAAATTGTGATCTGATCGAATTGAAACTCGGTATTTAGTTGGAAAATATCGACACGAAGACTTGTACGTGAGGATCGTATGAATAGAAAATTAAAAAATAATTGTATTTCGGGAACTACTCGTTAGTATCGCTGAAATTTTGTAACATCCCTCAAAACCTTATTTCATAGACAAGTTCGGAATCTAAACTCGATCGGATCGATTCATATTGTTGGAAATATTGGGTAAATATAATTTTATTTCCTGGAAGCCAAGTAGCCTAGGACGATTCACATACCTGGATGACCACTCTGCATGGCTATGCATTAGAGCAAACGCGTCAAAGCAGGCTAACCTCTCTTCGGTATGTATATTTAATTGCATATTTGTGTCGACTTATTTAGATTTGAGATATTCGAAATGTTCTAGACGATTTAAAATTAGAGAAAAGCAGTGACGTGGAGTCTGGAGCTTTTGCGCGCATATTTCATTGACTATTTACGTTTCACACAACATTGATCGGGCTGAAATTCGGTACTCCATCGTAAAATAGCAGCTCGAAGATATGTGAAGAATTTCAGTGGGTTCTAGTTTCTGAAATATAATATTTTTGATGCAAAAAACTGTTTTCTAGTGATACTATCCTTACGGAATTTCACAAAAACTTGTGGCGTTTCTCGGCATTATACAAGTTTGTGATTACCAAGTTTGCATTGGATCGGATTCCAATATTATTCCCATCTCCATTCTCCAACAATATACAGTGCTTCCCTGCAACCTGCAACTCCTCACCAACAGGGACTTTTTTTCCTTTCTATTAAAATTTCCGAATTTTATTTTTTACAAAAAGTTGATAAATCAAAAATGATTTAGTATGATATAAAACTTGACCAAGTGTGACTTGCGGTTTGAGCGGCAATTGCCATCTTTAAATCAAAATATTTTATTTATTATCTCGGAAAATTCAATCTTTCTGTATGAAACGCTCTTATTAAACTTATTTGAAATGACACTTTAGATGTATATGCAAAAGTTCAGATAGTAAAACCATGATTTTTTTTTTCATATCACTCTTCGAAATTGTTCGAATTTTCACAAATCTGTGATCATAGAAAAAATTGGTTCAAGCCCTGTGGACAGGAGCTTTCTTGCGCTCTTGTTCAAACAGACAAATTATATCTCCGAAAGTATTGGTTTCTCAGAGTTGGGGATTATATATGTGTGGATTCTCATGATAGAGCTGTATCATAAAAGAAATTCAATTCAAATTATAGTTTATTTATCAAGATTAAATGAGCAATCTGAGAATGAGAACTGCACCATGGAAGAAATCAAATTAAAATAGCTGAAATGAATTTGACTCTCTCTTACAGAACAGGATGACATGTACGAGTATGAACACAGATCATGTAATAATTCATAGATAGAATAATTATAGCATTCTGTGAAAACATAGAAGTAGGATTCATTATTGAAATTTCGAAAAATCATATCTCCGAAAGTATTTGCTTGTTATAGGTGAAAATAATATCAACGGATTTTCATGGTGAAGTTACAGCTAAAAAAAAATTGAATTTGAAATTTGTAAGTGAAAACAATTTGATGCTGATTTAAAATATATCGAGTGATCGGTTTCGGAAATATTCATAAAAAATATTTTTACTAAAAACGGCCATAACTCCGAAACCGCTTGGTGGATTTTGCCTGTTAACGAACTCGTCCGTTATATTTACGTTCCAAACCTACCCTGCAATTTTCAATCGCCTAACTCCTTTTGTTCGAGAGCTATCAAGTTAACGGACGGCCGGACAGAATCGATTTCGACTACAAATTCTTGATCAGTGAGCCGAACCAAATCGTTTGTAACCATTTTCAGCCAAAAATTCGGAAATTACAGACATTTGGGCAAATTGAAATGCACTCTGTTCAAAGGAACAAGAGCGCAAAAAATTGGACCTGAAGTTGAACTAACGATGGATATTCCTGACAAAAATTTATTTCAATCCAAAATTTCTCTATAACTTGCCATTTTGCAACATGATTTGCATTCTTGGGATTGTCAGATGTGAATTGGATGTGAAATTGAAAGATTTTAATAGCAAAATTACGAATAGGAGCTACTTTGCACCAGAATGAAACAACTTTTCAGGAGAAATTCGAACAAATGTCGAAAAACTAAATTTAAACAAAATATTCAAGTTACAGTAATATTCATGGTAGCACTAATGTTGTCCAGTCATCAAAAAAAAAATCTGGTAACTATTCAATTTTTGAGAGAGTTATGAGCAAAACTAGAAGAAATATTTTTCATGGTTTTCCGACCTGAATTTCTCCACATTGATCTAAATTGTAATTTCAAAGGAGTTTACTTAGAGCATTTAGTACAAAAATCTCGAATTTTCCGAGATAATCGACATTTCTGTTTAAAAATGGCAATTTCCGCTCATGCCGGAAGTCACAGCTGCTCTATTTTTATATAATTTAGTATAATTTTTGATACACCAACTTTTTCTAAGAACAAAATTCGGAAATATTAATAGAAAAGAAAAGTTCCTCTTGGTGCGGAGTTGTTGGGGAGCACTGTAGATCCAATCGTGTTCAAATTTGGAACTTGGCAGTAGAATAAGGTTTTGAAGGCTTCAGCTTTCATCGATATAGGATGGATAGTTTCTGAAATAAAGAATATATTTAAAAAATTTTTGGTGCTCTTGTTCCTCGGAAAAGAGTACTTAGGGGCGTACATAAATTAAGTGAGATGTTTAAGGGGGGGAGGGGGTCGAGTCAAATCTCATCTAATCTTACGTTGGAGAGAGGGCGGGTCTCGGCAAATATCACGCAATTTTTTTTCTGATTGAAACAAAAAAAAATTATACTATTTTGGTCCATTTTTTAATCACAGTAGTCACGATTTAAGTATTCTATTGTTAAATTTTTATTACACTTATAACTCTCAGCAATATTGATTACTAGTCGTAAATAAAAGTACGAAGTAATTTTTTTTTCTTTTTACCATAACAATCCAACGCGTTTACGTAAGAAACCCACATTTTGAAAAATCTCACGGGAGATTGGGGGATGGGGGAGGGGGTTGAATGAAATCTCACGACATCTCACCAGGGGGGGAACTAGGGATAGAAAATTTAAAAAAAGACCTCACGTAATTTATGGACGCCATCTTATCAATTTGCCCAAATGTCTGTAATTTTCGAATTTTTGGCTGAAAATGGTCTTGAACGATTTGGTTTGACTCACTGATCAAGAATCCGTGGTCGATATCGATTCTGTCAGGCTGTCCGGCCGGCCGTTAACACGATAACTCACGAACGGAATGAGCTAGACAGTTGAAATTTTCAGAGTAGGTTTGAGGAATAAATATCTCAGTTAAATTCGTTATTGGGAAAAATCGGTCAAATAGTTTCGGAGTAACGAAAACAATTTTTTTTTACATTACAACTTTTGAATTGAAATTTTTTTAAGATGCACTTTCATCATAAGAATACATTGTTGTCATTTTCAACTCTAGCAAGCTAATACTTTCGGAGATATGATGTTTCAAAATTTCAATAATACATCTATGTATTGACAGAATGTGAACATAGAATCTGTCTGTGTTCACGGTTCATAAATGTAATCTTTTCTAGCTATTAGAGATTGTCAAATCGTAGTTTGAAAATATTTTCTCTTGGAAAACAAGTATCCGATTCATGAATTCGTGAATATATACAAGACTGTTTTGAAACCGAAAATAATATTGACTGATTACATATTGAATAATTGATGTATAAATATTGGGGAGGATGTTTCAGAAGATTTAGAATTGGATCATTTGAATGATTCAGTTTATGAAGGCAACAGGAGAGAAGAAAATAATGGAATCAACAAAAGAAATTAATGTTCGTTGACCACTGAGGTTAATATTACCTTTTACTTCCTTAAGTAGTGGGACATGTTCCTATATACAGTATTTTCATAATGTTGCTAGCAAAAAAATACTGAAATATGGATCTACAGTTGTGTATCAGACATTTTTTCTGAAGTTAAGGTACATAATACAGAAAAGAATGTGTTAGTGGTATGAACTATTGAATTTTAAATTATGAAAAGAGGATAGAATTTTATTAGTATATTTTGAACTATTAAAATAATTTGTTCGTAATCCTCCACCTACTCAAATATCAGGAATGAATGGACAATCTGCTATGATTGTCTCCAGCCTTGCTCTAGACATTTCGATGATACTTTCCTCAGGTATTTCGAGTTGTGAAAACTTTGCACCGAGTGTATGTTGCAACAACCCAATCCACGAGGTTGAAACATTGCAGACTATCATTTAATCTTGATAAATGAATTTAATGACAATTTTTGAAGCATTACAGCATTGTAGATTGCTCTTTTTGGCGCTCTTGTTCCTCGGAACAGAAAGCTTATCAGTTTGCCCAAATGTCTGTTATTTTCGAATTTATGGCTGAAAATGGTCTCGAATTATTTGGTTTGACTCGCTGATCAAGAATCCGTGGTCGAAATCGATTCCGTTCGGCCGTTAACACGATAACTCTCGAATGGAATGAGCTAGACAGTTGAAATTTTGAGAGTAGGTTTGAGGGATAAATATCTCGGTTAAGTTCGTTATTGGGCAGAATCAGTCTAATACTTTCGGAGTACCGAAAACAAATTTTTTTTTACATTACTACTTTTGAATTCAAATTTATTTAAGATGCAGTTTCATCATAAGAATCCATGTTTATCATTTTCAACTCTAACAAGCTAATACTTTCGGAGATATGATGTTTAAAATTTCGATAATACATCGTAAGTTCTATGTATTCACAGATTGTGAACACAGAATCTGTCTGTGATCTTTATTCATAAATGTCATCTTTTCTAGCATTTAGAGATTGTCAATTCATAGTTGTTATTTTCTCTCGGAAAGTATTCGATTCTTGAATTTGTGAATATATAGAAGACTGTTTTTATGTGGTTTATGGAGGCAATAGGAAAGAAGAACATAATGGAATCATCAACCGAAATAAGTGTTCGTTGACCACTGAGGTTAATATTACCTTTTACATCCTTGAGTACTGAGACATGATCCTATATACAGTAAATTCATAATCTTGCTAGCAAAAAGATACTGAAATATGGATCTACATTTGTGTGACAATCATTTCTTCTTGAGTTAAGGTTCATAATACAGAAAAGAATGTCTAAGTGGTATGGACTATTAAATTATAAATTATGAAAAGATGATAGTATTTTATTAATAATAATAATTTGTTCGTAATCCACTACCTACTCAAATATCAGGAATAAATGGACAATCTGCTATGATTGTCTCCAGCCTTGCTCTAGAAATTTCGATGATTCTTTCCTTAGGTATTTTGATTTGTGAAAACTATGCACCGAGTCTAAGTTGCAACAACCCATTCCACGAGGTTGAATCATTGCAGATTGTCATTTAATCTTGATAAATAAATTTAATGACAATTTTTGAAGCATTAAGGCATTTAAGCATTGTAGATTCCTCTTTTTTTTATAAAATAAATTTTGAAGCATTCTTTTTAAACGACACTTTTTTTAAATTTAATTTCTTTCATAGGAATCCATCGATATAATTCCCAACTCTGAGAAACCAATACTTTCGGAGATATAATTTTATTGATATGATCCTCACGAAATATTGCACAGGTCTTTGTGATGCCATTCTACAACTAGTTACCATGTTTCAATTCGATCGGATATGTATACGTTCAGAGTTATTGAGGAAACACTATATGTATTTAAGATGGGTATAACTCCTAAACCGTTTCGCCGTTTATGCCCATTAACGAGCTTAACCGTCGTATTCGGATTGCGCTATCTACCTTCGAAAATTACAAGTTACTATCTCTCTCCGTTCGAAAGTTATCGTAGTAACGGACGGTCGGCCTGAAATAATTTGACCACTAATTCTTCATCAGTGAATCGAAAATAATCGATTGAGACCATTTTCGGGAAAACATTCGAAAACTTCATACATTTGGGCAAAGATATAGCAAGCTGCGCAAGAAGCAACCCAGACGTACTCCTGTTGTTTCAGGGATTCTTCTCCCTCACCGAATTCGTCGAAATCTGTATTTTTTCGATTGCTTTCCAAACAGCTGGGGTGCATTTTTATTCTCTTCGAAAAGGTTTGCCTGAATTGTAAATTGGCATTTTACCCGAGATTTGATGCAATTGATATGATAAAACACATCCCGAAGGGATTCCTCGAGGGCGCGACGGCGGAATTTTAAAGTTGCCTCCCTAAATGTGCGCGCGCATCAGATGGGATCCCGCGATAATCCCTCGAAGAGTCGATTTTGAATTCTAAATTATAGTCTCTACCATTATTTATGTACTATGAACAGTGTTTATGCCATCAATTACCTATGCATCTGGCTGTTATCGTTATAAATTGAGAGGAATTTGGTCGATATGCAGATTAGTTGGGTTTTTGGATGTGTATGCCTCTTAAGAACGTGTAACGTATTGTTTATGCGCGTTGAATATTGTTATTACAAACCGTTATCTATTATTACACCTATCCCAATAAATGACTGAAAATTTCTTGGATACGGTGGATCGGACTAAAATGTGATTTTCAGGAGGGTATGCTATTGGTGTGTTAAAAAAATTCAATCGAAATCTCCTAGAGCTACGTCCATATTGTTGTTTGATGTGATTACACTCGTGTTGGATTCGAACGTTTGCCTTTATTGGACCAATTGAAGAAGAAGTAGTCAAATTCAATTATAAGTAATCATTGAAGGTTACTTTGGAAGGATGGAAGGTGAATTCATCACTAAATGTTTTGTTTCTGAGTTTTCTCTCCCAAACTCTGAAAAATATGTAATAAAAATTGGTTCAAGCCCTGTAGACAGGAGCTTTTTGGCGCTCTTGTTCAAACAGATGTAACGTTTCTTTTTAACCCGGGCAGGGGTTTGTTTACATTTGTTTTGCGAGTGTCGTTTATGTCGTTTATGTTGACATCGAATTTGAGGTTGGATCTCAGTGGTACCAATCGACGCACAAAGAATAATCGTATTCGAAGAACCGAATGAGTTGGCAATATTGTTGCGTTGTGACAGTCTGAAAATTTGTGAGGGTCTGCGCCAGTCAGGGACATGAGGTCGTCCATTTTTTGTGGAGATTCTACGGAGGAGCAATAGGTCGTGCGTATTTTCGAAACTTCGTAAGAATTGTTGAATTCGTCTTAGTTGGATATAGTTTCGAAAATCGAATAGGAGTGAGGGTTACATTGGTTTGATTTGGAAAGATAACAGGTAACTTGCACTTGTCTCGAAAGAGGATCTAAAGGCCTTTCTGCAAATCTAAGAGTTGACCACGTGAACGATCTTGGCGACTTTGACAGGTATGTGTTAGATATTCTATTCTCGTCATTTATAGTGGAAACAATTCAGGTTGTAATTATCTTTCTATATCCAGAATATCGCTGTGTGCTTGAAGGATTATTTGGTGGAGGCACGGCCAGATTTGGTTTCGAAGCAAACGTGTGCAGGACAACCCCGAACATCAGGGTATGTACGAATTCTATAACTGTTGCATAACAACGAATAATTGGTCTGATTAATATTCTGATAGACGAAATTATTATGTGTTGGGAAAATTCATTTGTTTCTTATCCGAGAAAAGTCACTGATGATTTCTTTTCTGTCATCAGGGTTTTTGTGCCAGCACGAGTTTTTGTGGCAGCCCGAGTTTCTATGGTAGCACGAGTTTCTATGGTAGCACGAGTTTCTATGGTAGCACGAGTTTTTATGGTAGCACGAGTTTTTATGCCAGAACGATTTTTTATGTCAGGAAGAGAAGGATTTTTATGTCAGGAAGAGTAGCACTGAGGCATTCGAGTATATACAAGGTGGTCCATAAGTAACGCTGTGAGACAGCCAACGCAGGGTTGCAGATCCCAAGTATATACAGGGTGGTCAGTAAGCAACGCTGTGGGACATTCAATCGAGGGTTGCAGACTACGAGCACAGAGAGAAAGAGGACAGTATTGCGAGACCATCGACGCAGTACTACGTTCAGGAATAAGGATAATCAGCACGCAAGTTATAGGAAACATATCTCGAATCATATCTTATACCTGCTATATATATGACGTGAACTTATTATCATCAATTATATAAATTATTATTGTTGTTGTAAAGCGGAAATTGGGGAAGGATTTGTGGTAGTCATATATGATCATAGATAAGAAACGTGGATGCGCCTGAGCTCAAGCGACGCGTATTTGAATCAAAGAGAAATATCTACGTACAATTTCCGTCACCCTCATTCAGGGTTTCACAGTAGTTATATTTTGTTGAATCTAGAGACCTGGGTTGTAAGCTACTGGAATAAATTGTTTGTTTTTAGCGTGAATATTCTTTTGGTAGATTTAGGAATTATTACATTATGCTGGGGTATCTGGGAGACTTAAATTTACCTGGCGCTCATTTACTAGGTTCCCTTTTTAGAAACCCACTCCCATCTCCACTGGAGCTAGACCGCGAATCCCCGAGTTCTAGTAGCTCCGAATTTAACCACTGCGACTTGGGAACAGTCGTATGTCGTTATACAGACAAATTATATCTCCGAAAGTATTTGGTTTCTCGGAGTTGGGAATTATACCAATGGATTCCTATAGAAGAAATGCATTATGAAAGAAATTGAATTTGAAAAAAGGGTCGTTTAAAAAAAATGCTTCAAAAATTGTCTTATAAAAAAATGGGCAATCTACAATGCTTCAATGCCATAATGCTTTAAAAATTGTCATTAGATTTATTTATCAAGATTAAATGAGCAATCTGCAGATTCAAACTCGTGAAATGGAGTTGTTGCAACTTAGACTCGGTGCATAGTTTTCACAACTCGAAATACCTAAGGAAAATATCATCGAAATGTCTAGAACAAGGCTGGAGACAATCATAGCAGATTATCCAGTTATTCCTGATATTTGAGTAGGTAGTGGATTACGAACAAATTATTTTAATAGTTCAAAATATATTAATAAAATACTATCCTCTTTTCATAATAATTTAAAATTTAAGTCCATACCACTAACACATTCTTTTCTGTATTATGAACCTTAACTCAAGGAAAAATTATTGATACACAAATGTAGATCCATTTTTCGGTATTTTTTTGCTAGCAACATTATGAAAATACTGTATATAGGAACATGTCTCACTACTTAAGGAAGTAAAAGGTAATATTAACCTCAGTGGTCAACGAACAGTAATTTCCTTTGATGATTCCATTATTTCCTATTGCCTCCATAAACTGCATCAAAACAGTCTTGTATATAAGTAATCATTAAAGGATACCGTGGGAGGTATACTCATTATTGAAAAGTTTTTTTTGGGTTTTCTCTCCCAAACTCTGAAAAATATCTATAAAATAAAAAATAATTATTTTGTGATTTGCTTCTGCGTAAGAAACACAAGATATTTGTAGGAAGCAATCAATTGAACAATGTTGTCTAACAAACAACAACGAAACAACATCAACGAAGAAATAACTATATCGTAACGTTTCGGAGTCTATATCAGACTCCTTCGTCAGACGCTTAATGAAAATCTTTGGAATTATTTTATTGATAGTTATTTTGTGAAATTCAAGAATTGAAGTTCTTGAATTTCACAAAATAACTATCAACAAAATAATTCATAATTCAAGAATTGAAATTCTTGAATTTCACAAAATAACTTTCAACAAAATAATTCTTAAGTTTTTCATTAAGCGTCTGACAAAGGAGTCTGATATAGACTCCGAAACGTTACGATATAGTTGTTTCTTCGTTGATGTTGTTTCGTTGTTGTTTGTTAGACAACATTGTTCAATTGATTGCTTCTGACAAATATCTTGTGTTTCATACGCAGAAGCAAATCACAAAATAATTAATTTTAAATTTATAGATATTTTTCAGAGTTTGGGAGAGAAAACCCAGAAAAAACCTCTCAATAGTCTTGTATATATTCACAAATTCAGGAATCGAATACTTGCTTTCCAAGAGAAAATAACAACTATGAATTGACAACCTCTAATAGCTAGAAAAGATGACATTTATGAATAGTGATCACAAACAGATTCTGTGTTCACATTCTGTGAATACATA
Organism: Halyzia sedecimguttata; assembly: GCA_937662695.2. Taxonomy (NCBI): domain Eukaryota; kingdom Metazoa; phylum Arthropoda; class Insecta; order Coleoptera; family Coccinellidae; genus Halyzia; species Halyzia sedecimguttata. The sequence goes on from OW569412.2 coordinate 41,865,741, forward strand.
GAACCTACAATGTATTATTGAAACTTTGAAACATCATATCTCCAAAACTATTAGCTTGTTAGCGTTAAAAATGATAACAATGGATTCTTATGATGAAACTGCATCTTGAAAAATTTTAATTCAAAAGTTGTAATTTAAAAAAAAAATATTTTTTTTCTTTTCTCCGAAAATATTGGACCGATTTTGCCCAATAACGAACTGAACCGAGATATTTATCCCTCAAACCTACTCTGAAAATTTCAACTGTCTAGCTCATTCCGTTCGAGAGTGTTAGCGGCCGGCCGGACAGAATCGATTTCGACCACGGATTATTGTTCAGTGAGTCAAACCAAATCGTTCAAGACCATTTTCAGCCAAAAATTCGAAAATTACAGACATTTGGGCAAATTGATAAGCACTCTGTTCCGAGGAACAAGAGCGCCAAAAATTGGTTTAAGCATTGACGGGAAGTCAGGTGCTCTTGTGCGTATGCTCTATTATCTACTCACCTCTATTGGACTCTCTACAACGCATTTAGCATCAATATGGAGTATGGACCTACCGTTTTCTCAGGTTTTATAATAATATGAACACATTTCATACCATTTCAATGACAGACTTCAGTAGAGAATCTATGATCACAGAATTATTAATTCTAAGATATGTTTTCTATTGGAATTGACAAACGAAAAAACTTATACGCTTCATGTAACTACAGGATACGATATTCACAAAATTCCGCGAAAATTAGTGGGCAGGCATTCTACAAGTAATCTTCAAGGTTTAATTGGATCAGATTAGTATATTTTGAAAACTTTCGGCCCCCCTCACTACTTTTCAATTTCTTTCACAACAATGTTTCAATCAGAATTTGTTTTTTTCAAAACAAACATAAATTTCATTGAAAGAATATAATGTACATAAATTTGAAAATATCAAATGAATTGAAATCAACAATCAAGACAAATGTAAACAACTTAACAAGAGTATATCAGGTAGAACATACAAATCAATATTTCTTTCTACAAAAAAAAAACAAATAAACCTGAACGTGAAAAATTATTGAAGAATGAAAATAAAATAAAATAAGAAATTTAGTCAGACTCAGACATAGTGTCGCACAAATAATACTGCAACTGTAAAGATACAGAATAATTAATTTTGATATTCTTCATAATGTCAGTTACATCATCCAACCGAAATATTGATATTTATCATCAAAATTCGATCCGATGAGCTCACAATATACGAAACATGATTAACTGATACACAACAAGAATGGTGAGAAATGAATAGACCATTTTAGTACCTACCTATATTGAATCAGTCTATCGGGGGATGGCCGAATATTGAAACCGTTGGTATCATCAATATTGAAACGAAAATATCCATATTCCATATCTATATTATTATAATCAAACGCAAATATCCATATATTTAAACCCAAATCATTTGTTTTATTCCTAATTTATTATTCACATCAAGTTCGTGAAATTTCGGCCAAAAATTAGTTCCTTGTAGAGATCAAGACTCTATAAAATAGTCAAATACTGGAAAATGTAAAGCTGAAAACATTTCAAAGCTCGGGTTCGAATACTTGTTTCTTTAGACTAGTGAATGTCTAGTAGAAAGTAGAAATGAATAGTGGAAAAATTGTATGGAATGTTTCCACCTTTTAGACAACATCTCCTTGATTGGAGATAAAACAATTATGTTTGAAATATCGGAGAAGTTAGGAATTAAAACAATAAAGCTTATCTTTTATAGTTCAGAAAGAATATACTGGAATTAGAAGTCCAAAGATAAAAAGAAAAGGTTCATTTACACCAACAGTGTTAAGTTTTCCAAAATATTTTATTATATGAAATGCAAGAAGAAGGAAGTATAAAACTCGTTCATCACCATCAACACTATTCCTATCTTCCTTAGGGTTATAAAATGAATATGACAAATATTTAGAACTAAGAAATGCCAAACAAGTGTCTTGCACTTTGCACCCCACACTCCCACACAATATCGACGGTGGCATGTACCTAGATTTCAAAGGGATGCCGACAACTCTTCTGTCACCATTGCAGGCAGATTAGAATAATTGGAGAAAACATGGGAAAGCATGACCTTTGATTTGTGTTATTTTATTACTGACAGCTGAATTTTACTCTAGGTCTGGTTGCGTTTCGTTTCGTGTGACTGAAATTTACACGTTATTCTTCATTATTTTTCATTTTCACTTGCAGAAATGTTGATTCGATAGGGGCCCGGGGGCTTCGGGCCCTACGCTTAAGCGTACTAAGCGTAACCGATTAATCCGCCACTGAATATTGACCGTGTAAGGAACGTTTTAGTGATATATTTTAGCTTCAATTAATACTGCTTTATTTCTGTGCATAAATATTTCTACTCACTCTACTAGTTGTCAAGAATCCTATATGAATCAAACGGTGAACGAAATCAAAAGACATAAATCTGGCGTAGTAGATCTGGTTATAGACTGACAGGCAGATGCTCCAATTTATCAGAGGCGAAGCTCACATAATAGCTGTTCTCTGTGTACAGTATCGATTATATCCGACTAGTCGCCGGGATGCAAGGATTCCCAGCAAGGATAGCCCGAGGACATTCCAATTAGTCCTCGTTTCTCGCTGTACCACTCCGAATCCCATCTATCCACTGTTCACCTCCTTCGAATTATCCCTGCTCTACAGATGAGCATAGCAGATCTGAGTAATTCACGGCTGCACCGAATACACCTCTTGATACTCTTGTTTCCTTCAGTGATCAAATCTATCCGGACATATCCATGTGAAATTTGGGAGACAAATAATTCGGTTAAGTTCATTATTGGGCAAAATAGGCATTACAAATTTCAAATTCAATTTTTTTCGATATGCAGTCTCATCATAAAAATCCAATTATATAATTTTCAACTCTAACAAGCTAATACTTTCGGAGATATGATTTTTCAAAATTTCTATAATAAATCGTACTTCTTTGTTTTCAAAGAATGCTATAGTTATTATATCTATGAATTAGTATATGTTCTGTGTTCATACTCACATGTCATCTTATTTTCCTATAAGAGACATTTCAAATTCATTTCAGCTATCGTAGAATTATGGGAATTATAGCATGCTATTGCACTTTTTGGTGATATTTTAATTCCCGCAGATAATCCATATGATGAAGTTTCAATTGATATACAGATATCCAGATTCCATATAAGATTGGCCACAATCGAATCAAGAATAACTTTCAATCAGTGAGCCATTTCTCAGTCAGTGAAATGACATTTATCAAATGACAGGGTTCGAGGTGGTATCTTTCCTAACGAGACGATTTCCCACATCGTGCAATCGTACCCTAATAACACTTATGTTTTCACAGCCTGTCATTATGTTCTCGAAAATACAGCTCCGTCTTCGTTAAGAATTCTAAACTTGTAATTTGAAACGAAATTTTAATATCTTTGTCTCTCGTCTCCCATAAGATTTTCGAGGAATCTTCCGCTAATGGCTGTTTTTGATAGAGTTGAATTAATTTGTTACTATTGAATGTTCAGGTTATGTTCTCTTTGATTATAGAGGATTATAGTGGATGATTGGTCTTATTTGGGTGATTCGTTACGGTTACCTTTCACAAGAGTTGGTTTACTGTTTTGAAATATATCAAGGTATCAATTTTCTATGGTATATTACTTCATCAACATCCTTGATGTGTTATATACAGGGTTTCCCAAGTTTGAGTGCCTATTAGACGCCTATTAGATTTTGGAGAACTGTACATATTCGAAATCTGAAAATCGGGATTATGATATTGCTTGAAATTCTCTACAGAGCTAAAATATTTTAAAAGACCAAGCACTACAGGGAGTGATAATAAATTTGATGAAAAAAAATGTTTTCAAGTTTTGCATTCCTGGTATGATCAAGTATTCAATGCTGAATACATTTCTTTTAAAACCATTGTATTAATTCGAATAGTTTTCAAAATATCGAAAAATACACGAAAAAAGGCAAATATGTTTAGTCAGTATGTTCATTATTCTTATTTTAAACATCCTGAGCGAGGACCGTTTTTGCAACATCGAAGAGGAAGAATGTGGAAAGGTCATGCATCTTGTGAATTTCAGAAATATCATCACAGGGTGTTTCAAATTTTGTGTCGAAAATTGTGATCAAAAATTGGCCATAACCACTGTTTTTCAAATTATAAACTTATTTTTGGCGCTCTTGTTCCTCGGGACAGAGTGCTTATCAATTTGCCCAAATGTCTGTGATTTTCGAATTTTTGGCTGAAAATGGTCTTGAACGATTTGGTTTGACTCACTGATCAAGAATCCTTGGTCAAAATCAATTCTGTCCGTCCATCCCTCCGTTAACACGATAACTCACGAACGGAATGAGCTAGACAGTTGAAATTTTCAGAGTAGTTTTGAGGGATAAATATCTCGGTTGAGTTCGTTATTGGACAACATCGGTCTAATAGTTTCGGAATAATGAAAAAAAAAATTTTTTTTACATTAGAACTTTTGAATTTCATTTTTTTTAAGATGCAGTTTTATCACAAGAATCCATTTTTTTCATTTTCAACTATAACAAGCTAATACTTTCGGAGATATGATGTTTCAAAATTTCAATAATACATCGTAAGTTCTATGTATTCACGGAATGTGAACACAAAATCTGTCCATAAATGTCATCTTTTCTAGCTATTAGAGATTGTCAATTCGTACCGAAAATAATATTGACTGATTACATATTGAATAATTTATGTATAAATATTGGGGATGATGTTTCAGAAGTTTTAGAATTGGACCATTTGAATGATGTAGTTTATGAAGGCAACAGGAAAGAATATCATAATGGAATTATCAAAAGAAATTACTGTTCGTTGACCACTGAGGTTAATATTACCTTTTACTTCCTTAAATAGTGAGACATGTTCCTATATACAGTATTTTCATAATATTGCTAGCTAAAAAATTCTGAAATATGAATCTTCATTTGTTTATCAAACATTTTTTCTTGAGTTAAGGTTCATAATACAGTAAAGAATGTGTTAGTGGTATGAAATATTAAATTTTAAATAATGAAAAGGGGATAGTATTTTATTAATATATTTTGAACTATTAAAATAATTTGTTCGTAATCCTCTACCTACTCAAATATCAGGAATAAATGGAATCTGCTATGATTGTCTCCAGCCTTGCAGGCCTCTAGATATTTCGATGATACTTTCCTTAGGTATTTCGAGTTGTGAAAACTATGCCACCGAGTGTGTTGTAACAACCCATTCCACGAGGTTGAATCATTGCAGATTGCTCATTCAATCTTGATAAATAAATGTAATGACAATTTTTGAATCATTAAAGCATTGAAGCATTGTGGATAGCTCTTTTTTTTTTAAGATAATTTTTGAAGCATTTTTTTTAAGCGACCCTTTTTTTAAATTTAATTTCTTTCATGATGCAGTTCTATCATAGGAATATATTGATATAATTCCCAACTCTGAGAAACCTACTTTCAGAGATATAATTTGTCTGTTTGAACAAGAGCGCGAAAAAGCTCCTGTCCACAGGGCTTGAATTTTTTATGACAGCGTTGGATTCTGCGGGAGAAAAATAATGATAACATGATTATGCTCCTTAATTCAATACTTTCTGAGTTATTTGAGATTTTTTGGATTTATAGTGTACGTAGAGTCAAACTCTTCGAATCTGTTTCATAAGGATAATCTATGACCATAGGAGATGAATCATCCCATTTCCCATTATTCACATGTGACCGACAGATCTAAATATAAATCGTTATCAAATTTTTGGATTTCATAAAATAGATGTAGAACTTTGTGATTAGAATAGCCGCTCATTTTGTAAGATCGAGAAATTATGATAACGAGTAACAATAACACCTGACACTTGTGAATTAGTAATAGATAATTAATCTTCTATGGCTACAGAGTATTCCCATGGTTTCATAAGAATGTTCATTGAACTTTTTTAGATTCAATGAATTTGACTCTACATACCTACACCATAAATCCAGCAAATCTCAAATAACTCAAGAATTCTATAATTTAGGAGCATAATCATGTTAGAAAACTATCATTATCTTTCACCACAGAATCCAACGCAATAATAAAAAAATAGGATTCTAATTTGAAAAACAGAAGCTATGGCCAATTTTTTATCACAATTTTCGACACAAAATTTGAAACACCCTGTGATGATATTTCTGGAATTCAAAAGATGCATGACCTTTCCACATTCTTCCTCTTAAAATAAGAATAAGGAACATAATACTGACTAAAAATATTTGACATTTTTTCCGGTTTTTTTCGATATTTTGAAAACTATTCGAATGAATACAATGGTTTTAACAGAAATGTATTCAGCATTCAATACTTGAGACTACCAGGAATGCAAAACTTGAAAAAACATTATTTTCATCAAATTTATTTTCACTGCCTGTATAACCGGAAGTGCTTGGGCTTCGAAAATATTTTAGCTCTGTCGAGAATTTCAAGCAATATCATAATCCCAATTTTCAGATTTCAAATACCTATGTCCAGTTCTCCAGAAACGTCTAATAGGCACTCAGACTTGGGACACCCTGTATACAGTGTGGAAAAGCCAAATGGAATATATTCATTATCTTGGTTACTGTACATATTTAGGGAAAATCCGGAAACACGTCAAATTCAAATTTTAAATTGGCATTCTTTTTCGTGAAAAGATGAACCATACATTAATTCAACAGCCTTCGAAAGACAGGTACAACCCTCAATTTTTCAAATTGGAAGTATGGGATACATGTGATACATCGTTTTAAAGGTCACGTCATTCTCTATTCAGAAATGTTATCACTTCATGTTTATTGCAATAAAATCATATGATTACCAAAATTAATTATAATATTTCCTCGAATATTCCCAAATCTTATTACAATTATACTAAAATTATTTGCCTTCAAGAAAGAAAATGGGAAAAACCATGTCATTGTGTTTTCCAGATGGTACCATGAAAACTACCTCAAAATTTATGAGAGAATTCAAATAACCACGTTTTTGGTTTTTAATTCTCATCTTTTAGAAACAAAAATTTTTCACCAAATTTGGTAAAAACCTACCTTTTTATGTACCAAATACACTGTAGTTTTTTGGATTTAAAATTTTTTTCACCTTAATTTGACTTTATATCGAAAAATCACCCTAATTTTCAATTAAAAATTCTTACGTCAAAATATCTGCTTCTTTAAAAAAATCAGTAGGCTCTTCTTTCGTTGCATTCTCTAGTTTCTGATGGTGTAAAAAAATATACATTACTATGGTATATGTTATCAGAAAATGCTACCAAATAACAGGTAGTACGGCCTAGACCCTCCTAGCCCCTTCTCCACTTCTCTATAAAATAACTTTTGATGGTCTAAAATTTTCCGTAGATCTCTCAGGTATATAAGTTATCTTGGAATAGCAATAAATAGGCATCTACGCATATAATTTAGAGAAGATTCTACAACTTACTCAAAATATTGTAGATGTCTCATTAACTTTATTAACTTTAGCATTAGCATTTTCTGAGAAAATTTACCATAGTAATGTATATTTTTTTTAGATCATCAGAAAGTAGAGTATTCAACGAACAAAAAACCCCCCTACTCTTTTTAAAAAGCAGATATTTTGACGTTAGAATTTTTTATTGAAAATTAAGGTGCTTTTTCGATATTGAGTCAAATTAAGGTGAAAAAAAAAAATTTTAAATCCAAACAGTGTAGTTGGGACATAAAAAGGTAAATTTTTACCAAATTTGGTGAAAAAAAGAGGTTTTCGTAAAAGATAAAAATTTAAAACGAAAAACGTGGTTATTTGAATTTTTCACAAAAATTTTGAGGTTATGTGAGAAAAGTGTGAATGCAAAAATGTAGATCTTTTTATTACCTACAACTTCACCATTCAGCTTTTTTCCACAGGACTTGTAGTTTTGCCGTAAATCGAGATAAACCGTTTTTTACCCTTAAAAACTCACCCCCTTCGCCTTTCCGACCTCAGATCACCCGTAAATTATGTTTCCTATCATTTTTGTTATATTCTCTTCCTTTCACAACGGGTTTCCTTCTATTATAATTTTTTTCGGTTTCAAAAATTATCGACCATGGTCTATACCTAAACATGATCATCATTTCAGTATGCGGTCCACCCGGGTACATACCATGAAACATTTCGAGAACGGATATTTACGAATTCAACCCATTTGTTTCCTAAAACAATGGGCGATATGGAACATTTCCAATGAATAGGCCACACAACAGGGTGCTAGTTAATAATGAAAAACCCCGATGACGTGTGGTGTAGATCGTGCGGTATTTACAGAGACCGCACACAGGGGACACGCGTTTTCATATGTCAGTGTGCCACCCCATCTCTTCTGTACAATGCAAGTTGACGCGCTGCCTCTAATCATGCCAATTTTCCTTTTACTGCCCATTTAACCAGAAAATTCACAAACCGTTGACAAACCAGAAAGCCGCCTACGTACGTGATATAAGAGAAGTCGGTAAATAGGTATGGGGTAGCGGGCTTGAATTGAACCCCAGGAAATTATTTGTCATTTATTTAGTTTGTCGAAAATGTTCCAGCTTGGGCACATACGAATTTCAATATAAATTCATTCCCATCAAACATGGATCGGAAAAAATAAAGAATTAAAATTTGGCACACAATGATTTTTGGCGTTCTTGTTCCTCGGAACTGAGTGCTTACCAATTTTCCCAAATGTTAGTATTTTCGAATTTTTGGCTGAAAATGGTATTAAACGTTTTGGTTCTACTCACTGATCAAGACTCCGTGGTCAAAATCGATTCTGTCTAACCGTAACCACGATAACTCTCGAACGGAATGAGCTAGACAGTTAAAGTTTTCAGAGTAGGTTCGGGTGATTAATATCTCGGTTGAGTTCGTTATTGGGTAGAATTGGCCTAGTATAGTGGATTCGGAGCAATGAAAAAAATATATATTTTTTACATTACAAATTTCAAACTCATTTCTTTAAGATGCAGTTTCATCATGAGAATCCATTGATATCATTCTCAACTCTGAGAAACTAATACTTTCGGAGATATGATTTCAATAATTAATCGTAATTTCATAATTTTTTAGAGTGCTCTATGACGGAGGTTACATGGTCCATCTGGTTCAGCTTGATGTCAGATTGACGGGAAACTGATTGTGCTAATACGCTAATAAGACTAAAAAATTGACGTTTTCTTAGTAAAAAGTGGGAAAGTCCTGTGGACAGGAGCCTTGGAGCTCTTGTTCAAACTTTGAGAAATCATCTCCGAAATTATTGGTTTCTCAGAGTTGGGAATGATATCAATGGATTCTTATGAAAGAACTGCAACATAAAAGAATCTAAATTAAAATTAAATAACTAACTTATCCGAGATATTCATTTCTCAAATCTACTCTGGAAATTATATTAAAATCAATTGAAACTTAGCCAATATTCCAGTTTTGTTTCCACTGAAGATATTCTAAACCCAATTTGATAAACTTACCAAATTATATATTTCCATCATCATATGGATTATCCAATGGCAAATAGGGTAGGGGTAATTATAATATCCTATAATTAGTAATTTTGCATTCAATCATACTTTGTTTGTTATAACAGAAATACATTTGATATGTCTGTTATAGGAACATAAGATTACATGTATTAACAGTGGACACAGATAGAACACAGACGGATAGAAGTCGCATTCTGTGAAAACATAGAAGTGCGATGTATTATTGAAATTCTGAAGAATCATATCTCCGTAAATTATATCAATGGATTCTTATGGTGAAACTGTTTCTTAAAAAAATTGAATTCAAGATTTGTAGCGTAAAAAACCAATTTATTTTTTCGTTACTCCGAAACCATTCGGCCGATTTTGCCTAATTATGAACTCAACCGAGACATCTCCCAAACCTACTCTGAAAATTTTAACTGTCTTGCTCATTCAAAAATTAGGGCCGAGCTAACGAATGTTTTGGTCCCATTGTGTTTATAAGTAAGTACACATCGTCCTGAATGTTGAATATTGAAAATCTCATGAAGTTACAAACAACTCGACACCAAGATTTCTCTTGCCACCATCATACACGTTGATTAATCAATACCGAAATTACACAAATCCACATTTTTGAGCTACCAACTAACTTCACCAACTTATTCGTTCTATTTACATTAAACAATTACATTTAGGTAGGTATAGATATTACAGAATTTCAAGAGAAATTTTGGTGTCGAATTATTCGAGATTTTCAATTCGTGATTTTTGGCTCTTGTTCCTCGGAACAGAGTGCTTTGCTCAAATGTCTTTAATTTTCGAATTTTTGGTTGGAAATGGTCTTATACATTTTGGTTCGACTCACTGATCAAGAATCCGTGGTCAACATCGATTCTGTCTGCCAGAAGCAATTTTTCTGAATAGATGCACTTTTAAGAATTTTGTTCCTTTAGTGTTTCTCTCTAAAGATTTTAATTTCTTCAAAATTTGAATTTACTGAGATATACTTGCGGAATACTAGTTTTTGATTAAATTTTATTCCTGGAAATTAAGGTTTTGAGAAATTAAGGACAGATGGTGTTTCAAAGCTAAGGCTAAATGATCACATTCTAGAGGCACTTCACAGAGTACGAAAATGCTGAAAATCATTCTTGACCAATGTTTGTAATGATTTAGATTCACCTTGTTGAGTTATTCTACATCATATATAAGTTTGTACAGTCACTCACCGAACACCCTATATATCACGTCAACAAGCGAGAAAATGAATTTATATTGAAATTTGTATGTGCACAATTTTCCGGTATACCTTACCGGAAGTGCTATTTGAACACTCAGAAAATTTTCTAATTATTATTAACAGAAGTACTCCTGTTGAAAGTATAAAGTATTAAATTGTTAAATGTAACACAAAACGTTTTTGACTACGAAAAAATACGGTAACCACAACAGAGCATTTATGTTACCCTAAATGTCGTTTGTTAATACTATAAAACATGAAATATTGTGGTAACAACATGATTTTTGTTATAGCTTCACAATATTCTTATAATCAATGTTTTGTTTATCAATACAATAGTAAAATTCAATAAAATGGAAGCTACAATTCCATTACTTCGATACCTTTAATATTGTGAATATAACACAAATTATTTATAAATAATATTTAATAAACTGTATAGTCTATAACACATATTATTATCATTACAATTCGAACGTTATTGAAATATTTCATCATATGATCGCATTACTTTTTGTGCGCATGTTATGGGTAACAGCGTGCTATCATTTTGAACAAATATTTATAATATTCGAATTTTTTGCCGAAAATGGTGTCGAACTATTAGATTCGACCCACTGATCGAAACCGTCAGGCCGATTTACCCCAATAACGATCTTAACCTAGATATTTATCTCCAAAACCTACTCTGAGAATTTCAACTGTCTAGCTCATTCCGTTCGAGAGTCATCGTGTTAACGGCCGGACCGGCTGGCCGGAAAAAATCGATTTTGACCATGGATTCTTGATCAAAGAGTCGAACCAAATCGTTTAAGACCGAGGAACAAGAGTGCCAAAAATCAAAAAGCACTGATATGGTGTAAGACTGCTTTGGCGTGCTGGTTTATATTGACCAATCTGAATAGAATAATGTCTGAACAAGCGCGCAAAAGCATATGGACCTAACGTCGTTTCTTTTCGAGATGATCTTCAAAGAAAAATTAAAAATCATTCGTTGATCAAAAAAGCACTGACGTGCAGGTCTCCTTTTGACCGCTTGTTTATGATTTCATTCAATTCAGATTGGTTGATATGATCAAGCAGACCAAAGCAGACTGACCTCACATCAATGCTTTTTTAATTTTATATTTCTGCTCATACTATCCTAACGATTTCCTTCATGAGTCTTCATGCCGGTATTTTTAAACTAACTACAGACTTTCAATTTGAACAAGTCAGTATATTCTGAGTTATTGCGAAAAAAAAATTTCAAATTTTTTTTTCTATTCCTAGTTATCTGATGAATAAAAAACTTTGCATGCATATTCAAGTTGCAATTCTAACGCTTGCTGCTGAATTTCAGTTACATCGAATGAGTATTTCGGAAAAAAACTTCGAAATCCTTCAAGTAATTTTGTCCGTTACGTACTTAACGGCTTATTTTGAGCCCGAACCTACTCTTAAGATATGAAGGTCCTATCCCGTTTCGTTCTGATGGAACAAGCTCACAAAAATCATATAGGTACTGTTAAAATATATTCGTTGTGTTAATAGCAATATATTGTATCGAAGAACATTGGTTAACAATAGTCAACAATATCACTGCGTATATAACACACTCCACTGTTAATTTAACAATATCTCTGCGTATCCAACACACTGCACTGTTAATTTAACAATATCTCTGCTTATCGAACACACTCCACTGTTAATTTAATAATATCTCTGCGTATCTAACACACTCCACTGTTAATTTAACAATATCACTGCGTATCCAACACACCCCACTGTTAATTCAACAATTACACTGCATATCCAACACACTCCACTGTTAATTTAATAGTCCTTCTTTACACGAATGCCCCGAAATGAAACGGATATTCGCGAAGAACAAGCCAACAACAAGGGCATTGCGTGTCCGTGTATGTTGTAGACTACTGTAGTGAAGTTAATAAGTTAGGTATGGTGATTTCAAACAACATTAAAAGTGAAAGAAAAGCATTTAAAAGAAAATTAAGGCATATTTTCAATAAAGCAGGAGTGTTTGAAGCTGAAAAGCTTGCAAAAAAGTGCAGTGGTAAGTAGTCAACTTATTTCTTGGTTAAAATTGGTATTTATATTGATACACAGTTGTGGAATTACCGGTTGTTGTATTACCATTTACTAAATTACTTTATTAATTAGTCTTTGCTATCGGTAACATGTCACAACTATTTCGACATGGTAATTTCGCAGCAATTTTTTCAAGATTGTGCAGAAGTATTTACATTTATGCATTTCGGAACGATTCCCGAATAAAGGGCAGTAACTGTAAATAAATTTTGATATTCCTTGGGGAATCAAAGTGAAATTTGAGTATTGTCTGTTCGAATGGCAAAAACAAATTGTACTACTAATATTAAACTAAGGGACCAAACGCTAACAGTTACTTTTTAGGGTACCCATGTTCACGAGGACCTAAGTACGTACAGCAAAAATAAATCAGATGTACCTGAAAATACCGTGGCATTCAATACAACGGACATGTCTTCATTGAAAGATCAGTGTACTGAACTGGTATGGCACATAAATAATATTTAATAGATAGTATCTAAAATTTTATTTATTTTTAGGTAGACTTGAAAGAAATGTTAAATAGTTACAATGAAGGAAAATCAATTATGAAGCTAATTGATCAGGACGTTAAGGAACTTCCAGATGCCCAAAGACAAATATTGGTGGATAAAATAGTAGATATTACTTTATTCAAAATAATAAAAAAATGACTGTGTCAATTGCGAAGAATATAACAACTCAAATTTTATGTTTATTTCCTGAAGAAATTAAGGTATTCATTTTATATCAGTTTGTGAATATTATTTTCATTATCTTCTATTACAGGAATATTACTTCGCTCCACAGAAAAATGGAGCTCCTAAGGGAAAACTTTTAGCGAAATTTTACAACAATGTTCGAAAACTAAAATCGATTGGTCTTATAGAGGTGCCTTCTGCCAAAAGACAAGTAACTCCAGAGTCACATTGAGGTATTCTTATTACTTTAATACAGGCTTCAAAAAGGTATCTTTAATTTCACGTTTTGACAGTTATTCCTGAATCTGAAGAAGGTGCCGAAACAATGAAGGAGAAATTAAAATACATGAAAGAGGAAGAGAGATGGGAGGACGTAAAGATTTTATGGAAAAAATGCCACAATTATAGAAGGCAGTATTTGGTTGACGACGAGAGTAAAAACTTGACAAAAATTTTTACTGAATGGCCTTTGTATATACACTCATTGTGTTACACCTTGGTAAGATTTTATACTTTTATTTTTGGAATAAAAATTATCGATAAATTATTTACAAATGATAATTTTCGAATATTTGTTTTCAGATCGAAATAGATTTCGAATATTTATATCCAAGAGCAAGTAGTATATATTTGAAGTGGCAGTTATTTGTCAATGCAGCATTAGAAATATTCCCTCGAAAAAACAAAAGAAAAACATGTCTGCTGCTTCTGGAAAATTTAAAAACACAGAAGGAAATTTCAGAAGGTTTGTTGACAATATATTTGAACAATTATTCTTTCAATCCTTGTTGCATAATATAAAAGTAATTAAAATTGCTTTAATTTCTAAAAGTTTAACCGTATGTGTATATATAAATTTCATTAGTTTCGTTCGGATTGGCCAAGCATCGTCTCAGCCTTATATTTTGCCATATTTATTTTTTCTTGTCACGGCTATCGGATAAAATATAAATTCAGGATATATGCTTATAAGTATACAGGTAGATGAAATCCGCAAAACCGTATGCCAGAAGATAATTTCGTATTAACTTTTGTATTGATCAAAATAAATATAAGGACGGTTCATTTTTCAGAAAATAAAAAAAAATGTGTTTCTCCTTACAGTTTTAATTTTGACACACTGTATCTCTTGATATATGTATAATTAGGTATACATCTGTATTTGCTATGGCTACTCTTTTTATTTTCATTCCTTCAGAGATTATGACAAGAAAATATTAATTTCATGTGGTTATATTGTTTATTACTTCTTGATCTTCTTGATATTAAATTGTAATATTTATTTTAGAAGGACGAAATGTTGGCATTTTGTTTCTGTTGCACGCGGCGATTGCAACAACATCCAAGAAGACCCAAAGGATTGGTACCATAGACGTAATATCAAATAGACTCGCCGTCACGTGACTTTTTCGAAGTATTCGAAGCAGTATGAATATGAACGAGAGAGATGCAGCTAGTTGAGTAAACGTCAAAATCATATGATCAAAATATGGAACGGATGTTCGGAAAATCTTGAAATTTTAATATATTCTGAATGAAACTAATTTTTATTTTGATTGATTCGACTTCTAGCAGTGTTGGGCACTATAGATAAATAAATTAGCGGTCAATGAATCCGGGTCGAATGCTTACGGGCCTACGGGGTTTCATGAAAGTGTCACTACTGTCACTCTACCTACTACATACTACACCTAAAAGGCACATGCTCTATGAAAGCAGAGTTTCTGTGATCGCATTTATGCGGTTGGCATTTCAGAATGTAAACATTTTCAAATTTCCATTGAATTGTTGACAATTATGATTTATTAAGTAGAGCAATAGATAAATAAATCTGGCCGTACAATTGAACGTTGCACAACCGTGAGGGATCTTGAAGACTTTAGAAACTCCAATAAAGGCCCGCGAAAATTTGGCAAACGTAGACGATTATACTGTAAAGGTCAATTAGACTATACTTTTTCGATAAATTTTCATATAAACTAAGACCCATTCCCATTGACGTTATATATTTGATACTAGGTCAATGAATCTTTATTTATTAAGGCTAAGAATATATGTATATATTAATCCAAGAGAAATTTCATTAAATACTAACCGCTACTTTCTTTCGATAGTAAGATCAACACTATTAGAAATCAAATCGATCGAAACAACAATAAGATCAATTCAGAACAAACTCAAAATAAGATATAAATTGAGGATATCTCGCACGTGAACTAAATGTTTTAATCATATGATTTTGACGTTTACTCAACTAGCTCCATCTCTCTCGTTCATATTCGGCATGCGGGAATTTTGCTCCGAGGGCTAGTCCATTTAGATACTACGTCAATGATTGGTACCAAGAAAGTGTTGATTAAATACACAATAACTGATTCCCAGGATGCCTTCATAGTAACAGGTGCCAGTGTAGCGGAAGTCGAGATCAAACTCTATTCATTAAAAGATAAAAACATACCGATCCAACCACACCTAGTGGTAATTTACGAATACCATATATTTAACCCCAAACAATATTTTGTTTGTTGCGGTCAAATCAAATATATATTTTTTTCTCCAATTTCAGCAGTGAATTGTTGTTTTCAACTATTCCACAGTTTCAATTTGAACTACCCTATTGAATGTATAGCCGTATGGCAATTTTTTCAAATTTATTTTTATGATATGAAAACGAAACTTGACGTTGTTTTACCCAACATCAATATGTTTATAAATGAGATGAAAAAAAAAATTTCTATTTGAAACGGGTTTTTTTAGTTTTTAGATAAAATGAATGCCGTATTTTTTTGGGCAAACTGTGTGTTATATTTGATTTATATCGAGTGTTACAAAATGAGATATAGTTATTCGTTTTTGTTATTTATTTGTTTTCAAGATTTTTTGTTGAGAATGTTTTTATATTTTTTTATTCTTCGAATAAATTTGTTTCCATTTCTAATTATTTTGTTTCATCGTACCTACACCTTAATAACTGGTACAGAAAATGCGAAGGAAATACTATTGACAAAAGAGTATAAAGGACCAGGCTTATGGAGAAACGGTTTCCAGTAAAATTTCGTGAAATGTTGGGTCGACTTTCTGAAGGATAGTGTTCGTAGACACAACTCAATCCGATGACTACCTTTTAATAGACAGAGTATTATAGTTGGAACATTGAAATTTTTGAAATTATAGGTATGAGGTTTCATTGCTTTAATGTATTTGTGCATTTTTTGACATGATATTATTCTGATGATATCAAATATAAGTCCATGGTGAGGCACAGTAATATGGTTTTTCGAGTAAAATCCATGATACATTGAAATAATAAAACCTTATATCGTTAAAGAAGACAATTATATTCCAATTTTGATGCCCTGTATAAGTAGTCATAGAATTAAATTTGGGTCCACGGACACTTGTTCAGGAAACCGACTTCTTCGATATACCACATATTCAGGAAATTATACCGGATCCCATTTTTGCATTAGCCGAATTTGAATGGTGTAAAAGAATAACTATCGGGAAAAGTATTTAAATTTGTATATTCAACAGTTACACTGTTACAGTAATAATTAATTTTTCGTATTATAATAACATATTTTGATTAGCACAAAGGAAATACTATTGGCAAGAGTGTATAAATCTGTATATTTCACAATTACACTATCCATTTTACAATAAGTTACTGTTGTCAAGATCGTTATTTCTTTTGAATGTAATACTAATATTGAATTATTTTGTATAAGTATAACAGCATATTTTTATTAACGTAAAAGAAACATTATTGACCTAATACGGTACACAAATATTTATTCTATGAATATATTGTTCATGTTACACGAAAGTGTTGTTATGAATATCAATATTTTGTATTATGTAATAACTCTAATGCTAGTAAAGGAACAATTTATTATCATGGTAACAGAAAAGTCTTTATATTTATAATGTGTTCTTGAAATTGGATAGCTGACAAAAGGGCTTCTGTAAATTTAACAGAATTTTAGATTGACCAAATAGGGATCTTAGTATTGTTACATTAACATACATTTTTCGTTGTATTTACTAGAAGATTTTTCTGAGTGAATGAAAGTATTTTAGAATGATAGTCCGTATCGAAAAACACCCATGTGCCAAATTTTAAAAGGGTGCCATCATTTTGTCAAATGTCTGTATTTCTTTTATCTTGAACCGAAAATGGTCTCAAACTATTGTTGAAAATCATAGGTGAAACTTAGGAAAATTAATTTCACGAGAAGCAATCTATGTTGGAATACATATTGTCGGTATTTATAATCTCACAACATTTAGAGCCATATTAGGATGAATTTTATCAGTGTCATTTGACTACTTTGTATCTTACACATAAGTCAAATGGTTAAATGTAATGAGATCAACTTCTCTTATATTTTAATAATAATATGATAATAATAGTAACATATAGCCGGCGCATTCGCCATTTTGATTATTACTATGTATTCTTTAAAATTTAAAGGCACTTTTGACAATGGTTTCGCCCTTTACACAAATTACCTTGTTAATATATTGACAAATTAGTTCAAGAAGCACTGAGGTCAGGAGATTTGGCATGCTTGTTCAAATTTATATCCAGAGTGGACACCCATCCAGGTAGGAATCTGCCCAAGATTGATGCTGGGTTTCCAGGAAAAAAATAATATTGTCCCGATATGTATTTATATTGGATTATATGGATTCGATCGAGTTTAAATCTAGATGTTGGCTGTAAAATGAGGTTTGAAGGCTCTTGCAAAATTTCAGCAATATCTGACGAATTGTTTCTGAGATACAGGTTTTTTTAATAATATTGTCAACATTTTCTAGTCTTGAGATCCTTACAAAATTTTGCACGAAATATCCATTAAATTCTCCCGCTTATCAAATACCGTATTAACATCGGGAGATTTAAAATTTCAACGAGTATCCGAGCTAGCGGGTGATCTTTTCTTGCAAATTTATTCGTCGAAAATATTTGTACGTCTACTAGATTTAGAGAAAAACGATGAAAATCTGAAAAGATTCGCAATAAACATGCAACATTGAGAATTTTTTTTAGTCGAATCTTGTAAAACTAAAATTAATTCATGCGCATAACAGTGCATGAATAGCGCAATGTTAAAAGTAGCGAAAGTCTCTAGCAAGGTATTGAAAATATCATTCTCGGTTTCACCTTTACTGAAGTCGAAAATACCCCAAAATCGTTCAGAGACGGTACAGTCTCGAACGAAACGGAAAATAACCGTTATCTGAGTAAAACACCTGATATCTGTTGTCTTGTCTATTTCCCCAGAAAACACGATGCGCTGTCAATTTCGTTATGAATTTCTTCTCTCAAAATTTAGGTCACCGAATCAATTAAATCGTTCTGAATTGTTTTTGATAAACGACAAAATAAGGAGGACACGGAAGGATCTATAAACTTCTTAAAATCTTCGTCTAACGTCGCGGTGAATTTAGCGAGCTCATTATAATTCCCCTGATTGCCAGAATCAACACTCTAACCCCTAAATGCTAGCTCTTGTGACGATAGGTCCTTACAAATTCACGATGTGCACTGTCCAAAGTATTCAAAATAACTTATTTCCGAACAACTTAAATTTTTGAGCCGAATGAGTATGTTCTTTGGAAATTTCGTGTTTACCTGAAGTGCCATGAATTCACTTCAGGTTATCGTATTCAGCCGAACAGAAAGGGCTTTTTTAATCAGAAAATAGCAGGCATTACCAACAGAAAAGTTTGTTGTGAGTTTTGCTACCAGTTAACCAAATGAACTTTTCGTAAATGGTTTTGACAAAAAAAATTGGTTCAAGCACTGACGTATGTTCTATTGTCCATTCTCCTGTATGGGACACTCTTAATGAAATTTACCATGGTGAATTCTATTGTCTGAATTTACCATGGTAAATTCGACTAAGAGTGTTCAATACAAGAGAACAGACAATAGAATTCACAATGGTAAATTCGATTAAGAGTGTCCAATATAGAAGAATGGACAA
This sequence comes from Halyzia sedecimguttata, assembly GCA_937662695.2. Classification (NCBI taxonomy): domain Eukaryota; kingdom Metazoa; phylum Arthropoda; class Insecta; order Coleoptera; family Coccinellidae; genus Halyzia; species Halyzia sedecimguttata. Next base: position 41,885,272 of record OW569412.2, read on the forward strand.
TAGAACATACGCGCGAAAGCTTCTGACTTCACGTCAGTGCTTGAACCAATTTCTTTTTTCGTAATTTTTTAAAAATTTTCTACTGCTACGGTCCTCACAAAAGACGACACGAATCAAATTTGACCTCAAATTCTTCATCAGGGAGATTAATCTAGTCGTTTGAGACCATTCTCGGCAAAAAATTTAATTTTCTATTTCTGGATTTTATTGAATTTGGCAGACGAAAAGGGTAGTGTTGTAGTGTTTCACGTGTAGATGTTTCGGCCTCTACGGGATCAATAGTGGTGCTAGATGAAGCAATGAGTGGTGGTGCTGACTTTACAATATTTTTCAGACTTGGAGTCATTACTTCGAACTGATAGTCGTGTGAATTGGTATCAATTCACACAATTGTTTAAATATATGACAAAATCAACAAAGTAGACTCACACATATGTGGACCTGACTTACAGTACTTGTTGATGGACATCTAAGTTCAGGCCCTATCTATATTAATGGATTTTGTTGTGGAATCTAAAAATAAGCTCAATATTTTACTATTCGAGTGTAGACTCGTGTGAATTGTTATCAATTCACACAATTAATGAAGTAGATTGACACATGTTGACTTGACTTACAGTACTTGTTGACGAATATCCAAGCTCAAGAGCTCCATCTCCTCTTAGCGATGTCCACCCCATCAGCCCTATCAATCTGTTTTCAATCTCTGCTGAATGTCGTTCCATACGTCCTCCTTCTGTTTTCTGTAGTTCCATCCTTATTTCTACTGCTTTCGTTTTCACCTTTCCTTTCCAATCACCCACAGTCTGTTGATAATTATTCTACATTTATAACGGGTGATTTTTTGAGAGCTTTCAGATTTTTTTTCCTGTATTGGACAGCCTTAATCGAATTCACCATGGTAAATTCAATCAAGAGTGTCCAATACAGGAGAACAGACAATAGAATTCACCATGGTAAATTCGATTAAGAGTGTTCAGTACAGGAGAATGGGCAAAAGAACATACGCGCAAAAACTCCTGACTTCACGTCAGTGCTTGAACCAATTTTTTGCCGTGAAGTCAGGAGCTTTTGCGCGTATGTTCTATTGTCCATTCTCTTGTATTGAACACTCTTAATCGAATTTACCATGGTGAATTATATTGTCTGTTCTCCTGTATTGGACACTCTTAATCGAATTTACAATGGTGAATTCGATTAAGGCTGTCCAATACAGGAGAATAGACAATAGAATTCACCATGGTAAACTCTATTAAAAGTGTCCAATACAGGAGAATGGACAATAGAACATACGCGCAAAAGCTATTGACTTCACGTCAGTGCTTGAACCAATTTTTTTTTCGTGAAGTCAGGATAGAAAGCAATGATGAAAAAATTAACACATTATTGTCTACCTTCAATTCTTCTTTAGGAGAAGAATACATAATTATTCTTGAAAAATATTACTGGAATTAATGTCATATTTAAAAAATCAAAGTAAAGAAAATTATGAGTTTACTTACTAACATTCAATATGAAATTCAATTGAATTCCAGTAATATTCAATTACTTATTCTTAACCAATAAATGTCCATTGATAGATCTAAAGGTGATGAGGTGAAACATAAAGATATATTCTCATTAGTGATAGAAAAACTGGCCTAAAATTCCTCTCTACCCATCACGAGATTTGATATCCACAAATGAGCCTTTCACCTTACAAGATCAGAAAGTGTGGTTAATTTAAAGTTAAGTTTTGAAGCCTTCAGCAAAATTTCAGCGATATCATATTAAAAATAATACATAACCTTTCAAAAGTCCCCTCTCACAAATATACTCATCTGAAGGCACATGGATCTCTTGAAGAAGAATCGCCTTCTCTATTTCTCAAAGATATTCACTCTTGTTCATAGAAATCCCTTCAATATTTAGTTGCTAAGGAGGATCTCTTTCAAAACCAGTTCTGACCGCTAATGTAGGGCTATCATCTCCCCTAGATTTGTGATGAAATAACACGATTTTCCCAAGAGCATACGCGCAAAAATATGTCATCATGACATTCATACTTTTGAAGGTTCTCGCAAAAATACGACCATAGACAACATATCATACGACGATTCGCATCCAGCTACCGAACTCGCAGAAGGCTGCTCGGTTCTCCAACAATATGGATCCGTATTCAAACTTGGTACTCTACAGTAGAGTTAGGTTCTGAAGGCTCTTTCAAAATTTCAGCCATGCCGGACGAATAGTTTATGATATATAGAATTTTTTTCAATTATTTTCAATAATTTTTTTGAAATTTTCTAGTCATAACATCCTCACGAAATTTCACAAGAATTTTTGCGTTGGCATTCTACAACTAATAACCATTTTTGAATTCAATCGGTTTTGTATTTTTCGAGTAAATGAGGAACAAAAAACAACCAAATTTCAGATGGCTATAACTCTAAAACCGTTTGGCCGATTATGCTTACAAAAGAACTCAAATGTCGCATTCAGATGCACAACTTAACCTGAAAATTTCACGACGCTATCTCTTTCCGTTCTCAGGTTATCGTGACAACAAAAATATTTTCTATCATTTTTAATAATTTTCTAGTGATACGATCCTCACAAAATTCCACGAACGTGCTTAAGTTTATATTCTACAACTATTCACCAAGTTTCAATTCGATCGGATTTATATTGGTTGAAAACAAAATTATTACTCGGAAACCATTGGGCCGATTATGCCCATTAACAAACTTTTCTGTCGTATTGGGATGTGCCACCTGCCACCTACCCTGAAAATTTCAAGTCGCTAGCTCTTTCCGCCTGAGAAGGTCGACCAAACTGACCATAAAATGGAGGAAATGCACAATACTCTTTTTTAACCGAGCATAAATTTTGATAATAAAATTCAATAATTTGCAAGCGTTGTTCGTTTGTAAGTCTATTCATAGTTAAATTATAGACCACACTGAACAAGTTTGACAGTCACACAAGGCACGAAACCCCCGTCAGCTGTAAAAAACAGGGTTGCCAGAAAGAAAGTTGTTAAAAAATTACTCGTTATATACATATATTATTTTGATTTAATGCAATACATGTTGAACATCAAACAATCAAGCATGTGTATGAAATCTTGGTCGAAATTCCATGAATAATGAATCCATGCGTATATGTGGCGTTGCCATTTTTACATCGGAGGGCGATCGTTAACCTTCCATACCTTTCTAGTTGTATTCAGGCGGATCGGTGTTGAAACGTCAGGGTTCTTCAGATTGTTTCATTAGTGCTTTACTTAAATGAAGTATTTGAATTACATCATAATTTTGAATTGTTTAACTATAGTGTCTGATATTTAGAAATTCAATAAAGCTGATATCTCAAGTGATCAGGAGGTTAATTATTTATACACTGACGTCAAACGTATGGTTTGGATTTTTTAATATCGATGACACGGACAACCGCATAAACTGAAAGATGTTCCTCTACTTTAAAATTGATCAAGGCGTTTCTAAGAAATACAATGTCAGAAAAAAGACTGATGACCCTCGCAATGTTGTCCATCGAAAAAAAATTCGAAGACATTCCTGACTTCAACGAAAAGGTGATCGAGAAGTTCATCTGCGACAAAAAAAGAAGGATTGAGTTTAATTTTAAGATATAGGCATTTGGTAATGACCTTTTAAAACATATATGCTTTTTTGTATTCTTGAATCAGTGCCCCCTGAACAAAAGTATCACAAACCGCCACTGGTCTTGATATTCTCCTTCACAAGGTTGAAGTTGAAATCATATTTCTTATGAGTTGACGGCGGGTTTCACATTGTGACACATTTTTGTGTTGTTTTAACTACCAATAGAAGGAGAAATGTTGGTATATTATAATTTCAAGAATCGTGGGGAATTTCGACCATTTTCCAAATGGCTGATAATTATTGATAATATCCAATTGTCAGATTATACGGCCTGGAGTACAAGCCTGTTATTATAATATAGGGCCTAAAATATTCAATTACAAAGGAAAAAAATGCATGGTCTCTTCCACATTACCATCATTCTTCTCAGCAGAACCACCACGATCGAAATTTCAGAAATCCTTTCAAGAACATCGATACATTATTAATTTTCAATTCCACGCGTAACCACAGATCACCGTGAAAATACGGATCCACGTGCTGAATATATCATCCGCATGAATATTCAGCAACACGGGTAGATCGAATCACTTGCGCATAACAAATGAGCATCTTCGGCCTGAGGTGCAATTGTTTCGGCCGAATAGCCATCTAACCATTTAGGGCTCAACGGGGTGCACATTTTACAATATCTCACGCAGCGTGGTGCTGTACGCTTCGTTTTCGTGCTGGGGCTACTGTTCTTCGCCACTACAAGAGTGATGCATATTTATCTTCCATCTTTTCAAGTGAAATAACGCTTTGTTGTGTTGTGTTAATCTAACCTTTGATCGGTGGCAACAGCGGCAAAAACGATAATGTTGGATGTTGGGACCTTTAGCTTATTGTTTCAGTGAATATCAATACTGATGTAGAATCGTGCGGCGGAAATAAATTTGTGCTTAAGTACCTGAACAGAACACAAAAATCGACTCAATTAAGAGTCATATCTATGTCCTGATTTGTTCAAAATTGTAATTTTGAGATTGGACATTACGAGATCAATACACGTTTTTGATTCCCTTTAAGAAAAAGATTTCAAATTTATTTCATCCCTTTCTCATCATCTACCAATTTTAAATATTTCAGAACTTTTGATCCGGTTGAAGACTATCTAATCATTAAATCATCTAAAATATTCGCAGAGGATTAACGAATATAACCAAAATATAAGATATTACTGGACCAGACATTACCAAGGCACACAGCAATTGCGTGTTTCTCTCATTGTAACACTTTGGTAACTGGCGGGTTCTGGAATTGTTATTTATGTACCAAGGACGAAAAACTGTCTGTTATAGTCGAGTCAATAGACTGTTTTTAGCCGAGGTAGATATTACATTTTTTCGTCAACCTCTACATAATTTTATGAATTTCAGACCTCTTAAATAATTTCACAATAGCAAACGACACATACTCTTATGTTTGTATTGAACCGTATCCATAGTGACCACAGCACTGATAATTATTCTTACAGATGCTTATGTTTGTATTGAACCATATCATGCCGTATTCTTAGTGACCACAGCGGACGAGATAGTACTTTCCTTCGATAATAGTCGATTCTACAGCCGAAAAAATTGGTACGTGAAATGTCACTATTCAAGCACTATATTAAAACTCGCAAACAACTGATCGTAGAATATTGCTTATAATAACACCTTTCTAAATCCACCTCCCAACTGTCGCCCCTTCGAATTAACGCAACTCAATGAAGTGATGGAACAATCATTCTTCAGCAATACATGATATGTTTCAATTTCAATTAATTCATCTGAAAAGCTCCAGGACCGACATAGTTATGAATTTAAACAGATAATGACAATAACAAAATATAATAATATCCGATTGGGTAGTTAACACCAAGAAAACCAGAAAATTTTCAGTTAACTTCAAATCAGACTTTCAGTTGATTCGAAATCAGTTGATAGTTAATTAAGTGACTTGCAAATGCATGACTTCAAAGGTTCTATAACCATACATAATCTATGCGGCAAGCTTTTCGAATGTTCATGAAAATATTCTTCAAAAGCTCTGACGTGAAGTCAGGAGCTTTTGCGCACATGTTTTTTTATGTATTCACGCCTCATACACCCTTACAAAATACTGCATTCTACTAGTTACCAAGTTTCAATTAACAATAACCATAGCATTTCAGATAGGTATAACTCCGAAACAATTTGGCCTAATATGCTCATTAAGGCACTTAATCGTCGCATTCGGGTACGTAACCTACCCTGAAAACTTCAAGTCGCTATCTCTTTCCGTTCTCAAGGTATCGTAGCAACAGCCGGACAGAATCAAATTTGATCTCGAATCATCAGTGACTCGAACCTAGTCATTCGAGACCATTTTCGGCCAAAAATTGAAAATTACAGACATGTTGAAAAATAATGATAGCACGCTGTTCCCTGGCGCACAAAGAGTTCAAGTATTGGTACACTATAGATAGTGCAGAACGCAATAACATTTTGTAGAGTCGTACAGCAAAATGAACCTTCAAGCTTTGTAGCGTGAACACCATATCATTAATTTGATAATTGGATTTTGGATGCATACAGAAGCGATTGGATAAGTGTAAGCACAGAGGCTATTGAAAAAGTGGATGAACGGTGTGTGAAATTTTAACGATGTTTTCAAAATTTGTCCGAAAGTTGAGTAACACACCGGGTAGAGACAGAAAGGCCGTATAACCACTTCATGGATATTCTATGTGTGTGCAAATCAGTTTCGCGGAAATAGCATTGTTTCCGAGGTGGAGAGTCCATATTTAAATATAGATCCGATCGAATTGAGTGACTTGGTGAGCATTGTAGATTATCGGCGCATAGAGGTTCGTGCAATATTGTGAGGATCGTATCAGTAGGAAATTTTAAAAAAATTATTGAAAATTGGTTCAAGCACTGACGTGAAGTCAGAAGCTTTTGCGCGTATGTCTCTTGTCCATTCTCCTGTATTGGACACTCTTAATCGAATTTACCATGGTGAATTCTATTGTCTGTTCTCCTGTATTACGCGCAAAAGCTTCTGACTTCACGTCAGTGCTTGAACCAATTTTTTTTTCGATGATTTTTCAAAAATTTTCTAGTGCTACGATCCTCACGAAACTTTGCAAGAATTTTCGCGTTGGCATTCTACAACTAATGACCATATTTGATTTGGATCGGATTCGTAATTTTTTGAGTTATTGAGGAAATAACAACCAAATTTCAGATTGATATAACTCCAACACCATTTGGCCGATTATGCTAGTTAACGCACTTAAATGTCGTATTCAGATGCGCAATCTACCCTGAAAACAGCAAGTCGCTATTTCTTTCCGTTCTCAAGCAATCATGAGATACATACTATTTTTTCGTAATTTTTTTGAAATTTTCTAGTAGTACGGTCCTGACAAAATTTTATGCACGTCTTCATGTCGATATTCTACAACTGGTTACCAAGCTTCAATTCGATCGAGTCTATATTTTTTGAATTATCGAGCAAAAAATATTTCAGTTGGGTATAACTCCGAAACCGTTGGGCCGATTATAGCGAACATCGAACTCAACTCTCCCATTCAGATGTGCAACCTATCCTCAAAATTGCAAGTCGCTACCTCCTTTCGTTCTAGAGTTGTCGAGGGTACGATCACCCTTCCAGCTACTGAACTCACATAAGGCAGCTCGGATCTCCAACAATACAAGATCCGATCATGTTCAAACTTGGAACTTGGTAGTAGAGTTATGTTCTGAAGGATTTCACAAACAAAATTTCTAGTGATACGATTCTCACGAAATTTCGCAAGAATTTTTGGGTTGCCATTTTACAAATAATAACCATGTTTGAATTGGATCGGTTTCGTATTTTTGCGCGTATGTTCTGGGGAACATCGCGTTATAGTTTTGCCCAAATGTCTGTAACTTTCGAATTTTTTGAAAAAAATGGTCTCAAACGATTAAGTTCGACTCCCCAATGAAGAATTCGAGGTCAAATTTGATTCTGTCCGGCCGGTCGTCCGGCCGTCCGTTGCCACTATAACTTGAGAACGAAAAGAGCTAGCAACTTGAAATTTTCAGGGTGGGTGGCGCATCCCAATACGACGGACAAGTTCGTTAATGGGCATAATCGGCCCAGTGGTTTCCGAGTAATAATTTTGTTTTCAACCAATATAAATCCGATCAAATTGAAACTTGGTGGGTAGTTGTAGAATATGAACCTAAGCACGTTTGTGCGAATCGTATGGCTAGAAAATTTTAAAAAAATTATTAGAAAATATTTTTGTTGTCACGATAACTTGAGAACGGAATGAGATAGCGGCTTGAAATTTTCAGGTTAGGATGTGCACCAGAACGCGACATTTCAGTTTGTTTATGAGCATAATCGGCCAAACGGTTTTAGAGTTATAGCCATCTGAAATTTTCTGAAATTTGGTGGTTTTTTGTTCCTCATTAACTCGAAAAATACTGAACCGATGGAATTCAAACTTGGTTATTAGTTGTAGAATGCCAACGCGAAAATGTTTGCAAAATTTGGTGAGGATAGCATTTGTAGAAAATTTTTAATAAATCATTGAAAAAAAAAATTCTATATATCAGTAACTATTCGTTTGAAATTGCTGAAATTTTGCAAGAGCCTTCATAACGTAACTCTACTGCCAAGTTTCAAGTTTTAATACGATCGGTTAAATATTGTTGGAGATTCGAGCATTCTTGTGCGAGTTCAGTAGATGGGTGACCGTTACCTCGATAACTTTCGAACGAAAGGAGATAGGGAATTGCAATTTTCAGGGTCGGTTGCGTATCCGAAAGGGAGAATTGATTTCGTTTTTGGGCATAATCGGTCTAACGGTTTCCGAGTTATACCCACCTGGAATATTATTTCAACGATAACTTGAAAAATGAAGACTCGATCGAATTGAAGCTTGCCAATTAGTTGTAGAATATCGACTTAAAGACGTGTGTAGAATTTTGTGTGAACCGTATCGCTAGAAAATTAAAAAATTGGTTCAAGCACTGACGTGAAGTCAGAAGCTTTTGCGCGTATGTTCTATTGTCGTATTTTCGGTTAAGGGTGTCCAATACAGAAGAATGGACAATAGAACATACGCGCAAAAGCTTCTGACTTCACGTCAGTGCTTGAACCAATTTTTTGAGTTATTGAGGAATTAAGAACCAATATTCAGATGTATATAACTCCAAAACAGTTGCCGATTATGCGTATAAACAAACTCAAATGTCGCATTAAGATTATCAACCTAACCTGAAAATTTCAAGTCGCTATCTCTTTCCGGTCTTAGGTTATCGTGACGTAAATAATATTTTTCAATAATTTTTTTTTAAATTTTCTAGCGATACGATTCTCACAAAATTTCACGTCCTTAGGTTTATATTCTACAACTATAATAATAATAATAATAATAATGTTTATTTCAATAGTAAATACCTTACACATCAAAAATTCATCAATTTCATAGAATACACAATATTGAAGTAAAATCGTGATATCAACGGAACAAACAGAAAACAAATATTCTCGAAGGTGAACTCCCGCAGGATTAAACCTTGTGTGAGAATTAAAACAAAGAAGTCCTGTAGGGTTTTGATCTCACTTTCACAAATTACAAGCAGACAGCAGATTAAGTGCTACACGTACTGGCGATTTTAGGGCTAGTGATTCTGTAAATTGTAGTTGTTCTTTATGTCGATTATACCAGCTATGAAATGTCTTGATTGGCTCAGGATCCAACTTTTCATCTTCTTCTTGAAAGCTACTACTCACCAAGTTTCAATTTGATCCGATTAGTATTCGTTCTAGACAAAATTATTACTCGGAAACCATTGGGCCGATTATACCCATAAACGAACTTATGCGTTGTATTGGGATGAGCCTCCTACCCTGAAAATTTCAAGTCACTATCTTTTTCTGTTCTCAAGTTATCGTGGCAACGGCTGGCCGGCCGGACAGAATCAAATTTGACCTCGAATTCTTGATCAGGGAGTCGAACCCAATCGTTTGAGACCATTGTCGGCGAAAAATTCGAAAATTATAGACATTTGGGCAAAATGATAACGCGATGTTCCCCAGAACATACGCTCAACAATACTATTATTTATCTCATGATTGAAGGTAGAATTTTTAGGGTAGGTTGTGCATACTGATACAAAATTTCAGTTCGTTAAAAGGCATGATTGGCTAAACGGTTTTGGAGTTTTATCATTCAGAAATTTGGTTATTATTTCCCCAATAACTCAAAAAACACGACACCGATTCAATTAAAACGTGGTAATCAGTTTTAGAATGCCGACACAAACATTTTTGCCAAATTTCGTGAAGATTAAGATTCAAGATTCAAGAATTTCAGAATCCTAACATTCCCTTTTATATAGGTACATGTTGAATTGTTCTATGTTTGTGCGATGCAGCTTGGGCAGTTTTATGATGTGCTCAGATTTCCACGACTATAATACTAGACATCAGAATACTATCAGTGTGCCTATACACAGAACGACCAAATACCAAGACTGACGGGTATCACATTGTATAATCATCTACGCAATTCACAGTTCGAAAGAGAAATAAAAAATGTATTCATCCAAAAGTGTTTTCATAGCACAGACGAATTTCTCTCTAGCTCATTAAATTAGAATGTTGGTTTGATTTGTATTTACTTTTCGTATTGTGCCAATCATAAAATTTTCTTGTTTCTAATTCATACAATTACATATTTCGTTGATTTGTCCTATACATGATTGTTATGTCTGAAAGGATGAATAAAGTTGTATTGTATCGCAATACTAGAAAATTTTGAATAACTTATGGAAATAAACTCTATACCTCAGAAAGTATTCGTCCAACATCGCTGAAATTTTGCGGGAACCTTCAAAACTAACTTTACAACAAAGTTGGGCAAACGGTCTATATTAATGGTAAATTCGATTAAGAGTGTCCAATAGAGGTGAATGGACAATAGGACATGAGCGCAAAAGTTAACGCTAAAAATACGGCTTGAAGGTTGATTTACTATTTCGTGAGGGTGTGTGAGGCGTGAATAGACAATACAACACACGTGCAAAAGTATAGTCCGTCCGGAATCAAGATCCTGTGAAACTGCTGGCCATGGAATGGTCACTTGGTATTCTTGCATATAAGCTTGAGTATAGGCCGAAGTATGGCATCTTCCATTATCCTGCTGAAAATACCACCCCTCTGGATATAAAGCTTCCCTCTTGTCAAGGAGAAAATCATTTAGAATGCCACAATACTTTTCACTATTAATGGTTCCATCTACTATACAGAGGAGCGTATAGCACTACGCTGAGATTTTGCTCCCCAAAACCATTATTTTGGTGGGAAATTTGAATGGTAACAGGTTGTTTTGATAGACTTTTTAAGTGATTCCCACCAAGTTGGAAACAACTTTCATCAGATATACAGACATTATTAAAGTTATTAAAGCTTCTTGAAAACGTTGACAAAATTATATCCTTCGTTCCTTGTTTACTCATTGCTATGCAGCCTTGTCTTTTCAGTGACATATGGACAGTTTCTGGACATACTTTTATATTTCGTTGATTTCCAAATCTGTTAGCCAATTTGCGAAAACTAGGCGCGGATTGTATCGTCCTAAGGCCACTAAAGCGTTTAAATTGTTTTCTTCAATCTTAAGTGGTCCTCCTGAAACTGGTCTATGCGTCGTATCTATGCCATTTTTGGAGCTCTTGTTACTGGTAACAGAGTGCTTATGAATTTGCCCAATTGTCTGTAATTTTCGAATTGTTGGTTGAAAATGGTCTCAATCGATTTGGTTCGACTCACTGATCAAGAATCCGTGGTCGAAATCGATTCTGTCCGGCCGTCCATCAGTTAACATGGATAACTCTCGAACGGAATGAGCTAGACAGATGAAATTTTCAGAGTAAGTTTTAGAGATAAATATCTCGGCTAAGTTCGTTATTGGACAAAATCGGCCTGATGGTTTCAGAGTAACGAACAAAAAAATTTTTTTTTACACTACAAATTTCAAATTCAATTTTTTTTAAGATGCAATTTCATCATAAGAATCTATTGATATCATTTTCAACTCTAAGAAGCTAATACTTTCGGAGATATGATTTTTCAAAATATCAATAATACATCGTACTTCTATGTTATCACAGAATGTGAATTCTATCTGTCTCTGTTCTATCTGTGTTCACTGTTCATACATATATCTTGTCTTATATATTAACCTATGATAGATATGTCAAATATATTGATTTCTGTTCTAACAAAGTATGATTTAATGTAAAATGAACAATTATAGGATATTATAATTACTCCTACCCTATATGCCCTTGATAAATCCATATGATGATGAAAATATATTCGGAATATCTTCAGTGAAAACAAAGCCGGAGAATTGGCTAAGTTTCAATTCATATAATATAATTTTCAGAGGAGATTTGAGGAATGAATATCTCGGATATGTTCGTTATTTAGTTTTAATTTCAGTTCTATTGTCAATTGCACTAATTTTTTAACGTTTCGAAAACCTTTTCTATACAAATATTCTAATTTTTTTTTTAGTTGCGACATTATTTCATAAATTGTATACCTTATGACACAATCAACAATATTTGACAAATAGTGTTGCCATGGAACTTTGACCATAGCCGACTATCTGCACAACCTATTTTACACATTACTCTTGTCTTAGAATGTTACAAAAAAGAAATATATTAAAATTATGAAAAATAAAACATTCCGGATACTTTCTAGACGGACTATAATTTTCTCGATTTTGTTTTCAAATCGAATTGTAAACTTTGAAAATGTCATAGGGATGTACATAATTGAAAGGTTTTTTTTCTGGGTTTTCTCCCCCTAACTCTGAAAAATATCTATAAAATAAAAATTAATTATTTTGTGATTTGCTTCGGCGTAAGAAACACAAGATATTTGTCAGAAGCAATCAATTGAACAATGTTGCCTAACAAACAACAACGAAACAACATCAACGAAGAAGCAACTATATCGTAACGTTTCGCAGTCTATATCAGACTCCTTCGTCAGACGATTAATCAAAATCGTTAGAATTATTTTGTTGATAGTTATTGTGAAATTCAAGAATTGTCACATTGACAGTATTTAAAAATCATATACACATAGTTTTACTTTGCATAGAAATTTCCAAGTTCCAACTCCTTTTTCAATAAATTTAACCAAATATGGTCAATACCAATTGAGCAATTTGCAAAATTGCATTCTCTGTTCAATAAAATACAAGTTGACTCCTTAAGTTTCCTTTTAATATAATTAGGTTCTGTCATTAGAATCTTTGTATTACTCCAATCCATCATGTGTTCTCCTTGGATTGTACATACATGTTCTGCTATTTTTGATTTCTGTATGTCTCTATTTCTCAAGTTATTCTTATGTTCTGTCTTTCTTACTTCTAGTGGTCTTGATGTTTCTCCTGTGTATGATTTAACACAAATACAAGGAATATTATATAACACAGTTTTTTGATTTTTGTTTTTCATTTATGAAATATAATATAATATAAGATAATATAATATATGAACCGTCTTCAAAACACAAAATGATCTTAGGTCTTTATTAACGAAAACAAAACCCATAAATGAAAAACAAAAATCAAAAAACTGTGTATATAATATTTCTTGTATTTGTGGTAAATCATACACAGGAGAAACATCAAGAACACTAGAAGTAAGAAAGTCAGAACTTAAGAATAACTTGAGAAATAGAGACATACAGAAATCAAAAATAGCAGAACATGTATGTACAATCCAAGGAGATCACGTGATGGATTGGAGTAATACAAAGATTCTAATGACAGAACCTGATTATATTAAAAGGAAACTTAAGGAGTCAACTTGTATTTTATTGAACAGACAATGTAATTTTGCAAATTGCTCAATTGGTATTGACCATATTTGGCTAAATTTATTGAAAAAGGAGGTGGAACTTGGAAATTTCTATGCAAAGTAAAACTATGTTAGCTATGATTTTTAAATACTGTTAATGTGACAATTCTTGAATTTCACAATAACTATCAACAAAATAATTCTAAAGATTTTCATTAAGCGTCTGACGAAGTAACGATATAGTTGTTTCTTCGTTGATGTTGTTTCGTTGTTGTTTGTTAGGCAACATTGTTCAATTGATTGCTTCTGACGAATATCTTGTGTTTCTTAGGCAGAAGCAAATCACAAAATAATTAATATTTATTTTGTAGATATTTCTCAGAGTTTGGGAGAGAAAACCCAGAAAAAACCTTTCAATAATGAGTATACCTCCCACAGTATCCTTTGATGATTACTTATGTACAAAATTGTTTTCACTAGAAGATTCCGAAGTTTTATTATTTGAGATACCTCCTTCCGTTCGTATAGTCTCTTCAACCAAACTTATAGATCCTAATCTCAGAGTTAAAACCTATCGAATAACTATTCCTATAACTATCAATCATCTCCTGAATTTCACGTTTCGATTATTATTAGGAGGCCCTCTTCTGCGTGCTACCTCAGATACCCACAACAACAATACCCCTATTTAACGATATCGGATTGCCATGCTGGAAGATGTAGTTATTGCTACTACTCGTAGGTAATTTGTGCCGAATAGCTCGTGGGTGTGGGAGGTGGTGGTGGGAAAGTATTTTTTAAGAGATTGCCGAAATGACGACTAGCGATGCTTTTGCGTGTCGGACTTTGTCTCCCACACTTTGGAAAGGGCCGATGCTTGCACGCAGGCTGAATTCCAAAGGCGATAATTTGCGATTTTTTTCATGAATATTTTCGGGCCATTGGCGGGGTTCGAGCAAGAAGAACAAAGCAAATTTCACACAAGGTCTCAATATTTTTTTTGCCAAATGTACCGATTTTCTGCGTATCGATTAATTTGTTTACCACATTCAACTCATACAGAGGTGATTCATAAATCGTGTGCACTATCATTTTGCCCAAATGTCTCAATTTTAGAAGCTTTTGCTGAAAAAATGTTCGCTTGCCGCGTAAGAGATTCAGGTTCGAATCCGCACTGAGTAAGTTCACTATTTTATTTATTTTAAAATTTGAATTCAGTTGATGCCCACGCTCTTGTTCAAATCATATCACCGAAAGTATTGGTTTCTCAGAGTTGGGAATGATATCAAAGGATTGTTATGTTAGAACTGTATCATAAAAGAAATTAAATTAAGAAAAGTATCATTAAAAAAACAAGGGTGCCAAAAATTATTAATCCACCAGACCAATTCTCCCAAATAACGAACTTATTCGAGATATTAATTCCTCAAATTCACTCTGAAAATTATAGATATTATATCAATGGAATCTTAGCCAATATTCCAGTTTTCTTTTTACTGCAGATATTCTGAACCCAATTTGATTTGAACTTACCGAAGTATAAATTTCCATCATCGTTATCCAAGGGCATTATATCACCATCCAAAAATTATAATATCCTATAATCCTCATAGTTCTACGACAGCTGAGAATATTTCATTGGTCATTTTGCATTCAATCATGATTTGTTTTGTTTTCTAAAACAGGAGGTATTTTACATCATGAGTAACGAATTTGTAATGGAACCAGTAATAAATATGACATGTCTCTTATCGGTAGATAAGATGACATGCATGAACGCAGATGATGAAATTCATAGATACAAATCCGGACGTCAAAGTTTGATTACAACATTCTGTGAATTCATAGAATTACGATTTATTATTGAAATTTTGAAAAATCATATCTCCAAAATTATTAGCTTATTAGAGTTGAAGATGATATCACTGGATTCTTCTGTCA
Source organism: Halyzia sedecimguttata (assembly GCA_937662695.2). Classification (NCBI taxonomy): domain Eukaryota; kingdom Metazoa; phylum Arthropoda; class Insecta; order Coleoptera; family Coccinellidae; genus Halyzia; species Halyzia sedecimguttata. The sequence goes on from OW569412.2 coordinate 41,900,705, forward strand.
AAATTGCATCTTAACAAAATTTAATTTGAAATTTGTAATATGAAAAAAAAAATTTTTTTTCGTTACTCCGAAACCATCTGGCTGATTTTTCCTGGTAACGAACTCAACTGAGATATTCAACTCCCAAATCTCTTCTGAAAACTTCAACTGTCTAGCTCATTCCGTTCGAGAGTTATCGTGTTAACGGTCGGCCAGACCGACTGGATAGGCAGAATCGATTTTGACCACGGATTCTTGATCAGTGAGTCAAACCAAATCGTTTAAGACCATTTTCATCCAAAAATTCGAAAATAACGGACGTTTGGACAAATTGATACGCACTCTGTTCCGAGGAACAAGAGCCCCAAAAAGACGGCTTGAAAGTGAATGCAGTATTTCGTGAGCGCTTGAGGCGTGAATAGACGCTCCTGACTTCACGTCAGTGCTTTTTAAGAAATGTACTAACTTAATTTGCAGGGATAGGTTGCTAGGATTCCAAGTAACAAAGTAATGATTGTTTAATTGAAGCTATGTTTTGCACACAAATGGAAGTAAATCAATTAATCACTCGAAAAGCACTAGATATAGGAACGATGAAGTTGATTATGAATTGATCAGGAGGCTACGGCGGATCGGAAAAAGCAATAATATATAGGGTGTTCCAATTGAAATATCAAAGTTGTTAGTACTTTTTGATATAAGCGGCAACACCGCAGCTGAAAATTTTATTTTTATTCTAGATCGATGGAGCAGTGGTTCCTGGCCAAGAAAACAAATTTCCAATAAAATCGTTCGTTCTGTTCTCCGTGAAAGTCGAGGGTACACCGACCGTGGCCCATCCTGTATAATTAGATTTTAATGTTCTCTACCGAGTGAAGATTTTTTCAGTAAAATTGATTTGAAATCGAAATCTTAAAGCAAAACTGGTTCGAAATGCGTGAAACATGGTACATAAGACGTATTCTAATGAATTTGAGATATTATTTTCAGAATTCTGATGGATATGGAATATCATAACTCATTAGTTGAATTCTTAGAACATATTTATAAGTTCTAAGGTTTAATTCTAAGGGTTTAATATTAACCCGCACCATTCATAGGTGATTCACGATTTCAATTATTTCATAGAATTTTCTTGATATTTTTTGACTTGTATCACAGTTCAGGATTCGGTAAAATTTTGAAAGAGCCATGAAAACCTTAATTTACAGCCATAGTTCTAGGTTTGAACTCAATCCGATCTATATTGTTGAAATATTATTTTTCTTTCCTGGAAGCTAGACAAACACAAAAATGCACGCCCAAGGCTGCTCTCTTGGGCGTTGATTGTCGCAGTCTGCGTCGTAGTCTCTGACTCTCTCCGCTACTTTGCCACCATATGGTTTAATTTTCCCAGAGCTAGCCAGAGATTTTTGTCTATCAGTGGCTGAGTTACTCTGATGATGGGCAACAACCATGAAACCGGTAAGTATCTGACCTGAATGACACTTTCCTCTTCAGGGAAACGTTGAGGGATGACTTGGCTACCATATTTGTTGATGTTTAGACGACGAATATTTAGCCGCTAATTAGCACAGTCACCTTTGATTGTCACATTTAATCACTCGATTTAATCTTAGTCAGATCTTTATATTGAGTATAAAACTTCAATTTTGCATTCATTAACTTCGAACATGTCTTTATTAACGAAGACAAAACCCATTAATGAAAACCAAAAATAAAAGAATTGGTTCAAGCACTGACGTGAAGTCAGAAGCTTTTGCGCGTATGTTATTATTGGACACTCTTAATCGAGTTTACCATGGTGAATTCTATTATCCATTCTCCTGTGTTGGACACTCTCTTTCACAAATTTACCATGGTAATTTTGATTAAGAGTGTCCAATACAGCAGAACGGACAATATAATTCACCATGGTAAATTCAATTGAGAGTGTCCAATACAGGAGAATGGACAATAGAACATACGCGCAAAAGTTCCTGACTTCACGTCAGTGCTTTAACCAATTTTTTTGGCATTCTCTTGGGGTACGGTTCTTACAAAAAATTGTTTTTCGTAATTTTTTGAAATTTTCTAGGAATATGATTCTTACAAAATCTCAAACACGTCTTTATATCGATATTCTACAACTAGTTACCAAGCTTCAATTCGATCGAGTTTATATTTTTTGAGTTATCGAGGAAATAATATTCCAGGTGGGTATAACACCGGAACCGTTGGACCGATTATGCTCGTAAACGAACTTAACTCTCCCATTCGGATACGCAACATACCCTGAAAATTTCAAGTCCCTACCTCCTTTCGTTCGAAAGTTATCGAGGCAACGGTCACCCAACCATCTTCTGAACTCACACAAGGCTGCTGGAATCTCCAACAATATATATCCGATCGTGTTCAAACTTAGAAGTTGATAGTCGAGTTAGATTCTGAAGGCTCTCGCAAAATTTCACCGATATTGGATGAATGGTTTTGGATATATAGAATGTTTTTCAATAATTTTCAATGATTTTTTAAAAATTTTCTATTGATACGATCCTCACAAAATTTTGCAGGAACTGTCGCGTTGGCATTCTACATCTAATAACCATGTCTGAATTGGATCGCTTTTATATGAGGAAAATAACAACCAAATTTCAGATGGGCATAACTCCAAAACCGTTTGGCTAATTGTGCTTATAAACAAACTCAAATGTCGTATCCATGATGTACAACCAAACCTGAAAATTTCAAATTGCTTTCTCTTTCCGTTCTCAGGTTATCGCGTATTAAAAAATATTTTTTAATAATTTTTTTAGAATTTTCTAGCAATACGATTCTCACAAAATTCCACGAACGTGCTTAGGTTTATATACTACAACTATTCACCAAGTTTCAATTTGATCGGATTCATATTGGTTGAAAACAAAATTATTACTCGGAAAATATTGGGCCGATTATGCCCATTAACGAACTTTTCCGTCGTATTGCGATACGCCAGCTACCCTGAAAATTACAAGTCGCTGCTCTTTCCGTTCTTAAGTTATCGTGACAACGGCCGGACGGCCATCCGGACAGAATCAAATTTGATCTCAAATTCTTCATCGGGGAGTCGAACCAAATCGTTTGAGACCATTTTCGTCAAAAAGACAGACAATAGAATTTACCATGGTAAATTCGATTAAGAGTGTCCAATACATCAGGAGAATGGAGAATAGAACATAAGCGCAAAAGCTTCTGACTTCACGTCGGTGCTTGAACCATTTCCTTTTTTCGTAATTTTTTAAAAATTTTCTACTGATACGGTCCTCACAAAACGACACGACAGAATCAAATTTGACCTCAAATTCTTCATCAGTGAGTTGAACCTAGTCGTTTGAGACCATTTTCGGCAAAAAATTTGAAAGTTACAGACATTTGGGCAAAATGATAACGCGATGTTCCCCAGAACATACGCGCCAAAACTGTGTATTAATATTCCTTGTATTTGTGGTAAATCATACACAGGAGAAACATCAAGACCACTAGAAGTAAGTAAGTCAGAGCATAAGAACAACTTGAGAAATAGAGACATACGTAAATCAAAAATAGCAGAACATGTATGTACAATCCAAGGAGATCACAGGATTGGAGTAATACAAAATTACTAAAGACAGAACCTGATTATATTAAAAGAAAACTTAAGGAGACAACTTGTATTTTATTGAACAGAGAATGCAATTTTGCAAATTGCTCAATTGGTATTGATCATATTTGTCTGAATTTATTGAAAAAGGTGTGGAAACTTGAAAATTTCTATGCAAAGTAAAACTTTGTTAGCTATGATTTTCAAATACTGTCAATGTGACAATTCTCCAATTTCAGAATAACTGTCAACAAAATAATTGTGAAGATTATCGTTAAGCGTCTGACGAAGGAGTCTGATATAGACTCCGAAATGTTACGATATAGTTGTTTCTTCGTTGATATTGTTTCGTTCTTATTCGTTAGGCAACATTGTTCGATTGATTGCTTCTGACAAATATCTTGTGTTTCTTACGCTGAAGCAAATCACAAAATAAATAATTTTTTATTTTATAGATATTTTTCAGGGTTTGGGAGAGAAAACCCACAAAGAAATCATTTAAGGATTATACAAATAATGTTTTCAAATCTCAAATCTTCTTTTGAATCCTACTACGCCACTGGAAAACTTCATAACTATTCAAAAGAAAACCGAACATTTTTCGTGATGCGTGCCACTATAACGAAATCGATGGGAAAATACTTCAAATTCCTGTGGGTGCTGGGCTGTTCCAATTTGCCGCTCTATTTGCATGAGTAATTTGGTAGCAGAAGATTCGATATCTGTGATTCTCAGAGAAGGTAGTTTGGACTAGCATAAAACCCATTTCCCCGGTTTTTAATAGCCATTCTCTATAGGTATTTGAATTACATTGATCGAATTGTTCGATAGAGACGTGGTGTTGAATGTACTGTTATGATATGAATAATCAAAAGGGGCAAAGCCCTGTGACAGGAGCTTTGGCGCCCTTTTGTTAAATTTTTGACGAACCATATCTCCGAAAGTATTGGTTACTCAGAGTTGCGGATGATATGAATGGGTTCTTATAATAGAACTGCACCATAAAATAAATTCAAATAATAGTTTATTTATCAAAATTAAATTAACAATCTGCAGTGATTTTACCTCGTGGAATGGGTTGTTACAGCTTATACTCGGTGCATAGTTTTCACAACTCGAAATACCTAAGGAAAGTATCATCGAAATGTCTAGAATAAGGCTGGAGAAAATCATAGCAGATTGTCCATTTATTCCTGATATTTGAATAGGTATAGGCTGTCGAACTAATTATTTTAATAGTGCGAAATATATCAATGAAATACAATCCTCTTTTCATAATTTAATAGTTCATACCACTTACACATTCATTCTGTATTATGAACCTTAACTCAAGAAAGAATATTTGATACACAAATGTAGATCAATATTTTAACGCTATCAACATTATGAAAATACTGTATATAGCAACATGTCTCACTACTTAAGGAAGTAAAAGGTAATATTAACCTCTGTGGTCAACGATCAGTAATTTCTTTTGATGATTCCATTATGTTGTTTTTTCCTATAACCTTCATATACTGTAGTTAGTTTTGACGTAGTCTTAATTTCTGGGGTATATTTACATAAATTTGTATTATTATTAAGAGGATACTGTATATGGGCTTTGCCTGTGAGTATTCCATAGTTTGATCCAAATAAATAAATAAATAAATAAATATACTACATCATTAAAATGATCCAATTCTCAATCTTCTGAAACATCTTCCCCAATATTTGCCTATAAATTATTCAAAATGCAACAAGTCAATATTATTCACAAATTCAAGTTGCGGGACCTTGTTTTTCAACACAAAATATTTTCAAAGTACGAATTATATAAACAAAATAGAACATAAATAAATATGATGTCACTTATAGGTAGATAAGATGACAGGCTTGAACATTAAACACAGATAGAACACAACCAGATAGAATTCCCATTCTGTGAAAACATAATAGTACGATGTTTTGTTGAAATATTTAAAAACATCTCCGAAATTATTAGATTGTCAGAGTTGAAAATTACATCAATGAATTCTTATGATAGAACTCCATCCTAAAAAAAATTAATTCGGAATGTGTAATGTAAAAAATTCTGTTTAGCATTACTCCGAAACCATTGGATCGATTTGACCCAATAACAAAATTAACCGAGATATTTCTCTCCCAAAGGCTACTGTGAAAATTTCAACTGTGTAGCTCAATCCGTTCGAGAGTGCCTACAGCCGGCCGTAGTTTTTTGCCACTTTATACGTGTATATAAAGGTCAATCCAAATAATACGCATGTATATAACGGTCATGATTCTACAATTTGCTGCTAAACTTCAGATAGATCGAGTGATCGGTTTCAGAAATATTAACGAATGTTAACGAACTCGTTCGAGAGTTATCGTATTAACGGACGGCCGGACGACCCAGCAGAATCGATTTCGACCACGGATTCTTGATCAGTGAGTCAAACCAAATCGTTTAAGACCATCTTCAGCAAAAAATTCGAAAATTACAGACATTTGGGCAAATTGATAAGCATTCTGTTCCGAGGGCGAGTGCCCGTTTTCGAGAGTATTCTTAACCCTCTGGCAAAATTATAAGTATTGGTCCTGGTTCCGGGAGTTGGGACTTTTTATCAGGAAATTTCCTGCTCGTCGTGAATCTTCTTTCAAATTTGAATTACTTCAGACAGTTTTTGAGATATTTGCGGAAAACCAAACACCGAGTGGCCTTAGCATTTTCTCAAAAACTATCTGCATGCCATACCAAATTGAATGACCTAAAAGCACTTGTTGACTAGACTATGTGTCATTGACAGTATGAAAAGTGGCACCGTCCAGACCACATGGTCTGCAAATCAAGACGAACCAATTCAGTTTCAAAAATGGGTTCAAGCCCTGTGGACAGGAGCTTTCTGGCGCTCTAGTTCAAACAAATAATATCTCCGAAAGTATTGGTTTCTCAGAGTTGAGAATTATATCAATGTATTCTTATGATAGAACTGCATCATAAATGAAATTCAATTCAAATAATAGTTTATTTATCAAGATTAAATGGCCAATCTGAGAATGAGAACTGCACCATGGAAGAAATCAAATTAAAATAGCTGAAATGAATTTGACTCTCTCTTATAGAACAGGATGAAATGTACGAGCTTGAACACAGATCATATAATAAAGCTTAGATAGAGTAATTATAGCATTCTGTGAAAACATAGAAGTACGATTCATTATTGAAATTTAGATAAATCATATCTCCGAAAGTATTAGCTTGTTGGAGTTGAAAATGATATCGATGGACTTTAATGGTGAAACTACATCTCAAATAAAAATTGAATTTGAAATTTGTTGAATAAAAAAAAAATTTTTTTCGAAACAATTTGGCCTATTTTGCCCAATAAAGAACTTAACCGAGATATTCATCCCCCTAACCTACTCTGAAAATTTCAAATGTCCAGCTCATTACGTTCGAGAGTTATTGTAGAAAACATTTTCTGAAATATTGAAAAATTTTTTTTGACACTTTGCGGTAACCTGGTCAGTAAAGAGCTTCCCATGCGTATAAAGGTTATGATTCTACAATTTGGTGCTAAATTTCAGATAGATCGAGTGATCGGTTTCGGGAATATTTATAAAAAATGTGTTTTACTAAAATTGGCCATAACTCCAAAACCGCTTGATGGATTTCGCTCATTAACGAACTTGTCCGAGATATTTACGCTCCAAACCCAACTTGCAAGTTTCAATCCTCTAGCTCCTTTCGTTCGAGAGTTATCGTGCCTACGGCCGGCCGGACCGGCCGGACAGAATCGATTTCGAGCTCGGATTCTTGATCAGTGAGTCGAACCAAATCCTTTGAGACCATTTTCAGACAAAAATTCGAAAATTACAGACATTTGGGCAAATTGAGCTCAGTTCCGGAGAACTAGAGCGCCAAAAAAGCTGTCAATATTGATGATAATTATTTCCAATGACAGTTAACGCCTTAGTAGTTTCATTGAAACAAAAATGAGGTCCAATGACTCCTCCAGCATAAAATCCACAACAAACAGTAAGTTTATGAGGACGTAATAGCATTTCTTGACATTCTTCGGGTTTATCACCACTCAAGATACGGCAATTATGCTTGTTAACATAACCGTTTAACCAGAATGATTTTCTTATGAAAATCTACATCATTTCCGATTTTTTCTAATCTCCAATTACTGAATACACGACGCTTTAAATTATGATCAGTTGGTTTGAGTTCTAGGGTTAAAACAATTTTGTATTGATGTAAACCAAGGTATTTTCGCAAAATTCGCGACAAAGACGCCTGGAAGATGCCTAGTTCTTGCGAACGATGAGAAATCGAAATTAATGGTCTTCAGGAACACTTTCACGTACGGCATCAATATTCTCTTCACTTCTTGCATTTCTTTGTCTCATGGCACTTCAACATCATAAAGTTTAAAATTAGTTTCAAACTTCTTCACTTAACGTTCAATTGTTCTTTTATCCGGACGATTATAACAACGAGTTGAAGCACGTGAAGTTAGAGTAACAAATCGCGATGTTTCAAAATAAATTTGGATTATTTGTAAACATTATTGAAGCATGTACCTTGTCATGATAAAATTGAGAGATATAACCGTCAATGTCACAAATAAAAAAAATTGGTTCAAGCCCTGTGGACAGGAGCTTTGGCGCTCTTGTTCAAACTTTGACAAATCATATCTCCCAAAGTATTGGTAAGTAAGTTGGGAATGATATCAATGTATTCTTATGATAGACCTGCACCATGAAAGAAATCAAATTAAAATAGCTGAAATGAATTTGACTCTCTCTTATAGAACAGGATGAAATGTACGAGTATGAACACAGATCATAAAATAATTCATAGATAGAATAATTATAGCATTCTGTGAAAACATAGAAGTGCGATTCATTACTGAAATTTCGAAAAATCATATCTCCGAAAGTATTAGCTTGTTAGAGTTGAAAAGTATATCAATAGATTTTCATGGTGAAACTGCATCTTGAAAAAAATTTAATTTAAAATTTGTAATTTAAAAAAAAATATATTTTTCTTCATTACTCCGAAAATATCTGACCCTATTTTGCCCAATAACAAACGTAACTGAGATATTCATCCCCCAAACCTACTCAACTTCGAGAGTTATCGTGTTAACGGACGGCCGGACAGAATCGATTTCGACCACAAATTCTTGATCAGTCAGTCGAACCAAATCGTTTGAGACCATTTTCAGCCAAAAATTCGAAAATTACAGACATTTGGGCAAATTGATAAGCACTCTGTTACCAGTAGGTAACAAGAGTGCCATTAAAAGATAAACTTCAAAGTGTCAAAAAATGTCGTTGTTGAGTATAATTCGTCTATTGGTTTTGGATTGATAATTTTTGGCACTCTTGTTGAATTTAAATTCTTCTATGATGTTTGAATTCAATTTCTGCTAAGATGCAGTTCTAAATTTCAATAATGAATCGTACTTCTATGTTTTCACAGAATGCTATAAATATTCTATCTAAGCTTTATTATATGATCTGTGTTCATACTCGTACATTTCATCCTGTTCTATAAGAGAGAGTCAAATTCATTTCAGCTATTTTAATTTGGTTTCTTCCATGGTGCAGTTCTCATTCTCAGATTGCTAATTTAATCTTGATAAATAAACTATTATTTGAATTGAATTTCCTTTATGATGCAGTTCTATCATAAGAATACATTGATATAATTCTCAACTCTGAGAAACCAATAATTTTGGAGATATAATTTGTCTGTTTGAACTAGAGCGCCAGAAGCTCCTGTCCACAGGTCTTGAACCCATTTTTAGATAACACGCTTTCTTGCAAAATTATCGGTAATTTTTATGCACTTGTGCAATTATAACCGAAAATATACTTTACAGTTTGTAGAATAAATTCTGACGGTGCTTATGAATGATTTAAATTAAAACTTCATCAATGGCGTATGAAGAGGGATCCCATCAGACAAGAGATATATCTCTTCCGAATATTGTAGAAAGATTAATACCAGGCAACGAAGCCCGGTTTTCAAACAATTACCGCCACACTAAACAAGCCCGGCAAAAAGCGATGATCACTTCAGAATTTCGATGCTCATTAAAATTTAGAGCGTTTATTATCTGTTTTCGAAAGATTATTAAAGTTAGAATAAACGACGATGGGCTTCTTAATTACTTGATTTATGTAACGACCCGACCGCAATACCGGCCCATCGTATTTTACCTGTCTAATATGCAGTTAAAGCAAAATAAGTGAAATTTATAGCCGCGCCGTAAATCAATGGACACACTTGCCAAGCATTGCCGTATCATAAATGCGTGGTCGCTTGTCATTTACCGCAATAACTTGGGCTGCACAATTGAGTTAAGATTAGTAGATTATTTTCCTCGTACAAAAAGTCCATTTCAGAAGATGAAATAAGAACTCAACACTAATTGCACAGCCATCCTATTATTATTTCCATTTTTCCTTTGACGAAATCGTTCTAGCATCGGAAATTATGCAGTGACTTGGTGAACTGGGGAAAATTTATTGGAAATTGTTTCTCTAACGTGTGGAGCACTCCCACTTTCGATCCTTATCGGGTGTGATGGAGATCGTATATTTGAATCCGATTGAGGTGAGAAGAATGCCTAAGATTATTTGATTTTTTGCGAGCATGTTCTAGGGAACAGCGTGATATCATCTTTCCCAGATGCATGTAACTTTTGAATTTGTTGTATTTCTCAATGTCATTTAATCATGGAAAGGTACACGCTTCAAAAATGTTTACAAATAATCCATATTTATTTTGAAACATCGCGATCTGTTACTCTAACTTTACGTGCTTTAACTCGTCGTTATAATCGTCCGGATAAAAGAACAATAGAACGATTAGTGAAGAAGTTTGAAACTTGAAATTTTACACCTCATCATGTTACTGTGCCAGTAATACAAATAACTGCAAGAAGTGGAGATAATATTGCTGCCGTATTTGAAAGTGTTCGTGAAGACCAAAATTTATCGACTTCTCGTCGTTCACAAGACATCTCCCGGACGTCTTTGTAGCGAAATTTACGAAAATAACTTGGTTTATATCAATCCAAAATTGTTTTAACCCTAGAACTCAAACCAACTGATTATTATTTAAAGCGTCGTGTATTTAGTAATTATGGTGCTTAGGAAAAATCGGAAATGATGCACATTTTCATAAGAAAATCATTCGCAGCGATGAGGCTCATTTCATGTTAAACGGTTATGTTAACCCTTAACTGGCGTGGTCAGAAATTTTAACGTTCCGTGCGTGGTGGAGTCCCTGGGACTCCGGAGTTTTTGAAAGAATATTTCTCTTCAAAATGGTGAATTGGTTCGTGTTTCGCTGAAAAAATAATTGAAGACATACAATGGAATATGATTTAATACATAAATGACCATATCATCCTATAAACAACTCAGTAAATATAATGAACAAAAAAAACTCAAAAAGAACTCTAGGGAAATTAACATTAGCATTTTTCTCTTGATTCATTGGACAAGAGTGATATGGAAGTTTTTCTTCATGTAGAATCTGTTACGTAGATATTGTAGTATAGAAAAACTGAGAATTTGAGGTCCTATTCATAAAGAGCAAAATACTGACAATGGTCCAAATCTCATTGAAAAAAAATTGAAAATTACCACTCATTTAGCGTTTCAATGCACTGAATACAATTTTTTTTTGCTACATTGCAGACCAATCGATGTTTTGCATTTCACACATAAATATGCAGTTTTTCTCTTCAATTTTGGATCACATTTAGAACAATATTTTCTCTGATTCCTGGGCAAAACATCTCCAACTTGTGCTGGTGCCTGGGGTGCAATATTCAAAATTTTGAATAGTCTTAATTTCAATTCTCTTGATAAATTGGTTTTCTGGGATCTCTCAACGGAAGAGTTGTTTGGCCACACCTTCAAAAAGTCTAATCGTTCAAGTCGTTTTGCGTCGGAACAAGACTGGTGGATGAATTGAAAAATTACACTAAGTGCGTCACGGAGTCCGATGGACTCTAAGCTGCTCAGAATAAGTTCTACTTGTGAGAATTCAACGAATTCCACTGAGCTATCGATGAGTTATCCTACCACAGGAAGGTACTCAGAAGTGGTAATCGCTCGACCAATAAAAACGAAGATTACACGATTATTTAAACATGCAAGAGTCCGATGGACTCCGCAACGCCGGTTAAGGGTTAACAAGCTGAATTGCCGTATCTGGAGTGGTGATAAACCTGAAGAATATCAATAACTGCCATTACCTCATGATAAACTTACTGTTTGGTGCGGATTATATGATCAAGGAGTCATTGGACCTTATTTTTTGGCGCTCTTGTTCCTCGGAACAGAGTGTTGATCAATATTCCTAAAATGTCTGTAATTTTCGATTTTTTTGCGAAAATGGTCTCCAAAGATTAAGTTAGACCCACTGATTAAGAATTCGAGGTCAAATTCTATTCTATCTGGCCGTCCATTGCCACGATAACTATCTCCTCTATAATTCAGTTAATATATATCCGATCGTATTGAAACTTCGTAATTAGTTGTAGAAATGCGTCGTTCAAATTTTTGCAAAATTTCTTGAGGATTGTATCACTAAAAAATATCAACAAGGACTGACGTAAAGTCAGGAGCTTTTACGCGCATGTTCCCTTGTCTACTCACCTCTATTGGACACTCTTTATCCTTTGTAGCATCCATATATAACGTTTTGTCAGCTTTTATAATATATTAATTCATTCAATGCCATTTTAATGACATACGTCAGTAACGACGGAATCTATGATCACATTATTTTTTAATTCTTTCATAATATGTATTCTATTGAAATTGAAATACGAAAAAACTTTTGCCTCAAATAACTCCAGGATGCGATGTTCACGATATTCCGCGAAAATTAGTGGGTCAGCATTCTACAAGTAATCACCGAGTTTGTATATTTTGAGTTATAGAGGAAATAACAACAAAATTTCAGCTGAGTATAATTTCCAAACCATTTGGTCAATGATGCCAATTAACGAACTTAAATATCGCATTTGGATGCGCAACCTACCCCGAAAATTGAAAGTCGCTATCTCTTACCGTTGTCAAGTTATAGTGAGATACATGATATTTTTTCGTAATATTTTTAAAATTTCCTAGTGGTACCATTCTCCTAAAATTCTCGTAGAAGCGAGACGAGACGAGACGAGACGTTTTAAAAAATATTATAGGCGATATCGAGACCACATACAGCACAACACGAGAGTCTCGTTTTTGGTCTCGTTGAATTTTTTGCATGAAGTTTTATACGACTCGACTTTTTTCAACACCCGCAGAAAACAATTCAATATGAAGAGTTTCCACTATAATAACTAATATATTTTATCTATATTATGCATCGATCGTTCTAGAAATACACGATTTTTTAGAAGATTATTAACTCGTTATGACCCTGCGATAATTGAAATTATTTTTTTTCTCCCCCGGGATGAAAAGTTCACTTTTCGTCCCTGTCACGCGGGAGAAAAGTACCAGATTCTCTCCCGGTGAGATGGCAAATTTACTTTATCTCCCGGCGGTTACCTAGCAACCGCGTGTTTGTATCTCAAGTTGTTGACAGCTGATTCAAAATAATTAATTATTTCAGTGAATACTGACAAATATAAAATAAATGGATTTGATTAACTCTGATGAAAGTGAAATAGACGGAGCAGAGATAATAAGAAATTTAGAAGAAGAAGGGGCAGCTATTACCAGTGAACTACTTCCGGTAAAATCCAAACGATTATATGAAAAGCGATACAATCAATGAATTCTCATTGATGACAGCTGAGTCAAAAGAAGGTTAATTATTTCAGTGAATACCGACAAATATAATAAAAAATGGATTTGATTAACTCTGATGAGAGTGAATTAGACGGAGAAGAAAAAAATCGTATACGCACCTAGGGAGAAAAGTAGGACATCCTCGCCCGCGATTGTCACCCTCGCCTCCGGCTCGGGAGACAATCATTCGCGGGCGTGAATGTCCTACTTTTCTCCCTCGGTGCGTAATATACTATTTCAAGAAAAAATAGAATTCACAACCATAGAAATGGATGCCATTATGAATTAAATACTTAATTGTCAACTTTTGTTGCTCCTAAATCCGAATGCTTTGAAAACTTCGTCTCTATCTGAACATCTGGAGAAATTTATTCTCTTGTGTTGTGCTCCTTGTAGTGAAGATGTGAACAATTATTGAAGAACATCTGTGGAACTACGTATAATAAAACTGGTAAAGAAATGAAGCTATTAAATATTTCGAAAAGTGTTATGAGGAATACGCCAATAACACCCTCAATGATCTTCCCACTGGGAAGGTATTCTTTGAAAACTATACCAAATTGTTCAATTCTATTAAAAAATGTATCGACATCGATTGCCTATTTAAAACATCAACTAAACTTTCGAAATATTGGAAAGCTGAGTTTGAAGAATACCTATTTCCTGTTAGAAAGAGCAAATAGGAATCAAAATATTTTACAGTGATGGAGAGTGATGAAAAAGTTCTTCCTACACTTTCCAAGATGGCCGATGATTTATAAATGGCTACATCCCTACCTGTTGAAAGATTATTTTCTACAGCAGGTATAATCATGGCAAAAACACGTACATCATTGAAAAATTATGTGATGCAAGTGTGATTATGTTTGAATTCTTGGTCATCGAGTAATTTAAAAGTTGAAATTATCAGTGTTGAAAATTAAAAATAATATGTACCGGTACAAATATTTTTGCATAAGAGCGTGATAAATATAGCTTTACAAAATTATTCATTATTGTATACCATTTCGTTTATAAGAGCGTAATGAACGAGACGAGAACGAGACTAAATTTTTTGGGAATTGGCGAGAGCGAGTCGAGATTTTTTATACTCTCGCCTACTCTCGTCTCGTGTGAAGCCCTACGACCGGACAGAATCGATTTACCCACGTATTCTTGATCAGTGAGTCGAACCAAAACGACCATTTTCATTAAAAATTCGAAAATTACAGATATTTGGACAAATTGAAAAGTGGGCCTGTGGAACTTTTGCACTCACCGCTCTTAATCAAACTTTGACAAATCATATCTCCGAAATTATTGGTTTCTCAGAGTTGGGAATTATATCAATAGATTCTTATGATAGAACTGCAACATCAAATGAATTAAATTCAGAAAGTTTCATTCAAAATAAAATAAGAGTGCAAACAATTATTAATGCGAAACCACCAGACCGATTCTAGCCAATAACGAACTTATCCAAGATATTCATTCCTCAAATATACAATGAAAATTATATTATATCAATTGAAACTTAGCCAATATTCCAGTTTCATCCAAGGGCATTATATTATCACTCAAAACTTATAATATCCTATAATCTACATAATTCTACGATAGCTGAGGTTATTTCATTGGTCATTTTGCATTCAATCATAATTTGTTTTCTAGAACACGAGGGGTATTTTATATCATGAATAACGAACCCGAAATATATTTGACATGTTTTTTATAGGTAGATAAGATGATATGTATGAACGCAGATCATGTAAGAATTCATAGATAGAATAATTACAGTACGATTTATTATGAAAATTATGAAACATCATATCTCCGAAAGTATTAACTTGTTAGAGTTGAAGATTGATACCAATGGATTCTTATGAGGAAATTGCATCTTGCATTTGAAATGCAAACAAAATTTTTTTTGTTACAACTGAGATATTTATCTCCCAAATCTACTCTGACGATTTCAAGTATCTAGCTCATTCCGTTCGAGAGTTATCATGTTAACGGCAGGCCGGACAGAATCGATTTTGACCAAAGATTCTTGATCAGTGAGTCGAGCCAAATCGCTTGAGACCATTTTCATCCAAAAATTCGAAAATTACAGACATTCGAAAATACATTACATTTATTACCGGGATTACAGGGATTACCTACATGAACAGGGAAATGACTGAAATAACTTCTTAACTAACTGGTCTTATCTAGCATAAAATAGATAGCGGACGTCATTTTGATTTTGATGATTTTAAGATCTAGGCCACGTAATTAATTACAAAGAGCGAATTTTGCAGGAGATGATATGAGTATGCATTAAAAATAATTGGAATTCAGTTAATGAAAGAGCAGACATCGATGGTTTGAGTACTTCGTATTGAAACTTATCAGGAAATATAAAAACTTGAATTATTTGACACGGTAGCATCTCGTCGTTTCAGTTTCCTACTCTGTGCATATTTAATGAGCACTATGTTGTTAGATCGCACGGAATGCGCAGATTGCTAACTCATTTTATGTTATCCTTTAAATTTATTTTATTCCATGTAGACATAAGAAAAGTAGTCAATATTATTTGTTATTTTATTACTACCTTGCCGCCCCGCCTTCGCACTGATGAAATGCTGTTACTAAATATACTACAGAATTTCTTTATATACAACGATCACAGCATTTTTGTCGTTATGCAATACAAACATGTTTTCTTTAGAGGTTACTCTTGAAAGAGCGACATAATTGGACATGTGAAAAACACTCAACGCTCAATATAAGCCTGTAGCGTTGAAAGTTGGACGCTGCGATTTATTAATGGTCATTTCAAAATATATCTTTACCGGAAATTGTAGGCTTTTAAATTGGATCAGTAAATCCGATGGTATCAGAGGAATTTGGGGAATTAATACATCTATCCTGACTGAGACGAGCCTCGCGCTCTACAGATGATTCTCTGGCTCTCTGTATTCGATTTCTACCCCTTTCCTGGCTGTGCCGGCCCCCCGGTCATTACCACGGCAACCGCTATGTCCCTGCATTTTAAATCTGCAATATCTTCGAAAATATTCATTTAAATTACATGCTGCAAAGGGCCATATTGATCAATATTAAATGCACAATGCATTAAAGGTACTTAATTGGATAAGTATCAATGCTGTATTGCTTTAAATCCCTTCGTAATCATGCCATTATTTCTCGTAGAATGTAAAGGATAACAAATGGTTATTGTGGGTTATCCTTGAGAGATAGACATATACCATCGCAGACTTTTTGGCGCTCTAGTTCCTCGGAACTGAGTGCTTATCAATTTGCCCAAATGTCTGTAATTTTCGAATTTTTCGATGAAAATGGTCTTAAACGATTTGGTTCGACTCACTGATCAAGAATCCGTGGTCGAAATTCATTCTGTCCGGCCGTCCGGCCGGCCGGCCGGTCCGGCCGGTCCGTCCGTAGGCACGATAACTCTCGAACGGAATGAGCTAGACAGTTGAAATTTTCAGAGTATGTTTGAGGGATAAATATCTCGGCTAAGTTTGTTATTGGGCAAAATCGGACAAATGGTTTCGGAGTAACAAAAAAATTTTTTTTTTTTTACAGAACAAATTCCAAATTAATTTTTTTTTCAATAAGTAGTTTTACCATAAGAATCCATTCATATCATTTTCAACTCTAACAAACTAATACTTTCGGAGATATGATTTTTCAAAATTTCAATGATAGAATTATTCTGTGGCTATTCTATGAATTGTTATAATGTCAACTTTGACGTTGTCTCATTGTAATTCATTCCAGTAATGGTATCAATATGAGAATTAGAATATTATCATACTTTTGTTGGTTGATATTTTCATGCCGATGGTCAATCCATATGATGATGGGAATGGTAATGGTAAATTAATAATATTGAGTTCAGAATATCTCCACTAAAAACAAAACTGGAATTGAGGAATGAATATCTCGGATGAGTTCGTTGTTGGGTAGAATTCGTCTATTGGTTTTGGATTGATAATTTTTGGCACTCTTGTTGAATTTAAATTCTTCTATGATGTTTGAATTCAATTTCTGTTAAGATGAAGTTCTAAATTTCAATAATGAATCGTACTTCTGTTTTCACAGAATGCTATAATTATTCTATCTAAGCTTTATTATATGATCTGTGTTCATACTCGTACATTTCATCCTGTTCTATAAGAGAGAGTCAAATTCATTTCAGCTATTTTAATTTGGTTTCTTCCATGGTGCAGTTCTCAGATTGCTCATTTAATCTTGATAAATAAACTATTATTTGAATTGAATTTCCTTTATGATGCAGTTCTATCATAAGAATACATTGATATAATTCTTAACTATGAGGAACCAATACTTTCGGAGATATAATTTGTCTGTTTGAACTAGAGCGCCAGAAAGCTCCTGTCCACAGGGCTTGAACCCATTTTTGTAGACCTTTTTAAGGTGTAGCATACTGTACCACATTATTTTTGACTATCTCGTAGGGTTCAGCCAGCGTTTGCAATGTAAGCGCAAAAAAATGTGTTTATTTACGACATCACATTAGAAACCTCTAAAATTATCAGTGTTTCTCTAACACATTATGCATGTTTTATACATATAAACCTTCCTATTGAATCACTCTATCTATTAAAAAAAACCGCATCAAAATCCTTCTCGTAGTTTTAAAGATCTAAGCATCATTTTGCCACAATGTCTTACTTTTCGAATTTTTTGCCGAAAATGGTCTCTAACGATTGGGTTCGACTCACTGATGAATAATCCGAGGTCAAATCCTATTCTGCCCGTCCGGCCGGTCCGGTCGGCCTGTCGGGCCGTTAGCACGATAACTCTCGAACGAAAGGAGCTAGAGGAATGTAATTTGCAGGATATTTTTGGAGCGTAAATATATCGGACAAGTTCGTTAACGGGCGAAATCCACCAAGTGGTTTCGGAGTTATGGCCATTTATAAATAAAGCATTTTTTATGAATATTTCCGAAACCGATCACTCGATCTATCGGAAACCTAGCACCAAATTGTAGAATCATGACCTTTATTTGCGAGCGAAGTGTTGTATTTATCGAATGGCTACAAAATAAAAAAAAAATATTCAAAAATTTGAAAAGATGCAAAGTACCGATGCAAACACTTGTGCAATTTCGTGGGGATAGCATGAGTAAGAAAAAACAAAAAATGTTCATCTATTAGCGGAATATTTTGATCGAAAATCCGAAACCAAATATCGTATTAAGTTCAATTTTGGCACTTCGGTCCCCAATAATAATCTCTTGGTGTGTGCAACATTTCACTGAGAACAGACCACTAGGAGCCTAAAAACAAATCGTTAATTTTGAACTTCCGAACTGGGCAAATTATTTCAGTTTTGGATTTTCTACGAGGAAAATAACATCCGGTAAACATTCGACGTGTTTTATCTGATCTGAAATATGAATATGTACGAGGGCAACTGATTAAAATATGGACGAGTATAACTACCCTGGCAATTGAATTGGTGCATGGGTGAACGATGTGTGGAATCTTAAATTGGTTTTCAAAATTTGTCCGCGCATGCGTTGATTGAAGATGCGATATCTTCTGAACCAGTGGTGTTGGAGAATCAGAATTTTGTGAGATGTTTGTGATTTTGAGAGGACTTGCAGTCACGAGTGGATTGCACATGCGTGTAGGAGGATTGACTGTTTTTGGGTTGTATAGGTTATCGCTTATGATATTTCCCGTTCAATGAAATTAAATAAATAGGTTTGATTGTTTTCTTTTCAATAGACAATTTTTTCAAAAAAATTATTGTCAATACTTGTTACTGGTGAATTTTCTGTTTCAAAATAGTTCACGTTATTCCGTTGAAAAGCTTTAATATCCTAAATCTCAGCAAATGTCATTAAATATTACCACAACAAAACTACAAACGGGACAGTATTACAAAAAAATTACATAACAGATGAATTCGTTTGTTTGTTACTCTCTTGAAACAAATGTGCCATTTAAAACAAAAACGGAATTTATTCGACTGAATTGTATGTTTCTTCATGGCAATAATGACATTTTTTAAACTGATGTAAATAATATAGATTTCGATGTTTGAAAGCAAAACCTCGTTATTCTGGGTAGGTACTGCCCTGAAAAGAATCAAATTAGATGAGGCGTTTTTAAAAATTGTTGAAATTGAACAACCCCACCAAATCAAAATCGGACCACTGATTCCCGAGTAATGGATATCAGAAATTCAAGCCAACATTCATGAACATTTTTCTGAGAGGCCTGTATGACCTGGATTTACCATTGGACTAAGGCCGACCACTCAAGTAACACCTTGTATATCAGTGATAAATTTGAATCTTTTGCCAATCTCACGTGATCATTTTCTACCCGTCACAGTTACAGATAAAGAATAGTCTATAACGCTTTATCTCTTTAATGTTGGAGTCAATGCTACGCATGCACTTCTCGCTGGCGCAAGGGTGCATCTAGTTCCATTTTCGAAGAAGTAAATCCAATTTCGGAAAAAATAAAAGCAATTTCGGCAAAAGTGAAACCAATTTCGGAAAAAGCAAACGCCATTTTGGAAAAGATAAAACCAATTTCGGATGAAGTAAAACCAATTTCGGAAAAAGTAAATCTAATTTCGAACAAAATATTCAGCTTTACTCAGTATATTTTTGTGGCCATCACATACATTTTAGATTTGTTCCTAATCAGTATCATCTCTCGTATGATTTTAACTCATACGTTAAGTGCTTTAAGGACGACATATATCAAGGTATAGTTATTTATGTATCAAGGACGAAAAACTGTCTATTATAGTTGAATCTGCAAATTGCAAGCAGGCGAGACAATATATAGTCTTTCGCCGAGGTGCATATTACATCTTTTCTTCGACATCCACATATTTTAATGAATTTGTGACCTCTTAAATAATTTCACAATAGCAAATGACACATACACTTATGTTTGTATTGAACCGTATCCATAGTAACCACAGCACTGACAGTTATTCTTACAGACACTTATGTTTGTATTGAACCGTATCCATAGTGACCACTGCACTGATAGTTATTCTTACAGACTTATGATTGTAATGACCGTATCATGCCGTATTCATACAGTGGCCACAGCGGCCGAGAAAGTACTTTCTTGTCCACAAAGTACTTGCCTTCAATAATAGTCGATTTTACGGCTGCAAATTAGTACGTAAAATGTTACTTTTCATAGAGGTTGACGAAAAAATATAATTATGGACTAATTGCAACCTACCTATACTCGGAATGGTTTAGGCATTTGGGTCTGGTGGTACGGTTACATTTTTGAGTAAGTATTTCTGAAATTTCGATGTATTTTCTAGCAAAGTTTCTTCACCACCAGATGATATGTTTAGGATTATTCTGATACTCCTTGGATTTCCGAAGAGATATCTCATAATCTCTTAGTTGGGAGAATGAGTTGTGTTCTGTGTAGGCTTTGTTACTATCTCCTTGGGCTCCATAGGCGCACCATTGTTAGTTTTCGACCCGACAAGTAAATGGTGGTCGCTTAGTGAAAATTTCTTTCGTAGCCTTGTGATTACACTCGGGATCTCCGTTTCCTAGTCCAATATATGCAGGCTAGTAATCACATCCAAATGTAGGTTTTAAAGGAGTCGGTGCACATTTCTGTAATACTACGCAGATCAAAAACAGATCTGCGAAATGCGTGTGCGTGTTTTTTCCGAAAATATTGTTCAGCAGAGGAGTGCCCAAAACCCCACCGAGTAGGTAGGTTGCAATTAGTCGATAAAGATTTTTCCCACAGTTTAGTTATTTCAAAATCACTGAACGTACGAGTTGAAATCATAAGAAAGAAGATATTAATTACGAACATACCGAAAATGGTGTGATGGACACAAAATTTTACCGAGTAAATCTGAATATTTTGTCCGAATTTGGATTTATTATTCCCAAAATGGTTTTACTTCTTCCGAAATTGGTTTTACTTTTCCCGAAATTGAGGTTGAAAATGTATAGTTATTATTTGATAATTGATTCACCTTTAAGATAATCTAGATTGTATACTCCATTCACATTTATAAAGTGTCCCGGTTGGCCATCAATATTTGACACATTTCACCATGTATATTTTGAAAATTTAGGTTATAGTCATTTTCTTGTCAGATAACTACGCAACGTTGTCCTCTCTACATAGGAGTGCTAGTAATTACGTATTTTCACAATGTGTATTTACTTCGAAAAAATAATGAATTTGAGAAGATATTATGTGAATTCAATAATTCCACAGTCCTGGCGACTGTAGAAGAACATTTTTTACTCTGTTGTTACTGGAAATATTTCACGTATAAACTGGATGGAACATTCCATTATGCTATTTTCTTGTATGGAAATCAAGTGTTGGAATTTTATTGAAAAATGATGGATAGAGTACTCCGTTACTTTGTTATATTTCATTTGAATAAAGAATAAAAGAACCTGAATAACCCGGCAGGAAGACTTCTAAACGAACAGACGTACCTATGGAATTCCCCACTTTTAGAAATTCTCAAGAAATAAGCCTACAGAAGACATTTAAATATCTTGTTGCACAACTTGAAATACACCAGTTTCAAAATGTAGTAGGTAGTACTACGAAACCCGAGTCATTCTTATACCTTAATGAAATAGTGATAGGAAACTAAAATGATTTTTTAGCGAGGATACCGCTTATAACCCGGTTATTAAGAACGGTTTGTCATCAATGTCAAAAGTTTATCCCCCACCCCATAATCGCAAAATGTTACTGAGGTTGTCAGTGTTGCCACTAAAACGTAAACGGTTAATCTTCGTAAATATTTGTTTACATTTTATTATGCAAACCTTACTTATTCTAACGTTTGATAAACAATTAACACGAATTACATGGAAATGTGGAATTTATTTGACGAAATGCTATTCACTAACGAGAATTATTGTGTCTTATTGGAATTTCTCCCAGTGATGATATAGCACTATTCAAATTATGGATAATGCACTTCAGGCTAGACCTAGGGGATTTCTGTCTTGAAATATATACTGAAATTGCATGTTTTCAATTGTTTCGAATGGAAAAAGAAACCTTCCATAATTAAATTTGTTTGATGAAATAATAGAAAGTAATTCTCACCACCTATAATTAAGAAAAAGTAAAGAGGTGGGCACTAACCAGTACAAGTCTACTAGTCTTTTTGTGGTCTATATCCAAACCAGATTGCCTCCATTCTATTACCGCTTAATAAAACATTTGCCGTTTGGCGGTCTGTAATGACGAAGTAATCGACTCCTTGGTAGTTTAGAGTAGGTATATTAAAAAAAATTCATGCTTTCCTTTGCCACAGCCATTTCGATTGCTTTCAACAGTTTCAAACTTTCAATACTTTTGACAATTTCAAACTTTCAACAAATGTCAACCGCTAGTAACCCACCTCAAGGACCCGGTTATAAATTCTGATACCGGTATCAAATGTCGAAATGACAGCTTTGGAGGGGAACTTCCGTTACCGCTTGTAACCGCTCTCGCTACAATGTAGAAATTATAACCGTTTGATACCGGTATTAAGCGGTATCGTCGCTAAATAAAATGGGTTCAAGCCCTGTGGACAGGAGCTTTCTGGCGCTCTAGTTCAAACAGACAAATTATATCTGGTATTGGTTTCTCAGAGTTGGGAATTATATCAATGTATTCATATGATATCACTGCATCATAAAGGAAATTTAATTCAAATAATAGTTCATTAGATAAGTAATAATAAATTACCTTGTAATCGATCAAAAATTTCCTGATCTACGTTCACCAAACTACAGAATTATGCTTTCAATATTTACGTAATATTTTCAAACATTTTCGGGTGAGGTCCCCGTTGCATCGCTAAAATACGAGTATTTCAACCCCAATATTTTTGAAGTTACAATATTCCCTTCTGTCAAGTTGACATTATGAGAATTCATACATAGAATAATAATTATATCAATCTGTGAAATACGATTTACATTGAAATTTTAAAAAATCATATCTCCGAAAGTATTAGCTTGTTAGAGTTGAAGATGATATGAATGGATTCTTATGATAAAACTGCTTATTAAAAAAAATTTGATTTGGAATTTGTTTCGTAAAAAAAAATTTTTTTTTGTTACTCCGAAACCATCTGTCCAATTTTGCCCAATAACAAACTTAGCCGAGATATTCATCCCCCAAACCTACTCTGAAAATTTCAACTCTCTAGCTCATTCCGTTCGAGAGTTATCGTGCCTACGGCCGGACGGCCGGACCGGCCGGACATAATGAATTCCGACCACGGATTCTTGATCAGTGAGTCGAACCAAATCGTTTAAAACCATTTTCATCGAAATATTCCAAAATTACAGACATTTGGGCAAATTGATAAGCACTCAGTTCCGAGGAACTAGAGCGCCAAAAATGATTTAAGTCATTTCATTCGAGAGTTCAACATGTCAGAATGAAGTTTTCCTATTGCAGATCTCGGTTCTGTTCATTATGATTATGTTGAGAGTAGAATTGGCAACGTCTCGGCGGATTGTTTTGACCTTGACGATATTTCAGCAGTGCCAACCTGCCTGTGATTTAGTTACAAAAACGTGTTAAACCTAAATCCTGGCCAACCGGGAGACTTTATAAAAGTGAATGGAGTATAGCTTGTGTCATTACCAAGAAGAACGAAAACATAGCGACAATGTACGCCAAAGACGCCAACTTCAGTAAAGATTAAACATCCACATTAACCTAATTGAAAATAATAAGCTGTGTTCGTTAAGAATTCCACTCCACTGGCAACACCCGCGGATAATCGAAATCACTTAGCACACAGCCAGGCTTGCTCATCCATCTGAAGAATCGCGAATTAGCAAGATCGGAAAACAGGAGAGCGTGCTGATCCCGATCCTCTTTGAGCGGCTTAGACGGGAGGGGGCAGGTTCATAGGTGAATCATGTTAATTGAATGCTAAGAACACTCGCGATGGATCAGCGTACGGTCGGCTGATCAAAGGTGATAATTTCATCCGGTCGTCAGGAACAGAAGGCCGTATACGTGACGCGATCTGACTGCGGGAGAGCGTGTTACCGCGGTCACATGATATTTCAATTATGAGATATCGATTGGGAGTGCTTTGTGTTATGGTTGAATTTGGTTCAGGTGGTATTGTTCGTTCGGATTGGAAATTTGGAGAGAATATTTGGTCAAGGGCGTGTCGAATTGGGGTTATTACGATATCAACCGTTTGCGATCGAATTAGGAAGATATTAACATGAACTCATATACAGAATTTCTAAAAAGCACTGACATGAAGTTGCGCTCATATTCTTTTGTCTATTTACGAATGAAATACTACTTGAAGCTTAAAGCCGTCTTTTTGCACGTATATTCTGGGCAACATCGCGTTATCATTTTGCCCAAATGTCTGTAATTTTCGAATTTTTAGCCGAAAATGATTTCAATCGATTGAGTTGGACTTCCTGATTAAGAATTCGAGGTCAAATTTGATTCTGTCCGGCCGGCCGGCCGTTGCCACGATAACTTGAGAACGGAAAGATATAGAGACTTGAACTCAGGGTAGGTGGCGCATCCCAATAGGACGGAGAAGTTCGTTAATGGGCAAAATCGGCCCAACGGATTCCGAGTAATAATTTTGTCTACAACCAATACTAATCCAATCGAATTGAAACTTGGTGAGATGTTGTAGAATATAAACCTAAGAACGTGTTTCTGAAATTTTGTGAAATTAAAAAAAAAATTATTCACGTCACGATAACCTAAGAACAGAAAGAGATAGTGACTTGAAATTTTCAGGTAAGCGCCATTTGAGTTCTTTTATAGGCATAATCGGAAAAACGGTTTTGGAGTAATACCCATCTGAAAATTGGTTGATATTTCCTCAATAACTCGAAAAATACAGAACGGAACCAATTCAAACATGGTTATTAGTTGAAGAATGGCAACGCGAAAATCTTTGCAGAACTTTGTGAGGATCGTAAAACTAGGAAATTTTTGAAAAATCATAGAAAATTATTGAAAACATTCTATATATCCGAAACTATTCGTCCGATATCGCTGAAATTTTGCGAGAGCCTTCAGAACCTAACTCTACTACCAAGTTCCAAGTTTGAACATGATGAGATCCGAGCAGCTTTGTGTGAGTTCAGCAGCTGGATGGGTGAGCGTTGCCTCGACAACTCCCGAACGATAGGGCCTTGCAATTCTCAGGATAGGTTGCATATCTGAATGGAAGAGTTAAGTTCGCTGTTGGCCATAATCGGCAAAACGGTTTCGGAGTTATACCCATCTGGAATCTTTTTTCCTCGACAACTCAAAAAATATAGACTCGATCGAATTGAGGCTTGATAACTAGTTGTAGAATATCGACATGAAGACGTGTGTGAAATTTTGTGGGGACCGTACCACTAGAAAATTTTTAGAAAATTACGAAAATTACGATTACGCATCTGGATACGACATTTAAGTTCGTTAAGTAGCATAAGCGGCCAAATGCTTTTGGAGTTATATCAATCTGAAATTTGGTTGTTATTTCCTCAATAACTCAAAAAATACAAATCTGATCCAATTCAAATATGATTATTAGTTGTAGAATGCCAACGCGAAAATTCTTTCAAAATTTCGTGAGGATCGTAGCACTAGAACATTTTTAAAAAATCCTTGAAAAAAAAAATTGTTCAAGCACTGACGTGAAGTCAGAAGCTCTTGCGCGTATGTTCTCTTGTCCATTCTCCATTACTGGACACTCTTAATCGAATTTAACATGGTGAATTCTATTGTCTGTTCTCCTGTATTGGACACTCCGAATTTACCATGTTGAATTCGATTAAGAGTTTCCAAAACAGGAGAACAGACAATAAAATACACCATGGTAAATTCGATCGAGAGTGCCCAATACAGGAGAATTGACAATAGAACATACGCGCAAAAGCTCCTGACTTCAAGAAAAAAAATGTTTCAAACACTGACGTGAAGTCAGGAGCTTTTGCGCGTATGTTCTATTGTCAATTCTCCTGTATTGGACACAATTAATCGAATTTACCATGGTGGGTGTAACGTGTCAAATATCAGTTTGACCGTCACTCATTATCCCTTACTATATTAGATACCGAATTATGATTGTGCGTTTTTCGAGCTCCCGTACACTGCCGAATAATGTCATATAAACGCGCATGTATAATTATGCTAATGTGCGTACCATCCTAATTATGAATTGCAGGTGGTTCTTTCTGTCTTGAACTCCTGAAGAGAACAGATAGTTAGTATTATTATTGTTGTTCCTTTACTTTTTGTAAGGGGTAAGTTTCATTTTACATAAATCTGCTTATTTTGGGCGTAGTTGAAGCCATCGCTTATTTCTTTTGCTGATATCCTCATGTATTTTGTTGATTATCCTTTCTTATATGGATATATTTTCCATTTAATATTTAAATTTGATTTTTCACACTTAGCATGCTTCCCAATCTTGACTTTCAAAACTGTGATCTCTATTGTACATCTACCTTATTTTCAGAATGCACGCTTTCATAATTTATTTAATATAAATATTTCAGTGTAGTCTCACGGTTTTCCGATGAAATGCTGTAATAATTACCTTGATAAAATTGGTGGACTAGTGGTCATACATGACCATGTTATTTTTTTTAGAATTCTTCTTGAAGGTTCAATATTTTGTAGCATTTCAGAGGAGAATTGTGAGATTATTAATGCATTTAGTCATACAATAATTGTAATAATCCTTTAACAGACGCTGGCTTGAGTTCTGTTCTACATAGAACCATTTCTATTGATTGTAAGATATTGGACTGGACACTGAGAGTAAAGACCAACGAAGATAAGTTAGAGGCTGGAAGTAATTGAATATATCTCCGATATATAAGATCCGACAGAAGATCTGACTGATGGCCGACTACCTAAACACTGGAAAAACTTCAAGATAAGTTGAACCCGATGATAGCGTCCTTCCCTCCCTATATTTAAATGTATTATTATTTGGGGCTTGATTTTTTTTTTGTAAGCACACAATTACCACATTCATTCCCATTATATTACTGCATTGTAAGGACCTTCCATTTGAATATTATATATTAGAAAATTTAATGGTTGAAGTTTCTGAGTTCGCTCCTTGCGGGAAGCCTCGAGTCATAGAAGCCTACGGGCCTAACCTCCGACTGAGTTAGCTTAAACAGGGTGCATTTGGTATGTATGAAAATACATATCCCGTGAACCAACAGCAAAGGTAGGTTACACATTTTGGCGCCCAACGTGGGGCTCGATTTCTGTGACTTGGGACTCTCTGTGTGGTTTTGAATTTCGGAAGTTTTGACCTTACAGTGGGGTAAAGTGTTCGCAATTTTATCAAGGCCTTTAAATATATATATATATAATTTTTTTTCTTCCCTTCACTATTTTTGACTTTTCTTATTCCATTCAAGTCTAGTGCATTTATTTAGCATTCCTCATATTATGAATTTTAGTTTAAGGGCTTTTATTACTGAACTTTATTTTAGTTTTGATTTTTATTGATATTGAAGATCATTTTCACATTTATTTGATTTCTCAGAGCTGGGTTGCATTCTATTTGATTTCATTTATTGATAGTTAGTAGTATATGAATTACTACTCACTGTTTTTATATTGACAGTGAATTTTTTTTTTTTTTTTCTTTCTCTCTTCTCCTTTTTGTAAGGATATATTTTGTTTAGACTTCTTAATTTTCTTATTTTATTTCGTATTTAAGATGCCTAAACTTAATCCAAATCATTTGAAATCTGCGGAGCTCTCATATGAAATTACTATCAGGAATGTACCTGTTCCTTCCACAGTAGATGATAAACGCAAAATACTACGAGGTCTATTGGCTCAGGAAAGCTCAGATAGGAGTATAGTTGAGATTACTGACCCCTATAAATTTAAAGATCATGTAAAGGAGCTTAAAGATTCTTTATCAGACTTACGTGTTTCAATTGATACCTTTCAGGGAGACTCTAATGCGGAAGAATACAAACGTATTTCATCTAGGTTAGACCATATATCCCATAGGTTACAGAGAGTGATGCCAGGGGATGCTGAGGGACAAAGGGTGAAGCAGGAAATTTTTCAAGATTTGTTGATATCAGAGGCTGACTTTGCCGATAAATTAACTCTACCAACTACTCCTCAACAGTTGACAGCACCTGCTAGCCATTCAACACCAAATTGCCCTTCAGCATCTGTACAAGCTCTCCATTTTAAGAAAGTACCTGTATACAAATGGGGTTTAAAGAAATTCTCTGGGCGAGAGTCTCTTATGAATTTTCTGGAACTTGTAGAGTCGTTGAAGCTATCTCGCGGTTGTACGGATGATGACCTTTTTGAATCAGCTGGGGATCTATTTGAAGGTGAGGCCTGGACTTTTTGGCATAATGGCCATATTAAAAATCGATTTTCAAATTGGTCGGAACTAGTCCGATCTTTCAAAGAAATGTTTTTGCACGGTAACTATGATTCAGTATTATTGCATGAGATTAAGTCTCGGAAACAAAACGTTAGGGAGTCTGTTAGTGTTTTTATTGCCTCAATAGAGTCACAGTTCTATCGTTTGACTGTACCTCCTTCCGAGAAGGAAATGGTTGACATTATCAGATTTAATTTATTGCCAGATTATGTCAGAGCACTTGTATTACAGGATATTAATTCAATTAATGAACTTATTTCTCTCTGTCGAAAAATTGAGGATGCTTTCTGTATCAGCCTAAATAGCCAACCATCTCGATCTAGGGGAGAAAATCATAATGTCTCTGAAGTGCAGGTTTCTTTTAGATGCTTCAACTGTGGACAACAGGGTCATAAAGCTTGGGATTGTAACTTGCCTCGCAGGTTACTTTGTTATTCTTGTGGTTTTGAGGGTGTGACGAAAAAGACTTGTAAAAGATGTTCAAAAAACGCGTGCACGGACCAAACTACTGGCGCAGCCGGCCCGTCAACACAAAAGTCGCCACTTCAAAAGCAAAGAAAGTAAATTATTTTAATCGTTCGGAATGGGAATCATGGCTGAGTACTGTACGTGATTTTTATTCAACACCTTTGAAGAAAACATACACTCCCATGACTCCAGATTCTGTCTCTTCTAAATCACTTGTTACCAAAGTAGGTAATAAACCAACTAATACTTTGAAATCTTCGATATCTACACCTATAGCTAGCCCTTTATTAGATATTAGAGATCAGGACAACCGTCCATATATTTCAGTCTTAATTGGTGAAGATAAAATTTCTGCATTATTAGATAGTGGCAGTAATGTGTCCATTTTGGGTTTAGATTCTTTATTTATCCTAAAGAATTTATCTTTAAATTTGAATTATGACATTTCAGTCCAGGTGACTACTGCTGATGGGCAGTTGCAGAGTACGTTGGGTTATGTTTGGTTGCCTATCACTCTGCAAAATAACACTAAGACATTGAAAGTATTGGTTATACCCTCCATATCCCAAGGTTTTATTTTGGGAATGGACTTCATCAAGGCGTTTGGACTCGCCTTGGACTTCAGTAATTTTGCTTTCAGCTGCACAACCTTGTCTGTCTCTCTTGTTCGAACCATTCAGGGTTCTGACCATTTGAGTTCGGAGGAGGAAGCAAGACTATCCAGGATCATTGAGCTGTTCAGGGAAATCAGTCCACAAGATAGGCTAGGGAAAACCCACTTATACACCCATCAGATTGACACCGGAGACGCAAAGCCAATTCGCCAACGTCAGTACCCCCTTTCACCTGCAATGTTGCAGATCTTGAATGCAGAGGTGGACAGAATGCTTCGTATTGGAATTATTAAACCTGTCACTGGTTGCAGTCCTTGGTTGAGCCCTCTTTGGTTGGTGAGAAAGAAGGATGATTCGTATAGGGTATGTTTTGATGGGAGGAAACTAAACTCTATCACTTTGATAGATTCTTACCCAATGCCATTGATAGACTCTATTATTTCTAAAGTACGTAATGCATCTTTTCTCTCTTCAGTAGATCTTAAAGAGGCTTTCTTCCAAATACCTCTTGATGAGGGTTCCAAAATTAAGACTACGTTTTCAGTCCCTGGAAGGGGATTATTTTGTTTCAATGTTCTGCCATTTGGTTTGAATAATAGCGCTCAAGCAATGTGTAGGCTGATGGACATGGTTATAGGTCCCGCTTTGGAACCCTATGTTTTTTATTATTTGGACGATATTATAGTAGCAACTCCAGATTTTGATACCCATTTACATGTTTTGCAGCAGCTTCACAAAAGGTTAAAGGAGGCAGGTCTGACATCAAACTTTGAAAAGTGTAAATTCTGTCGTTCTTCGCTAAAATTTCTAGGTTTTGTTGTTGATGAGAGGGGTCTACGCACTGATCCTGACAAGGTTAATTCTATTTTGGAGTACCCGGCTCCAACCAACACTACACAGATCAGAAGGCTGTTAGGTCTAATTGGTTACTACAGGCGTTTTCTGAAAGATAGCTCGACGGTATGCACTCCAATCTCGGATCTTTTGAAAGGGAGGAAGAAAGGACAGGGCATCACCTGGACAAAGGAGGCAGATGATGCTCTTGTTCAAGTAAAAAATTTATTGACCTCAGCTCCTATCCTCTCCGCCCCAGACTTCTCAAAACCTTTTTTTATTGCTACCGATGCCAGTGATTGCGGGATAGGATGTGTTCTTTTTCAGGAAGAAGATGGCCTGGAACATCCAATAGCCTATTTTAGTAAGACCCTGAATCGTTGTCAGCGGAAGTACACTACCACGGAAAAGGAACTTTTAGCCATCCTATATGGTGTAGATCGCTTTCGAGGTTATGTAGAAGGTACAGAGTTTACAATAATTACAGATAATTCAAGTCTTACTTGGCTCCAAACCATGAAGAATCCTAGCCCGCGTGTATGTAGATGGATCGTTAGGTTATCTCGCCATAAATTTAATATAGTTCATCGTAGCGGTTCTTTAAATAATGTTGCGGATTCTCTGTCTAGGACACCCGAATCGACTGTCAGTCAAGTTTCGGTTCTTAATTTAACTTCCCTGATTTACGACAAATGGTATAGTAAGCTAATTAATAATGTTATTTCGGAGCCTCATCGCTACCCTGATTTTATGGTAGAGAATAATTTCTTATATAAACATATTTTTCAGAGATCTTACATTCCTGATGACTCTCCGGAGTGGAAGATTGTAGTGCCTGTGACCCATAGACATGAAGTAATGAAAATGTATCATGATGCACCCACTGCTGCTCACTTTGGAATATATAAAACTCTAGCTAGAGTTTCACATTTGTATTATTGGCCAAGAATGAGAAGCTCTATAATGAAGTATGTTAAGTCTTGCAAGATTTGTGCGGCGTGCAAATCAAGTAATCTTCCTTTAGCTGGGTTAATTGGGAAATACAGGGACGTCAATCTCCCATTCCAGATGATCTCAGCAGATCTTCTTGGCCCTTATCCTAGATCTAAGCAAGGTAACCAATATCTATTGGTAATTACAGATTGGTATTCCAAATTTGTGTTGGTGCACCCCCTACAACGTGCCACTGGTAAGGCCATAGTAAGGTATATAGAGAATCAGGTGTTCTTAATATTTGGAGTTCCTCAGGTTGTTGTTGTCGATAATGGCTCACAGTTTATTTCAAGGGATTTCAAATTTTTGGCAAAGAAATATAACGTACAAAAAATCTGGTACAATGCTCGGTATTTCCCACAAGTCAACCCAACGGATGAGCGGGTAAACAGAACTATAACGACCGCTATTCGATCATTTGTACATGAAGATCATAAAAATTGGGATGTGAATATTCATGAAATTGCACAAGCAATCCGCTTAGCTAGACATGAGGTTACGGGTTTTTCTCCCTCATACTTATGCTTCATGCGTAATGTGCCCCTGGATGGAGCTTATTTTGGACAGATATCAGAAAATTCTAATAATTACTTTAATATTAGGAATAAGATATTAGATCCTAATTCGAATCTCGAATTACCAACATTATACGAGACTGTCAGAAAGAGATTACACCACTCGCATAAAACTAATGCGCATCGATATAACCTTCGACGTAGAGATCTTCGTTTTCATGTTGGAGATAGAGTATGGAAGAAAAACTTTGTGCAATCCAATGCAGCCAATAACTTTTCAGCTCAGCTCGCTCCCAAATTCGTGCCTTGTATAGTTCACAAAGTATTGTCCCCTTTAGTCTACAATTTACATGATTTAGACAACAATGATCTGGGTAACTTCCATATTGGTCATATCAAATTGGATATATCGGATAGCGATGAGGATAACGATGATTCCTCCTAGTTTCCTTATTTATTCTAAAATATTTTATTTTTTTTTCTTTATTCTCTTTTCATGCTTCAGTTCATTTGGAAGCACAATTCCTCTTTCTATTGTAATTACAGATCTCAAGTCTTTTATTATGGATTTTATAGTGGTATTGTATAGTATATAATTGGGGGATGCTCTTTGATTCTGTAGATTATGATTAATAGTTTTTTTTACTGTCATCATATCTTATACCACTTTAAATCGCAAACGTAACGTTTGCTGGCGCCCAACAAATTTATCCTATCATAGTTATGTTTGTTACATTTTATTTATTAATTATCTTCATTCATTAAATGATGATACTTTAACTTTAATAATACTTTAATGGTAGAGAGGAGGTTGAGAAGTTATGTGTTTGTTGCTTTAGTTCCTCCTTTATATATTTTGAATTTAGTTTCAGCTAATGAAATGGTTTTCACGTTCTTATTGATCTTTATTTTTTTTGGGTCATTCAGTATATGTGCAAATTGTATAGCATTGTAGCTTATTATATTGTTTGTTGGTGGTTTTAAGGTGCGCAAGATGAGCACCTAACACCGTTATTTTCGTGGCTTTCTAGTAAAGTCAATTTTAGGTGTGAATACTGCGAGTCTGGGTTGATAGAGTCGGAGAATATGATTTGCTCGGAGTAATAGAGTTTATATGAAGTTTTATTAGATATTCCTTTTTGTATAATTCTGTGCTGCTGGGATGTTCGACTTCGTAAATTCAATCTCAGAGTAGTATATTAATTCACCCTGTATTAGTGTGTTAATGTTTGCACATATCCACATTTTCAGATCCATAATTTGTATCGATTATATAGTCTATGTATAATTGAGTTTTTTTTAGTGAAAATCATTCTGAGGCTGTTTCTTCTTTCTTCCAAATTATGTTTACTTGACGGAATGACTAATCTTATGAGATCTTTTCCCCTGGTTCTATTTTTGGTTTGTTCAATCTATGCAGTGGTGGTGTTAACCAAATTTGTAGCGTAATAGAACGGTTTCCAGAACAATATGTGGGTCAATGCTGATATTTGTCTTAGCCAGTGGAAAATCATGTAGGATGGGGCATTCCATAGAGATCCTTGTTTTGTGTTTTTTTTATTATATTGGAGGGATTCTTGTAGTCCATAAGTCGGACCAGAGGCTCCACTTCTGCTATAGTGCCTGAGGCAGCTGTACCGTCCGTATTTTTGAATTGAGGGTCCTTCGGGCCTAATGGTGAAAGCTTCTTTTCCTCTGGAAAAGAACCTTCTGTGGTGAGGGGTGTGTGTAACGTGTCAAATATCAGTTTGACCGTCACTCATTATCCCTTACTATATTTGATACCGAATTATGATTGTGCGTTTTTCGAGCTCCCGTACACTGCCGAATAATGTCATATAAACGCGCATGTATAATTATGCTAATGTGCGTACCATCCTAATTATGAATTGCAGGTGGTTCTTTCTGTCTTGAACTCCTGAAGAGAACAGATAGTTAGTATTATTATTGTTGTTCCTTTACTTTTTGTAAGGGGTAAGTTTCATTTTACATAAATCTGCTTATTTTGGGCGTAGTTGAAGCCATCGCTTATTTCTTTTGCTGATATCCTCATGTATTTTGTTGATTATCCTTTCTTATATGGATATATTTTCCATTTAATATTTAAATTTGATTTTTCACACTTAGCATGCTTCCCAATCTTGACTTTCAAAACTGTGATCTCTATTGTACATCTACCTTATTTTCAGAATGCACGCTTTCATAATTTATTTAATATAAATATTTCAGTGTAGTCTCACGGTTTTCCGATGAAATGCTGTAATAATTACCTTGATAAAATTGGTGGACTAGTGGTCATACATGACCATGTTATTTTTTTTAGAATTCTTCTTGAAGGTTCAATATTTTGTAGCATTTCAGAGGAGAATTGTGAGATTATTAATGCATTTAGTCATACAATAATTGTAATAATCCTTTAACAGACGCTGGCTTGAGTTCTGTTCTACATAGAACCATTTCTATTGATTGTAAGATATTGGACTGGACACTGAGAGTAAAGACCAACGAAGATAAGTTAGAGGCTGGAAGTAATTGAATATATCTCCGATATATAAGATCCGACAGAAGATCTGACTGATGGCCGACTACCTAAACACTGGAAAAACTTCAAGATAAGTTGAACCCGATGATAGCGTCCTTCCCTCCCTATATTTAAATGTATTATTATTTGAGGCTTGATTTTTTTTTTTTGTAAGCACACAATTACCACATTCATTCCCATTATATTACTGCATTGTAAGGACCTTCCATTTGAATATTATATATTAGAAAACTTAATGGTTGAAGTTTCTGAGTTCGCTCCTTGCGGGAAGCCTCGAGTCATAGAAGCCTACGGGCCTAACCTCCGACTGAGTTAGCTTAAACAGGGTGCATTTGGTATGTACGAAAATACATATCCCGTGAACCAACAGCAAAGGTAGGTTACATGGGGAATGGACAAGAGAAGATACGCGCAAAAGCTTCTGACTTCACGTCACTGCTTGAACCAATTTTAATTTCTATTTACGAATGAAATACTGCTTGAAGCTTAAAGCCATCGCGTATATTCTGGGGAACATCGCGTCATCATTTTGCCCAAAATGTCTGTAATTTTCGAATTTTTTGCCGAAAATTGTCTCGAACGATTGAGTTCAACTCACTGATCATGAATTTGAGGTCAAATTTGATTCTTTCCGTTAGGCCATTGCCACAATAACTTGAGAAAGGAAAGAGATAGTGACTTGAAATTTTCAGGGTAGGTGGCGTGTCCCAATACGACGGATAAGTTCGTTAATGGACATAATAGGCCTAACAGTTTCCGAGTAATCATTTTGAAATTGTATTGTATATATCAACCATACATATCCGATCGCATTGAAACTTGGTAACTAGTGGTAGAATACTAATACAATGACCGGACAGCGGAAAGAGATAGCGACTTGCAATTTATAGCGTAGGTTGTGCATCTGAATGCAACATTACAGTTAGTTAATAGGCATAATCGGCCAAACGGTTATGGAGTTATACCCATCTGAAATTTGGTTGTTATTAGCTCAATAACTCGAAAAATACGAAACCCATCCGATTCATCCATGGTAATTAGTTGAAGGATGCCGAAGTGAAAATTCTCGCAAAATTTCGTGAGCATGGTATCACAAAAAAATTTGAAAAAAAACTTTGAAAATCATTGAAAAATATTCTATATATCAGAAATTATTCGCCCGACATCGCTGAAATTTTGCGAGAGCCTTCAAAACCTAACTCTACTGCCAAATTCCAAGTTTGAACACAATCAGATCTGTATTGTTGAAGTTCCGTGCAGCTTCGGGTGAGTTCAGTAGCTGGATGGATGACCGTTGCCTCGATAACTTTCGAACGAAGACAGATATGGACTTGTAATTTTCAGGGTAGATTGCGCATCCGAATGGGACAGTTAAGTATGTTGACGGGCATAATCGGCCAAACGATTTCTGAGTTATTATACCTATCTGGAATGTTATTTTCTCGATAACTAAAAAAATACAGACCTGATCGAACTGAAGCTTGGTAACTGTTTATAGAATAACGACATAAAGACGTGGGTGAAATTTTGTGAGGACCGTACCAATAGAAAATTCTAAAAAAATCATGAAAAAATATTTTGTATCTCAGGATAACTTGAGAACGGAAAGAGATGGCGACATGTAATTTTCAAATTCAAAATTGAGTTCGTTTATTAGCATAACCGGCCAAATTGTTTTGGAGTTATACCCATCTGAAATTTTGTTGTCCCTTCCTGTATAACTTAAAATATACAAATCTGATCCATTTAACACTCGGTGATTACTTGTAGAATCCTGACCCACAAATTTTCAGGAAATTTCGTTAATATCATATCCCGGAGTTACTTGAGGCGTAAGTTTTTCCGTATTTCAATTTCAATACAATACATAATCCGCCGTATTCACAAAGCATTCTATCTCCGTTAAGTCCTAACTGAGGTCCTCAGTTAAGGATGAATAAGAATCGCAACCTCAGTTTAAGTGCTCGTTCACAATGGGCGTAAGGCGTAATTCCAACGCAATTCAAACATAAAACGTAAAGTTAAAATATACGCTTTTACATGTAAGTGTTCACAATAGCAAACGTAATATTTACGCTTACGTGAGGCTTACGTTGATGCGTAAATCGAACGGAAAAGTTGAACAAATCTCAACTTTACGTAGTTATTAGGGTTAAATCTAGTGATATTTTAGGGTTTTTGTTGCCGAACAGTTATTTCACAGACTATTCGTTGTTTATTCTAACCTAACATTTTTCACTTGAAGACAAATCTCTGCATCGTGTTAATTTATTTATTATTATTGTTATTTGTTTTCGAAACCGACGAATTTTCTTAATATCAATTTCAGTTGATTTATTGGACTTATTTACTTAATAAAATTAGGTATGTATATAACATTAAATGTTCTACAGAATGCATGTAATGTTGGTTATTTATTTAGTAAATCAGGTGAAGGATAGTAAGATGAATAACGAAAATATGGATACAGAGTTACTAATCTCATTAGTGAGAAGTAATTATCCTTATTTATACAATAAGCAGGACAAGAGCTATAAAGATGTTATTAAAAAGGAGAATGCGTGGAAAAGTATCTCAGAGACATTGAATGTTGAAGGTGGAAGTTTAGAAAATAATTTGTCTATAATCTTATTAAAATTGATTGAATTTCAGTTGATATCTGCAAGAAATACTTTGAGGCTCTCAAACAAAAATATACTAGGGAAAGGAAAAAATTGAAAAATACTCCTAGTGGTAGTGGAGCATATGAAATGTCGAAATGGCCCTGGTATAACGACTTGAATTTTCTAAGTGAATATATACAGGAGAGGAGGTAATACATTCGCCTACTTTACAATAAAATTGTACTCATTGCAATTTCATAATTTATAGAGCAACCACTAGCAATTTACAAAGTAGGCAGTTAGTCCAGTCTCCCACGATTTTTAATCAAACTGAAGAGGAATCGCAGGAAATGTTCGATGAATGGGGGAATAATAGTACTGACTATCTCTTTACTCAAGAGATAGCATATTCCCCAGGACATTCAGACAATGAAGGTAAATCCCACAGAAAAACTGCTTTCACTGGTACTAATAACGAATAATTTGAATCTATCAATATTATTTTGCAGATATAAGTTCCAATCAATTCTTATCTATGGTTAGTCCTGTACAGCCAAAGAAAAAATTGAAGTTTGATACACCCAAAGGTATTTAACTGAGTATAATGTATCAATTATATTGTCTAATCTAAAATCATTTCAAGGTAACACTCCAGTTTCACCTTTCGTGAAGCCTAAAAATTCAGTAAAAATACAAGATCCCTCCATGGAAGTATCAAATGCTATTGATGCTAAATTAATTGGCCTATTATCGGACCATACAAATAATAAGGAATCAGCATTTGGTAACTTAGTAGCTGCTGAACTCTGTAAAATCAAGAATGAAAAAAAAATAAGAAGCATAAAAAGAAAAATAATGGCGCTGCTATATAATGATGATGATGATGAGTAATTCAAAAGCTTTTTTTTATCATATAAAGAGTTTTTATTGTGAAATACATGTATATAGTGAAAATACATTTATTTCCTTTTAACATATTCTATTTGACCTCTTTTGAATCCTTCTGGTGTTAAAAAGTACTTTGCCAAATTGTACCTTTGTTGGTCATAAACTTTTGAGGCATTATTACTGCCAAGTCTTCTACAATTCTGCACAATTGAGTTCTCTACTTCTCCTCTCCATGCACCTAAAACATCTTCTGTATCGACATAATTGGATGGAGTGTATCGAGATCTTGCAGATGCCGATTTTCTTATAAAATTGTGCAAGCACACTGTGGCTTTGATGATATTATCCACTGTATTAGGTG
This sequence comes from Halyzia sedecimguttata, assembly GCA_937662695.2. Taxonomy (NCBI): domain Eukaryota; kingdom Metazoa; phylum Arthropoda; class Insecta; order Coleoptera; family Coccinellidae; genus Halyzia; species Halyzia sedecimguttata. Next base: position 41,939,351 of record OW569412.2, read on the forward strand.
ATGCACTTATCGTACGATGATAAATTCGCCATCTGCTAACTAAAATGCCGAAAGTGTTTTCAATTACCCGTCTTGCACGTGACAAGCGATAATTGAACACGCTTTTCAATATATCCAGCATTTTACCAGAATAGGGACGCATCAAATGTTTTCCTAACGGGAAAGCAGCATCACCCACAAAATAATAATTACACCTATAGTTAGTTCCAGGCAATACTTCAGGTGGTGGTAGAGGAAGTGTGTTATTTTTTAATGCTTGCCCAAAATTTGAACTACTAAACACTCCCCCATCACTTACAGAACCATAACACCCAATATCAACATATAAAAAATTATAGTCCGCATCACACACACCTAATAATATGATGCTAAAATGATTTTTATAGTTGTAAAATAGCGAACCACTATTGGGAGGAGCAATTATTGCTATATGCTTCCCGTCGATACTTCCTATACAATGGGGCATTTGCCATCTATCTAGAAAGTCTAATGCAACCTTTTCAAAATCTTTAGTTGTTGGTGGTGGCAAAATCTTGGGTCCCAACTGTAACCATATTTGCTCAGTCACTTCTTGAATTATACTGCAAACAGTGGATTTGCCTATGTGATAGCTATTTGCTAAGGAAAAATATGAATCTCCTGTAGCAAGGAACATGCAAGATAAAGACAATGAAATAACAATTAAATATTTAATACACTTAATACCTGCCTTAACGTTATGGCCAATCGAGCACTGGGGGATAAAGGTGTTCGGATACTGCTTTTTTTCAAAACTGGTCCTACCATACTTAGCAGCTCATCATAGCATCGCGGGGTCATTCGAGTGTATTGAAAAAACCATTCTTCATCATGCAATTTTAAATCTATAGTGAGTCTTCTGAATTCGCTGTACTTTTCACGGTCAGTATTGATAGGCCTGACCCACCAACGTCGTTGACGTTTTTTTTTATTATTATTCTTGGTTGCAAACAACATCCTCTTTCTTTGCATGCGCTTCTTCAGTAATAATAACAGCAATATCTCAAGCATTTTAATCTCGATTTTAATAGAAAGTGGATTTTTATTAATTTAAATATTCAAACAAAACTTCGACAGTTGACAAAACTTTGACATTTGGAGCGTAAAAGTTACGTACATTGTGGATAGCGTAAAAATTACGTTTCAATTACGCTTACGTTTCAGTTACGCTTACGTCCATTGTGAACGAGCACTAAGTGAAAATTAACGTGAGACAGACCTGTTTCACCACCGTTACATACGTTAACTGAGGTTGCGATTCTAATTTATCTTAACTGAGAACCCCAGTTAGGACTTAACGGAGATTGAATGCTTTGTGAATTAATACGGCGGATTATTTGAGAATTAAGAATTCTGTGATCATAGACGATACTCTCGTTATACTGAAGTCTGTCATTAAAATGGTATGAAATGTATTAATATATTATAAAAGCTGAGAAAACGGTGTATATCCATGCTTAATTCGTATAGTAGAGTGTTCAACAGAGCTGAGTATAGAAAATAGAACATATGTGCAAAAGTTCCTGACTTCACGTCAGTGCTTGAACCAATTTTTCAACCGAGTACTCTAGATTTCAATTCGATCGTATCTGTATTTTTGAAAATATTGAAAATATTACGTACGGCTTGAAAGTTTGTGCGGAATTTCAGCGCAATCTGGCGGATAGGTTCTGAAGTATATAATTTTTGAAGATATTTTTAATTTTTTTGAAGAAATATTTTTACTTTTTTTTCTAGTTATAGGATGCTCTCGAAATTTGATAAGAAAATTGCAACTTAGCAACTAATTTCCAGGTTTCAATTCAATCCGATATGTATTTGATGAGTTAATAAGGGAATAACAACAGAATTTCAGATGGGTGATGCTCCGAAACCATTTGCCCATCGACGTATACTTAACTGCCCCATTCATATGCATAACCTACTTGGGAAATTGCAACTCAAATTTCAACTTGCTTTTAATTCGAAAACCTTACATTTTTGAATATAGGATGTTATGCCGTTTGAACGGAAATTTAATTCTCTTTCAATACATCTTATGATATACAGGTCATTCCAATTGGAAAAACGCACTTTTTATCGATTAAATATGTCTAGCAAAAGCCTCGGATTTTGAACAGCACTCTATGACTATAGGGATTTATTTCATTATACGTAAATGATACACGGGATATTGTTAATCCATATCCAAAGTTTCGGCTTTCTAGGATTCCAAGTAACAAAGTAATGAATGTTGAATTGAAGCTATGTTTTGCACAACAAAGGAAGTAAATCAATTAATTACTCGAAAACCGCTAGAGATAGGGATGATGAAGTTGATTCTGAATTAATCAGGAGGCTTCGGTGGATTGAAAAAAGCAATAATATTCAGAGTGTTACGATTGAAATATCAAAGTTGTTAGTACTTTTTGATATAAGCGGCAACACCACAGCACTGAAAATATTTTAGATCGATGGAGGAGTGGTTCCTAGCGAAGGAATCAAATTTTCAATAAGAATCTTACGTCCCGTTGTCCGCAAAAGTGCAGGACCATCATCGACCGTGGCCCACTCAGTATTATTTTTTGCCGGCTACACACACTGTGCCGAAAACTATTGAATATTGAATTTACGCCAACAGGAATGGGTACAAAGGGTACATGGTGTTATTCCATGTTAACCCATCCCTATTATCTGCCTGCTCTGCATTTATCCGATCAGGCGGTCAAATTCCTTCACATTTTATAACAATTTTTTCGGAAACATTCCAATTCCATTGAAATTGCTTCGACATTTTTCCAACCCGTTCGAATTTTTTTCCAATTCCTTCAACATTGGGAGGGGGGGGAAATCATTCCCCCTACACCCCCCCCCTTAGGCCCATGCCTTATGATGCGCCAAAATGCACATAAACTCTTTATAAAATTGTTTACTTGCCTCCCTACCAGCTGTTTCCTTCCTGGATCATAGAGAGCTGTCGGCGCTCTATTGAAATTGATCACTCATTTTTGGCGCTCTGTTCAGGTGAACAGAGTGCCTATCAATTCGTATAAATGTTTGTAATTTTCGAATATTCGGCCGAAAGTGAGTCCAAACGATTAGTTTCGACTCACTGATGAAGAATCCAAGGTCAAAATCGATTCGGTCTGTCCGATCTGCCGGCCTTCAGTACGATCACAATCGAACGCAATGATATAGAGAATTTAAATTTTCAGAGTAGGTTTAGAGTCTAAACGCACCGTCTAAGTTCGTTAATGGGCAAAATATACCAAGTAGTTTCAGAGTTATAGCCATCTGAATTTTTTTTTTCCAATAACTCAAAAAAAAATTGATCTGATCGAATTGAAGCGTGCTAGAATAATACCGACACGAAGCTTATGCAAAATTTTGTGAGGATCGCATGACAAGAATATTTTAAAAAAATCTGTATCTCAGAAAGTATCCGTCTGATATCGCTGAAATTCTGCGAGAGCCTTCAAAACCTTATTTTACAGTACTTACAGTTCTAGGGTTGTACTGGTCCACTGGGACCACTGGGCTCCAAATGTTGTCAACAATTTTTGATTTTATTGAATTGTATCAAATTTGACAAGTCGATACGTCAGTAATAACATTCGTTCAATATCTAGTGAGAATTGGTATATTTTGTTTATGATATGTAACTTATTTTACAGCCAAGTTCTCGATTAAAACTCGATCGAAGAATATGTAACATGATAATATTTTTCTGGTTTTAGAAAACAAGGTATCAAAGGTCAGTAAAAACATAAGTTCAAGTTGAGGAATTCATATTAATTATTTACTCCTTTTGGGTCACAGTGGTCAAACGAATAACATAATATAATATGAATTTCGAGTTTCATAAAATTCTGTAATTTCAAAGCTTCTGTCATGACTTCATAACCGTGGTAGTTTTCTGCCATTTCAATTTGAAGTAACAATAATAGTATATTTTGACATGATATTATCACACCTATCATACCTGAGGGACGCTGAACCTACCGCCACTGGGCTTAGCTATCCCCTATTTGATATATGGTAGGTACCTACCATAGACCAACTGAGGAAATTTTTAACATTCCTAAAATATGTGTTGTCTGCCACTGGCTCTTAGAGTATCAGTGGTGCACGGAGTTGCAAATCAGTGAATCAAATGAACGAAGGCACTACAGATCCTTACTTCACGTGAGCGCTTTTAAAAATGTTTCCTGAAAGACATAGGTACAACGAAAAAAAAATTGGTTCAAGCTCTGTGGACAGGAGCTTTCTGGCGCTCTTGTTCAAAGTTTGAACAAGAGCGCCAGAAAGCTCCTGTTTGAGCTTCAAACAGACAAAATTATATTTCCGTAAGTATTGGTTTCTCAGAGTTGGGAATTATATCAATGGATTTTTACGAAAGAACTTCATCTTAGCAGAAATTGAATTCAAACATCATAGAAGAATTTAAATTCAACAAGAGTGCCAAAAATTATCAACCTAAAACCAATAGACAAATTCTACCCAACAACGAACCCATCCTAGATATTCATTCCTCAATTCTGTGATGAACGATAATATATACACGTTTTAATCTGAATAAAGTTGTTATTATCATTATTATTATTATTATATACACTCCAATACACCAATATCCCAGTTTTGTTTTTACTGGAGATATTCTGAAGACAATATTATTAACTTACCATTACCATTCTCATCATCATATGGATTGACCATCGGCATGAAATATCAACCAACAAAAATTATGATATCATATTATAATTCTCATAATTCTACGATTGCTGAAATGAATTAAACAATGTCATGTCTCAGGAAAATAAGTTGACATTATAACAATTATTCATACATAGAATAATTATATCATTCTGTGAAAACGTAGAACTACGATTTATTATTGAAATTTTGAAAAATCATATCTCCGAAAGTATTAGGTTGTTAGAGTTGGAAATGATATCAATGGATTCTTATGGTAATACTGCTTATTGAAAAAAATTTAATTAGGAATTTGTTATGTAAAAAAATTTTTTTTTGTTACTCCGAAACCGTTTGTCCGATATTGCCCAATAACGAACTCAGCCAAGATATTTATCTCCCAAACCTACTCTGAAAATTTCAACTGTCTAGCTCATTCCGTTCGAGAGTTATCGTGCCTACGGCCGGCCGGACAGAGTGAATTTCGACCACGGATTCTTGATCAGTGAGTCGAACCAAATCGTTTAAGACCATTTTCATCGAAAATTCGAAAATTACAGTCATTTGGGCAAATTGATAAGCTCTCTGTTCCGAGGAACAAGAGCGCCAAAAATATCCGATTCCATCGTTGTTCATAAAAATCCTCTATTTTCTCAGTACGATACTGATATTCGAAATGCGGAACAACGGTGGCCGAGTTATAATAAGAAATAAAGAAATAGGAAAAACTTCACCCTCCGCTCCAAAAACAATACCCTGTTGTAATTGGGCGCATCTCCCATAACCCTCCGCGTAAATACAAAATGTGCCTCCCGACAGCGGCGTCATTCCTTAGCCGGGGGCGGCGAAAACAAGGCGCACGCGCAGCTGGTATCGAACGTAGCCCGAGGGGCGGCATCGACGTCGTCCTGCCAACCCCCTACCCTCTTGCCGCCGCCACCACGGCCGGAGCGACAAGCTGCGTAACGACTGCTCCCTTCGACACACGCTGCAACGATATGGGGTGTCCTGATGGAAACGTGGGATATTTCGGTTGGAATTGAGGCTTGAACGTGATTAGATTCGGCTGGCAAATTTGGTAATTTAATTCGGCAAAGGCAACGGGGATTTCCACGGTTATGTTATACCGGATGTCCTAGGGTATACATATACATGTTCCAATGGATTAACTCAGCCATTTCAAAGGATAAAAATTTGAAAATTTTATGATTTTCAATTCGTTCAATGAACCTTCAACTGAGAAAAACAAAAATTGAAAGTCACTTTAAGTATGACCGGAAGTGACTCTGACTTTTTTATGTCAAATAGCACCATATATATTTTTGGCAATTTTTTAATTCTACGCAAAATTACCTTTCCAACAATGTATCACACTTTAGCCATTTTTCCTCGAACTTAACCATACAAACCAGGTTAGAAATAAGTTAACCACCCAATATTCCTCGAAGTGGATTCCAAACTATGACGTAAGAGTTAACCAACCACATAAACCAACTCACGGAGGTAGTTTGGCCGGGTTATCTTTTTGGAGGTTATGTTTTCTTTGTATCATGGGAGGAAAATGAAGAAATTAGAGGTACAATGGATTCGTACGAAGTTTACGTGAATGAAGTAAAATAGCAGATTGTTGATGAAAAAGATGTAATCGACTTGCCGAAAATAGGTAAGTGGCTAATTCATATAATTTTCTCGTATCTGAAGTATAACTTTTCTGTTACAGATGAACAGTACCTAATTGAATATAATTTTTACAAGATGAAACATGATACTGGTCCGACAGTGGACCCTGCCGATAACGAGGACCGTATTCGCATTAGGAGACCACCAGAAATAGAAGATAAAGCACAATTGAGAGACATTTCAGATACCATATCTAGAACCCCAAAACCAACAGTAATGGTTGATGCAGGTGCGATTTGATGCTCCCATATATGAGACAGCAACAACAGGTATACCAAATTCATCTGGTCTTGAGAAAAAAGGACGGAGGTACAAAGAAAAACTAATATTATAAATAAAATTACAGAATGTAATGAAAAAATAATGCTATTCAGCAAGGAACTACTAATAACATTTGTGCAGCTATTCATGAGCAAACTTATTTTATGGAAAAACAACTGGAACAAAAAAAAGACTATTGAAGATCTTGAAAGAATAAAATTAATAAAATTTCTAGATCTAGGAAACGAAAAAGACCTATTTCATCAGAATCTGACAGACCTCTCATCACGGAGATATTTTAAATACCACATCGTTTTTATATGGAGTTTATTCAAATTTATAATTTGTTGTGCATTTCATAGAATATAACTTTGCGTTGTTTGTTATTATGTAACAATAAAAAACACTGAAAACATAAATGAGTTTATTTCAATTCATAATTTATTTTTTTGTTGTTCCATCAACATCTACATATTCCGCATGTTGGAAATCATCAAAAGTGCTCGGAATTGTTCTTCAGTCGCATCATTATTGTCCAAACAAAAATTGAACAATAAGCAAGTACAATATCCACTACTCTTTTGATGGTATACATCAATCATCATCTACAATGGGCATTCTGAAATGCTCATCATCTACCAGAATTTGCAATCGAGATGTTGAAAAAATTTATTCGCTTTGAATTGATGGCCACTGAAGAAGATTGTGGTACATTCTGAATATCCTCCATACATTCGAGAACCAATAAATTTGTCACATCCATTCACACTCTATGTTCAACAAATTGGGAAATAGTTATGACGATAATAAGCGCGATATTCAAATGTTTTAAACACCTTAACGAACATCTGTCAACATTCAAAAGTAAACCGAAGTATACCGTGACGTCATAGGAAAGTTAACCTGGTTTGCGTGGTTAAGTTCGAGGAAAAATGACTTTTGTATTTTACATTTGATTTGATGTAGAAAACGTCAGTTGATATTTCAAATTGAAAGAATTGCAGTAGGCTACGATATTTTGTGTAATCTTGATTTTGACTTCAATAATCGAGATCAATAAAAAACCTTCCTCACTTTTATATCAACTATGTATTTTACCGATCGTTAAACAAAGAATGAATAGTGAAAAAAACAAAAAATTACAAAAAAGGGGGCAAAAAAATACCTATAATAACTAAAGCATATGTTCGAAATGTTGACCATCTGCTTCTACACATCTTTCAGCTTCGTGGACTAGTTGACGCGAAGTAACACTTCTCAACACCTCAGCATTAAGGGCTCAATATGCATTCCTTATTTTGTTTTGTAGATCTTCTAAATCAGTAGGAGGAGTCCGATGCACACGATCTTTCAAATATCCCCAAAGGAAGAAATCTAGCGGTGTTAAATCTGGAGATCTTGCAGGCCATCTTATCGGTCCATTTGAAGATAGATGCATCGGCACACATGGATTATAAGACAAAATCAAGATTACATAAAATATCGTAGCCTACTGCAATTCTTCCAATTTGAAATTTCAATTGACGTTTTCTCCCTCAAATCAGATGTAAAATACAATGTGTGATACATCGTTGGAAAGGTAATTTTGAGTAGAATTAAAAAATTGCCAAAAATATACAGGGTGTTATTTGAGATAAAAAAGTCAGAGTCACTTCCGGTCAAACTGAAAGTGACTTTCAATTTTTGTTTTTCTCAGTTGCAGGTTCCTTGAACGAGTTGGAAATCATGAAATTTTAAAAATTTTATCTTTTGAAATGGTTGAGATAATCCATTGGAACATGTATCCTGGGACACCCAGTATACAGCGTGACTCGCGAGTCTTTAACTTGGAATATATTCATTAAATCAAATACAGTTTTTTTGTTGTAAATATGCTCCGATTATTATTTTAAATTGCGCTCTTTTTGATGGGAGATAATGTTATACAGCGTGTTCCAAATTTGAGATATGACGTCATCATTAATTAAATGCCAATACTTTCATGACTAACCCTAAAAGGGCATATCAAGTTACGCATGCTTACCAAATATCGAATTCTTATTCGTTGTCGTTAAAAAGATATTTAACAAACATCAACTAATTCAAAAATGAAGGAATTTCGTTCAACTCAATGAAATATTGCAGGCAGTTTAAAAATGGAATGTCGAGACGTATTTGTTTATCATTTTTTGTCAAACAAAGAGTTGAATAAAAACAAGTACCTAAGGGAGTAGCATCGTATCGAACGAAGATTAGCAAGGATATTTATTAGTTTGTCGTTTTGTGAGAAACAACGTTTGTTGAAAAATCGGACAAAATTCCCTACTTAACTGAAACGCACAAGATTAAAATTTTAACAATACTTGGCTACGGAGATTGTTCAAGAACACAAAATGAAGTTCTTCATTTATTCAGAGTGTAGTATCATGATTTACCTCCCAAATCGCAAAGTACCACAACCAAGATTGAAAGACAGTTTCTGGAAAATGGGCTTTTAAGAAAAACAAATAATCATCGTCAGAGTGCCCTCTCTGCTCAAGAAAATCCTGATGTCCCCACTAAGCAGATACCGAATATGATCTAGATATAGAAGACTACAGTAATCATTAAAGGATACTGTGGGAGGTATACTCATTATTGAAAGGTTTTTTTTCTGGGTTTTCTCTCCCAAACTCTGAAAAATATCTATAAAATAAAAATTAATTATTTTGTGATTTGCTTCTGCGTAAGAAACACAGGATATTTGTCAGAAGCAATCAATTGAACAATGTTGCCTAACAAACAACAACGAAACAACATCAACGAAGAAACAACTATATCCGTAACGTTTCGGAGTCTATATCAGACTCCTTCGTCGGACGCTCAATGAAAATCGTTAGAATTATTTTGTTGATAGTTATTTTGTGAAATTCAAGAATTGTCACAAATTGTCATCAAATTCTTGGATTTCACAAAATAACTATCAACAAAATAATTCTAACGATTTTCATATGCGCGAATTTACCATGGTAAATTCGATTTGATTAAGAGTGTGGACACTATTAATCGAATTTATCATGGTAAATTCGATTTGATTAGGAGTGTCCAATACAGGAGAATTTTCCAGTCATGGGACACTCACAAAATTTTGTATAAGTCATCGTGTCAGTATTTATCAACTAACTACCGCGCTTTAATTCGATCAGATCTGTATTTTTCGTGTTATTGGCAAAACAAAATTTCAAATGGCTATAAATCTGAAACCACCCCTTGGATTTTGTCCATTAACGAATTTAGCCGGCGCATTTGGGCCACAAAGCTACCCTAAAATGTTCAACTCTCTAACCTATTTCATTTGAGCATAATCGTGTTGACGGCCGGTCGGACAGAATCAATTCTGGCCTCGGATTCTTGATCGGTGAGTCGAAACTAATCGTTTAAGACCATTCTCGGCCAAATATTCGAAATTTACAGACATTTGGACGAATTGATAAGCACTCTGTTCATATAACAGCGTGCCAAAAACAGGGGCTTGCAATTTGAAAAAAATATTGATGATGGGAAATGGTTGAGTGCGCTTGTTCGTCGGAATAGAGTGCTTATCAATTTGGTCAAATGTCTCTAATTTTAGAATATTTGGCTGAAAATGATCTCAAACGATTTGGTTCAACTCACTGATCAATAATCAGTGGTAAAATCCGGCTGGACGGCCGTAACCATGATAACTCTCTATCGGAATGAGTTAGACAGTTGAAATTTTCAGAATTGGTTTGGGAGATAAATATCTCGGTTAAGTTCGTAGTTGGGCGAAATCGCTGTACCGATTTCGGAGTAACGAAAATAATTTTTTTTTACATTACAAATTTCAAATTAAATTTTTTTGAAGATGCAGTTTCATCATAAGAATCCAATGATATTATTCTTAACTCTAACAAATTAATAACTTCCGGAGACATGATTTATCAAAATTTCAATAATTATTCTTAATTCTATGAATTCATAGAATACTCTAATTATAATTTTCTGATGTATGTAAATCCCACGTAAGGTGAGCCATAGACCTACATTTTGAATTTAATAAGGAAAATTCTTGAAAATTTACGCACAGCAGCCAAATTGAAAAAGTGTTACGACACTCGGTGTTCCCAAGTGGTTACCCATCCAAATACTAACCGCACCCGACGCTGCATGGCTTCCATGTTCGGACAGTCTCTAGTCTAGAGTATTCAGTGTGGTATGGCCGCGAACAATATATCTTCCTCTAACTCGCAATTATATTTATGATGCAGTTTTATATTTATCTAAGATTGTGAAATGTTCCTATCACATCCGGAAATGTCATAAAAAATTATTCAAGAATTCAAAAGAATATCATAATTATTTCCGAAATTAGTATCCCACAATTTAAAATAAACTTCTAGGACATGTACATGTCATCTTAAGATTCTTGACAGATATGATGATGTGGTTTTGACAGCCCATTGCTAATTTTATATGAAACTAATAATGCCAAAAGCAATAATTTTAATTATCTCCTAATTTCGTAGCTACAGGGTAAAAATGAGAGTTTTAGCGCTCTCGTTGCTCGGAACAGAGTGCTTATCAATTTGACCAAATGTCTGTAATTTTCGAATTTTTGGCTGAAAATGGTCTCAAACGTTTTGGTTCGACTCACTGGTCTAGAATCCGTAGTCAAAATCGATTCTGTTCGGCTGTCCGCCCGGCCGGCCTTAACCACGATAACTGTTGAACGGAATGAGCTAGACTGTTGAAATTTTCAGAGTAAGTTTGAGAAATAAATATCTCGGTTAAGTTCATTATCGAGCAAAATTGGGTGGTACCAGAAAAAACAAATTTTTACATTCAAATTGATTTTTTTTTCAATATTCAGTTTCATCATATGAATCCATTGATATGATTCTCAACTCTTACAAACTAATAATTTGGGAAATTTCCATAATTAATCGTAATTTTATGATTTTTTGAATTTGATTTCTTTTATGATACAGTTCTATCATAAGAATCCATTGATATCTTCTTCAAAGTCTGAGAAACCAATATATTTTCGGAGATATGATTTGTCAAAATTTGAGCAAGAGCGCCAGAGCTCCTGTCCTCAGGGCTTTCCCACTTTTTCGATATTCCTGAAAGGGTGGAAAATAAATCCATTATTCCACACTTTTGACGCTCACTGGATATCATTGAGTCATTAATCTAACAAACCACGTTCAATTTATCCGGAAACGGGGTTCCTTGGTGCTATTTGCTTGCTGTCTTTCTAGCCCACCATGTCGGATCGAAGAAGAAACGGTTCTTCCGCGGCAAGATACGAAAACGGACCTGGTCGGCCGCCGCCTCCGACAAAAATGCAGGGCTACCACCCCCGCGGCAGACGGTCGCGTGCATGCTCTCGTACAATTTCCAGTCGGCTCATGATGGCCTGCGGTACTTTCGACTCCAACAATGCAGCCTTTCTCGATCGGCAGACCACGACTGTCCCCTAGAGCCAAGTCATTGCGCCTTGCTGCGATCCTCGCTGGCCGCATGATGTTCATTATGTTCCTCGGAGGATACGCCCTGCGAGAGCGGTCAACTGTACCAGGTGCTAAAGACGGGATCGTGGCCGAAAAGAAACAAAGGGTTTGGGTTTTTGATGATCGATTTCGTGTTCCAGAAAAACGCAGAAGAATATTGTGAATTTTAAAGACTTCGAATGTTATGTGGCCAAATAGAGGGTGACGAACTGAGAACGGGTCAGATTAATTCTCAGGAACTGCGTCAACATGTTGGAAAATGGCTCAGACCTATTCATTTTTGATCAAAAGGATACACTCTTTTTCGGTATCTTTGACGGCGCCACTTTCTCCCCCAAGAGGGGGTGAGAATTGCCCCAAAATATACTCCACAAAAGTTCAAAAAATTTCAGACTGTTCCAATAGTTTCCATTTTTGGCTCTCTTGTTCCTCGGAACAGAGTGCTTATCAATTTGCCCAAATGTCTGTAATTTTCGAATTTTTTGCTAAAAATGGTCTTAGATGATTTGGTTCGACTCACTGATCAAGAACCCATGGTCAAAATCGATTCTGTCCGGCATCCGGCCGTTAACACGATAACTCTCGAATAGAATGAGCTAGACAATTGAAATTTTCAGAGTAGGTTCGAGGGATAAATATCTCGCTTAAGTTCGTTATTGGGCAAAATCTGCCTGATTTATTTTTTTTACATTACATCTTTTGAATTCAATTTTTTTTAAGATGCAATTTTATCATAAGAATCCAATGATATCATTTTCAACTTTAGCAAGCTAATACTTTCGGAGATATGATTTTTCAAAATTTCAATAATACATCGTAGTTCTATGTATTCCCTGTCTGTGTTCACTCTTCATAAACGTCATCTTATCTAGCTATTAGAGTCATGTCAATTCGTAGTTTGAAAAGTATCCGGTTCTTGCATTTTTGAATATATACAAGACTGTTTTGAAATTGAAAATAATATTGACTGGTTGCATATTGAATAATTTACGTATAAAATCGGGATGATGTTTCAGAAGATTTAGAATTGGATCATTTTAATGATGTGGTTTATGAAGACAATAGGAAAGAAGAACATAATGGAATCATCAAAACAAATGACTGTTCGTTGACCACTCAGGTTAATATTAAATTTTATTTCCTTAATTAGTAAGACATGTTTTAATATTCAATTTTATTTCCTTAATTAGTATGAGATGTTCCTATATACAGTATTTTCATAATGTTGCTTGTTAATATATATTTTGAACTATTAAAATAATTTGTTCGTAATCCACGACCTACTCAAATATCAGGAATAAATGGACAGTCGGCTCTGATTGTCTCCAGCCTTGCTCTAGACATTTCGATGATACTTTCAAATTGTGAAAACTATGCACCGAGTGTAAGTTACAACAACCCATTCCACGAGGTTGAATCATTGCGGATTGCTCAATTAATTTTGATAAATAAATTTAATGACAATTTTTGAAGCATTGTAGATTGCTCTTTTTTTTTGGCGCTCTTGTTTAAATGATAATTTTTGAAACATTGTTTTAAATTTAATTTCTTTCATGATGCAGTTCTATCATAAGAATTCATTGATATAATGCCCAACTCTGAGAAACCAATACTTTCTGAGATATAATTTGTCTGTTTGAACAAGAGCGCCAAAAAGCTCCTGTTCACAGGATTTTTTTCACCATTTTTTTAAATATGAGAATTCTAAATGTTTAAACAATTATCTCAATCATTCTTTTTCCCATTTCCTTATAAGTATCAACGTTTCAGGTATACAATTTATTTTCAGTATTTGTAGTTCAAAATCGAAAAATTGAAAAAATAAAGTTTAGTGAAGGGAATGGCCTCCTGCCTCCTCGAACATCGACCACAGCCTGACAACGCCTTTGCATTATTTCGATCAGATTGTTGAAGCAGCCTTGATTCAATTTCTCTTGCGGTAAAAGCCGTCTGAGTTCTTGAAGTGTATGAGGAGGTGGTTGATGAGAATCCATAGCTCGTTGTGGCTGATCCAGAAATCTCCACATCATGTTAAATTCTCCTTTATTGATTAGTGTTGTAGTTAATTGGGCATATTGAAAAAATCAAGTTCAAGTTCCTTCGAATTATTTATTCCTGGCAGTTTGTTTGATCTGTTTTGACTAAATCCTTTTTACTGAGACTCAGCTTGTCGAATACCTTGTAGCCTTTGTCCAAAGTTCCTTCTGATGGGCTCCTTCTTCTTGTCAAAATCCATGCAAACTCTACAAATCAATTCAATCAGTTTTTGAAGTTTTCATGCCATGATGAATTCATACTCACTTCTAAATGTTTGTACTTGTGTTTCTGACTGAGATTCTGAATTGTCATAGTCGGTTTCTAATATCTAGTAAGCACCACCCGCACGGCCTGAAAATAAAACAAACATTATAGGAAACTTATGGTTGCTCAATTGTGAAACATTGTGAAGTGACAAATAAAATCTACAATCTGCAAGGATTCCGCTCTACTTGATACAAGTACCGAGAAAAATGCTTCCAATTTCACGCATTCAAGAAACAACGATTCTGCCTCAGTTGTGTTCATATACTGCTTCACAAAAGTTAGGGAGGTTCAGAAATTTTGAGATGTTTCCATTTTTTTCACCAATTTTTCAAATATGAAAAATCTAAATGTTTACTCACTTATCCAACTCATTATTTTGCCCATTCCTTTATAAGTTCCACAGTTTCAGGTGAAATTTTAATTTAGCATTTGTAGTGCAGAAAAATTAAAATAAATTTCAGTAAGGAGTATGGCCCACTCGAACATCAACCATAGCCTGACAACTCCTTTGCATACTTTTGATCAGATTGTTGAAGTAGCCTTGATCAATTTCTCATCAGAGTTGCGGTAAAAGCCGTCTGAGATCTTGAACTGTATGTGGAGGTGGTCGATAAGAATCCAAAGCTCTTTGTAGGTGATCCCAAGCGTTTTCAATGGGATTGAGGTCTGGCGACCAAGAGGGCAGAGCCAAATGTGAAATACCATGGATTTCCAGAGCTTCATCACAATTCTCGCACGACTGGTTGGCGCATTATCTTCCAAAAATAAGGAATTTGGCCCGATAGCAGCATGAAACAAAGAATAATATTGTCAATGAATTGCTCTATGAAATCTGCGCATTCGTGGTAGCATCATGCACCAACAATTCTGTACGCCCTCTGAAACTAATGCCACCCTAAACAGTAAATGTGCCGCCTCTGAACGGATGAACATCCTGAACCGATCTGAGATTTCTGGGCACCAGAGGATGATCCCATATCCGAACATGCCGACTATCCCAAAACCGTCCATATCTCGACTCATCTATGAGCAAGACAGACCTCCATGTATCGTTCCAATTCACGTGCGCATTGGCCCATTCCAATCGAAGTCGCATATGATTTTGAGTTAGTGGAATCCTTCTCAAAAGTCGTCGAGAATGTAGATTAACGTCTCGTTTGATTAAAATTAAATTCAATTGAGGGGTTACACTTATAGAAACGCGGGGAACAGCGTTAACTTTCGAACGGAAATGGAATAAAGGGATAGCGACTTAATTGTCAGGGTGGTATGCGCATCCGAATGCGACAATTAAGTTCGTTAATGGGCATAATCCGACAAATGCTTATACAGTTATATAGGGTGTTTTTTTTTAAGAGCTTGAGAACTTTAAATAATTATACAAAACAGAAATATCGTTGGAACGAATTTTTCATTATTATAATCTGGTAGATAATTTCATGGCATTTATTCTTTAAATATGATTTTCGGCACGTCCGCAAAGGCTACCTGTTACTTCCATTCTATTTTACTACTTTTTCTAATAACTCTGGCCGTATGGCATCAACGGTGGCTTGAGTATTGGCTTCCAATGCTTCAAGAGTTGGTGGTTTGTCAGCCTAAACCAATTTCTTAACATAGCTCCATAAAAAGTAATCGAGAGCCGTTAAGTGGCACGAACGAGGGTTCAGTAAACAGGACCACTTCTGGAAATAAAGTTGTCACCAAATTGATTTTGCAGTAAATTACCTAATGGTTAAGCGTGGTGTATGGCAAGTTGCGCTGTCTTGTTGGAACCAAACTTATCGATGTTTAGCTGATTAATTTCCGGAACCAAAAAATTAATCAGCATGGGTCGATAGCTCTCGACTTTCACCGTAACCGCATCCCCTTACTCATTTCGAAAGAAATAAGGACCGATGATGCCGCCAGCGTGTAAACTGCACCAAACAGTCAATTTTAATGGATGTAATGATGATTCGTTAATGGCTTGAGCCATTAAACCAGAAATGAGCTTCATCACTAAACACAATTATTCGGTAAAAATTCTCATCTTCCGACTTCAAATTAACCCAATCAGCAGAAATGCGCAGTAAACGTAGGTCTTTGGCTTTAATTCTTGCTCAAGCTCTATTCCATAGACACGTAAGCCAATATTCTCATGTAAAATTTCCCAAGTATAGTCGAAGGACAAAGACCAACAAATTGAGAACGGCGACGTATCGACATTTCGCGCTACAGCAGCATTATTCTCTTCGGTACGCACATTTATTTATCTTGTTGATGGTTTTCAATCGAGAAGAGTAAAATTAGTGCAAAAACGATCCATAACTGCACGTATCAATAACTGTTGACCGTAAAATGGACGAAGTGCTCTAAGAACTGCGCGAACAGATTTATTTATGTTTTCAAAGTAAACAAAAACGTCGTTCTAGCGTAAAACGATTCATGATGAATTGACAAACCTTACTGAACAGAAATGTCAACACAGTTTGATATTCTTTAGTGTCAAACCATATACAACAACCATCGAAACTTTTCATGCAGCTAAAAAAAACACCCGTTATAACCATCTGAAATATTGTTTCCTCATTTACTTCACTGACGTGAAGTCAGTACTCTTTGGCGCGCGTGTTCACGGTGGCTAATTTGAATTGAATGATGAGTACTTCAAGCTCAGTGGATAGAGCGAGCCGAAGATCTACCCAAAGGATAGTGGACACCATTCACTGTCGGTTCAAAAATTAACAGTGCTGTATCTAAGCTGCCATCAGGAAAGAGTAACAAAGTTGGAAAAGAACACAACTGACCCTCCTTAGTCGCACAAGCTCCTAGAAGATTTGGGAGGGTCAGTATAATCCTAATCATGTTTATAGCACGCGCGCCAAAGCAGATTGACTTTTTACACTTTTTCTTTCATTGTTAAGTCACTCTGGGAGCTTGTGCGACTAAGGAGGGTCAGTTGTGTTCTTTTCCAACTTTGTTACTCTTTCCTGATGGCAGCTTAGATACAGCACTGTTAATTTTTGAACCGACAGTGAATGGTGTCCACTATCCTTTGGGTAGATCATCGGCTCGCTCTATCCACTGAGCTTGAAGTACTCATCATTCAATTCAAATTAGCCACCGTGAACACGCGCGCCAAAGAGTACTGACTTCACGTCAGTGCTTTTTTTATTTTTTTCAAGTTCCCTTAACAAATATAGCTATCAATACAGTTTGGCTGTTAGCTTTACCGTAGATCGGAAAAAAATGCGGTTGTGGGTCCTCCGTTAGGGACGCAATTGCATATTCTCCAAATCCGAACGTATTTTAATATAGATCTACCGAATATAGTTATTTATAAATTCGCCTCAGGGCCACCATACAGACATTTCAAATCGGAAACAACGCTATTTCCCCCAAACTGACTTGTGTCCGTGCACTGAATTGACATGAATATTGTTTTAAAACCTCACAATATCGGCTCATTACTCCCAACATAACCCAAACAACCCAAATCCATTCACTTCTCGTCTGCGCATGCGCAATATACTCGTGGCTGCAAGTCCTCCCAAATTTACACACCTCACAAAAAACTCCAATTCTCCAACACTAGTGGTTCAGGAGATATCGCTTCTTGAATCCACGCATGCGCAGACCCTCACCAGGGGATTCTATAGAGAAATCGCATCCGCCACCCCAAAATCCCAATCCTCTCTGACGAAAGCACCAGCAGTTAAATCACTGATGGTCTGCTCATGCGCATAACGAAAAATGCCCGTAAGGGGTAACATCAATTTCGAAATTAGCTCCAGGGCCACGGTACGGACACTTTAACTCGGAAACAACGCTTCATCCCCAAACTGACTTGTCCTTGCACTGAATTGCCATGAATATTCTTTTGAAACCTCACAATATCGGCTCAGCACTCCCAACATAACCCATACAACGCAAAAACAGTCACTTCTCTTCTGCGCATGCGCAATCTACTTGCGGCTAAAAGTCCTCTCGAAATCACACACCTTACAAAAAAACTCCGATTCTCCAACACTAGTGGTTCAGGATATATCACATCTTTAATCCAAGCATGCGCAGACTCACAACAGGGGATTCTATGGAGGAATAGCATCCGCCACCCCAAAACCCCAATCCTCTCTGACGAAAACACCACCAGTTAAATCACTGATGGTCTGCTCATGCGCATAACGAAAAATGCCTGTAAGGGGTAACATCAATTTCAAAATTAGCCCCAGGGCCACGGTACGAACACTTTAACTCGGAAACAACGCTACATCCCCCAAACTGACTTGTCCTTGAACTGAATTGCTATGAATATTCTTTTAAAACCTCACAATATCGACTCAGCACTCCCAACATAACCCATCCAATTAAAAAACAGTCACTTCTCTTCTGCGCATGCGCAATCTACTTGCGGCTAAAAGTCCTCTCAAAATAACACACCTTACGAAAAACTCCGATTCTCCAACACTAGTGGTTCGGGAGATATCAAATCTTTAATCTACGCATGCGCAGACCCTCACCAGGGATCTGGATTCTATGGAGGAATAGCATCCGCCACCCCAAAACCCCAATCCTCTCTGACGAAAACTACAGCAATTAAATGACTTCTCATCTGCGCATGCGCACAACGAAAAATGCCCGGAAAAGGCAGCATGAACCTCAAAAAAATAGGTTTCGGCAAAATACTAGTAATTTTTTGATTTTTTCATGTCACGTGATCTTCACGAAATTTTGCAAAAGTGTTTGCATTGGTCTTTTGCATCTAACTACTGAGCTTCAATTCAATCAGATCAGTATTTTTCGAGTTATCGTGAAAACAAAATTTTAAAATTTTTGAAATTTTTTTTGTCACTTTAGGGCCGTGCGGTCATAACAAAACTTCGCAGGCATATAAAGGTCATGATTCTACAATTTGCTGCCAAATTTCAGAAAAATCGAGTGATCGGTTCCGGAAATATTCATAAAAAACGTTTTGACTAAAAACGGCCTTAACTCCGAAACCGCTCGGTGGATTTCGCCCGTTAACGAACTTGTCCGAGATATTTGCGCTACAAAACTACCCTGCAAATTTCAATGCTCTAAGTCCTTCCGTTCGAGAGTTATCGTGCTAACGGCCGGCCGGCCGGCCGGACCGGACGGACAGAATTAAATTTGACCTCGAATTCTTCATCAGGGAGTCGAACCCAATCGTTTGAGACCATTTTCGAAAAAAAATTCGAAAAATACAGACATTGTGACGAAATGATAGCACGCTGTTCCTTGCGGAACACGCGCGCAAAAATGGGAAAGCCCTGTGGCAGGAGCTTTGGTGCTCTTGTTCAATTTTTGACGAACCATATCTCCGAAAGTATTGGTTTCTTAGAGTTGGGAATAATATCAATGGATTCTTATAATAGAACTGCACCATAAAAGAAATTAAATTCAAATAATAGTTTATTTATCAAGATTGAATGAGCAAATGGAGACAATCATAGCAGATTGTCCATTTATTCCTGATATTTGAGTAGGTAGTGGATTACGAAAAAATTATTTTAATAGTTCAAAATATATTAATTAATAAAATACTATCCTCTTTTCATAATTTAAAATTTAATAGTTCATACCACTAACACATTCTTTCCTGTATTATGAACCTTATCTCAAGAAAAAATTATTGTTACACAAATGTAGATCCATATTTTAGTATTTTTTTGCTAGCAACATTATGAAAATACTGTATATAGGAACATGTCTCACTACTTAAGGAAGTAAAAGGTAATATTAACCTCAGTGGTCAACGAACAGTAATTTCTTTTGATGATTCCATTATGTTCTTCTTTCCTATTGCCTCCATAAACTGCATCAAAACAGTCTTGTATATATTCACAAATTCAAGAATCGAATACTTTGGTTTCCAAGAGAAAATATACGAATTGACAATCTCTAATAGCTAGAAAAGATGACATTTATGAATGGTCACACAGACAGATTCTGTGTTCACATTCTGTGAATACATAGAACTTATACTCCATTCACATTCATAAAGTCTCCCGGTTGGCCATGGAATTTTGACACATTTCACAGTGTATATTTTGAAAATATTAGGTTATGCTCATTTTCCTGTCAGATAACTACGCAACGTTGTCCTCCCTACATAGACGTCGTAGTAATTACGTATTTTACACAATGTGAATTTTCTTGGGAAAGATAATGAATTTGAGAAGATATTAGTGAATTCCATAATTCTGAAGAACTGGCGACTGTTGGAGAAAATTTTTTATCTGTTGTTGCTAAATATTTCACGTATATAAACTGATTGGAAGACTCAGTTATGCTATTTTCTTGTACAGAAATCAAGTGTTGAAATTTTAATGAAAAATAATGGATACTAGTCCGTTACTTCGTGATAGTTCATTTCAAAAAAGAATAAAAGTACCTGAATAACACAGCAGGAAAACTTTTAAACGAACAAGGGACGGAAATTGAACTAAATATTTAAATAGTGAGTCAGATGTGGATTAGGCCTACTGGGGATACCACGATAAAAAATAAAAACGCGCCGATTACCCTACCTCATGGTGGTGTGGAAATGAGTATTTCTGCCGAAACGTGTATTGAATTACACTTTACGGCGTTCCTACGGCGAAACTGTTAATTTAAGGGAAAAAAGGTTATGACATAAATTATAGGAAATTTTCTCTACTTTTATTTTGTGTAGATATGTTTTTCCTGTAAAATGCGCCGGAAAGGAGAAACGGCTTTTGGGTGCCATTTTTTCAATATGGCGGTGCGAGCGGCAAACATACGAGGTGGCAAAGCATATCAAAATCTATAAAATTGCCAATTTTCAAAACTCCCGGAAAACTTTCCAGGTAACCTCTATTTTTTCGACCAAATGACTGTACTAGTGTACTACCACCGCGTTTTAAAAATAAAAGAATAAAACGGATTGCCTAACTCATTTTCTCTAGCGCAATGCAATTGCAGAGTTTGAAATGTAATATTTTAATTCCGAGTTGCTTAACTCTGTGCTTAATGTTTTAACCCTGTATTCCATGCAAGTGGGCCTAAGACACATTTGTTAGTGAATGAGGCTGCAGGTGAAATAATATTGTATATGGGAAATACCTATTCACACCAAGGCACAACAAATCAGCTTAAACTGCTCTTGGCTATTGCAGTCACTCATTTCGACCTTCTCGCATTTGAATTTCAAATTTCTGATCTGCACCTGGCAACTTCAATGGTTTCAATTCAATCATCCATATTTTGTGCGGCTGAACTGCTCAGGGGGAAACAATTAGGCTTAATGAACACGTCAAGATTTCGACAGGTCGTTAAGTATTATTCTAATTCTTCACCTGAGGCCACAGTCACACTAACTGATTGACTGAATTGACAATAAGGACAAGAATGAACACTTTTGTGTCAACCCAAGGTTTTGATCTATTCGTATGAATATTCAAGAATAGTTTTGCCATAAATCTTCCCGACTACCTTTTACCCACGGCTTATTTCTCGTGCTTTTAATCATGTTAGTTGACGATCTCCAAGGAATATCTAGTTTTCAATATGGAAGCTTCTTATCAACACAAATTTATTTCATTTAACCAATATTTGACTAAAAATAGGTTAAAAATAAAAACAGCCGAATTAAATGTAAACATGTAAAATTAACTATTGTATTGAATAATAATAATAAGTAGCCTTACAAAAAGAAACTCGTAGATGTATGGAAATCACAGCTGTCCGGGAAAAATAAAAAGTCAGCTACACACAGCTTGGCAGTCCCGATAGTCCCCTACTCTTTCAGGGTAGTTAACTGGACAGTGAATGAAATTCTCGTGCTCGATAGATCCACAGGTAGAGTGATGACAATGAACCATAGCCTGCATCCCAATTGCTCGATACAAATAGTATATCTTCCATGAACACAGGGAGGCAGGGGTTTGTAAAAAAAAGAAGCGAAGGAGCACCTTTCTTAGGGATACATGTAACACTTTTTCAAAAATTCGATAATTCGTGTAATAGGCAATTCTCGAAAAAATAGAGAAATACTTTTTTTTGCGTAATCCAAGGATCAACAAGATACATAAAAAACTTCCAAGATAAAAAATTGAGAATCTGACAGATCCTCAAACTTTGCTAAAAAAACATGACTTCCTTTGGTCACCCAGTATAAGTCGAAAAATAATAGAATTATATTGCTCGAACGCTGCAACGAACGTGTTTTCAAAGAGTTGGCCAAGAGCTTCCTGAAGACCGTAACTCGATATCTCCTTTCCCTTCCAGAAATATCGAGATTTGAATTTGGTTAAAATTTTCCATGTTGCAAAGCATCTATCCACCAGTTTATGTATACAGGGTGAATCTGAATAACACCAAAAAATCTAAGGGGTGATTCTGTGATGAAAATTAAGGTGGGTATTTGTAATACATTATTTTGAAAAATCTCCACCCGGAAAAGTTACTCTAAAGATTAACGAAAAAATGGATTCAAGCCCTGTGGACAGGAGCTTTCTGGCGCTCTAGTTCAAACAGACAAATTATATCTCCGAAAGTATTGGTTTCTCAGAGTTGGGAATTAAATCAATGTATTCTTATGAAAGAACTGTATCATAAAGGAAATTCAATTCAAATAATAGTTTATTTATCAAGATTAAATGAGCAATCTGAGAATGAGAACTGCACCATGGAAGAAATCAAATTAAAATTGCTCAAATGAATTTGACTCTTTCTTATAGAACAGGTTGAAATGTACTAGTATGAACACAGCTCATATAATAAAGCTTAGATAGAATAATTATAGCATTCTGTGAAAACATAGAAGTACGTACGATTCATTATTGAAATTTAGAAAAATCATATTTCCGAAAGTATCAGCTTATTGGAGTTGAAAATGATATCGATGGATTTTAATGGTGAAAGCATTAAATAAAAATTACAGACATTTGGGCAAATTGATAAGCACTCAGTTCCGAGGAACTAGAGCGCCAAAAAGTGCCTTCTCTCGTTCCGAAACCCAAAGCGTAGACCGACCGGCTATCGGCCTCTCGTACGATCTTGTCGATCTCCGGTATTAGAATAAAACGTAGG
This sequence comes from Halyzia sedecimguttata, assembly GCA_937662695.2. Taxonomy (NCBI): domain Eukaryota; kingdom Metazoa; phylum Arthropoda; class Insecta; order Coleoptera; family Coccinellidae; genus Halyzia; species Halyzia sedecimguttata. The sequence continues at coordinate 41,962,834 of OW569412.2, forward strand.
TACTTACCTGGGATATATATTCTCAATTTTCACTTTTCGACATATAATCGCCACATCGGGATCGGGGTTTATTTGACGGTTTTTTACCCTTGTCTCTCTAAGTCGATTTTGACGTTTCTCGAACCAACTATAAGCAAGGAATTAGACAATGTCATGTCTCAGAAAAATTAGTTCACATTATGACAATTCATACATAGAATAATTATATGATTCTGTGAAAACGTAAAAAATACGATTTTTTATTGAAATTTTGAAAAATCATATCTCCGAAAGTATTAGCTTGTTAGAGTTAAAAATGATATCATTGGATTCTTATGATTAAACTGCTTATTGAAAAAAATTTAATTTGGAATTTGTTTTGTGAAAAAAAAATTTTATTTTTGTTACTCCGAAACCATCTGTCCGATTTTGCCCAATAACGTTCTCAGCCGAAATATTTATCTCCCAAACCTACTCTGAAAAT